>CM057826.1:147389740-148628068 GCA_030068075.1 Paguma larvata
AAGGAAGGTTGCAAGAACACAGAGCACCAGAGACATCCTTACAAACATGAAACCTACAGACAACACCTTGACTCTAAACCCACATTTTTCAATATTACACTGAATGTAAACGGACTAAACGCTCCAATTAAAAGACACAGGGTAACAGAATGGATTAGAAAACAAGACCCATCTATCTGCTGTCTTCAAGAGACCATTTTAAACCTGAGGACACCTTCAGACTGAAAGTGAGGGGGGAGAACTATCTACCATGCTACAGGAACTCAGAAGAAAGCTGGAGTAGCCACACTTATATCGGACAAACTGGACTTTAAAGAAAGATGTAATAAGAGATGAAGAAGGGCATTATATAATAATCACAGGGACTATCCAGCAGGAAGAGCTAACAATTATAAATATCTATGCGCCGAATTCTGGGGCACCCAAATTTGTCAAGCAACTAATTACAAACGTAAGCATCTTATTGATAAAAATGTGCTAGTTGCAGGAGACCTTAATACCCCACTCACAGCGCTGGATAGATCCACTAAACAGAGAATCAGCAGAAACAATGGACCTGAATGACACGTTGGAACAGATGGGCCTGACAGATATCTTCAGGGCCCTTCATCCAGAAGCAAAGGAATTTACATTCTTCTCAAATGCGCATGGTACATTTTCCAAGATAGACCACATTTTGGGGCACAAGGAAGCGCTGAATAAGTATAAAAAATTGAGATCATACCATGCACAATTTCAGACCACAATGCTTTGAAACTTGAAATCAACCACAGGAAAAAGTCTGGGAAGCCCCACAAACATGGAGGCTAAAGAACAACCTACTAAAAGACGAATGGGTCAACCAAGCAATCAGAGAAGAAATTAAAAAATACATGAATGAAAAAAAAAATGAAAATAACAATCCAAACTTTGGGATGCAGCAAAGGCAGTCCTGAGAGGGAAATATATTGCAATCCAGGCCCATCTCAAGAAACAAGAAAAATTCCTAACACAAATTCTAACAGCACGCCTAAAGGAACTAGAAGCAGAACAGCTAAGACAGCCCAAACCTAGCAGAAAGAGAGAAATAACAAAGCACAAATTAATCATATGGAAACAGAAAAAGTAGTGGAACAGATCAATGAAACCAAGAGCTGGTTCTTTGAAAAAATAAACAAAATTGATAAACCTCTAGCCAGGCTCTCAAAAAGAAAAGAGAGAGAAACCAAATCAATAAAATCATGAACAAAAATGGAGTGATTACAACCAATCCCTCAGAAATACAAGCAATCATCAGAGAATATTATGAAAAACTCTATGCCGTCAAATTGAACAACCTGGAAGAAATAGACAAATTCCTAAACAGCCACATGCTACCAAAACTCAAACGGGAAAAATAGAAAACTTGAACAGACCCATAACTAGTGAAAAATTGAATCAGTTATCAAAAATCTCCCAGCAAATAAAAGTCCAGGGCCAGATGGCTTCCCTGCGGAATTTTACCAGACATTTAAAACAGAGTTAATACCTATCCTCCTCAAGCTGTTCCAAAAAATTGAGATGGAAGAAAACTCCCGGACTCATTCTATGAAGCCAGCATCACTTTGATTCCCAAACCAGATAGAGACCCAGCAAAAAAAGAGAACTACAGGCCGATATCCTTGATGAACATGGATGCAAAAATTCTTAACAAGATATTAGCAAATAGAATCCAACAGCATATAAAAGAATTATCCACCACGATCAAGTAGGATTCATCCCTGGGTTGCAGGGATGGTTCAACATTGTAAATCAATCAACGTGATACATCACATTAACAAAAGAAAAGATAAGAACCATATGATCCTTGATTGATGCAGAAAAAGCATTTGACAAAATACAGCATCCCTTCTTAATAAAAACTCTCGAGAAAGTCGGGATAGAAGGAACATACTTAGGCATCATAAAAGCCATTTATGAAAAGCCCACAGCTAATATCATCCTCAATGGGGAAAAACTGAGAGCCTTCCCCCTGAGATCAGGAACACGACAGGGATGTCCACTCTCACCACTGCTATTTAACATAGTGTTGGAGGTCCTAGCATCAGCAATCAGACAAGAAAGCAAAATAAAAGGCATCAGGATAGGCAAGGACGAAGTCAAACTTTCACTTTTTGCAGACGACATGATACTTTACATGGAAAACCCAACAGAATCCACCGAAAGCCTACTAGAACTGATCCATGAATTTGGCAAAGTTGCAGGATACAAAATCAACGTACAGAAATCGGTTGCATTCCTTTACACCAACAATGAAGCAATAAAGAGAAATAAGCGAATCCCATTCACAATTGCAAAAAACCATCAAATACCTAGGAATAAACCTAACCAAAGATGTAAAAGACCTTTACAGAAAACTATAAAAAACTTATGAAGGAAATTGAGGAAGACACAAGGAAATGGAAAAACATCCCATGCTCATGGATCGGAAGAATAAATATCGTTAAAATGGCAATACTACCTAAAGCAATCTACACATTCAATGCAATCCCAATCAAAATTGCACCAGCATTCTTCTCAAAGCTAGAGCAAACAATCCTAAAATTTGTATGGAACCACAAAAGACCCCGAATAGCCAAAGTAATTCTGAAGAATAAAACCAAAGCGGGAGGCATCACAATCCCAGATTTTAACCTCTACTACAAAGCGGTAGTCATCAAGACAGCATGGTATTGGCACAAGAACAGACACATAGACCAATGGAATAGAATAGAGAACCCAGAGATGGACCCACAAGCATATGGCCATCTAATCTTTGACAAAGCAGGAAAGAGTATCCAATGGAAAAAAGACAGCCTCTTTAACAAATGGTGCTGGGAGAACTGGACAGCAACATGCAGAAGAATGAAACTAGACCACTTCCTTACATCATCACAAAAATAAACTCTAAATGGATGAAGGATCTGAATGTGAGACAGGAAACCATCAAAATCCTAGAGAGAAAGCAGGAAAAAACCTCTTTGACCTGAGCCGCAGCAATTTCCTATGCGACACATTCCAAAGGCGAGGGAATTGAAAGCAAAAATGAACTATTGGGACCTCATCAAGATAAAAAGCTTCTGCACGGCAAAGGAAACAACCACAAAACTAATACAACCGACGGAATGGAAAGGATAATCGCAAATGACATATCAGATAAAGGACTAGTATCTAAAATCTATAAAGAACTTACCAAACTCCACACCCGAAAAACAAATAATCCAGTGAAAAAGGCGGAAATAGAATAGACACTTCTCCAAAGAGGACATTCAGATGGCCAACAGACACATGAAACGATGCTCAAAGTCACTCATCATCAGGAAACACAAATCAAAACCACACTGAGATACCACCTTACACCGGTTGAGTGGCTAAAATGAATAAATCAGGAAACTATAGACTGGCGGGGATGTGGAGAAGCAGGCACCCTCCTACACTGTTGGTGGGAATGCAAACTGGTGCAGCCACTCTGGAAAACGGTGTGGAGGTTCCTCAAAAAAATGAATAGAGCTACCCTATGACCCAGCAATAGCACTGCTAGAATCTACCCAAGAGACACAGGAATGCTAATGCATAAGGGCACGTGTACCCCAATTCATAGCAGCACTTTCGACAATAGCCAAATCATGGAAAGAGACCAAGTGCCCATCAACTGTCGAATGGATAAAGAAGATGTGATATATATAGATATAGATATAATAGATATATATAGATAGATATATACATATATATGTATATATATAATGGAATATTATATATAGATATAGATAGATATATACATATATATGTATATATATATAATGGAATATTACGTGGCAATAAGAAAAAATGGAATCTGGCCATGTGTAGCAACATGGAAGGAACTGGAGGGTATTATGTTAAGTGAAATAAGTCCGTCAGAAAAAGACAGATACCATATGTTTCCACGCATATGTGGATTTTTAGAGAGTTAGCAAAAACCAGGGGGGAGGGGAGGAGAGGAAAGGAAAAAAAAGACACAGAGACGGAGAGAGATAAAACATAAGAGACTCTCAAAGACTTTGAACACACTGAGGGTGAGGGGGGTAAGGGAGAGGAAAGAGGGGGTGACGGGCATTAAAGAGGGCACGTGTTGCGATGAACACTGGGTCTTATATGTAAATCAATTTGAAAATAAACTATTAAAAAAAGAAAAAGAGAGTAATTTTGTCTGAAAATGTAACTATTTATTTCAGATTTGGATACAAGGGAAAACACTGTAAAATATTGTAGAAGTTTGGTCGAAAAATAATCTTGGAATTTTATGAGTCATAAAACTGGATACATTGAATTCTTTTGTTGTAAGGGTTGTAAAAAGGTCCTATTAATACAAGTTGAATACACATTTTAATGCAAGTTTTATATAAAACTAAACCTGATTTCTTTTTACCTCCTGAAATGACAAGTTCTCTCTCTCTCTCTCTCTCTCTCTCTCTCTATATATATATATATATATATATATATATATATATATATATTATATATATATACACACTTGGGCTTCTATTAACAAGAAAGTTTACAACTATTTAACTTTCTGTATTTCATTTCATCTTTGTCACCATGGTTAGATGAATAACTATTACTTCACAGTGACCTATATGATCTTATTTGACCAAATGTTTTGTCTTTTGCTTTTTTTTTTGACAAACTTCCCAAATATCACATTCTAAATAAAAATATTTTTTGACTTTGAGCCAAGAGGTATTTATCAGAGGATCTCTGATACATCTCAAAATTTTTTTTCTATCTCCTTATTTTAAAAAGGAAGGGGGGCACCTGAGTGACTCAGTCACTAAGCATTTGACTTGGGCTTAGGTCGTGATCTGGCGGTTAGTGGCTCGAGCCCCACCTAGGGGTTTGTGCTGATAGCTCACAGCCTGGACCATGCTTCGGATTCTGTATGTGTTTGTCTCTCTCTCTTGCCCCTCCCCTGCTTGTATTCTGTCTCTGTCTCTGTTTCTCTCCCTCAAAAATAAATTAAAAAAATTTAGTGGGGAGATTTTAATCTAATTAGACTTGATATGTGACATTGCATGGGAACTATTGTCACATAAAAACTAGTACTTGGTTTTCTTTATGTTCGGTTTGTATAGGCAAATGCAATAAGTGTTCTAGAAATTACATAAAATTTCTTGAAATCCTTGTGTAATATTATCAATTACAATCCAGTTATTGTATTCACATGTTGGAGGTTAATACATTAATAAAATTTCACCATCAATTCCACTGTAATAAGCTCTCATTATTTTAATTGCTGTCATTTACAGAGACTCATTGCTTTACTCAGAGGCTTTTGCAAAAGTGTTACTGCAAAAAGTTTGCGTCATCAGGGAAACTTTGGAAAGGAGTTTGAAAATTATCAGTTTCAATTAGCTTTCAGATCATAAAACTATTAGTAAAGATTTACAGAACTAATAGAGAAATAGGATTCAAGCAGCATATGTATTCATTAAATGGGAGTGAATAAGATGAGGACAGTGATTAAATTTTGTGGCATTTTCTTTGAAATCATTGTCAGTTCCTTAATATTTCTTTGTCCAGATTTAAGGAAAACTTTTTTTTTTACTCTATCTATGACTTACTCTAAAATGTAAAACTGTTGCATATTCTTGTCATGCTATATAGCTACTTCATTGCATAAGTTTAGCAAGGATCTGTTATTCTTGCAAGAAGACACAATCAGAAAAATTGACTCTATTTCCAAACTTTTGACTGGAAAGGTATTGGTTGATAGGGAAAATCTGATGGCAAGTCTTTTGATTGGTTTCCTGGCCTCAGAGATCTAAGAGATGAAGGTGAGAGTCTTTGCAAATAATTCCAGCAATGCTCCCTTAAAAAGACCTTACATGATTAGACACTGTTGTTACTGGACTTATATAAATATCAGGACACATTTAACACACAGAGGTTAGTTTTCCTGTGGTTATTTTTGTGGGAAGGGTGGAATAATTGTAGAGGGGAAATTATATCTGCACCACTATAGATACTATATTCTAATCCCTTTAAACATTTTTGAGATTTTTTTATATACTTTTAAACTGGATTTGTTTGTAAATTCTTCTAGTTCCTCAAATATTTGGCTAGGGCTTCCCAAACTAACATTTCCACTTTACTCCCAACCTTTTGATTTGAAATCACTAAGAACAAAGACTGCCCTTAAATCTTTTCGGAAAGGACTATACTGGGCTCGCCTCATTACCCTGATGGCAGCCAGACTTCAGAGACTAGGAACGTGGGCTCGTACCTCACAGCGAAAGGAAGCTTCAGTTGATGTCTGCTCCTGTGGAAACACTGGAGACGTACACATCAAAAGGATAAGTCAGAGAAGTTGTGGACTTCAGTGTAGATGACTTCCTCCTAAGATGCCAGGTCAAGACCACATTTTACCTAAACATGAAACCCTTCTTTCTCCTTCTCCTTCTTCCTTGTATCCCCTGTATTCAGGCATTTGCTTGGACAGACGATCTGACATCAGTCTCTCTGAGGCCATTGCTATAAGATGACATTTAGACTGCTGAATTGTCATCAAAAACTCTGATCTGTTCATGATAAGAGAAACACTCTGGCCCATTTTCCTATCTTGGGTTAACAACTTCAAACCCATGGAATCTTGTATCCAATCCTTGATAAAGGAATGAATGCAGGGCAAGTATAACCAGAACAAAGCTACCTTTGTGCTCTACAGACCCTTAAATTGTACTGGCCCCTATGGCTATCACTTTTCCAGTCTTAAGCCACAGATTCAAATGGGACTTGCCAGAGGACATTCTTGATTCAAAACTAGGTTTGTTTGGTAGATAACTGCTCATCTAGCTAAGGATGAATGTAAATGAGGCTACGATGAAGAAGCCCCCCTTCCTTAACTGTTGAAGATGTCACAGAATCTGCTGCTGATACAGTAGGTGCCAGACAACCATCCTTATACTTTCTGGAGAAAGTTGTTCTTTGGTGGTGGGGAAGGGGGAGAGCAGGAGAGGGGCAGGGGGAGAGCCAGAGGGAGAATGTTAAGCAAGGCTCCACACCCAGCATAGAGCCCAACACAGGGCAGGATCTCACTCCCTTCAGATCATGACCGGAGCCAAAATCAAGAGTCAGATGCTTAACCAACTGAGCCACCCAGGTGTCCCTGCCCAAAGTTGTTCTTAATGAATAGTTGTTGAATGTCTTCTAGCAGAGCAGAGAGGTGTCTGTGCTGTGGCGAACACCTCCTGGTGGAATTAACACTTTCGGGAAAGCTGAAGTTCAGTTATATAAAATCAGGAGAAAACACTGGGTTTAAAAAGGCAATCCCTCAGAGGGCACCTGTCTTGACTTACTGGATTTTTATTGATTTTGGTCTTGGAAACCATGGGTCTGAAGTGCGCTCTAAACATTGGGAATTATCCTGCTTATAATAGTGATAGAATTATCCTTGGTATGCTGCATTATCACAAAATATTTATTTTAATTTTTAATGCTTATTTACTTTTGAGAGAGAGAGAGAGGGAGAGAGAGAGACGAGAGTCGGGGAGCGGCAGAGAGACAGGGAGACACAGAATCTGAAGCAGACTCTAGGCTCTGAGCTGTCAGCACAGAGCCCAATCTGGGGCTTGAACTCACAACTGTGAGATCATGACCTGAGCCAAAGTTGGACGCTTAACTGACCAAGCCACCCAGGCGCCCCTAACTCAAAATATTTAAACGCAAGTCTACAGCTGTTAACCACAGAGCAAATGATCTCCCTATGACTCTAAAGTAAGAAAAGTTAGGAAGAGAATGACTGGCTCAAAGCATACAGAACTGAGGCTCTGACCTGTGAATATCACAGAGATTCATTATTATATATTTGGAGTTCTTTGGAGAACTTGGGAGTAGTAGCCGGAATTGGCACTCCAATGTTGATCGTATCTTCAGTTAATTTGAGAGTCTGATCAAAGGGAGAGGGGTTATTTAAAAACAGACAATTGGGCCCAAATGGAGTCACTTGTGCTAATTCCCATGTCACAAACCAAGACTCAGTATCTAATTTAATTGTAGCTTCAACCTCTCCCAGGAATGCAATCTTAATCCAGGCAATCTGGAAGTTCCTGGTTGTCAATATTGAGGTTACCTAGCTGATAGATGCATTCTGTTACCCTCAAGGATGATGAGGTAACAAGCTCTTTCCTTGTTTCTGCCCACTTCTGCACACCTCTTCGGTGCTCCTTTATTTTTTCTAGATTGGATGCTTCTCAATTAATTCATGAATGATTGAATAAACTCAATGTGATCATTATATTGAATTCTTCTGTGTAACAGGCAATTTGACATTTGAGCTGTAACCAAAATCCTCTAGTCTCATCTAAATAATGCCAAATAATAATGAAATTGTCTTAAATTTGTCTTCTAAATACTTTAAGTAACTTTTGTTTCTCTCCTTAACCCCTGTAGTCACTGTCTTAACTGTTCACGGAGTTTTCTAAATAAGTCTAAAGATGTATTTGGAATACGATTATATCAACTAGGGTTCTACATAAGAAGAAGAAAAAGAAGAAGAAGAAGAAGGAGAAGAAGAAGGGGAAGAAGAAGGGGAAGAAGAAGAGTAAGAAAATAAGAATCTCCATTGAAATTAAGAAATAGGTATATTGAAAAAATCAATGGCCAACAAAATCTTCAGAAACAGAAGATTCAGGCTTGATGTACTTACGCTATGAACAATACCTGGCATGTGCCTGAGAATTATTTATGTGACAACACCCCTATTTCAAAGGGCATATAAAAGTTGTTACTCCCAAAGTAAGGCTATTGTATCAAGTGACCTCAGACCCATATATATGGCTGCGAGGAAGTATTAAAAGGAGACAGTCTTGAGAATTCAATCCAGAAAGAGACTGGGCATGTGACTCATGACCCAGAACTGTCCTGAATCAAACACATTAGAAGAGACGAGAATGTAATATGTAGTAACCACTATCCTGCATACAAGGCTTGTGATGGCAAAGTAATGTGCACTTTAAGATTTAAGGTTACATAAACTGCTGAGGGCCAATGAAGGCAGAGACCCATGCCTAGTTTAGATGGGGCAGGGATAGGGAGACAGAAGAAAAAGTCTCCCCAAGGATACAATCAAAGACCTTGGAAAATGCTGAATCAAGAGATTTTCCCCAAAGACCAGGATTCAGAGTCAGAGCAAGAAACCACATCTCAACCTGCAGTAGAAGACTGTAGAATACCATTGTGTCATTGTCAGGACACAATGACTCAGTTGAACAGTGTGGTGTTTTTCTTGGTGAGTAGATGAACATAATTCTATGGGTAGGAAGAAATTTGTATACAGATAATTGGTAGCCAGAATAACTGAATATCACACACTTTGGCAAAGACCAGTTGTTTCCACTAAAAAAAATTAGAATCCTATTTTCTATATAGAGATTGCAATAATTATTGGAAGGGAGGTGATGTTCAAGAAGACATCTTTCAAGCCTTGCTTCCAGAGTGGACATACAAACACACCCTTTATTCACCCCAGATTCCCAGAGCTATAGTGGAAAATCCAATTATTTGGCCCAGAGGAGAAAGTCTAAGCAAATATGACTGTGTTAAAATTTCACAGAATTTTTTTTTTCTTTTCAACAAGTGGTGGCTGATTTATTTTCAATACACATTATGCATTTCACAATTTTCAATTGCCTGGTAAAGTTAGAAGTACCATTTAGGCAGTTGCAAAGATATTTCCTTGGTGTTAAAACTCTTTTTTAAAATTATTATTATTTTTGTTTTAATTTCATTTTCCCCTTGGTGTTAAAACTTAATGTGTAAAGATAATAACCAAATATCAGATGTTAAATAGTGGTTATATAATCTTTCTTGAAAGCAGGGACCTCAAATTTACAGAAGAAATTATTAAGCTATGAAGATGAGGAAGTACTTAATGTTACACAGAGGAAATTATGTAAACAATTTAAAATGAATATAAAAAATTTTGCTACCAATTTAAAAAAAAAATAATGTTTATTTATTTTTGAGACAGAGAGACAAAGCACAAGGAGGGGAAGGCCAGAGAGAGAGGGAGGTATGGAATCCGAAGCAGACTCCAGGCTCTGAGCCATCAGCACAGAGACCAATGTGGGGCTCTAACTCATGAACTGCAAGAACACGACATGAGCTGAAGTTGGACGCTTAACCAACTGAGCCACCCAGGTGCCCCTGTACAAAATGGGACTTTTAAAGACAGAAAGAGGCTTGGACAAGGAAAGATTGTTACCCTATCTAATGGATCTCTCAGACAGATGGTCTCATAACTACTGACCAAAAAATTCCACCTTGACTGGCTTAAGATTATATTCCTGGAAGAGGTTGAAACTACATTTAGGTTAGTTGGTTTGCGAATATGGGACTAACACAAGTGACAAATTTTGCCCTGGTTTCTCTTTTTAACAGTTCCCAAATTGTGTGAATAATACCTCTTTGTGTCCCCTACCATGTAGTAAGTACTCATCAAATATTTGGTGATTAGAAAGCTATTTGGTTTAAACAGTATCTTTCCTTTTTTTTTCCCTTCCAAATTTTGAAGACACATATACTGTGTAGAGGAGTAAGGAGGAGTTAAAATCTTATAGCAAGAAGGCAGTTTTTTAATTCCATATTATGACAAAATTTGCCTTTATCTAATTGTTAGAAAGTTATTGACCCCCTCTTCCTTCCTATCCTCCCTTCCTTCCTTCCTTCCTTCCTTCCTTCCTTCCTTCCTTCCTTCCTTCCTTCCTTCCTTCCTCCCTTCTCTCTCTCTCTCTCTTTCTTTCTTTCTTTCTTTCTTTCTTTCTTTCTTTCTTTCTTTCTTTCTATCTTTCTTTTATTTGAATGATTTGTGTCCTCCTAATGTTAAGATTTTGTGGGGGAGGAATGACGCAATATTTGTGGGAGTTCACTCACTGTTTTTCAGACCCAGGAGACTATTGGAATAAAGGATTTCTGGAGGTCATTTCTGATATTCTAGAGTGCCCCGTATTTGCTTATGATCTCTTGATTCCCACTGCGAAGGTTGATCCCCACTTACAGGCATGAAAAATAGAATTGTTCTTGCATTTTTAGGACTGTCTTTAAGAATGAATTCAAAGATGCTATTAAGGGAGCAAAATCTGTCACATTAAAACATACCTCTTTCGTGTAAAGATTATTTTATACATGTTACTTCTAAGAAACAGTGGACGTGGGAAAAACACTTAACACCACAGTTACTCTTTTGTAAGAGACATATATGTTTTTAAGGGCATTTTCATTTGTCTTCCTCTCTGTACCAGGAAGTGAAGAATGAACTTATCTCTAGAAACTGTTCTCAGTGGTGAAGCCAGTGACTGAAATGTGCACAACAACCACACCCTTGCTTACTCTGTCTTTTCTGGTAACCTTCCATACTGGCCTTCCCAATCACCCCATGTCTTTTGTCTTTACCTGAAGATGGTTTTTATAGTACTGGCTTGAGCACTTTCAGGGAGTTACTTGGTTTTTTTTCTGGGCCTCTCCATACATAGGAGATATAATGTGTATTAAACTTTGGTTTTCCCTTGTCAATCTATTTCTCGTTGTGGCTGTTGTTGCAGGAGGTGTCTCAGCCAAGGACCTAGAAATGTAGAATGAAGATTGTGCCGCCTACACAGCATTTACTGATACGTTGATGAACCATACTTCCATCTTGCTTTTCTGAAAACTAAGTCCAGAGACGTGGTGTGGATCCCGTTAGGCCACGGCATGTCAGGGCCAACAGCAAATCCAGGTCCTTGATTTCCTCCATTATTCACTGCCTGCAACAGATAAGGAGTCTATACTGGGCATCCCTGTTCCATTCCACATTCCTCAGATTATTTCCACTGATAACCACTGGGAAAAACCAAGACATTCCCATCATTATCCTGGTTTGCATGATGAGATTCCCTTTCTACTCACTCTTTCTACTTTTTTCCAGGCTGGCCTCATAAGTGTGTGGTCTGTGTGCTTGCACAGGGGTCCACATTCCCACTGGCTACTTGCTTGGCTTAATGCTCTGTGTCTGCCATCTTGAACTTCTTTGTAATTTTCTCCATGGGTGTACAGGTGAGCAGAGGACCTATGCTGTGTGGCAGCGTTGGCTGTGATTGTGATGCAGCAGCGGTACCTGCACAGGTGGGCTCAGCAGCATGCACGCAGAGCAGTATGCTTGGCCGCCTCATATGAACACACACATCTGTGTTCAGGGCACATAGGGCCCCAAGTTAGTAGTTTTGCTAGGACTGGCACCAGACTGGTGACAGTAATGATAGCAGCAGCTGCAGAAGCAGCCACAGAGGTGGGGGGTCCACTGCCAGCAGACAGAAGGAGCTCTGCCTGGCAATAGCAGTGACTCATGGTGGGGATAGGGGCTGACTTTCATTTTCACACCAGAGCCCATCCTATGTCATTGATAAAATGACTGACTTGCTTGAGTGTCTGGACAGGAAAAGATGGGGAGCTTAAGTAGTAATCTTTGTCAGTGAAATATCGTAAATAAAAGTACACACATTATCATTGCAATGAAGTATATTGGGAAATTATGACAATTAATATAATAAGCCAAAAATTACAGTTTTAGAAACTTCTGCAACCTTGGAAAATAATTCCCAGAAGTTTAGAAATAGAATTACAATTTAATGATATTAAAATATTTAAAATTTAATATGAAATATTATTAATGAAAATAATAAAATTACATATAAAATCTCAGAAACCTGAAAAAATAGATAACAGCAATTTACCTTATAATTAGTATATAGTGATAAAATGAAAAAATAGATATTGGAAACATGAAGTGACTTCCACTATCTTTTACAAAGCCCACAGATTACCAGAAATTTTCAAGGTTCATTGAAATGACATTTATTAAATGTATATTTAAAAGCAAATTAGATTTACTTATAAATTTTTGTATTTAAATTGATTTATTAGAGAACCTTACTAGAAAAAAATGTCTCTTGAATAAACATCAACTCTTCATGTACTAAAATTTACATGCAGAAATAATGTATCAGATGTTCAGTCTACTGTTGTGACCACCTATAAATTCTCAAAAAACTCCAGTAACATATGCATAATGACTCTTCTCAAATTAAAAATCATCAAAAATAAACTGCAACCTCGCATTTGCTACCAGTGACTAACAGCACGTTCAATTGTATCGATAGAAAAAAATGAAATTCCTAAAATCATAAATTTTGATAAAATTAATTTGGAGAAAAATGAGGCAAAAGTATTACCAATTATGACATCATAGAAAAATGTATTACTATTTATTCTATTTAAAATTATGACACAAAATACTGTTTGTTGTATGTCTTGCATTTAATAGATAAGAAATTAGTTTAGAAGAAAAATCTCTTCATATTTTAGGACAAAGGATGGCACCCTTTCCTACTTTTTGAACAAGAGGCCTCCTGTTTTCATTTTGTGCCATGCCCCTAAATTATGAAGAATATGTCCTACCTCGTCTCTGCTACACCTGGGAAAGTAAAAAGCATTTCAGGAATAGCAAAATACTTGAGCAGGAAGTTCACCTGAGCTGTGTGTTTTTATTAGATTAATAGTGGGACCTGTTTACAAAAGTGATTTATCAATGGCCAGAATTGGTGTATAGAAGTTGACATTCCCCCAACTTATTTCAGTAAAACTTCGAAATGCAGTGAGCGGAAAATAGAATAATATATGAGACACATGATATATTACAAGGATAGCAGTGGTTAGTGAGTATGTGTAAATGTGGGGGTGGTTATGGGAATGTCTTTGAAATTCCTAATTCCTACTCGCTACACTCAACTTTTGATCCACTCAGATGATAACTAATCTCAAAATTTCTTGATCTCTTATGGCACATCAAAGTCTTTATACTTGATCTTGAAGAATACCTGAGATGAAATCACTTTCCTAGGAGTCACTTCCACAAAAGGAGTGCAAACTTGTTACAGTTTATTCAGAATGATCTAGGAATTTAGAATCCATGATGAACTCTCACCTACAGCATTCTAAAGCCAAGTGAGCCTACAGTTAAAAAAAAAATAGTAACATACATAGGTAAGTCATGAGTCTACAATGAGAAGAACAAGAAGTTTTCTGATGCTAATTAGATCTAGGGATTCAAAAAATATTTATTTTTTCTCTTTACATGTATTGGAAAATAAATGTAAAATAATAGAACTGTTATGCTGAATGACAACTTCAGTCAAGCAATTTCCATTTTCATTTCCATATGAAAAGGACCATTTTCATTGGTACATATTAGCAAAAAATGAGTGCATTTGAAATTCATGAGAAAAAGCACCAAAGTGATAAAAAGATATGACTTATAATTACCTATATTTGAAAGATAATTTTGTCTCCCAGAAATCAGACATGTGTGATTTTCTTGTGATTCCAGTCCTTGTGACTCAATAATTAAATAATTTTTATAATTACCGTACACCGATGAAGGGACTTATACCCAAGTCTTGGGTACATATGCAAAAAGCTATGTCTACATTTTCAAAAAGCAGATTCTCTGAATCATTCTTCTCAGGGCCCCCATCACGTCCTTATTTCTCAGGCTATAAATGATAGGGTTGAGCATTGGGGTCAGGATGGTGTAGAAGACAGCCAGAACCTTGTCCTCTGTTGGAGATCTCAGCGATCTTGGGCGTAGATAAGTGTAAGCAAAGGGTGCATAGTAGAAAGTCACCACAGTTAGGTGTGTGCTGCAGGTTGAATAGGCCTTCTTCCTCCTGCTGTTGAGGGCATATGGCAGATGGCATGGAGAACCCGGCCATAGGAACATGCAATGCCGATGAAAGGAAACACAACAAAGAGTGTGGTGCTCACAAACACTGTGTACTCATAGACCCAGGTGTCCATGCAGGCCAGAGTCAGCATGGTCGGGACATCACAGAAGAAATGGTTGATGGACCTGGATCGACAATAAGGGATATGCAGGGCATATGCAGTGTGGGCAAAAGAGTTGATGGAGCCCATTATCCAAGATCCTGTTATCATCCACACACACACTTTTTTGCTCATACGAATGGGATAATGAAGAGGAAAGCAAATAGCTACATAACGATCATAAGCCATAGATATCAAGAGCATTGCTTCTGCACCGGCTAAAGTCATAAAGAAGAAACTCTGAAAACCACACCCAATGAAGGAGATAGACTTGTTTCCACACACAAAATTGGAAACCATCTTGGGGACAATAGTGGAGATGTAATTTAGGTCAATGAGGGAGAGCTGACTAAGTAAGAAATACATGGGTGTGTGGAGATGTTTGTCTAGGTAGATAAGTAGAATCATGGACAGGTTGCCAAACAGAGCCATCAGGAAAATGAGGACAATCAGAACAAAAAGGGAGAGGCCAATTCTTGATGGTGGAAACAACCCCAATAAAATGAAATCAGTTGATGTTTGAGTATAATTTTCCATGGGGAATTGATGTAATTTTCCTGAAGACAGATAGAAAAGTAAGTCAATTACAGAGAAAGAGGCCTGTTTTAGTTTTTTAGTATTTAAAATCTTACAGTGCTTAAGTAAATAATTGAAGGTTTCTATTTGGGGGAAAAAAAAACAACACAACAAATTATTTCTTGACCTAGAGGTTAAAATTTGAAGATGCAAGCATTAGTAGCCTAAATCTTTATTAAGAAATCTTCAATGTTATTTAAAAAAACATATATTCATTAAGAATTTATTAGGATACATATATATTACTTCTGTAAACATTCAGAAGTATTGCCAAAATCAGATGTTTCTTCAAAATGCATGCAAAATAATCAATGTATACATTATATAGCTGTTTTATGAATAATATTCATGACCCATAAAGGATCATTTTTCTTATATATGTAAGAGTTATTTCTAAAAATGCAGCAGTCTATCACCTTATGTTGAGGAACAATGTTTCTTTTCTGAGTCCTCTTTGCACAGTAACATCAAATCAAAAATCCTTGAAGTCAGGTAGCACTATTTGGTTGATACATTCTGAAATCTTGAATGAATACTTGATCACTACTATTTATACAGTATCATTCTCTTCTTCCTTCTCCACCAGTTTCTGAATGACCCAGTTAAAATAGACTCTTCAACTAAAAATCTATAACCATAGTGATGGCAGGTTCCATAAATCTACTAGGGTTTCCAAATAACCATATGTTTATAAACATTTCCTACTTATTTTATCATAGAATCTCATAATTATTATCAATAATATTCCAGAATATGGCATAGTTAAGAGCAGGCTCATCTAGTATTCACCACAAATCCAGAGTAGGTGTTCATAGACAATATCAGCGGTAGCCCTTATTATCAATTTTACTAGAATTACCATATGATACAGCAATTCCACTCTGAGTAGATGTCCAAGAGAAATGAAATCAGTCTATAATAGATATTTGTATGCCCATGTTTATAGCAGCTTTATTTACAATATCTAAAAAGTGGAAGCAACAAATGTGTCCACTGACAATGAATAAACAAAATACACTGTGTGTGTGTGTGTGTGTGTGTGTGTGTGTGTGTGTATTTTTTTTTGGTGTTAAACATAAACATTTATGGTGTTATTCACTGTTTAAAAGGAAGAAAATTATGTTGTGTGCTACAACATAAATGAAGTTTCCAGGTGTTATGGTAAGTAGAATAAACCAATCATAAAAAGCCTATGCATGATTTAACATATACAGGATACCCAGTGTAATCAGATTCATAGAAAAGAAAATGAAATGGGGTTAACAGGAGCTGAGAGAAAGGAGAAATGGGGAGTTAATAATTAATAGGTCTACTTATAAACATTCAGGAGTGATGATGGTAATGGTTACACAATAATATGAATTTAATTAATGGCATTGGACTGTACACTTAAAAACAAAATGGTAAATTTTATTATCTATTATATATATACCAATTAAAATATTCATAACTAGAATATAAGTGTACCTGAAATTATTCCATGTCTGGAACCGACACTGAATATGTGCAGTGCTAGTGATCTTTGAATAATGTGTGGCCTCTGAAAAATTGCAAACAAAAAAGTGGGAGAGCAAATGTTTTTCATAAATGCCATTTGGTTTCAATGTATCACATATTGTACCATTTTCCATAGGATACCATTTATACTAGCAAGAAAATTATTGACAAGTAGAATATAATATTTGAAATTACCAATAAAATTATGATCATTCTTACCACATGCATTTAATATAAGGCTGTTTGTGATGAATTTACGTGAGGTAGTTAGGATTATTTCACCCTAAAAGTGTGAAATTCAGCACAGAATATGAATAATTAATATCCCATCATATCTGGTATTTGATGCCATGCATTCTGACTGCCAGATGAGCACTTTTTTTTGTTTGTTTGTTTTAAGATGAGCATTTTTTTATCACTCATGTTGCACTGTTCTGATGCCCTGTCATGGGACATCATTTAAAGGACCCCTGAATCTGACAGGGAAGCATATTCAAATGTTGAATATCAGGCTGGAAAATTTCAAGCTCTCAAATAAAAAGAACGATTTTTCTTAGGTAAAGATAAATCCAGTAACTTATTTTTATTCACAATATGTTGATTTTATCCATTGGAAAAGCAATGAACAGCATATATTTAGCTTATTTACAAGACATTTTTGGTCTCTTTCATTCTTAAAATTTCCCTAAAAATTGCAATCTAGGCATTAGCATTTGTAACAAGTATACATAGGAAGAGAAAGTAGCAGAAAACATTCTGATAATGGGTTCATAGGGAACAGAAGACACAAGCCTGGTATGTTGATCCTGTCCTCAGGAAAAGAAGATAATGGTGTGAGATAAGTTGGTAACTGGAATGTGTGAGAGTATGTTCCAGAATTAATTGTATTTGATTCTGACCTTGGATGTATCTCTTGAACTTGATATCACACGGATATTTTATACATGACAAAATTGAGATGCAAAGATTCTAACTAGATTTAACTAAATTTGTGTATTGAATAACTGGATTTCCTATCTCTCATCAATGTATGTACAGTGTATGTATGTATATATGTATGTATGCATCTATGTATCCATCTCTGTCTATATATCTATCTATCCATCTATCATCTATCTATCTGAAAGAATCTCCCATATTATCCCTCAAATATTAAACATTTTGAATTAATGAATCTGAAATAAGCTTGTCAGTTATTATCCACCAACACACGCACATACACACGCACATACACATACACCGAAAAAGGAAGAATAAATTCATGTCGTTAAATTAGAAATTCTATATAATTAGTAGAAATAAAGAATGCATGTGAAATCTTCTTTGAAACATGAATGAAACTATTTTAGCAATAACTGTTCACTTATTTGAACATATTCTTCTATTTTCTCAGATGTATTGGCTTTGCTGCACTATGACCACACACCTCATCTCATAAAAATATTCTCTAAAACCTCTACATAAAATTCAATTTGTGTTCTGTTTCCAATGCAAGTGTCCTTACCTAGAAGATTTTGCTTATAAAGGCACAAAATACTATCTTCTTGGTAATTTATAGTGTAGATGTCCATACTTTATATCACGAGTAAAATCTTTCAAATGCTGTACAAGTTCAAAATGAATTACCTGTAACTATCTCTTAAAGTCAATATGCATCAATATTATTGCAGACCTTTTTTCTTATGTTTATATTTGGAGTTGAACATAAAATACTGAAAAAAGCCCCATGTGGCTGGTACATATATTCATAGAAAATATGCTTTTTAAAACAATTTCTCACTATAAATCACAGAGTTAGGTAGTGGGTTATTCAAGCCTATGCAGTAACATAGTGATAGAGTTGAGAAACAGGGATGAGTGTCCTCCAGAAGTTAGATATTATTGAATTTCCACTGGAGCCCAGATTTTTATGCCTTATACGCTCTTCATTTTTGATCAAAATTTTCTCAAAGAAAACTCATCTTCATCACACAGTAAGGCTGGTCATTTGCAGAGGAGCAGGAGGCAGTATAGGTTTACCTAAGCAGCCTCCATAATTTGGTTTGTAGGAAGATTACAAGAGATCAGATTAGACTTTTAGGAGCCTGTAAAGCACAGGACAATCTCCACCACGTTTCACAGAAATTTGAATTACTTTCTCTTTCTTCAAGATCTCTGTAATGCCCTTAAGTGCTGGATCTTCCCCAAAGTGACCTTTCTTATTCACCTGAAGGCCTGGAAAACAGTAAACCAAGTTAACATGTCAGTTTTCCCAGGAGGACTTTGAATGCATTAGCTATGTAAAGTCAATCTAAGTTCCTAAAAATTGGCTGATCATTCTTCAATGTCCATGTCTATAACAGGAGTTATTTTAAAAAGAGATTTATTTTGCATAGCCCTCAGTTATAAAATTTTAAGCACTGTAAAATGGCTTTTATAGAATCAGAATCAGATGATCCAGAAGGGGGTCCTCTGGATCTAGATCAGGGTAACTCTCCACAGAATCCTCTCATGGAATTCTACAGGAGATCCCACATCCTTTCAAGTGTCTCCACCATAGATTTTACTAAAAGGACACAGAGTACATAGTTTGCAACACTTTAGTGAATTGGGAATTTTATTGATAGTATTTAATATTCAAGCAATGTGCATTTTCATTTTTAGGGGAACAATACATTTTTAGATTGTGAAGAGATCTATAATACACAATGAATACTTGTGTGGGGGCATGCTGGTGTGATTCCAATCCACACAATTCCTTAAAATTCCACAGAGGTGAATCAACATAAGTAGATGAACAGATAATTTGGCAGGCAGATAACAGAAACTGATTACAAGAATTGTGTTTCAAAGTTTATTTTGCAGTGAGAATTGATTTATTTTGATTCATTGTACACATGCCCTGGAGAAAGTGTAAAGATAGATGCAATTTTAGTTCACCTACTTACAGGAAATGCGATAGAGGATTAATGAATTTAACTATCAGAGATGGTGCATTTTACATAAAATAGATACAAAGAAAAATGTGATAATACAAGTTATCTATGAGATGGTAAACAAAAGGAAAACAGTACATACTTGGCTGTAAGTGATCACTGAAGAGTAGCTGTAAATTTTAGCATCTATATCATTATCATTGTCATCACAATTGCTTACTTTCACTTCACTTTTCTTTTTTTTTTTTTAATTAATATATATTTTGAGAGAGAGAGACAGAACATGAGCGGAAAGGGGCAGAGAGAGAGGGCGGCACAGGATCCAAAGCCAGCTTCACGCTTTAAGCTGTCAGCATAGAGCCTGATTCTGGGCTCAAATTCACAGACTGCAAGATCATGACCTGAGCCGAAGTTGGACTCTTAACCAGGTTCCCCACTTCACTTTTATCCACTACAATTGCATGGTAAAGTCATAAATTTTTTCCATATGTTATCCTCATTGGATCTAAAGACAAACTCTGCAAGGTTGTTAACACGGATATTCCGCCCCCACACTGGAGACTAATTAATGTGCACAAGAAGTAAAAAATAAATAAATGTGAAAGTTAAAAGCATAAACATTTCCATTTCACCGTTTGTGTGGATGAAATAGATTACCATAACTGAAATACCTGGAGTATTTCCCAAAGTTGTCCTTCAAACCCTATGTGCGCGCACACACACACACACACACACACACACACACCATTAGACTTTTGTTTTTAATGTTTTAAATGCTTATTTATTTTTGAGTGAGAGAGAGAGAGAGAGAGAGAGAGCATGAGCAGGGAGGGGCAGAGTGAGAGGTAGACACAGAATCCAAAGCAAGCTCCAGGCTCTGAGCTGCCAGCACAGAGCCCAACATGGGGCTCAAACTCACAAACTATGAGATTATGACCTGAGACACTTGGTTGCTTAACTGACTGAGCCACTCAGGTGCCCCTAGACTTTTTTTTTTTTTTTTTTTAACATTTGCCACATACAGGTTCCCCTTGCTCTCTGAAAGTAGAGCCCTTCTGTAAAATCTTCATAAGCTGAAAGTGCACAGAGTGAAGAAAAAAATTGCAATTAATTTATAGAAAAAGTTTTCATTATTGCCGAATAAAAAAAGTAACCACTTATGGATATTAGAACACATCTTGTAATGGACATTCAGAATAAATCGCTGTAAACAAGTGCTTACAGACCCAGTACAAAGCTACACAGGAAGGATGCTGATATGTTTACTCTAGTTCCTAGGGAAGCAGCTGGTCAGGGCCACTCCCACTGCTCCAGGCTGCCTCTGTGCGGGCTGGCTGCAAGATAAACACTGACTGCTAAGTTCACCTTTTCCCTTTTTTTCTGTAAAAGTGAAAACTTTGTTCAGTTTAATTGGGTTAGAGAGAACAGTACTAAAGTCAGTCTTTTGTACTAAAAGCAAATTGGCATAATACAAACTTACAAAAAGTGAGGGATAATTGTGTTGTATATTTTTATACAAAGGTAGGGTTGAACTTATTTAGACTTTAAGGTTGTCAGTTTAGGAAATAAGTGATGTAATCTGTGTAATAGATGGGTAAGATAGATTTGAAATGGAGTTTGAGCTTGAATGAATAGATACTATGTTCACACTGTTCAGTAGAAATGGTAGAATGTAATCAGTCTAGGAAAGTGAGTCTGGAGCAGAATCACAAATGTGCTCTCTGGATAGGAAATGAGATAAGGCTCATATTGAAGTAAGCTTTGGGCGTGCTCAGGTGATAATTAAAGAAGAAACCTAACACTTAAGGGTAAAAAACCTCACTAAGGTTTGTAGAGACAGTCATATTTACTTACTGTTTCCTATATTTCCATGAGTGAAGCCTGCTCATACTACAAATACTACCAAGAAGTTAATGAATGCTATGTAATGAATCTCTATACGATCACATCCTGCCCTTGCATGTAAACAACTTTACTTCTGTAAAATATAATCATGTTACCTATGTTTTGTTTAATTATAATGTTTAAATTCCTCCATAGTTAACATACAGTGCTATATTAGTTTCTGGTGTACAATACAGTGATTCAACATTTCATACATCACCCAGTGCTCATCACCACAAGTGCAAGCTCTAACATCCATTACCTATGTGGTTTTAAGGCATTCTTGACTAGGCTGCAATCTTCCCCATTACAGAAGATGCATCGTAGGCAGTGGATAAATTGAACCTTCCATTGTTAAAGAATGTGTTTTGTCCCTCAAACTTTTTTTTCCTGTAAATGCCTTGGTTCAATTATTACCAAAAATAATGTGCTTATATCAAAGTAGCCATTTTAATTTATATAAAATGTTGATTATATATTTTATAACAGTGCCATAATTATTATCGATTATATTCCAGAATAGGAATAGTTATGGTAGGATCACATAGTACTCCTCAAAAATCCGGAGTTCATAGACAATATCACCAGTAACTTTATCATCAATTTTACTATGTTTCAACATCATTTCACAATCATTACAAGCAGAATAATTCTCAGAATTGCATAATAACCCATGGTGAAGTTCAAATGAATGCCATGTTTTAAAACAATGAATGAGTTTTAAGCAATTGATTCATTTATTTAATTTTTAAGGTTATATACTCTAATATCAATTATTTGTATGTTGTTTAAGCCTACTTCAGTCCAAATTGAAAAACAGAGTTCCCTGGTTAATGAGATGCTTAAAGGTATCTTGCTTTTTATACACCAAAGTACAAGATTATAAATGAAGTTCTCTTGAGCACTTGGTGAGGAGACTCACTTCTTATGATTATTCAAAATAAGAAAACAATTGGTATTAATATGGTACCTTGTATTATCTCTGCACTTTCACAAATGCACTGGTTTGGTTAGGTGACGGTGGCCCAATCTTCATCATATGAACAAAGTCACTTTATGTATAAGCAACCTCGAATATTTTCCAAATGAGTGTACATTTTTATCTGTATACTTGACATTTGAGATACCTGCAGAAACTACAACAGCAATAATGATTGTATGCCTTATAGTTTAGTGTAATTTTTTTTTTTTTTTGTATTCACATGGGGATTTGAAATGAGACTTAGACAAATAGGTTAAGTTAGTAATAGCCCAAGAGAGACATAAACCAAGTTTGGGGAATGAGCTCAAATAATTTCTTTTGATGTTTAAGGGTCAATTCAGTGGCTGGAGAAACAAAACTATTTATTCAGTTTTTCTGAATATTATTTTGTCTCTAAAGTTTATGTATCATATATTTTATATATTGTTGCTCACAGTAAGTTCACAGTAAATACAAATCTGGATACATCAACTTCCTAATTTTGATTATACTAGCCAACAAATTTAATAATTATATAGAATGTTATTAGTTTAATAAAAACATAAAGGAAACTCTTAAAATACTGCAAATATATAAGACATACTTAATTTATGTAGGTATGACATATTTTCCAAATGTCCATTCTGTTGGAAAAAATTAAACTACGAAATAATGTTTACTTATTAAACTAAATAATAAAAATAATTATATTATTCATTTTGATGTAATAATATTTTAAATGTTTAACAATGCAATTTCATTGCAGAAAATACCTCATATATTTGTGTTTTCCATGTGTTCCATTAACTGAATTAATTAGAATTTTTACTAGGTAAAAAATAGAAAAGGTCTAATAAATTTTTTTAACATACTTGGGTTCCTAATTATAGTGTGTCTCAGAACCACTTTCTAATATCCAATCTAATTTGAGTTCCCTGAACTTTATGGACCTGTATGCTTATATCCTTCCCCAGATTGGGAAGTTTTCTGTTATTAATTCCTTAACTAAGCCTGCTGTCCCTTTCTCTTTATTTGCTCCTTCTGGGGTTGTCATGATGCATACAAAGGTTTTCTTATGGGATAACATAAGTTCTGTAGGTTTTTAAATTCTTTTTTTTTTAGTTTATTTTTCTGTATTGTTCAGACTGGATAATTTCAAAGCATCTGTTTCTGAGCTCAAGATTCTTTCTTGTGCTTGATGATGTCTGTTCAGCCTGTCTTGATTTTTTTTCAGTTCAATCATTGTGTTCTTCAGTTCTAGAATTTCCGTTCCCTCTTTTGTTATGGTCTTAATCTAATTGTTAAACATAATCTTGCTTAAATATTATTTTTTTTTCTGTTCTCATTTAGGGAAAAAATATGAACTCTTTCTCAGGTTGTATTTTTTATGTTACTTTCTTTTTTTATTTTTATTTTCTTCCTTCCTTCCTTCCTTCCTTCCTTCCTTCCTTCCTTCCTTCCTTCCTCCTTTCTTTTTCTTTCTTTCTTTCTTTCTTCCTTTCTTTCTTTCTTTCTTTCTTTCTTTCTTTCTTTCTTTCTTTCTTTCTTTCTTTCTTTCTTCCTTTCTTTCTTTTGAATAATTTATTGTCAATTTGGTTTCCATACAACACCCAGTGTTCATCCCAACAAGTGCTCTCCTCTGTGCCCATCATCCACTCTTCTCCCTCCCACACCCCCCTCTCCTCTCTGTTTGTTCTTAGTCTTTGAGAGTCTCTTTTGTTATGTCTTCCCTCCTCTCTGTGACTTTTTTTTAATTCCTTCCCCTCTTCCCCTCCCCCCTAGGTTTCTGTTAGGTCTCCCAAAGCCTACCTATGCGTGGGAACATATGGCATCTGTCTTTCTCTGCCTGACTTATTTCATTTAGCATAATATCCTCCAGTTCCATCCATGTTGCTACACATGGCCAGATTTCATTCTTTCTCATTGCTGCATAGTATTCCATTGTATATATAAACCACTTCTTCTTTATCCAATCATCAGTTGATGGACACTTAGTGTCTTTCCATGATTTGGCAATTGTCGAAAGTGCTGCTATGAACATCGGGGTACACTTGCCGCTGTGCATCAGCAGTCCTGTATCTCTTGGGTAGGTTCCCTAACAGTGCAATTGCTGGGTCCGTCAGGTAGTTTTTAGATCTCCATTTCGTTAGGGTCAGTAGCTTGTGGCTTCTTTTTTTTTCATTTATCATTTTTTGTTTCAAGTTTTTATTTAAATTCTAGTTAGTTAATATATAGTTTAATAATATTGGTTTCCAGAGTAGAATTTAGTGACTTACCACTTACATACAACACCCAGTGCCCATGATAACAAATGCCCTCCTTAATACCCATCACTCAGTTATCCCATCTCCCAACCACCTCGACTATGTAAACTCTCAAGTTTTTTCTGTCTTTAAGAGTCTCTTATGGTTTTCCTCCCTCTCTTTTTTCCCCTTCCATTATGTTCATCTGTTTTGTTTCTTAAATTTCACATATTTGTGAAATCATATGATATTTGTCTTTCTCTGACTTGTTTTGCTTAGCATGATAGACTCTAACTCCATCCACATCATGGCAAATGGTAAGATTTTATTCTTTTGATGGTTAAGTAATATACATATTTTACCATTCAGTTTAGCAGGAATGTGGTACAGGCCATCAAGAAGGTATCACAGATGGATCTACTCACAGGGTCCATTGGTAATTGGGCTTGATACTTTGTGTCTGCAGTGATTTTGCATGCCCACTTGACACTCTTTTCCCTATGAGAGTGCTCTAAAGCAGAGGAAATCTCTCTGATCCGTGTTAATGGTATGAGAGATGGGTGTCTTATGTACAGAAACTGTCCTTCCTACCTACTTTAATTTATTTTTTCCATTCCTGAACTTTTGTCTGGAATCCAGAACTCTAAGAAAAGTATGTTTGTGGATGGATGGTTACTTACATCTCTGTTTGTGTGAAGAGACGTAGGCCAGATCCTCTTATTCCTGCATTATCCAGACACAATTACCATGTGTGCAGGGGTCGAGACAACTCTGCTCAATCATAGAAGTACTAAGTGAGACACAACACTATCAGGCCTCAGCAAACTCAAAGAGTGAAGTGATCCTGAATTACCTGTTTTCCCCTAGAGTGCATCAAAAAGAGGTGAAGACTGAGAACCACAAATATCCCCAGGAGACACCACAATATCAACCATCTTGTGGAGCCATGGCATTTGGTTTATCCTAATAAATGAAAGAATAATACATAAAGTCCTTATATTTTATATTTAATTTCTGTATTTAGTCTAGCTGAATTATTCATTAAGTCACACAGCTGGTAAATCAATGATCCCATTTATTTATTTATTGTTATATATGTATATACTCATTTATTTATTTTTTCATTTTATTTATTTTTAATATATATGTTTAAATATTTTTTATGAGACAGAGAGACAGGGGAGGGGCAGAGAGAGGGAGACAGAGAATCCAAAGCAGGCTCCAAGCTCTAAGCTTTACTACAGAACCCGACCCAGGGCTCAAACCCATGAATCACTAGATCATGAACTGAGCCAAAGTCTGACCATTAACCTACTGAGCCGCCAAGGCACCCTTATTTATTTATTTTTTATTTTAATTCAAGTACAGTTAGCATACAGTGTTATATTAATTTGAGATCTACAATATAGTGACTCAACATCTGTTTATATTACTCAGTTCCTATAAGATAAGCATGCTCTTAATCCCTTACACTTATTTCATCTATCCCTTGAGCCGCTTCCCCTCTGTTAAACATCCGTTTTCATTTTATTTGTTTTGTAAGACCTACATATTACTGAAATTATAGAGTGTTGTCTTTTTCTAACCGGATTATATTGCTTAGTCCTCTGCCCATTTTTTAATTGAATTATTTATTTCTCTTGGTGTTTTGTTGTGTAAAATCTTTATATGTTATGGAGAATAAACATTTATCAGATACTTCATTTGCATTAGACTCTCCCATTCCATAGGTTGTCTTTTACTCTTGTTGACTGTTTCTTTTTTTGTGCAGAAATGTTTTATTTTGATGTAGTCCCAATAGTTCATTATCGTGTTTCTTTCTCTTATCTCAGGAGACGTATCTACAAAAATTTTGCTATAGCTGATGTCAGAGAAATTCCTACCTGTGCTCCCTTCTAGGACTATTATGATATTCGTTCTCAAATGTAGGTACTTAATCTATTTTGAGTTGATTTTTGTGTATGGTGTAAGAAAGTGGTCCAGTTTTCTACCTTTGATGTAACTGTCTGGTTTTTCCCACATCATTTGTTGAAGAGACTGCCTTTTCCCATTCGGTAGTCTTTCCTCCTATTTCAAATATTAATTGACCATATAATCATGGACCTTTCTCTGGGTTTTCTCTTCTTTTGCATTGATCCGTGTATATATTTTATGCCAGTACCATAGTGACCATAGTGTATGAACTACTACAACTTTATAATAGAACTCGAAATCTGGAATTGTGATACCTCCAGCTTTGTTTTTCTTTTTCAAGATTGCTTTGGTTATCCAGGGTCTTTGGTGATTCCATATAAATTTTAGGATTGTTTCTTCAAATTCTGTGAAAAATACTGTTGGTATTTTGATGGGTTTATATTTCATGTTTAGGTGATTTATGCAGTTATATACATTTTAACAATATTTGTTCTTCCAATCCATGAGGAAGAAATGTCTTTCCATGTGATCATGTCATCTTCAATTTCTTTCATCAGTATTTTGTAGTTTTCAGAGTACAAATGTTTAATCTACTCAGTTAAGTTTATTCTTAGATATTATATGATTTTTGGTGCAATGGAAAATGGGATTCTTTTTTAAAAATTTCTCTTTCTGTTGCTTTCATAAGTGGTGTATATAAATGCAATGGATTTCTGCCCAGTTATTTTGTGTTCTGCAATCTTACAGAATTCCTTTCACTTCTGGTGGCTATTTGGTAAGGTCCATACGGTTTTTTATATAGTATCATGTCATCAGTACATGTTTAAAGTTTTACTCCTTCATTATCATTTTCGATGCCTTTGTTCCTTTTCCTTGTTTCATTTCTGTGCCTAGGATCTTAATAACTACATTGAATAAAAGTGTTGATAATGAACATCTTTGTCTTCTTCCTGATTTTAGGGGAAATACTTCCAGGATTTCCCTAGAGTAAGATATTAGCTGTTTTTTTTCTTTTCATGTACAGCCTTTATTAGGTAGATTTAGGTTCCCTTGAAACCTGTTTTGTTGAGGGTTTTTATCATGAATGGATGTTCTACTTTGTAGAATGATTTTCCTGAATCTATTGAAATGATTATATTTTTCATCCTTTATCTTATTGTCGGAATGAATCACATTGATTGATTTGAAAATATTGTACTACTTTTGCATCCTACAAATAAATCCAACTTGATTGTGGTGAATAACTTTTTAAATGTTTTGGTGGCTTCTGTTTGCTAATATTTTGGTGAGAAAAATTTGTATCCGTGTATCACAGGTATTAGCCTGTCATTCTCTTGTGGTTGTACTGTGTGTATCTGGTTTTGGTATCAGGGTAATGGTTCCATCATAACAAGAATTTGGACATTTTCCTTCCCTTTCATATTTTTGCAATAGCTGGAAAAAAATAAGGAATACCTCTTCCTTAAATGCTTTGTAGAATTCTCCCGTGAAACCATCTGGTGCTGGAGTTTTGTTACTCTAGAATTATCTGATTACTGATTCAATTTCATTGCTGGTAATCAGTCAGTTAAATTTTTCTATTTCATTCTGATTCAGTTTTGGAAAGTTATGTGTGTTCAGGAATTTATCCATATCCTCTAGTTTGTCCAAATTATTGGCACTTAATTTTTTATAATATTCTCTTCTTATCCTATATATTTCTGTGGTGTCGGTTGTTATTTACGCTCTTTTATTTGTGATTTTGCTCACTTGAGTCACTTAAGTTTTTTGAGTCTGATAAACGTTTTTCAATTTTGTTGATCTTTTCAAAGAATCAGCCTCTATTTTCTTGTTCTATTCCATTTTTGAATTGTTTTTATTTTATTTTTTATTCTTTTGCTTTTGATGTCTTTATTTCTATTGTAAAATTATTATTTCCTTCCTTCTACTTCTTTTGTTTTGTTTGTTTCTTTGTTTTTTTACTTCCTTTATGTGCAAGATTAGGTTTTTATTTGAGATTTGTCATGCTTCATGAGGTAGGCCTATATTGCTCTAAACTTGCCACTTATAACAGCTTTTCGAACATCCTAAAATTTTTGGACCATTATGTTTTTATTTTCATTTCATGAATTCTATGACTTCCTCCTTGATTTCTTGGTTAAACCATTAACTGTTTAGAAGCATATTAAGTTCGTTACATATTTAATCTCATGGTGATTTCTAGTGTCACGTATTTGTGGTCAGAAAGTATGTGTGGAATGACTTATATCTTCTTTTTGAATTTGGGGAAATTGTTTGTGACCTAATATGTGATCTATCATGAAGAAATTTCCATATGCTCTTGGAAACATTGTGTATTCCTCTGTTTTATAATGGAAAGTTCGGAATATGTCTGTTAAATCTATCTGGTCCAAAAATCAATCAAAGTCACTGTTTCTTTGTTGATTTTCTGTTTGATCTGTCCACTGATGTATGTGAAGTTTTAATGTCCCCTACTATTATTACATTAAACTTAATTACCTCCTTTATGTTTATTATTAACTGCTTTATAATTTGAGTGCTATCATGTTAGGTGCATAAATATTTACAATTGTTATATCTTCTTGTTAGATTATTTATATATTTTAAATATATTTCCTTCTTTGTCCCTTTTTACAGTCTCTCTTTTGTAGCCTATTTCGTCCCATATATGTATCACTATCACTGATTTCTTTTAACAATCTTTTTTTTTTTTTTCATTTTGAATGCTTCTCAATCCCTTCATTCTATCTCCATGAGTCTTTAGGATTCATGAGACTCTTTTAGGCAGCATAGAGATAGGCCTTGTTTTTTACTCATTCCATTACCCTATTACTTTTGATTGGAGAGTATAGTCTATTTACATTTGAAGTAGTTATTTGTAGACATGTATTTATGACCATTTTGTTACTTGTTTTGTGGTTATTTCTGTAGTACTTTTGTTTTATGAAAAGTCTTTATTTAAATTCCAGTTAGTTAACATACAGTGTAATTTTATTTTAAAGTAGACAATATAGTGATAAATACATTCCTACAATACCTGGTCCTGGTCATGATAGACTTCTTATTCTCCATCACCTATTTAACCTATTACCCCACCCAACTTCCTTCTGGTGACTATCCATTTGTTCTCTATAGTTAAGAGTGTTTTTTTGTGGATTTCCCTGTCTCTCTCTCCTTTTTTATTTATTTGTTTGATTCTTTTCTTAAATTACACATGTGAGTGAAATTGTGTGGTATTTGTTATTCTCTCACTGATGTATTTTGCTTAGCCTTATACTCTCCAGCTATATCCTTCTCACTGCAAATAGAGAACCTGTATTGTGTTTTATGACTAATATTACATTATATATACATATGTGTATATATGTAGAATATTTTGTATTCTTTATCCATTTATTAGCCAGTGGTCACATGGGCTGTTTCCACAATTTGATTGTTGTAGATACAGCTACTATAAACTTTGAAGTGTATACAACCCCTTGAATTAGTATATTTATATTCTTTGTGCAAATGCACAGTAGTACAATGGGTGGATCATAGGGTAGCTCTATTTTTAACTTAAATAATACTTATTAATTTATTTATAAAATTTTAGTTAAATTTTGGTTTCGCCTCTTTGGTTAAGTTTGATTTCTGGAGTAGAATTTATTTATTAATCACTTGCAAACAACACCCAGGTCTCATCACAACAAGTGCCCTCTTTGATACACATCACCCATCTAGTCAATCTGCCAGTTACCTCCATCTATCAACTCTCAGTTTTGTCTCTATGGTTCAGAATCTCTTCTGACTTGTTTCCCTCTTTTCTCTTTAAAAAAGCCCAAAACTCTTTTCCAAAGTATCTGCACCAGTGTGCATTCCCACCAAAAGTGCAAGAGGATTCCCCTTTCTCCACATCCTGGCCAATACATGTTGTTTCTTGTGTTGTTGATTTTAGCCATTCTGACAAAAGTAAAAGGACATTTCATTGTATTTTTTTTGTGGAGCATCCTGCATGTCTCCGTTGGCCATCTGAAAGCCTTTTTTTTGGGGAAAAAAAAAAGTCTTTTGTGTCTGCTGTCCATTTCAATTAAATTATTAGATTTTTATATGTTGACTCTCATAACCTCATTATATTTTTGGATACTAATTCTTTATCAGATATGTAATTTGTAAATATCTACTCTCATACTATAGGGTGTCTTCCAGGTGTGTTTTTACTTCACTGTGCAGAAACTTTTTCTGTTGTTGAATTCTCAATATTTTATTTGTTTCGTTGTTTTTGTTCCCCTTTAATCAAGAGACATATTTAGTATAAATAACATCACTGGGGTACCTGGGTGGCTCAGTCCATTAAGCATCAGACTTCGGCTCACATCATGATCTCATAGTCCCTGAGTTCAAGCCCTGTGCTGACAGCTTGGAGCCTGGATCTTGCTTTGGATTTTGTGTCTCCCTCTCTCTCTGCCGCCTGACTCCATATGCTCTGTCTCTCTAAAAATATAAATAAACATTTAAAATTACATTAAAAAATGACATTTCTAAGACTGATATCCAAGAAGTTAATGCCTCTGTTTAATTCTTTGATTTTAATGGCTTCCTGTATCCCATTTAGCTCTTGAATACATTTTGAATTTATTTGTGTGTTTCTTGTAGGAAAGGGGTCCAGTTTTGTTCTTGTGAATGTAGCTGTCCAGTTTCCATACACCAATTGTTGAAGTGATCGTCTTTTTCCATTGGATATTCTTTTCTGCTTTGTCAAAGATTAATTGACCATCTATTTGTGGTTTCACCTCTGGGTTTCTATTCTGTTCCATTGATCTGTGTGTCTGTTTTTGTAAAAGTACTGTACTATCTTGATAACTACCACTTTGAACTTCAACTTGATCTAGAATTCTGGAACAGCTTTGCTTTATTTTGCCCACCCCAGATTGCTTTAATCATTCGATTTATTTTTGTGGTTCTATACAAATTTTAGATTTTTTTTTCAACCCTGGGAGTTTTGCTTGCATTTTGAAAAGGATTACATTAAATGTGTAGATTACTTTGGGTAGTTTAGACATTTTAACAATATTTATTTTCCAATGCATGACCATGAAATGCCTTTCGCTATTTTGTGTCATCTTTAATTTCTGAGTACAGGTGTTTCACCTCTTTGGTTAAGTTTGTTCCTAGATATCTTATGACTTTTGGTGCAATTATAAATGGTTGTGTGCTTTGTGCACTCTGCAGTTTTGTTTTGGCTGATCTATCCTTGAGACCAATCACTTGCAGAGGCTCTTCTTGCCAGGTGTGGGAAGTGTTTGGTCCCTGGCCTGGAGGTGACAAATTTTAACCTGGTGCTCCTTGCTCTGCTTATGCAGTAGGACTCGACACCACTTCCACAAACCTGTGTGGATTCCCCATTGTGTGAATCTTTTTCTCTCCTCTCTCGGTGCCTGTGGTATCCTTCACTCCCAAGAAAGCCCTAGCATTCTATTTAGCTACGGAAAATATCTTTGCCCCTCCTACTTTCTCTGCTGTGTCTTCTTCTCTATATTTAGTTGTGGTTTGTTCTGCCAATACTTAGGTAATTATATAGTTTGTTTTTTACAGATATGAGCACTATCTAGTTGCATCCATGGAAGCAAGTGTGTTTAGGATCCTCCTACTCCACCAATTTCCCTGAAATCCATAATTACTTATTTTGAGGCAAAAAAAAAATTGAAATTTTGTTCCAATAAGATGATTCAGGGAGACTCTGGACTCCCTTCCTCCCTTCCACGGCAATTCTACACATATATTTAGAGCAAGTACTCCTGAAGAAATGTGGGCTGAGTGAACAGCATCTACCCTTCAAAGATAGAGAGACATATAGAGAAAGGAAAGAGCAATGGAGACTTGGTAACAAACGAACCTCCCACCTCACAATGCTGTGAAAGCAGTGGACAGGGATACTGCTAAGAGACTTGAACCCATTTTTCTGCCCTAAGGCACTGAAAATAAACCCAACTTGTAAGTGCAAATAGAATGTAAAATGATGTGGGGCCAACAATCAAAAGATCAAGAAGAATTCTTAAGATGTTTTCAGTGTAAAAACTCTTTTATTAAAGTACAGGAACAGGAACCGTGGACAGAAAGAGTTGCACTTGTGATTGTGGGGAGTGACTATCTACTTTTTCTTTAAGTTGGTTTAAGATAAGTAACTCTCTAAAGAAGTTTTGTGTTGAAAATGAGGTTTATAAGGACTTGGGAAGTCTGTCAGTTTTCAAGATTTTAACTAGTAAAACATTAGTCATGAGACTCTTTAGAAATGTTATCTACTGGGGTGCCTGGGTGGCTCAGTCGGTTAAGCGGCTGACTTTGGCTCAGGTCATGATCTCACGGTCTGTGATTTCGAGCCCCATGTCGGGCTCTGTGCTGACAGCTCTGAGCCTGGAGCCTGCTTCGGATTCTGTGTCTCCCTCTCTCTCTGCTCTTCTCCTGCTCACGCTCTGTCTCTATGTCTCAAAAATAAATAAACGTTAAAAAATTAAAAAAAAAAAAGAAATGTTATCTACTGCATATCTCAGATGTGCAACTGCGGGACACATGTTGTGAGGTAATACCATTTGGTTCTATACTTCCTGACTTTGTTTTCCTCATCATAAATGTTTCAGGACTTGAATTTCTAGAAATGGCAGAGGAACTGCTGAAACTCTCTCTGGGATGGAGAGGTTGGTGAGCACCAAGGTTTACATTCTCCTTCCAGCTAAATAGCATGGACTGTACCAAGGTTACCATGCCCTACCTGCCTGCCAATTAAATGAGAAATGACTATTATCAAAGAGACAAAAGATAATAAGTGTTGATCAGGATGCAGTGAAAAGAGGATGTTTGTGCATTGCCTGTGGAAATGTAAATTGGTACAACTACTATGTACAAGACTATGGTAGTTCCTGAAATAAATAAAAATAGAAATAATATATGATTTTGCAATCCCAATTCTAGGTATGTATCAAAAAGAACTAAAATTCATATCTTGGAAAATTATATGCACTCTTATGATTATTATAGCATTAACTGCAATAGATAAGATTTGGGAAGAACCAAAAAGTTAATCAGCAAATAAATGGATAAGGAACTATTGAAAAAAGAAATGCATCTATGTATAATAACACAGATGAAACTGGAGGGCATTATGCTAATGGAATTATCCATATACATAAATATAATGAGTGCCCATTTACACTGATAGGTGGATTCTAAAATGGTAAAACTCATAGAAGGAGAAAGTTAAATGGCCATAGTATGTGGGTGAAGAGAAGGAGAAATGTGGGGAGATTTATGCCAAAGGCTATAAAATTTCTATTATGCAACATGAATAGGAGCTGGAGATCTCTTCTACAATGTGAATATAGTTCACAATACTGTATTGTATGTTTGAAATTTTCTTGGAGGGTCAATCTTAAGTGATCTAAGAAAAAGGAGGAAGAGGAAGAAAAGGAGGAGAAAGAAAGAAAGAAAGAAAGAAAGAAAGAAAGAAAGAAAGAAAGAAAGAAAGAAAGAAAGAAAGAAAGAAAATAACTGTGTAAGTTAATGGATATATTAATTAGCTGGTTTGTGGTGAATATTTCACAATGTGTTCATATATCAAACCATCAAGTGGCACATTTTAAATATATACAATTTTTATTTGTCAAGTATACATCAATAAAGGTGGAAGAAAAAAAATAATAGTTAACATAAGATTGTACAAGATAGTGTAACTTGATACTTAAGACGTGCTTTGCATAAGTCATTACTGAGCAATAGGTGTGACATGTACCATCTTTATTATCACCATTCCAGAGATATCAAGAAAGTTACCATCAAATATTTTAATCTACACCTTTGTTATGCCTATGTTTATCAGCAAAGTACTTCCCAATTTATTTCTATGTATGTTTCTACTTTGTTTTCACAAAGTATCTTCAATTTTGATGTAGATATTATTATTTCATTTGAAGCTTATTATATACAAAGTTAAAAGACAGAATACAAAAGTTCTTCACAGAAAGCAGTAAAATTAGGCACTATTCGAGTTTAAAAAGTACTGGATATGGCCTCCAGCATTTCTATGAATACCTAAATTATTTCTAGATGTCTTTTAAATTTAGAAAATACATATATATTCAGATATATATTACATTTATATGTAATTGCTCTGAAACAGATAAATTCAGTTTAGTCTTTTGTGTAAGTTAAATTTTATATTTTTGATAAAATTGAGACAAAGAGTCATTTAATTTGAAATAACAGATTCATATAATTAAACTATATATAAGAAATAATAAGTTTGCCCTAGGAATCATGTAAGAACTGTGCCATTAGCAAAAAATAGCTCACAAAGAAGAGGAGAGTAAAATACAAGCTTTCATTTGAGAAATAAATCACAGAAATAAATGCACAGCAAAAGGAATATAGTCAATGGTATTGTAATAACCTTTTATATGGACAGATGGTAATTGTACTTATGGTGAACATAGCGTATGTATACACTTCTCATATTACTGTGTTGTACACCTGAAACTAGTGTAATACTGTGTGTCAAGTATACGAAAAAAAAACTAAATATAATATATATACTCCGCAAAAGTCCAGTGATAAAATGGAAATTCTAATCTGTACGATTGTTATTTAGGGTTTGAATCTTATGTGTTAATTTTGTTCTTTTAAAAATTTATTTCAGTTTATCTATTTATTTTGAGATGGAGAAAGATAATGGGTGGGGTGGGGCAGAAAGAGAGATAGAACCCGAAGCAGCTCCACAATGTCAGCTCAGAGCCTGATGCAGGCTCAAACCCACAGAGTGTGAGATCATGACCTGAGCCAATATCAAGAATCAGATGCTTAAATAACTGAAACAACCAGGTGCCCCAAGTGTTAATTTTGTTCTCACATATTTGTTACTAATTTAAAGATCGCCTTAAAATTATAAAAATTTAATACAAACTGCAATCCAAAAATGCCAGAAATTAATGCAATGGAATTGACATATGTGTGAACACATCATATGCTCTTTTCCTGGAGAATATAACTTCTGTTACATGTATAATATTAAAGCTTTCCCCACCAGCTACCATTCCCCATGTCCAGAGGATTCATTAGAGCCCTTGAGCACAATGCATCTTCTCTTGCTGAATAAATACAATTTATCTTTCAAATGCAATTGTTTCTGAAAAGATACTGGTATGATTATTGACAAATAAATTCATCTCACATTGGAGTTCTCCTTTTATCCATGTATTTTAAAAATAGAGTATATATTTTTTCACACAGAATAAGTTTTGTGACCTTATTTTCACAAACATAATATCACTTAGTGTAGACCTCAGTCTTATTCAGCATGAATCTAGGAGAGAAGTTCATAGATAATATTTGTCTTGAGTCACTCTCAACTTTACTATGTCCCACCGCTATCTTACAATAGATTATCAGCAGTCACACCAAATTTTTAAATTATTATTATTATTATTATTATTATTATTATTATTATTATCATCATCATCATTTTCATCATCAGTTATTTTAAATCTCAATATAGTTAACAGAGTATTCTATTATTTTCAGGCATGCAATATAGTGATTTAACAATTCTATACATTATTCAGTGATTATCATGTTAGGTGTACTCCTTAATCTCCATCACCTGTTTCACCCATCCAACCCACATCTCCACTTTGTTAATCATCAGTTGTTCTCTATATTTCAGAATCTTTTGTTTGCTTGTTTGTTTGTTTTATCATTTTTTACACTTATTTTGATTTTTAAATTTCACATATTAGTGAAATCATGTGGCATTTGTCTTCCTCTGATTGACTTCTTTTGCTTAGCATTATAGTCTCTAGCTCTGCCTCTGTTTCACACATTTATGTTTTATGACTCTGTAACATTCCATTGTGTGTGTATGTGTGTATATATATATATGTATATATATCACTTCTTCTAACCCATTCATAAGTTGATAGATGTCTGGGATCCATCTATAATTTAGCTATTGTGGATAATGCTATTATAAAAGTTGATGTGCATATATATCTTCGGATAAGTATTTTTGTATTGTATATAGACCTAGAAGTACGATTGCTGGATCATAGAGTAGCTCTATTTTTAACATAGTGAGGAAACTTCGTACCGTATTCCAGAGTAGTAAACCAGTGTACATTCCCAAAAGCACTGTCAGAAGGTTTCCCTTTCTCCACAGCCTTGCCAAGAACTCTTGTTTCTTGTGTTGTTGACTTTAACCACTCTGACAGTGTGAAGTTATATATTATTGTAGTTTTGATTGTATTTCTCTGATAATCGGTGATGTTGAACATCTTTCATTTCTCTTGGCTATTTGTGTGTCTTCTCTGGGAAAATGTCTATTCATGTCTTCTCATTTTTTAATAATATTTTTAGGGTTTTGGTTGTTGAGTTTTATCAGTTATATTTTTGGGATACTAACCCATTATCAGACATGTCATTTGCAAATATCTTCCCCCATTCTGTAGGTTGCCTTTTAGTTGTGGTGATTTTCTCTGCTGTGCAGAAGATTTGTTTTGATGAATCTCAATGGTTTATTTTTGCCTTTAATATCCTTTGCCTTAGGATACATACCTAGTAAGAAGTGGCTAAGGCCAATATCCAAGAATTGCTGACCGTATTTTATTCTAGGATTTTAGTGGTTTTCTCTCTCAAATACATGGATTTTTAATCCATTTTGAATTTATTGTGGTGTATGGTACAAGAAAGTGGTCCTTCTTTCTTCTGCATGTTTCTGTCCAGTCTTACCAGCACTGTTTGCTGAAAAGGCTGCTGTTCATTGGATATTATTTCCTGCTCTTTCAAAGATTGTTGTCCATATATTTGTGGTTTGATTTCCGTGTTTTCTTTTGTGTTCCATTGGACTAGGTGTCTATTTTTGTGTCAGTACCACACAGTTTCGATCATTACCACTTTTCCTAATATAATTTGAAGTCTGTGACTGTGATACTGCTAGATTTGCTTTTGTTTTTCAAGATTGTTTTGTGTATTCGGGGCATTTTGCAGTTTTAAACACCAATTATAGGAATGTTTGTCCTATCTCTGTGAAAAACGCTGGTGGTATTTTTATAGAGATTGCTTTAAATGTGTAGATTACCTTGGGGAGTATAGACCTTTTAGTAATATTTGTTCTTCCAAACCATGAGTTTTGATTATCTTTTGATTTCCTAGAGTTGTCTTCAGTTTCCTTCATCAGTGTTTTATAGTTTTCAGAATACATATCTTTTACCTCTTTGGTAAGGTTATCTCTAGGTATTTTAAGCTTTCTGGTGCTATTGTAAATGGGACTGATTCCTTGATTTTTCTTCCTGCTGCATCATTGGTATATACAATACAACAGATTTCTGCACATTGATGGCTTATCCTGTGACTTTACTGAATTTCTATATTATTTCCAGCATTTTTTGATGGAGTCTTTTGAATTTTCCATATAGATTACCATTTCATGTGCAATCAGTGACATTTTTAATTCGTCCTTGATTATTTGGATGCCTTGTGTTTCTTTGTGTTGTCTGATTGCTGGGGCTAGGAATTCCAATACTATTTTAAATAACAGTGTTAAAAGTGGCCATCCCTGTCTCGTTCCTGAGCAAAGAGGAAAAGCTGTCAGCATTTCCCCATTGAGAATGCTATTATCTTTCTGTTTTTCATATATGGCTTTTATGATGTTGAGTTTTGGTCCCTCTATCCTTACTTTATTGAATTTTTAAAATCAGGAATGGATGCTGTGCTTTGTCAAATGCTTTTTCTTCCTCTATTGAAAGGATCATATGATTCAAATCCTTTGTTTGGTTAATGTCGTGGATCATATTGATTGATTTGGGAATGTTGAAACCCAGGAATAAATCCCACCTGATCCTGGGGAACAATTCTTTGAATGTGCTATTGTATTCAATTTTATAATTTTTATTGAGAATTTTTGTATCCATATTCATCAGGGATATAGGCTTTTTATTCACTGTATTAGTGAAGCCTTTGTCTGCTTTATGCTACCAGGTTAATGCTGGCCTCATACATGAATTTGGAAGCTTTCACTTCTTTTCAATTTATTAGAATAACTTTAGAAGAATAGATGTTAACTTTTCTTTAAATGTTTGGTTGAATTATCCTATGAAGCTACCTCACCTGGACTTTTATTTGTTGGGTGAATTTTTATTACTTATTCTATTTTTTTGCTGGTTATTAACATGTTCAAATTTTCTATTCCTTCCTACTTCAATTTTTCTTTTTTAAGACTTATTTGTTTTTAAAGGGGAGCACAAGATGGGAAGAGGCAGAGAGAGAGTGGTACAGAAAATCTGAAGGGGGCTCTGTGCTAATATCAGCAAGCCCCATCCAGTGCTCAAACTCACAAACCATGAGATCATTACTTGAGCTGAAGTCAGACACTCAACTGACTGAGCTACCACCCAGTTGCCCCTTTGTTTCAGTTTTAATAGTTTATATGTGCCTAGGAATTTATCCATTTCATCCAGGTTGTCTAATTTGTTGGGTATAGTTCTTGATAATATTCTCTTATAATAATTTTTATTTCTGTGCTGTTGCTTATTTTTTCTATTCTTTCATTTGTGATTTTATTTATTTTGGTCTTTGTTTTTACTTTATATTTGATGGGTGTAACTAGGTGTTTATCAATTTTGTTAACTTTTCCAAAGAATCAACTACTGCTAACATTGATTTGTTCTGTTGTTGTTATTGTTGTTTACTTTCTAAATTTTTTAATTCTGTTGTAATCGTTATTTTTTTTCTCCTTTGGCTGGCTTTAGGCTTCATTTGTTGTTATTTTTCTATATATTCTAGGTGTAAATTAAGTTTTTATTCAAAAATGTTCTTGCTTCTTATAATAGGCCTGTATCACTCTTTCTATCTTTCTTAGGAACACTATTACTTTATCACAATTGCTTGGGACCATGTGTTTTCATTTCAGCTTATTTCCATGCATTTTTTAAAATCGTTTCTTTGACTTTTTGAGGTTAGCCATTCATTTTTTAGTAGCATGTTGTTTAACCTCCTAGTATTTGTGGTCTTTCTAATTCTTTTCTTGCAGATCACTTCAAATTTCATAGTGTTGTCGTCAGAAAATATGTATGGTAGGATCTCAATCTTTTTGTACTTGTTGAGGATAATTTGTAACCTAATATGTGGTTTATTGTGGATAATATATCACGTGTACTTGAAAAGGGTATTCTGCTGTTTAAGAATAAAATGTAAACTTATCTGTAAGCCCATCTGGTCTGGTGTGTCATATAAAGCTATTGTTTCCTTTTTGATTTTCTGCCTAGATGATCTGTTCATTAAGTGTGGTGTAAAACTCCCCGCTATCACTGTAGTATTATCAATGAGTTCCTATATGCTTGCTATTATTCATATATTTGGGTGCTTTCATCTTGGACACATAAATGTTTTTAATTGTTAGATCTTCTTATTGAATGTTCTCATTTATGAGTATACAGTGCCTTATTTGTTTCTTGTTACAGTCTTTGTTTTATGGTCTAGTATGTTTGAAATAAAAACTGCTACCCTGGCTTTCCTTTGACATCCATTTGCACGATAAATATTTTTCCAATCCCCTCACTTTCAACCTTCAAGTGCCTTTAGGTCTAAAATTAGTCTCTTATTGGCAGCAAATATATGGACCTTGTTTTTTGTTTGTTTGTTTGTTTCCTCATTACGGCACTTAATGTCTTTTGATTAAGAGTAATTATTGATAGATATGTATTCAGTGTAATTTTATTGATCTGGAGATGTTCTCCGTTCTTCTCTTGTCTTTGTACTTTTGGTCTTTCCTTTCCACTCGAGGAGTCCCCTTATGTATTTTACAGGTCTGGTGTAGTGGTTAGAAACTCCTTTAGCTTTGGCTTGTCTGGGATATTCTTTATCTTTCCTTCTGTTCTGAACTATAGTCTTGCTGGATAGAATATTCTTGGCTGCAGATTTTTCTCATTCAACAATATGAATATATCATGCCACGTCATTCTGGCTCCCAAGGTCCTTTGAAGTATCTGAAGCTACTCTTATGGGTCCTCCCTCATGACCTAAGGACTTCTTTCTTTTTGTTCTTTTAAAGAATTTTTTATCAATACTTTTTTAAAAATTTAATTGCAATATGTCTTTGTATTGACCTACCATTTATTCTTGTTTTGTTTTGTGTTGGCCTACGTTTTATCCTTTTTTTTTCTTCTTCTTCTTCTTCTTTTTTTTTTTTTGAGGTCTCTGTGTCTTATTGATCTATATATCTGTTTCTATCTCCAGATTAGGGTGGTTTTCATCTATTATTTCTTCAAACAGATTTTCCACCCGTTTTTCGCTTGTTTTTTTCTAGGACTCCTATGTTAAGATTGTTATTAATTTTGATGAACCAGTGAGTTCCCCAAGTCTATATTTGTGTTCCCTAATTCTTCATCCTCTCTTTTGTCCAGTTTCAATACTTTCCACTATTTTGTCTTCTATATCACTTACTCATTCCTTGCTTCTTCCAGCTTTGTGTTTATTTCATCCAGTCTGTTTCCATTCTCAGTGATTTTATTTTTCATTTCTGACTTATACTTTTTAAGCTCTTTTATCTCTCACCCAACAAGTATCATTTTGATCATTGCTTTAAATTTTCCATCAGGCATGTTACTATAATCTATTTCACTAAAATCTCTGGGTGTGGGCTTATCTTGTTTCATTTGGAAAGCATTCTTTCTTCTTGGCATTTTGTCTATGTCTCTGTCTTCTGTATGTTAGAAAAGTCTGTTTTGTTTCCTGTCACTGAGAGTAATGGCTTTAGGAAAAGATGCCATATAGGGTTCAGGGCCTGGCCCTTAGGGGAGTGTCTCCGGTGTGTGCTGCATGCACTTTGTTGCTGTGTTTTGGTTGTTCTGTCCTTTAGGACAGTCATTTGTGGAGGTTTTCCTTTCCTTCTGTGGACAGTTAGTGGTTTCTGGCTTGAAAGTGGTGAGTTTTAATTAGGTGTGCTCTGGTGTGCATGTGAAAAAGACCTGACACCACCTCCATCAGAAGCAAGGCCCCACAGTACTTTGATAGGAATTATGTGGGCAGGGGTGTGTAGTGGTCTTCTGGAGGAGTGTCCCACTGTGCCAACGCTAAGGCAAGCTTAACTCAAAAGGGTATTCGTGTCACAGCATAGGGCTATGGGACTCGGTGTAAACAAGACAGGCGGCTTGAGTGGACACTACACTACTCACAAGTGGCTCATTGTTTATGCTGAGGGTCAGGGGAGGGAAATGGCACTGGTCAGGTCCTTGTCACCACAGAGATATTGCCAAGAACACTACCTTTCAGTGACTTGCTCTAAGAAGAGGAAATAATCTCTCCCGCCTCCCACTCTAGTGTTCCAGGTTTCTGTCAGGTCGCTCTCTCGTCTACTTCTGGGTTTTTTGCCTGCTTTCTCTTTAGGAGTAGATTAGCACCCACATGGCTCTATTCCAGCTGAACTCACTGACATTTACATTTTTTTTAAATTTTCTTTTATGTTTTTATTTATCTTTCAGAGCAGGAGAGACAAAGCATGAGTGGGGGAGGGTCAGAGAGATAGAGGGAGACACAGAATCTGAAGCAGGCTCCAGGCTCTGAGCTGTTAGCAGAACTCACTGACATTTAAAACTCCAGTCTCGATGAGGTCCCAATAGTTCATGTTTGCTTTAATATCCCTTGTCTTCAGAGACATGTCAAGTGAAAAGTTGCTGCGGCCAAAGCAAAGAGGTTGCGCCTGTCCTCTCCTCTAGGATTTTGATGGTTTCATGTCTCATATTTAGGTCTGTATTCAATTTTGAATTTACTTTTGTGTACTGTGTAAGGAATTGGTCCAGTTTTATTTTTCTGCATGTTGTTGTCCAGCCTCCTGCACCATTTTTTAAAGAGACTATCTTTAATCCATTACATATCTTTCCTGCATTGTTGACGATTAGCTGACCATATATTTGTGGGTACATTTCTGGGTTCTCTATTGGATACTGTTGGTCTATATGTGTGTTTTTTCCTCAAAACCATACTGTCTTCATGATTACAGCTTTGTAATACACGTTAAAGACTGGGATTGTGATGTTTCCAGGTTCGTTTTTCTTTTTCAACATTAATTTGGTTATTGAGGGTATTCTGTGGTTCTAGGAAACATGGAGGATTGTTTTTTCTATCTCTGTGAAGAATGTCGATGCTATTTTGATTAGGATTGCATTGAATGCATAGATTGCTTTGGGTAGTTTCAATATTTTTTCTTCTAATCCATGAGCATGGGATCTTTTTCCACCTTATAAAGATAAATACCTTCTGGACTGCAAAGGAAACAATCACCTATGCTAAAAGGTAACCGATGGAATGGGAGCAAATATTTGCAAATGACACATTGAATAAAGGTTTAGTATCCAAAATCTATAAAGAAATTATGTAACTCAATATTCTAAAGACAAATAATCCAGTGAAGAAATGGCAGAAGACATGAATAGACACTTTTCCAAAGAAGACATCCAGATGGCAAACAGACACATGGAAAGATGCTCAACATCACTCATCATCAGGGAAATACAAATCAAAACCACCATGAGATACCACCTCCATTGGTCGGAGTGGCTAAAATTAACAACTTAGGAAACAACTGATGTTGGCTGTGATCCATAGATAGAGTATCCCTTGTGCATCATTGATGGGAATGCAACTTGGTACAGCCATTCTGGAAAACATTGTGAAGGTTCCACAAAAAATTAAAAATAGAACTATCCTGCCACCAAGCAATAGCACTACTGGGAATTTTTCCAAAGGATACAGGAGTGCTGGTATGTACCTCAATATTCAAAGCATTATATATATATCAAATGGAATCCTACTTGGTGATGAAAAACAATGAAATCATGGCGTTTGCATCAACGTGGATGGAACTGGAAGATATGTTAAATGAAATAAGTCAGTAAGAGAAAGACAGCTATCACATGATTTCACTCATATGGAATTTATGGAACTTAACAGAGGACCATAAGGGAAGGGAAGGAAAAATAAGTTATAAACAGAGAGAGAGAAAAACCCCAACAACTCAATACAGGGAACAAACCTGGGGTTGATGGCGGTGGGAGTTCAAGGGTGTTAAGGGGTGGGGAGGTGGGTGATGGGCATTGATGAGGGCATTTTTTGGGATGAGCACTGGGTTTTCTATGTAAGTGATGAATCATAAGATTCTACTCCTGAAGCCAAGACTACATGTACGTTAGCTCACTTGACAATAAATTTTATTTATTTATTTTATTAATAAGTCCCGCTGGTCGCAAGAACTCAAAAAATCAGCGCCTGTAGTTTTCCCACCCAGTGGCTTGTGGGAAATATTCTCTCCTGTGTGCTTCTGTCTCTCACCTTTCTCTGTAACCAGGGCTCCCTCCGCTCTGCAGCACCCGTGATCCCTTTCCCCCACAAACCATATCTTCACACTCCTGTCTTTTTTGATGTAGCTTCTTCTCTCCCTTTACCTGTGGAGTTTGTTCTGTCAGTCTTCAGAATGATTTCTGGGGTATTTAGAATGATTTGAAAGTTATCTAGTTTTGTTTAAAGACAAGAGATAAGTCTAGGGCCCTCTTACCCCTCTGCCGTTTTTCAGCCCCAATCTCTCCTTCAATTTTGAAGAAAGAAATTTGCAGAATACAAAATTTTAGGTTGTTATTGTTGTGGTGGTGGTGGTAGTGGTGTTCTTCTTTTATCTCTTAACACATTAAATATTTCATCTCACTCTTTTCTTGTTTAAATGTTTTCTGAGAAATCAGAAGTAATTTTTATCTTTGGTCCTCTTTATGTAATATGTCCTTCTCCCAACTTCTTTAAGTTTTTGTAATTTTAAAATAAGCCTAAATATATTAGTTTTCTCACTTTTTATTTATATTTCTCTTTCTTTCTTTTCCATTCTGTTCTTTTCTTCCTCTCTTCTTTCTATTTCTGTGTTTTGTTCGTTCTGTTTTGTGTTGTATTTATCCTGCTTGGCATTCTCTGAACCTGCTTGATCCTTAGTTACCCTTCAAACACTTATTATTTGTTTGTTTCTTTTTTTTTTCCTTCTCATTCTGGTTGTTATTATGCATGCATTATACACTTTGTAGTGTCACACAGTCTTGAATAATCTGGATTTGTTGTTGTTTGCTCTGTTTTTGGTCATTCTATTGATACTCTAGCCCAGTTATTCTTCCTCCAGCCATGTCTAATATAATAATAGGCCCATCCTATTCATTCTTTTTTATTTTAATAAAAAAAGGCTTATGTATTTATTTTGAGAGACGGAGAGAGAAAGAGAGAGAGAGAGAGAGAGAGAGAGAGAGAGAGAGAGAGATTGAGAGAGAGAGAATCCTAAGCAGGCTCTGCATTGTCAATGTAGAGCCCACCTCAGTGCTCAACTTCACAAACTGCAAATCACACCCTGAGCCAAAATCAAGAGTTGGACACTTAATTAACTAAGCCATCCAGATGCCCCTCATTCATTCTTTCCATTTACAATGTTGTTTCTTTTTAAATCTCTAGCAGCTTTGTGGCTTTTGTTTTGTTTTGTTTTAGTATTTCCATATTTCTGCTTACATTGGCCATTTGCTTTTGGATGCATTCCACTTTATCTACTACAAATATAGCATATTAATCTTTTTTTAAAATTCTTCGTTTGCATGATAGATACCACCTCGCACCTGTCAAAATGTGTAAAATTAAAAATACAGGAAACAATAGATGTTGAAAAAGTTGGAGAGAAAAGGGAATCTTTATATAATATGGTTGGAATGCAATCTGATGTAGTTACTTTGAAATACAGTATGGAGTTTCCTCAAAAAGTTAAAAATAGAAGTACCCTACAAGTCAGCAATTTCACTACTAGGTATTTACCCAATCGACACAAAAATACAGATTCAAAAGAACACATGGAATCATGATCTTCATAGCAACCTTATCAACAGTGGCCAAATTATGGAAAGAACACAAACATCCATCTGCTAAGGAATGGATAAAGGAGATGTTACTTATATTATGTTTTATAAAATATATTATATTATTATGTATATGACATATACAATAGAATATTACTCAGCCATCAAAAAAATGAGGGGCACCTCTGTGGCTCAGTTGGTCGGGCATCTAACTTCGGCTCAGATCATGATCTCATGGTTCCTGGGTTGGAGCCCTGTGTCGACAGCTCCGAGCCTGGAGCCTGCTTTAGTTTCTATGTCTCCTTCTCTCTCACCCTCCCTTGCTCACACTCTCTCTCTCTCTCTTTCAGATATAAAAATTGAGAAAAAATTTAAAGAATTAAATCTTGCCCTTTGCAAAAATATTGCTGAAGCTAGAGTATATTATGCTAGGAAAAACAAGTCAGTCATAGAAAGACAAATACCAAATGATTTCACTCATATGTGGAATTTAAGAAACAAAGCAGATGCACATAGGAAGAGGGAAAAAAAGAGAAAGAAGCAAACCAGAAGAAACTCTTAACTATAGAGAACAAAATGAGGGGTGCTGGAAGGGAGGTGAGTGGTGTGTAGGCTAAATGGGTGATACGTATTAAGGAGTCCACATCACTTGATGTGATGAGGACTAAGTGTTTTATGTAAGTGATGAATCACTAAATTCTACTCCTGAAACCAGTATTTCACTACATGTTAAACAACTAGAATTTAAATAAAACCTTCAAATAAAATTCTCGGTTTATTAATTCTAACATCTCTGCCACGTGTGATTCTGATATTTGTTCTGCTTCTTCTCAAAGTTTCTTTTTTTTCCTTCTAGAGTGTTTTGTATTTTATTAATATTTTTTGATGGGGAGAGATTATGCCCCAATTAAAATGAACGGTGTATAAAGTCTTTTAGTTATTTCATGGTGAGATATGTGGGAGAGTAGACAATATTTGATAATCTTATGATTTGTCTTTAACTTTCAATAAGCCTGTGTTTCTCTACTGTAAAATTCACAAGTATTTCTCATCTTCTTCTCTCTTAATGGGGGAGGTAAGTGTGTGTACTTAAGGTGGAATTCAATGTTTTTTTTTTTTTTTTCCTCCAATGTGGAAGGCTGTTTGTTGTTTGGGTATTTCTATATCCGCAGATCAATTAAGTAGTGATATTAACCCACGTTAGGGCAGGTTAATATGTTAGGTTCTGGTTAACAGTTTCTCCTGAAGGCAGGACCTGGTGAGTCTAAAAGTTTTCTTGAGTATTTATTTTTTCTTTCGTTCCTTCTCCCTGCTGAAAGTTTTAGTAGTTTTTTTTTTTCTCTCCTAGTTATTACTTTGGAAACCTGGCAATTCAAAGCATAAAGACTCTTTAATTCTGGATTCTTCTAGATTTTTTAACGTTCAGAGTTGTCTACCATAAGAATTTAGCAATGAGGCAGTTATACTTCAGGATGTTCTATTTCAACACTGGTTCATGTTCTGATATCTGCTTTAATGAGCATTTTCTACAGTAAGCTCTATATTCACCTGACAACATCTCTAATCTTAAGGTCCATGGCTTCTCCTATATTCTTCTTTATCTCGTGGACATAAACATAGTTCTTGATATTTCGATCTGTTTATGTTTTACTTGGTAAAATAACAAGTGATTCCCAGATTTCTCATGGGAAGAACCAGAAACCAGAAATCTGAATATTTCGGTAACTTCTACCAAGAGAATTACTGAACACTTTTTGCACTGAATTTTTAATAATATGGACCATGAAAAGTTAAAGTGTATTTTTGTCAAACTGAAAATAAATGTTAAGTTCTTTTGAAAATAAGAGCAGAGTACCCCTGGGGTACCCAAACAATTGGGAATAGTTATTATTTACAGCATGAAACACAGATGTGTAGCAAAATGAGGAAAATATTAGGTGTGTGGGTATGGTTGTACTAACCTAAATTCGAATAGGAAATACAGACATTTTAGTTCATAACTCAGAAGTACCCACAATGTATATGGGAATTTAAGTTCAAACTTCAGAAAACATTGAATATAGGATACAATGGAACTTGTTGGTGTGATTTCAGGGCAGAACTATCCATAGGGAACCACAACAACCATGGATGAGTACCAAATGATAGATATATTGAGATAGGTTTATGTTCAATCAGAGAAGTACTGACTCCCAAACAACCCATAAAACCCAGTTAATAAAAGGATCCTAAAATTCCTCTGTGCTTCCTGAACAGTGTAGATAGGGTGTGCATGGATACTTCTCCAAGGGATGCAAAAACGGAGACAATGTCATCAGTGTATTCTAAAAGATGAGGACAAGTAAGGAACCCCACATCGGAAATAAACCCATGAATATATGGTTATCTAACTTACAACAAAGAAACAAAGAGGCTACTATGGAGAAAAGACTATTCAGTAAATGAATATTCCATATAATTCCGAGGTGGGAAAACTGGATGGCCACATGCAAACACAAAACAAAACAAAACAAAAAATTAAATAAGAACATTATCTTAAACAATACACAAAATTGGTATAAAATGGATTAAAGACAAATGTAAGAACTGACACGATAAAATTTCTGGAAGAAATAAGTGTTTAGTTTCTAGACATAGATCTATATTATTATATATACTTTTTAATCTTACACTAATGGAAACAAAATAATCAAGTGGGACTATTTGAAACGAAAAATCTTCACAGCAAAGAGAACCATCAACAAAATTAAAAGACAAACTACTTAATAGGGTGAAATATACTTTCAAATCATATGTGTGAATAGGGGCTGTTGTGCAAAATATATAAAGAACACATATAATTCAATAGTAAAAAAAATGAGTACAAAATTGACAGTGTTGTGAATAGAGATCATTTTCCAAAGAATATTCAGATGGACAAAGATACAAAAGAAGGGAAAAAAAGATCAATGTCATAAATTATCAGAGAATGCATATACAAACCAAAGTGAGATATCACTTCACATATCTAGAAGAGCTCTTATCAAAAAGACAGGGAATAATAGGTGTTGGTTAGTTCTGGATATTTATCCAAATAATACCAAAACACTACTTGGAAACGATATCAATATCCCTATTTTAATTGCAACATTGTTCACAATAGCTAAGAAGCTAAGATAGGGAAACAACCTAAGTATCATAAGTATCCATTGATCTGTGTATATGTATTGATGTCAAATAAACCTAGCAATGTTATAACATTTATTGTTCATTTGTCCTATTTTAGCTATATGGTGAGATATACTAAATATATTAGAACTTTTAAATTGGATAATACCATTAAGTTGATTTTTTCCAATGTCTTAATAAAATATTATTATCCACAAATTAAGGGAAAATATATGCAGTTTACATTTATTGAAAATTATCGCAAAAATAGAGTGTTTGGGAATATAAAATTATTTTGTCAAATCTCAGCTTTCTTAATTTTGTAGATTAATATAGTGTTTGTCTCAATCTTGGAATGGCATTGCTCCTAACGAGAGTAAAAGGTGAAAATGATGCATTTTTAAGGCATCAGGATTAATGAGAACTTTGTCTACACTTATACAGAGCAGGTCCTCTGAATCACTCTTCTCAGAGCTCCCATCACTTCCCTGTTTCTCAGGCTGTAAATGATAGGGTTGAGCATTGGAGTCAGAATGGTTTAGAAGACAGCCAGAACCTTGTCCTCTGTTGGAGATCTCAGAGATCTTGGGTGCAGATAAGTGTAAGCAAAGGGTGCATAGTATAAAATCACAACTGTGAGGTGGGTGCTGCAAGTCGAATAGGCCTTCTTCCTTCCCTCGGTTGAGTGCATACGGCAGATGGCATGGAGAACCCGGCCATAGGAACATGTAATGCCGATGAAAGGAAACACAAGGAAGAGTGTGATGCTCACAAACACTGTGTACTCGTAGACCCAGGTGTTCATGCAGGCTAGAGTCAACATGGCTGGGACATCACAGAAGAAATGGTTGATGGTTCTTGATTGACAATAAGGGATATGGAGGGCGTATGCAGTGTGGGCACAGGAGTTGATTGAGCTCATTATCCAAGATCCTGTTATCATCAACACACACACTTTTTTGCTCATACGAATGGGATAGTGAAGAGGCAATCAAATAGCCACATAACGATCATAGGCCATTGAAGCCAATAGTAACCCTTCTGCACCAGCTAAAGCAATGAAGAAGAAACTCTGAACACCACACCCGATGAAGGAGATAGATTTGTTTCCAAAGAGATAACTGGACGCCATCTTGTGAACAATGGTGGAGCTGTAGCTCAGGTCTATGAGGGAGAGCTAAGTAGAAAATACATGGGTGTGTGGAGATGGGTGTCCAGGAGGATGAGGGTGATCATGGACAGGTTGCCGAAAAGAGCCATTAGAAAAATGAGAACAATGAGAATAAAGAAGAACAGGCCAATTCCTGATGGTGAGAATAATTCCAATAAGAAAAAATCAGTAGATGTCTGGTTATTATTTTCCATGGGACATTAATTTAGCTTTCCCTAAAGAGAAACACATATTAAGAACAGAAAATTGACCTCTTATTAATTCATTATATTTTGTTGCAAACTGTGATTTATTAATGAAACATTGCAACTCTTAAAAATTTAAACATATTTTGATAAAACAATCCTGCCAATTTTTGTGTCATAGATAAAACATATTTAGGACCTGCAATGTCTGCAAAATACTAAATAAAAATATGTAAATCTCTAAGAAAACATATATATTTCTTCTATGATTTTACTGAAATATATATTTTATTTTTACATAAATTTAGGTATAATCAACATCAGAACTTACATATTTTACATATGCATTGTACATCAATGCAAATGCATAAATAACAGACCAATATTTGAATACATTTTATGAACCTTAGACAATCAGTTTTTTCTTTTATAATTAAATAAAGTAGCTTGTCAGTTTATGGTAACAAATATATACTGTTTTTTTTTAGTTTTCCCAAAAAAAACTTGCCAAGTCAAGCTTTTTAGATCCTAAGCATCATTATCGCTCCTTCTTTTCTCCAGAAACCTACAATTAATAATTATTGCCAAATATATTTATCTGAATCCTGTTTTTCTTCCCCACTCAACATTCAAGTGCTCTAGTTTAGAAAACCCCTTCCATGAGACCATATTCTCCAAATTTTTTGTAGTTTAAATGATTCTGCTCAGGCTCCCGAAATGATGTGTATCTGTGCATCTGCTTCTCAATAGTTGCTCCACATTATGCATTGGCTTTATGGCACATTTCCTTGACCATTCCTTTTTCCCTCTTGCTTTTCTTATTTAAAACTCTTCATTTCTAGATAAGTGTGAGCCTTTATCCCATGTATGTGTCAACTCTTTCTCATGAAACTTTACTAACATAATAATAATTTTAAAAAATGAAATCTGGCCATGTGTAGCCAGATGGATGGAACTGGAGGGTATTATGTTAAGTGAAATAAGTCAGTCAGAAAAAGACAGATACCATATGTTTCCACGAATAGGTGGACTTTGTGAGACTAAGCAAAAACCAGGGGGAGGGGAAGAGGGGAAAGGAAAAAAAGACACAGAGAGGGAGGGAGATAAAACATAAGAGACTCTCAAAGACTAAGAAAAAAACTGAGGGTGAGGGGGATGAGGGAGGGGGGAGAGGGGGTGATGGGCATTAAAAAGGGCACATGTTGGGATGAACACTGGGTGTAATATGTAAACCAATTTGAAAATAAACTATTATAAAAAAATCAGTATAAATTGAAACAAAGTGAGAACAAGTACAGAGGAAGGAATCAGAGATGAAAAAGTTAATAACCTTTTAAGAGAAGAAACTTTAAGAAACATACACTTAAAAGGAGGAGGTAAAGTGTCATTTTGAGAGAATTCTAAGTGGAAATGATTGGTGAGAATCTTCTCCAGAGGAATTCCATCAATAAATAATCCTAGTATGTTATGCCTAGAATAGATAGTTGTGCTTCAGTCTCCGACACTTTTCTAGGACCAAAGCCATTAGATTGCTGAGGAAGCCTTTACATGAAAGACAGATGTATGCACACCCACACATGCACACTCACAGTTAAAAATGATCGCATTAAATGCAAGGAAAATTTGAAAGAATCTGATGACTTCTGAGAAATATGACAAGTTGTTAAATTCAAAGTAAAAATACCATGTTTTAAATAAACAGAAATCCCAAATAACAATAAAAGATTTCTGGAAATACAAAGGACAATAATTTAATACAGAGAGTTAATGAAACTTTCAAACGATAATAGATGAAGATTAACAAGAATGAAGACAACAATGAGACATAAAATTTGATATTAGAACAGATAAAAGAATGAGGAATAGTATAAAATGACTCAACATACTTATGGACATTTTTATAAATGCATATGACATTGATTTATATTTGAGAAAATATTTTTTATTTTGCATGTTATACAAAACGATTTTAGGGACCATTACATGTGTTCAAAGATACAGTGTTCAAAGAGGATGCAAAGTTACAGAAAAAAAATGAAAAATAATTTATTAAATTAACTTTTCTTGAAAACAATTTGTCAATAACACTTAATATCATCTAGATAGATATTCTAAAATCTTCTTGAGAGATATTATGGCAATATGAGAAGAAATATATTCAGTATAATAAATAAAATGGCCTCATTGATCATAATAATATTATATATTTTATAAGCATACAATAAATTCTAGAAGATGGAACAATACTGTCAATGCATGTCCTTAAACATAAAGTGGGAAGTAACTATGTTGAGAGAATGGGGGGTTGTGAGGAGAAATATAGAGAGTGAGTAAGACTTCATCCACAGTGACATAAGTTACAAATCATGGTCTGGTGTTTGGGATTTAGGAATCAAGCATTAGAAGATAAACATATTGTTTAAAATATTGAGGAAGTACTGGAAAAAATTGTAAAATAATTTAAAGTGTTTGCTTTGGGTTTCAAGAGGAGTATGTTATAAACCATCATTGAAACTTGTGCTTTGCTATTTGGGGAGGGGCCAACATGGTGGAGAAATAGGGGGCTCTGAACTTACTATGTCTCCTAAAGAAAGAAAGGTTGAAGCCAAAGGACTTTGAAACCCAAGAGTCTGGGAGTAAAAGAGACTGAGTCACTACTAGGAAGATACCAGGATGACCTGTTGGGCCTTAGGTGGGTGACTGAGTACTAGGAGAGACAAAACAGGCTTTGTAGGCATGGAGCGGAGGGATCCTCTTCAGTGGATAAACAATGGGAAGAGAAAGAGAGGCTGGGGAAGCATAGGACTGTATCTGAAAAAGAGAAAAACCTTTGACCAGGAGGGAGAGGGATATAATCTCTAATTGTGAGACTTTCTCTGGACTGGGTTTAGCTGCCCTTTTTGCAGTCCTGGAGAGGAGGGGAACCAGCCCTGGGCTAGGTCAGGAGCAGAGTCCTTAGTAGAAGAAAGCAGTCCCCCTCCTTAAATGTTGTGGAACAGGACAAATCCAGCCAGGGTCAAATCAGGGAGCATGGAGAGGCTCTTACTTGTACCAGGGTGCTTGGAGAGGGTATTTGAAACCCAGCCAAGAACAGGGGAACAGGAGTCCACAGAGGGAGACAGACGACCTCAGATGTGTTTGCAGCACAGTTAGAAAGGTTCTAAAGGAGTGATTTGGGACACTGGGTCGTGGAGAAGAGACTGGGGATTGGTCGCCATTTTTCTCCCCACCACCACCAAGGCGGGGCCTCAAGTATCAGTCTTTGGGGCCCACAGTGGAGGCAGGACCCACCTACACAAAACCATGCCCCTCTGTGCCCTCTAACTACATATCACTGGAGCAAGATAGATGCTGAAGAACCAGATGGCCCCCTCCTCCAGACCAGTGCTACTGCATTCCCTGGATTAATTCTAGGACAATTTTTGTTTTTTATATATAGTCTTCCTTCCTTTTCTCCTCTTATATCTTCCTTCATTTAGTCTGATTACTCTGGTTGTTGGTTTATTTAAGCAGACATATTTAAACCTGTATTCACTTAATACAGGTTCTACACCTCCTTTTTTTACTTTCCTTTCTCTCTCTCTGGAATTATCAAGTCATGTACATTCTCTTTCTGTATAACTTTACCTTTGTTTCTATTTCTCTGCCATCTTCTTTATTTTCTTTTCTTTCTCTCTGGATTAGGCCATTTAATCATTCTGCCTGGTCAATGTTTATTTTTTCTTTTTCCCTGGTGCTATCATTTCTCTCTTTTTATGTGGTTTCCATCAGCACCACCTCTACCCTGTTCTTTGTAGTTGGTGTTTCAGGTTTTTTGCTTTGGGATTGTTTTTGTTTGTTCTGTTTTGTTTATTTGTGTGTTTGAGCATTTTTGTTTTCTGTTTGTCTGCTTGTTTTCCTTTCCAGAGCTACTTCAGGAACAATACAAAGGTGGAGGGCCCAAAACATCACTATGAGTAGGGAAATAAAATAACCAAAGTCACAATAACAGAGATCAAGAAACACTCTCCAAAAATCACCTCCTGAAGGACCAGGCCCTGGAGAGTGTATGAGCCCCCTTTAATATACCAGTGCTCACAGATGCAGAGCATATAACAAGCTTTTAAAACTAGCCAAAATGATGAAACAAAATAATTCTCTCAAAAGAAATTCCAGGAAAAAGTGAGTGCTAAAGAATTGATCAAAACAGATATAAGTAATGTAACTGAACAAAATTTAGAATAATAGTCATAAGATTAATTGCTGGGCTTGAAAAGGGCATAGAATACAGCAGACAATCTATGGCGTCAGAAATCAAGGAACACAATAAGAGTCGTGATTAATTAAAAAAGGCTATAAATGAGGTGCGAAATAAAATGGATGTGGCCACATCCTGGATTGAAGAGGTGGAGGGTAGAATAGGTGAATTAGAAGATAAGATTATGGAAAAAGATGAAGCTGAGGAAAAGAGACATAAAAAAATAAAATCACTATCACTAGGGGAGAAGTAGAGAACTAAGTCATTGGATCAAATGGAAAAATATACATATCATAGGAATTCCAGAAGAAAAGAGAAGGGAGGCTGAAGGTGTACTTGAACAAATCATAGCTGAGAACTTCACCAACCTGGGAAAGGAAACAGATACTGAAACCAAAGAGGCACAGAGAGCTCCCTTGAATCATTTTTCTGCACAAAATATCATAGTGAAACTGGAAAAACACAAGGATAAAGAGAGAATTCTGAAAGCAGCTAGGGATAAATAGGCCTTAACATACAAAGGTAGACACCTTCAGCAGAACCACCTATTGAAAAGTGGCAGGCCAGAAAGGAAATGCAGGAAACTTTAAATGTGATGAACAGGAAAAATATACAGCCAAGAATACTTTATCCAGCCAGTCTATCACTCAGAATAGAAGGAGAGATAAAGGTCTGCCCAAACAAACAAAAACTGAAGGAATTCGTCACCACTAAACCAGCCGTACAAGAGATCCTAAGGGAGACGCTGTATGAAATGTTCCAAGGAACACAAAGTTCTAGAGACATTGTTACAAGTATGAAAACTACAGATAACACAATGACTTTAAACCCATGTTTTCAAAAATAACAGAATGTAAATGGACTAAATGGTCCAATCAAGAGACCTAGGGTATCAAAATGGATAAAAAAACAAGACCCATCTATTTGCTGTCTACAGGAGACACATTTTAGACCTGAGGCCACCTTCAGATTGGAAGGGAGAGGATGGAGAACTATCTACCATGCTACTGGAGGTCTAAAAAAAGCTGGAGTAGCCACACTTATATCAGACTAACTAGACTTTAATGTAAAGGATGTAACAAGTGATAAAGAAGGGCATTATAGAATAATTACAGCATCTATCCATCAGGAAGAGCTAACAATTGTAAGAGTTTATTCTCCAAATTCAGAAGCACCCAAATATATAAAACAATTAATCACAAACAAAAGTAATCTTTTTGGTAAGAATGTGCTAATTGCAGGGGAATTTAATACTGCATTTAAACAATATACGGATTCATGTAGACATAAAATTAGTAAAGACACAATGGACCTGAATGATACACTGGACAAGATGGACTTGACAGATATAGTGAGAACTAAACATCCCAAAGCAGCAGAATATCCTTTTTCCTGAGTTCGTATGGAACATTCTCCTAGATAGATAACCCACTAGGTCACGAAACAGCCTTCAATAAATATAAAATAATAGTGATCATACCATGCACACTTTCAGATCACAATGCAATGAAACTTGAAATCAACCACAGAAAAAGGTTGGAAAACATCCAAAAGCATGGAGGCTAAAGAACATACTACTAAAGAATGAATGGGTCAATCAGGCAATTAGGAAAGTTTAAAAAATATATATAGAAACAAATGAAAATGAAAACATAACAATCCAAACTCTTTTGGAAGTAACAAAGACAGTCCTAAGAGGAAAATGCTTTTCAACCCAGGGGTGTCTCAAGTAAAACCACAAATACTAAATCTAACAGCACACCTAAAGGAATTAGATGCAGAACAGCAAAACACCCCACTCAGAAAAATAAGATAAAAAGTAAAGATCGGAAAAGAAATAAACAATATAGAATAAAAAAAAAAACGAAGAGATCAATGAAATTGAGTTATTTTGTTGAAAAAATAAAACTGATACTTCTAGCCAGGCTTCTCAAAAATAAAAAGGAAAAAAATAAATAAATAAAAAGGGAGGGCACAAAGAGATAAAATCTCAAATAAAAATGGATCTATTATAACCAATCCCTTATAAATACAAGCAATTATCAGGGAATACTATGAAAAGTTACATGCCAACAAATTGGACATCCTGGAACAAATGGACAAATTCCTAAACACCCACACACTACCACGACTCAAACAGCAAGAAATATAAAATTTGAACAGACACACAACGAATGAGGAAATTGAATCAGTAATCAAAAATCTCCCAACAAATGAGAGTCCTGGACCAGATGGCTTCCCTGGGGAATTCTACCAGACATTTAAAGCAGAGTTAATACCTACACTTCTCAAGGTGTTCCAAAAAATAGAAATGGAAGAAAACATCTGGAATCATTCTAGGACGTCAGCATCACTTAGATTCCCAAACCAGAAAGTGACCCCAGTAAAAAGGAGAACACTAGGCCAATATCCCTGATGACTATGGATACAAAAATTCTCAACAAGATACTAGCAAATGGAATTCAACAGCATCTAAAAAGAATTATTAACCATGATCAATTGGGATTCATTCTTGGGCTGCAGGCCAGGTTCAATATTTGCAAGTCAATCAATATGATACATAACATTAATAAAAGAAAAGATAAGGACCATATGATCCTGTCAATGGATGCAGAAAAAGCATTTGACAAAATATAGCATCCTTTCTTAATAAAAACCATCAAGAAAGTCATTGTAGAGGGAACATACTGAAATATCAGAAAAGCCATTTATGAAAAGCCCACAGCTAATATCATCCTCAATGAAGAAAAACTGAGAGCTTTCCCCCTGAGTACAGGAACACAAGCAAGGATTTCCAGTCTCACCACTGTTGTTTAACATAGTGTTGGAGGTCCCAGCATCAGCAATCTGACAACAAAATGAAATAAAAGACATCAAAATTGGAAAAGGAGTAGTCAAAGTTTCACGTTTTGCAAAGGACATGATACTCTACATAGAAAACCTGACAGACTCCACCAAAAGTCTGCAGGAACTGATTCATGAATTCAGCAAAGTTTCAGGATAAAAATATCAATGCACAGAAATCGATTGCATTTTTATACGCCAATAATGAAGCAACAGGGAGAGAAATAAAGAAACTGAACCCATTTAAATTACACCAAAAACCATAAAATACCTAGGAATAACCACAGATGTAAAAGATTTGTATGCTGAAAACTATAGAAAGTTTATGAAGGAAATTGAAGAAGACACAAAGAAATGAAAAAAAAATTACATGCTCACGGATTGGAAGGAAAAATATCGTTAAAGTGTCAATACTATCCAAAGCAATCTACATTTTCAGTGCAATCGCAATCAAAATTGCACAGGCATTCTTCTCAATGCTAGAATGAACAATCCTAAAATTTGTGTGGAACCACAAAAACCTCGACTAGCCGAAGTAATATTAAAAAATCTACTACAAATCCATAATCATGAAGGCAGTATGATATTGGCACAAAAGCAGACACATAGACCAATGGAATGGAATAGAAAACTCAGAAATAGACCTGCAAGCATATGGCCAACTAATCTTTGAAAAAGCAAGAAAGAGTATCCAATGGAAAAAAAGACAGTCTCTTTAAAAAATGGTGCTTGGAGAACTGAACAGCAATATGCAGAAGAAGGAAACTAGATTACTTTTTCTTCTGAAGCAAACTAATCTCGATGAAAGATCTTACAGATCATTAAATAGTCTGGTCACGTTACGTTTGGTTTGATTATTTGTATAGCTGCAACAAGAATATACATTTACCAAAGAAGCTTTCCATTGCTTGGCTGAAAATCTTATAAAGAATCAGACTAAACTTTTAAAAGCATTTGAATGTAAAAAAAAAAAAAAAATCTGCACCAGTTTCCGCATAAATTTGCGTTGCTTCCTCTCTTTTCTTTTTTTTTAAATATTAATTTATTGTCAAATTGGATTCTATACAACACCCAGTGCTCATCCCAACAAGTGCCCTCCTCAAGGCTCATTAATCACTTTCCCATCTTTCCCACCCCATCAACCCTCAGTTTGTTCTCAGGATTTAAGAGTCTCTTATGGTTTGCCTCCCTCCCTCTTTGTAACATGTTTTCCCCTCCTTTCCCCAATGGTCTTCTGTTAAATTTCTCAAGAAGAACCCTGGAATAGTTTCATGCTGAACTTTACCAAAAGGGAACTTCCTTACCTCACATGTAAGGGAAGAGTTCTATAAAAGATCAGATGTTTTCCCCTCAAAGGACAACCTGAACTTATTGGCTCCATAAAGTCTACCTTATTTCTTTAAAAATGTGGATGTACTTTTACTCCATGCCATAGATTGTAATTGTTACGGATTCCTGTAATTTATCTAGAATTTAAAGGATTGTGAAATGGCTTTCAGAGACTGAATCAGATGACTAAGAGGCGAGTCCTCTGGAGTCTAGCCAAGCATAGTTCTCTACAGTATTTCTGCTTGGAGTTATATATGACATTTTCATCCCTTCTAAAGTTTCCACAACAGATTCTACTAAAAAGGAATAAAAAATATATCATTCATAATACTTTAGGGACTTAGGGATTAATAATCTTATTAAATATTTAAGCAATGTGTGTTTTTATTTGTTTAGAATATTACAGAGCTTGTGATCCATGATGATTTTATTGCACAAAGAGATCTAAAATGCACAGTGTTTGAACCTGCATGTAACTGTATGTTTATATATATATATATACACACACATATATTTTCATGAAATTCCACAATGGTAAATCAGCTTTGAAGGAAAAATAGGAAAGTAGGTAGACAGATATTTTGAGAGATATATGATTTATCAGTATATATTTTGATTTTGGATTCAGACCAAGGATATGTTTATTTTGCTTTACTGTAAAAACATGCTGAAGACAGTTTAGAGCCAATGCTAGATCCAATTCTAATTCTGCCATTTACTAGAAATGTAATCTTGGATTAATGAATTCAACTCTCTGAGCCTGTCCTTCCTCGGTAGAGCAAATCGAAGTCATGACAAGATATAATTTCAACCATTTAGAAAGGCTATAAGCAAAAATACAGAAATAATAGAGAATGCGGGAGAGAGAGAACACTTGAGCCTTATTGATGGGAATATCAATTAGTGAAACCTTTATGCAAAATAATCTAGAAGTTCTTCAAAATTTAAAAGTAAAACTACCATATGATCTGGCATTCCCACTTATTATAAACCTAAAGAAAATGAAATGAAACCAGTTACTTCAAGAGATTCTTGCATTCCTATAACCATTATTGCAGTGTTATTCATAATATCTAATGTATGGGCACTAACATTATATGTGTCATAATATCTAATGTATGGGCACTAACATTATATGTCCATTGAAAAATAAATGGATAAATTGTATATGTATATATATATATGCATAATATCACAACAAAAAATGAAATGTGTGAATATATATTTATACACATATAATTATACAAATATTTATACACATATATACACACACATATATATGCATATATACACACATATATATGTATATATTCACACAACAATAGCAACATGGATGAACCAAGACATCAAGCTAAGTGAAATTAAGGAGACACAGAAACACACTGTTTAGTTACAATGCTCTGTGGAATCTAAAATTGTCAACCTTTAGAATTAGAGAGCAGGATCGTGGTTGTCAGCAGCTAAAGAGAGAGAGCGATGGGAAGATGTGGGTCAGACGCTACATCTCCATTATACATGATGAATAAGTTCTGCAGATCTATTCTACGGCAATTTAAATACAGTTAGTAACGTTGCGTATTTGATATCTTCTACTAGAAGAGATCTCACCGGGTGGTAGTACTCTCACAAGACAAAACACTAAGAGAGTTGATGGATTTTTTTATGTGTAGTTTGATTGAAGTGATTATTTTAATATGTAATATCTTAAATCTAGTTTACACTTTAGATACATACAATTTTTGTTAATTATACCTCAATAAATTGGGGGAAAGTATAAGAGTTATTACAAGATTGAACGGGATAATTTATACTTGATATTTCAAATGTGAGCTGCAAGAGTGATCAGTGAACAGTAGCTGGGACATTTTTAACATCTTCATCAGCACCATTGCCACTAAAATCTGCATAGTTACCATCATATTTTTATCTATACACCTGTCAATCTTAAGTTTCTCAGTGACATGGTTCCCAAAATGTTTCAATGCTATTTGATTTTCAAAATCATCCTAGGATGCTAACACAGTTATGATTATTATTTAACTGGACATTTAATGTTTTGCAGAGTGTTTTTTTTTTCAAATCCAAAAGTTAAACACAGAAAGCGGTACAATTGGGAAAATTTGTGTTAAAATAATCATAACACACTTACTTTTTTAATAAACACCTGAATTATTTCCAGAAGGTGACATTTATATTAGAAGATATAATACTGTCTCTATAGACTGCTGTATTTAGTCATTACTATTTGACTTTTATTATAAATTCTGATACTTTTGAATAAAATATAGCAAGAAATCATTCAATTAGAAATGATGGGTTCATAAAAGAAAAAATGCACATTTCCAATAATAAGTTTATCTTAGGAACCATTTTTTTTTAATTTTTAACATTTATTAATTTTTGAGAGACATAGAGACAGAGCATGAGCAGAGGAAGGGCAGAGAGAGAGACACACACAGAATCTGAAGCAGGCTCCAGGCTCTGATGAGCCGTCAGCACAGAGCCCGACACGGGGCTCAAACTCACAGACCGTGAGATCATGACCTGAGCTGAAGTCGGCCACTTAACCGACTAAGCCACCCAGGTGCCCCTTTTAGGAACCATTTAATCGCCTTGTGCTCATTGGCAAAATAACCCCCTCACCCCCAATCCAGGCAAGAAATAGGAAATGCTATGTATGATTTGGATGCCTACATGCTAGCCTTATTCATTGAATCTCATGCGAACCTATCTAAAGTGTTTCCCAATATGACTCAACCTCCTTCCTATCCAGACAGTATTTTATGAAGAAGTACTTCTATGTGATTGCATCATATGCATGTATAAAAACAGCTCTATTCTTCTAGAATAAAATCTATGCTACCTACACCATACTGAAGCATCTTTTATTTGTTTGCAATCTCCCCCATGGGCAAGGAGGCTCTAGACACAGTGTTCCGTTCCTTTCTCAAAAGATACTGTATACCTTTCAAATTCAATTAGTTTTCAAAAAATGACTTGTTTCAGACAAATTCTTCTCATTTGCATTCTCATAAATATTTAGTATGTGTTTTATCATAAGGATTCATTATTATTTTTGAATGTCCATATTTTCATGCATTTAGTGTAGACTAGTTTTGCTTACCATAAATAGAGAAAACAAGTTCATAGATGTTCATAGATAATATCAGCCATTGATCATAATATCAGTTCCACCATATTCTACTACCATTTCACACTTCATTATTAGGTATAACACCATCTATATCCAAAGAAAGTTTTTTTATGTTTTAGGCTTAAAGAGATTTTTATGTTAGTTTTTTTTAAGTATACATGTGTATAAGCAGGCTATTTGTTTTTTCTTTTAGGTATATATAAAAACAAAATATAGTAAAAATATAAAAATATATATAATATATTTTAAACCAACTTTCATCAAATAAAATTTCCTTTGAAGTTTCATAGTTAATTAGATAATTTAATGTCTCAACTGCTTATTCTAATAGCTTATTAAAAGTAAATTTTAATTAATTCTAATGAAAATTATCTTTAACACTTGCAGAAGTATCTCAACCTGTAAATGATTAATAAAAATAAAAATACAATTGGGACATCTACATTTAATAATCTCTCACACTTACAAATTTAGTGGCTTGAATAGCTGATATTAGTCTTCCAGTCTTCATATGAAAAAAGTTATTTTTCTGGATAGATTTCTTTGAACAGTTTTCAAACCAATGTTTATACTTATCTCTCATCTCTGCACTTGGCATTTTATATAACTCCATAAAGACTCAACAGCAATCATGATTTCAGGGCATCTTTGGAGATTAACGATAACACTTGGTGTCTTTTTGTGTGTGTGTATTCACTTGGGAATGTCCAGTGAGACTTTAATAATGTAAGCTAAATCACCAATAGCTCAGGATGGCCTTAGGCCAAATTTAGAAAGGAGTTCCAATAATTTGTGTAGATGTTTTCATAGCTGTGTTTAAGGTCGGTTCAGTGCATTAACAAATTTATTTATTCAGACTTTTTGAATATTATATCTCTTGTATATATGTGCTTTATGTATTTTGGATATTATCCCCTTACGACATATGTCATTTTGCAAAAAACTTGTCCCATTAAGAAGATTGGCTTTTTATTTTGTGGAGAGTTTCTTTCATGATGCGTTAAAAATTTGTTTGGTGTATTTCCAATAGTTTAATTCGGATTAAATTCCTCTTGCCATAGGAGTCATATGTTTCTATGGCCGATGTCATGGAAATTACTACCTATGTTTTTTTTCTAATCCATTTTGCGTTGATATTTGTGCATGGTGTAAGAAAACAGTCCAGTTTAATTATTTTGCATCAAACTGTCAAGTTTCCCAGCATCGCATCAGTCTTGGTAGTGTGCGTGTTTCTGAAAAATCTCTACTTTTTTTTAAAAGTCGTCTCACACCCCAGGTAGGGCTTGAAATCACGACCCAGAGATCAAGAGTCACATGTTCTCGAGTGGCTCAGTCAGTTGGGCTGATGACTTCGACTCTGATCATAATCTCACAGTTCATGTATTCCAGCCCTGTGTTGGCCTCTGTGCTGACAGCTCAGAGCCAGGAGCCTGCTTCAAATCTGTGTCTCCTTCTCTCTGTGCCCCTCCCCAGCTTGTATTCTGTCTCTCTCTGTCTCTCAAAATGTACACAAACAATAAAAAAAAAAAAAAAAAAAAAAAAAAAAAAGAGTCCCATGTTCTACCTACTGAGCCAGCCAGGTGCCCCAACTGTTCTCTATATTATTTTTTTTCCCTTTCATTACTTTGTATTCTTTTTTCAAGTTGATTAAGGTATAACATTTAGTTTGAGAGCTTTCTTATTTTTTAATGTAAATGTTTACTGTGATAAATTCCCTTTTAGCACTGCTTTATCTAAACTTAATAAGTTTCAGTATCTTTGTTTTTGTGTTCATATGCCTCATGTTGATTTTGTTAATCTCCACTGTCATTTCTTAAACTTCCTATTTTTAAAAGTGTTGCTTAATTTCCATATAATTATAAGTTCTAGTTTTTCTTCTGTAATTCATTCATTGTCTCATTATATTTTATAACAAAATATACTTCATATGATTTAAAATTTAAGCTTATTACAATTTATTTCATGATCTAATATATGGTCTATCCTGGATACTGGTCTAATGGAATTAAGAAAATTGCATACTCAGATGCTGTTCATAGAAAAGTTTTGTTTGTAGCTGTTAAGACTGATTAGTTTTCAAGTCCTTTTTAAATATCTTATATCTGTTCTATGCATAATTGAAAGATGGATACTTGAAGTTTCAACTACTCACGTAGAATAGTATCCAATTATTTTTCCATTTAAGTCCTTCAATATTTGCTTCATATGTTTTGGGAATCTGAGGTTTGGTGCATATATGCTTGTGATTGTTATATATTCTTAGTTTAAATTCAACTGTATTTTACCTATCTGATAATATTAAAGACAGTTTGAATGTTTTGTGCATCAATTCTTACTTCTGTGTTTTTTAAAGACAGTTTCTATCAATGTATGTTTTTTCAATTTATGGGCCATGTTTTCCTACTTCTTTGTAAGTCTTGCAATTATTTTGTTGTTATTGTAAAAAAAAAAGCATTTGAAAAAACAGCTCTCTCTCTAAGTTTATACAAACCTCCTCTTGTATCCATCATTATATTACCACTCAAGTAGTTTTACTGTCTTTAAAACCTTCTGTGGCAGTATAGTTAGTATATATATATAGTCTTTTCAGATTGGCTTCTTTCATTTAATATTATTCGAGGTCCTTCATGTTTTTTTCATGAACTGATAGCTTATTTCTTATTATCACTGAATAATATTTCATTGTTTCGATGAACCACAGTTGATCAGTTCATCCAATGAAGAACATCCTGTTTGTTTTCAAGTTTTTGGGATTATAAATAAAGCTGCTATAAACATCATATGTGCATTTTCGCATGGACATGTTTTCAAATAAATGACTGCTGGCTTGTTTTAAAATAAGGTTAGTTTATTTATTAGGAAACTACCAAACTATCTACCATAATGTTTGTGTCATTCTGCAACCCTCCAAGCAACAAATGATAGCTTCTATTGTGCCACATCTTCACCAGCATTTAGTCTTGTTAGTGTCCTGGATTTTGACCAAATAGGTATGTAAAGATATCTTATTTCTGTTTTAATTTGCATATCCCTGATGACATAGAATGTGAAGCATTGTTATATATACTTATTTGCCATCTGTTTATCTTCTTTAGTGAGGTGTCTATCAAGGTCATTGGTCTCTTATTAATTACTTTTCTCATTGTTTTTGTTAATTTAGAAAACATTTATCATATGTGTCTTTTATAAAAATTTTTTTAAGAGTTTTCTATAAGTCTGGGGCTTGCTTCTCATTCTTTTGACATTTTTTTCCATAGAGAATAAGTATTTAATTTCAATGATTTCTAACTTGTCAATTTTTTAAAAATAAATTATGCCTTGGCATTATTACTTAAAGGGCATTTTCATAGTCAAGATTTTTCATGTTTCTCCTAGGTGATCTTCTAGTAACTTTCTAGTTTCCCCATTTTCCATTTAGCTTATAGTCTATTTGGAATTAATTTTGGGGTAGGATACAAGTGTTTGTCTTAGATTTATTTATTTATTTATTTATTTATTTATTTATTCATTTATTTATTTCTTTGCATCAGGATGTCCAGTTGTTCCAGCATTTGTTGCAAGGACACTATTTGCTTCATTGTGTTGCCTTGGTTTCTGTAACAAAGATCAGTTAACTATATTTATGTGGGTCTATTTATGGGATCTTCATTTTCTGCCAATCACTTCTTCATCTATTATCACACCAAACCACCATTCATAATTCCTCTAGCTTTGTAGAAATTTTTGAAATTGGGTAGCATCCTTCATCTAAATTTGTTCTTTTTCAATGTCGTTTCAGATATTCTAAGTCTTTTTGCTTTACATATAAGCTTTATAATTGATTTGTCAATATCCAGGAAATAAACTTGATGGGGTTTCTATGGGATTCCATTAAATCAATAAATCAGAATAGGCAAAACCATAATCTGACAACATTAAGTCTTAGAATTCATGAACATGAAATATATCTCCTAAAGACACAAACAGACTGAAAGCAAGAGGAGGGAGAAATATTTTTCATGCGAATGGACATAAAAAATAAGCCTTAGTAACAATACTTTATCATAAAAACTAGATTTTAAACCAGTGACTGTAACAAGAGATAAAGAAGGGCAACATATCCACCATATCATAATGAGAAACTCTTCCAACAAGAAGATCTAACATTTATAAATATTTATGCCCACAATCTGAGATGATCCAGCAATATATAACATTTAATGACAAACATAAAGGAACTCATTGATGATAATATAATAGTAAGGAATTTAATACCTACTTACATAAAAAAACAGATCATCTAATCAGAAAATCAACAAGGAAACAATGGCTTTGAATGACAGATTCGACCAGATGGACCTGACATATATACCCAGAACATTTTACTTTAAAGCAACAAAATACACATAATTCTCAAATGCATATGGAACGTTCTCCAGAATAGATTGCATTCTAGGTCACAAATCAGGCCTCGATCGGTACGAAAAGATTGAGATCATACCAGGCCTGTTTTCTGACCACAACAGAAATATAAACAAGTGCAAGACAATATTATGAAAAAATTATATGTCATCAAATTGAATAAGCTGGAATAAATTAATACATTCCTAGAAACATATAAATGACCAAATCTGAAATAGGAAGAAATGAAAACTTGAAAAGACCAGTAACCTTCAAACAAATTGAATCAGTAATCAAAAATCATCCAACAAACAAAAGCCGAAGGCCAGATGGTTTTACAGGGGAATTCTACCAAACATTTAGAGCAGAGTTAACATGTGTTCTTCTCAATCTATCCTAAAAAATAGAAATGGAAAGGAAACTTTCAAACTTTTTCTATGACACCAGCATTAAGGGAAATCAAGTAACTGTCCTGGTTAAGAGACTACAATTCTTTCTGGTCTTGCTGAAAACAGCTGATCAGTATGTAGTTAACATGTATAAAAGGTTGGGTCCTTCCTGTGATTATGAACTCCTTAGACCATGTTGTCTATGGAATATCTTGTCTTTTTCTGCACCCTGCATGTGCTCTTTTGTACTCCTGGGAACACTTTGTTTTTTGCAAGCTTTATATATGTTCTTACTTACTTTTCACAACGTTTTCTCTGTAATGTATGCCTAATAAATACAGGAGCTTGAAAGCAACTTAGCCTCACTCTCACCTCTTTTGATTTGTGGAGTCTTGAGTAATCCTTTCTGCTTCTCTCAGCTTTCCTGGACACAGCCAAAAAATAAGCCCACAATTGGTGACCCTGACATGATAAGCTGCACTTGCAATTGGTGACCCTGATGTAATATGAACACACAACCTTAAAGAAGTAAAAGGGAGGGACTCCCGTCTAGGTTGATGTCCAGCAGTGGTAATGATGAGAAATGTATGAAACTCCCCAGCACCTATCCCTCTTATAAATCTTGATGCATAACTGATGGCTTATGTTCCTCCGATATAGGTATTGAGTTTAAGAGACAGGGAGGAATAGGGACAAGAGGAGGTCACCGAAGGAGGTCCTCCTCCCTAGTAGGAGATGCTATAGAAGAGGTGTGTGTTAGGCTTTCTTTCTTAATTTGCTCCTTCTCTAGAGATACATGTAATGGACGTAATGCCTACAGACTAAACTCGAGGTCATGGAAATGGAAGTAGGAACCTTGTCTCCTTGTTCATGTTTTCTTTTTAGAAAATGTCCCACTTGTTCCCATAGAACTAAATAAACTGTTCCATGGTCAGGGAACCAGGCTCAGGTGTTTCATATTGTTCATCACAACTTACTTAATTGATCTTATGTCACAGTACAGTGAGACGTCTTTAAAAGCTGGTGTAAAGTTTTTAGATATAACAGCTATTCCTTTTTCATTTTTTTGGCCCATGGCAAAGAAAGAGAAAAGAAATACTCTCACTGAAAACTAGACATGTTTGCAACTATCCCCAGAAGGTACCGCTGTCCCTAAGCCTTCCTCTCACCTCTCTTGACTTGAGGAGTCTTGAGCACTCCTCTCTGCCATCCTTGGCTTTGCTGGACAAAGCTGAAGGCTGAATTCACAATTTGTGACCCCAACATGACAAGCCGAGCCTGCACAGAATTACCCTGGATCCAAAAGCAGAGTCCAGTAAGAAAGAGAACTACAGGCCGACGTGCTTGATGAACATGGATTCAAAACTCTCAACAAAATACTAGCAAATCAAATCCAACATCATTCACCACAACCAAGCAGGATTTACCTTTTGTTGCAAAGTTTGTTCAATACTTGCATATCAATCAATGTGGTATATGATCTTGGCAAAAGAAAAGGTAAGAATCATATGATCTCAATAGATGCAGAAAAGCATTTGACAAAGTAAAACGTCTATTCTTGATTAAGAAAAAAACAACTCAACAGAGTAAGGATAGAGAGATCATATGTCAATATAATAAAGGCCATATACGAAACACACAGCTAATATAATCCTTATTGGGTGAAAAACTGAGAGCTTTTCCTCTAGGGTCAGGAAAAAGACAGAGCTATCCACTCTCACCACTGTTATTCAATATAGTACTAGAACTCCTAGCCACCTCAATAAGGCAACAGAAAGGAATAAAAGGCATTTAAATTAACAAGAAAGAAGTTAAATTATCATTATTTGCAGATGCTACTGCATTCTATATAGAAAACTAAAAGATGCCCCCCACAAAAGAAAAAAATTGCTGTAAATGATACATGAAGATAAGAAAGTTACAGAATACAAAATTAGGGTACAGTAATCGGTTCCACTGTATACACCAATAATAAAGAAGCAGGCAGAGAAATCTATCCCATTTCTGATGGCATCAAAAAATATCAGATACCTAAGTAAAGCCTAACCAAATAGGTAAAATATTTGTACTCTGAAAACAATAGGAATCTTATGAAATAAATGGAAGAAGACACAAAGTAATGGAAATATATCCCATGCTTATGAATTAGGACAAATAATTTTAAAATATATATACTATCCAAAAATGGACATATTTTGTACAATCCCTTCAAAATACTCACATAATTTTTCACAGAACTAGAAAAAAAAATAATACTAAAGTTTGTATGGAACCACAAAAGACTGAGGATTGCCATAGCAATCTTAAAAAAGAAAACCAAAACCGAGACATCACAATTCCAGATTTCATGTTATATTACAAAGCGATAGTGATCAAGACACTATGGTAGTGGCACAAAAACAGATACACAGATCATTGGAACAGAATAGAAGAACCAAAAATGGCCCCACAATTCTATGGTCAAATTATCTTCAGCAAAGAAGGAAAGAATATATAATGGAAAAAAGACAGTGTCTTCAACTAATGTTGTCGGGAAAACTTGTACAGCAACATGAAAAGAATGAAATTGGACCACTTTTTTACATCATAGACAAAAATAGATAGAAAATGGTTAAAAGACCAAAATGTGTGACAGGAAACAATCAAAATCCAAGAGGATTTTTACATGGAGTGAACTTTGATATGGATTTAGCAACTTCTTACCAGATATATCTTCTGAGACAGGGAAACAAAAGGAAAAATAAACTATTGGGAATTTATGAGATAAAATGTTTCTATGCTATCAAGGAAAAAAATAAACAAAATAAGACCGTGACCTTAGAAATGGAAGAAGATATTTACAAATGACTTACCCGATAAACAAATATGTATATGTGTATGCATACATACATATATATATATGTGTGTATATATATATGTATATATATATATATATATATATACACTCATTATTGTGAGTTTATTTCTGGTTGATGTGTGTCGGTTTTTGTGTAGTACCATACTGTCTTGATGATTACAGCTTTGTAATATAACTTGAAGTCTGGTATTTCGATAACTTAAGCTTTAGTTTCCTTTTTCAAAATTGTTTTGACTATTCAGGGTCTTTTTTGATTCCATACAAATTTTAAGGTAATTTGTTATATTTCTGTGCATAACTGCATTGGTATTTTGATAAGGACTGCACTAAATCTGTAGATAGTTTTGGTTAGTGTACACATTTTAACAATATTTGTTATTTCAGATCATAAATGTGGAATGTCTTTGCATTTCTTTGTATCATCGTCAAATTCTTTAATCAATGTTTTATAATTTTCAGAGTACACTCATTCACTGTTTCATTAGGTACATTCCTAGGTACCTTATTATTTGTGGTATAGTTATTAATGGATTTTTTCTCTTAATTTCTCTTTCCTAGTTTCTGCTCCTTCATAATTGGTATATAGAAATGCAACAGATTCCTGGACATTGATTTATCAATCTCTGTGACTCTACTAAGTTAATCGATCAGTTTTAGTTTTTGATGGTCTTTAAGGTTTTCTACATAAAGTATCATGCCATCTGCACATAGTGAAAGTTCTACTTCTTCATAACACATTTGGATGCATTTTTTTTGTTGTTTTTGTCTAATTGCTGAGGCTAGAATTCCAGTAGCATGTTGAATAAATATGAGACAAGTCCTTGTCTTGTTCCTGACATTTGAGGGTAGATTCTGGTTTTCGACATTGAATATATGTTTTCTGTGGGTTTTTGATGTATAGCCTTTATTATGTTCATTTTAGTTCTCTCTAAGCCGACTGTTGAGGGTTTTTTCATAAATGAATGTTGCACTCCGTCAAATGCTTTTTCTGGATCTATTGAAATGATCATTGATTTTTATCCTTTCTTTTATTGATGCAATGTGCCATGTTAATTGATTAGTGAAATTGAACTACCATTACACAAAGGGAACAAATCTCATAGGACTGTGTTTAATGATTTTTTTTTTATGTATCATTGGATTCTATTTGCTAATATTTTATTGAAGATTCTTACATGTATGTTCATCAGAGATATTGGCCTACAGTTCTTTTTAGAGCTCTCTTTATCTGGTTTTAGCATCATTGTGACACCAGTCTCATTGAATTAGTAAGTTCTCCCCCTTCATCTTTTCTTTTCTTTTCTTTTTTTTTTTTTTGGTGGGTGGAGGGATAGCGTGAGAGGAGTAGATTACATCTTTAAATGTTTGGTATTATTCACTTGTGAGGTCATCTACTACTGGGCTTTATTCAACCTCCTTGCTGATAATTGGTCTATTCAAATTTTCTATTTCTTCTTTCTTTAGTTTTGTTTGTATTATGTTTCTAAGGTTTATCCATTTCATCTAGGTTGTCTAATTTGTTGGCATGTAGTTTTTCATAGTATTCTCTTACATTCATTTTTTGGCTGTGTAATTGTTCGTGATTGTTGGCTTTTTCATTTGTGATTTTGCTTATTTGAGTTCATTTTCTCCCTCTCTCCCTCTCCCTCTCTCTCTCTTTTTCTCTATCTCTGACGAATATGAGTATATGCTTATCGATTTTTATTAACTCTTTCAAAGGGACACTTCTTGCTTTCATTTTCCTGTTCTAGTTTTTTTATGTTTTTATATGATTTATTTCTGCTATAATTTTTATTATTTCTTCCTTCTGATGTTTTTAGGTTTTATTTGTCCTTTTTCTAGCCCTTGGGTTATAATGTTAGGTTGTTTTTTTGAAGTCTTTCTAGGTTTCTTTGAGGTAGTCCTGCATTGCTCTAAACTTCCTTCCTAGAACAGGTTTTGCTGCAAACCAAGTTTTTGGACTATTGTGTTTTACTTTTTCTTTGATTCCATGTGCTTAAAAATATAATTTTAATAACTTTAATTCAAGTCAGTTAACATACAATGTAGTATTGGTTTCAGGAATAGAACCCAGTGATTGATTCATCACTTACATATACCACCCAGTGCTCATCCCAACAAGTGTCCTTCTTAATACGTATCACCCATTTAACACACACCCCACCCACCTTCCTTCCAGCAACCATAAGTTATTTCTGTACTAGAGAATCTCATATGTTTTGCCTCCCTCTCTGTTTTTATTTTATTTTTCCTTCCCCTTCACCTATATTCACTGTTTTGTATCTTAAATTCCACATATGAGTGAAGTCATACAATATCTTTCTTTCTCTAACTGACTTATTTTGCTGAGAACGATGGACTCCTATTCCATCCATGTTGCTGCGAATTGTAAGATTTCATTCTTTTTAATTGCCAGGTAATATTTCAATATAGATAGATATGGATTAGATATAGATATAGATATAGATAGATAGATATTATAGATATAGATGTGTAGATAGATTAGATAGAGATAGAGATAGAGATAGAGATGATATATATAGAGAGACAGAGATAGAGGTATGTGTACATGCGTGAGAATGTGTGTGCGTACATGTGTTTTGTGTACAACATCTTCATCCATCCATCAGTCAATGGACATTCAGGCTTTTTCCAAAATTTAGCTATTGGTGATTGGTCTGTTATAATCATTGGGATGCATGTGTCCCTTAAAAGCAGAATTTTTATACTCTTTGGAAAAATACCTAGGAGTTCACTGTTGGGTCATAGGGTAGTTCTGTTTTTAATTTTTTGAGAAAACTCATACTGTTTTCCATAGTAGCTGTATCAGCTTGCGTTCCCACCAGCAGTTCAAAAGTGTTCCTCTTTCTCCACATCCTTGCCAACATCAGTTTGCTGAATTGTTAATTTAAGCCATTCTGACAAGTGTGAGGTGGTATCTCAGTGTGGTTTTGATTTCTATTTCCCTGACGACGAGCGATCTTGAGCATCTTTTCATGTGTCAGTTGCCATCTAGATGTCTTCTTTGGAAAAGTGTTTATTCATGTATTTTGCCAATTTCTTCACCAGATTATTGTTCTTTTGGATGTTGAGTTTGATAAGTTTTTTATATACTTGGATACTACCCCTTTATCTGATATGTCATTTGCTAGATGACCTTTTACTTTTGTTGATCGTTTCCTTCATTGTGCATAAGCGTTTTATCTTGTTCATGTCCCAATAGTTCATTTTTGCTTTTGTTTCTCTTGCCTCCAGAGTCATGTCTAGAAAAAAGTTTCTGCAGCCTCATCCAAAGAGGTTGCTGCCTGTTTTCTCCTGTAAGATTTGAATGGTTTCCTGTCTCACGTATAGTTCTTCCATCCATCTTGAGTTTATTTTTGTGTATGGTGTAAGAAAGTGGTCCAGTTTCATTGTTCTGCATGTTGCCGTCCAATTCTCCCAGCACAATGTGGTAAAGAGACTGTTTTTTTTTTCTTCCATTGTGTATTCTTTCCTGCTTCACCTAAGATTAGTTGTCCATACATCTGTGGGTTCATTTCTGGGTTCTCTATTCTTTTCACTGATCTGTGTGTCTGTTTTTGTGTCAGTATCACATGAACTTGATGATTACAGCAGTACAGGTTGAAGACAGGAATTGTAACGCCCCAAGCTTTGGTTTTATTTTTCAGGATTGGCCTATTCAGGCTCTTTTCTGGTTCCATACACATTTTAGAATTCTTGGTTATAGTTCTGTGAAGAATGCTTGTATTATTTTGATAGATGTTGAATTGAATGTGTAGATTGCATTGGGTAGTATTGACATTTTAACAATATTTTTTATCTTGGAATGTTTCTCCATTGCTTTGTGTCTTCTTCAATGTCTCACATGAGCTTTCTATAGCTTTCAGCGTACAGATCATTACTTCTTTACTTAGGTTTATTCTTAGGTATTTTATGATTTTTGATGCAATTGTAAATACGATCAATCACTTAGACTCTATGCTGCTTCATTATTAGTGTACAAACATGCAATCAATTTCTGTACGTTGATTTTATATTCTACAACTCTTCTGCATTCACATATCAGTTCTAGTAGCTTTTTGGTGGAGTCTTTCAGGTTTTCCATGTAGAATATCATATCTTCGGTGAAAAGTGAAAGTTTGATTTCTTCTTTGCCAAATTGTACACATTTCATTTATTTTTGTTATCTGATTGTTCAGGCTAGGACGTCCAGTACTATACAGAACAACAGTGGTGAGTGTGGACATCTTGTCCTGTTCCTAGTCTTAGGAGGAAATCTCTCAGCTTTTCCCCATTGAGGATGTAATTAGCTGTGCGTCATTCATATAAAGCTTTTATGATCTTAGGGTATGTTCATTCTTCCCTATTTTCTTGAGGGCTTTTATAAAGAAGGAATGCTGTATGATGTCAATTTTTTTCTGCATCTATTAACAGTGTCACAAGGTTCTTATACTTCCTTTTAAAAATACGGGATATTGTGATTGATTTGAGAATATGGAATCAGCCCTGCAGGCCAGGAATAAGTCCCACTTGATCATGGTTAATAATTCTTTTGATTTGCTGGTATCTTGTTGACAATTTTTGCATCAATGTTCATCAGGGATACTGACCTGTAGTTCTTGGTTTTAGTGGGGTATTTGGCTTTGGAATCATGGTAATATTTGCTTCCTAGAATGAGTTTGGAAGGTTTCCTTCCATTTCTCTTTTTTTTGGAACAGTTTGAGAAGAATAGATATTAATTCTCCCTTAAATGTCTCAAAGAAATCCTCTGGGAAGCCATCTGGCCCAGGACTCTTATTTGTTGGAAGATTTTGATAAATGATTTAATTAATTTGCTGGTTATGGGTCTGTTCAAATTTTCTATTTCTTCCCATTTGAGTTTTGGTAGTGTGTTAGTGTCTTGGAATTTGTCCATTTCTTCCAGTTGTCCTGTTTGCTGGCATATATTTTTACATAGTATTCTCTTATAATTGTTTTTATTTCTGTTGCACTCGTTGTGATCTCTCCTCTTTCATTCATGATTTTATCTATTCGGGTCCTCTCTGTTTTTTTGTTTGTTTGTTTGTTTTTTGGTGTTTTTTTTTTTGTTTTGTTTTGTTTTGTTTTGTTTTTGATAAGTCTGGCTAGGGATTTATCACTTTTGTTTCTTTTTCAAAAAATATCTTTTAGAAAAAAAGACACAGAGAGCGAAGGAGACATAACATAAAAGACTCTCAAAGACTAAGAACAAACTGAAGGTCGGGGGGGTGAGGGAGGGGGGAGAGTGGGTGACAGGCATTAAAGAGGACGCTTGTTGGGATGAACACTGGGTGTTACATGGAAACCAATTTGAAAATAAATTATTTAAATTAAAAAATACCTTTTCATTTCATTAATCTGTTCTACTATTTTTTGTTTTTTTATCCTATATTATTTAATTCTGCTCTAATCTTTATTATTTCTTCTTTCCTCCCAGCTATGGACATAATATGCTGTTTCTTCTTTAACTCCTTAGATGTAAGGTGAGGTCGTGAATTTTGGATTTTTCTTGCCTCTTTTTATAGACCTGAAATACAACGAACTTCCCCTAGGCCCACTTTTGCCATATCCCAAAGAGTTTGAACTGTCATGTTTTTATTTGCATTTGTATCTATTTATTTTTTATTTCTTAATTTCCAGGTTAATCCATAGGGTGCCTGGGTGATTTAGTCTGTTGGGCATCCGATTTTAACTCAGGTCATGATCTCACATTTTGTGAGTTCAAGCCCTGCAATGGGCTCTGTGCTGACGGCTCAGAGCCTGCAGCCTGCTTTGGAATCTGTGTCTCCGTCTCTCCCTGCCCCATTCCCACTCAAATTCTGCCTCTCCCAAAAATAAATAATTTTTATAATTAAAAAAAAATCTGGTTAATCTATTCATTCTTTAGAAGGATGTTCTTAAACCCAAATGTATTTGAGGGCTTCCCAAATTTTTTCTTGTGGTGATTGCAGGTTTCAGAGGACTGTGACCTGAAAATAAGCATGGTATGATCTCTATTTGTTAGTACCTTTGAGAGCTGATTTGTGAACCAGTATGTGTTCTATTCTGGACAGTGTTCCTTGTGTGTGAATGTGTATTTTGCTGCTTTGGTATGAAATGCTCTGCATATATCTGTTAAGTCCATCGGGTCCAGTGTGTCATACAAAGCTGGTGTTTCTTGTTGATTTTCTGTTTAGATGATCTGCCCATTGCTGTAAGTGGGGTATTAAATTCTGCTACTACAGTATTATTATCAATGAGTTCCACTATGTTTATGACTAATTGATTTCTATATTTGGGCACTCTCCAGTAGGGGGCATAAATATTTACAATTAATAGACCTTCCTTATAGATAGACCTTTTAATTATGATAAAAAAAATCCCTTCTTCAGTTGTTACAGTCTTGTGTTAAAATCTAGTTTGTCTCATAAGTATTCCTACCCTGGCTTTCTTCTGATATCCATTAACATTATAGATGTTTCTCCATCCCCTCACTTTCAATCTGCATGTTTCCTTAGAATCACTAAAATGATTCTCTTGTAGGCAACTTGCATATGGATCCTTGTTTTTACTTTTTTACCCATTCTTATACTCTAGGTCTTTTGGTTGGAGTCTTTAGTCCATTTACATTTAGAGCGATTATTGAAAGATACGAATGTAGTGCCATGGAATTTCATGTAGAGTTTCTGGTGATGTTCTCTGGCTCTTTGTAGTCTTTGTTGCTTTGGTATATATATTTTTTCTCCCTCCACTGATAGAGTCTCCTTAAAATTTCTTGAAGTGCTGGTGTAATGGTCATGCATTCCTTTAGTTTTTGTTTGCAAGAGAAGTCTTTATTTCTCCCTTCTATTCTGAATGACAGCCTTGTTGGATAAGGCATTCTTGGCTATATATTTTTCTTAATAAGCACATCAAATATTTACAGCCACTCTTCTTCTCTGCCAAATTTCATTGGACAGGTCTGCTACTACCTTTATGTGTCTAACATTGTAGGTTAAGGACTTTTTGTCCCTAACTGCTTTCAGAGTTCTTTCTTTATACTTGTATTTTTCAAGTTTCACTATTATATGTCATGGTATTGATCTGTTTTTGTTGATTCTGAAGGGAGTTCTCTGTGCCTTTTGAACTTTGATGCCTGCATTGTTCCCCAGATTAGAGAAATACTCAGTTATAATTTGTTCTGAAAAACCTTCTGCTCTTTTTCTCACTCTTCTTCTGTGACTCTGAGAATACAGATGTAGTTTTATTTCACGGAATCACTTAGTACTCTAAGTCTCTCCTCGTGATCTAGTACCTTATTTTCCCTCTTTTTTTCAGCTTCATTATTTTCCATATTTTTATCTTCTGTTTCACCTATCCTCTCCTCTGCTTCTTCAGTCTTCACTGTCATTGTGTCCAGTTTGTTTTGATTCCCAGTTATAGCATTTTTAATTCATCCTGACTAGTCCTTAAGCGTTTGATCTCTGCACAAGGATTTCTCTGGTGCCTTTTTTGCTTTTTTAAAGCCCAGCTAGCAGTGTCATGACTGTTGTTCTAAATTTTTGTTCAGATATATCATTTATATGTGTATTGAGCAAGTCCTTGACTGTGACTTCTTCTTGACCTTTCTTTTGGAGAGAATTCCTCCATTTGTCATTTTGGCTAAGTTTCTGTCTTTGTGTGTGTTAACAGCTTGTTATGGTACCTACTACACCTGATAATACTTCTATATTAAATGGGGCTCATACACTTTTGAGGTCCTGACCCTCCTGGAAGTGTTTCTGGTATGTGCTGTGTGCACTCTTCTGTTGTATTTTGGCTGCTCTTTTTCACTAGTCATTCCTTTGCAGAACTCCTCCTTGCTTATAGTGGTGGAGTGTTTGGACTTTTATCTAGGTATCCTTTGTTTTGTATGTTGAAGTAACCCTGGAAAATAAAAGGGTGAGGAAGCCTGATGTCATAACAAGGAAAAGGGAAGGGAAAGAGAAAACAAACAAACAAACAGAGACTCAAAAATATATAAGGCTGATTTCCAAGGAAAAAGAAATGAAAAAAAAGTGGAGGAGGGGAGAAGAAAAAAGAAAAGGAGAATTAAAAAAAAAAAAAAAAAGCCTGGACAACGCCTCAAAAAAAGATAATAAAGTACCAAAAAAAAAGTCAGACAATATCAGCAGGATACCAAAAGAGAAACAGAAAAATTAGAAAGAAATAAAAAATAAAAAAAGAAAGAGATGTCGTTTGGTGCCTGGGGTTGGTGGATTTTCTGGTCTGGAGGAGAGGCTGGCTGAGGTGACTCAGAGTCAGTCTTTCCCCAGTAAATAAGCACTTGTAGGGCTCAGAGTATAGGATTTGGTGAAAGTGCGTCTTGCCACCTCAGAGGGCACTACGTTGCTCTCTAAAATCCCAGCATACTGGTGTTGGGGGAAAATGGCACCTCCTCATTTCTCATTCCCAGATCAGGGATCTCAACCTTCGCTGTTCAGGCAGACTTCACAGAATTGCAAGAAAAGGCAGCTTGCCCTGCACAAAAACTCTCTTGAGTTTTTCTTTGGTGCATGGCTGGGATTTAAAACCCAAAGTTTCAATGTCTTGGCATGGTGCAGATCCCTCCCCTCATCTTGTGTATATCCTCTCTACCTTGCTGATTAAAGGTCTTTGGCTGAAACCTGGAGAGTCTCTTGTCCTTGGAAAGGAAGTTCCCTCCCAATTCTCTCACAGTGCACCCTGGATATCACTATACCATACTATGCACTCCAGGGCCACCTCTTTCCTTCCAATGAGGGCTCAATATCTCCATTCTGGAGAAAGTGACAATTTCATAACCTTAGAGTTTAAACTTCAAACATTGTTTGCAAAAAATAACTAGGACTCTTAGAACTTCTCTCTCCCATGTCCATGGTCCAGAGAGGTTTTCCTCTTGTGTAAACTCAATGCTGCACTTTCTCAACCACTCTTTCTTTCTTCCCCCTTTGTCTCTTTATGGAAAGTGTTCCCATTCCTCCACAGCTCTGCTATTTTCCCTCCCCAGTTCATATTCCTGCACCTTGCATCTTCCAAGGTATCTCCCTCCAACTATAGATATCTGCTGCTTCTCCACAGATTTATTTCCTGGGTGTTCCATGTAATCTGACCTCAATGTAGTTGAGTTTGAAGAATGAGAGAAGCCCTGGATCCCCTTACTTCTCTGCCATCTTAATTAGTCTTCCAATATATATTTAATTTTATTATTTTTTGTTCCTCCAAAATGACAGGGAAGTCACCTTAAAAGACAGAACAGAACGAAATGATGGTCGGGGATTTAATCAATACAGATATAAGTAATATGTCTGAACTAGAAAATAAAGCAAAAGTTTTAAGGATTCAAACTGAGTTTGAACAAAGAATAGAGACACTGGAGAATCCTATTTTGCAGAGATAAAATATTTAAAATCTAGTTAGACTGGAATTAAAAATACTGTAACCAAGAGGCAAACCCAAATGTAGGCAATATAAACAATGATGAATGAGACAGAGGAGCCAATTGGTGATATAGAAGATAAAATTGTGGAAAATAATTAAGGTGAAAGGAAGAGAAAAACAAAAGTAATGGACCCCAAAGGTAAAATTATGGAACTAACTTATTATTAAAATGGAATAATATTTGTATCTTAGAGATGATAGAGAAAAGGGGACAGAAGATTTATGTGAGCAAATTGTAGCTGAAAACTTCCTTAATCTGGAGAAATACACAGACATCAAAATCCAAAAAACACAGAAAACTCCCATTAAATTCAACAAATGCCAGCCATCGCCGTGATATATCATTGTGAAATTCACAAAATACACAGAAAAGGAAAGAATCCTGAAATCGTCAAGAGAAAAAAAGAGTCCTTAATCTATTGGGGAAGAGAGATCAGGTTTCTAGTGAATCTGTCCACAGAATCATGGCAGGCAAGAAGAGAGTGGCATGATATATTCAATTGTGCTAATGGGAAAAATATACAGTCAAGAATACTCCATGCAGCAAAGCTGTCATTTAGAATTGAAGAAGAGGTAAAGAGTTTCCTGGACAAACCAAAACTAAAGGAGTTTGGGACCACTAAATAAGCCCTTCAAGAAATACTAAGGGGACTCCATGAGTGGAGTGGAAAAAATAAAAGCAACAAAGAGTAGAAAGCAACAGAGAGCATGACCAGAAACAACTCTACAGGTAACACAATGCTACTAAATTCATATCTTTCAATAACCACTCTGAAAATAAATAAATTATATATTCCAATAAAAGATATAGAGTATCAGATTTAAAAGAAAAACGAAACGAAAAAGAAAAACAAGACTCATATGTATGCTGCTTACAAGAGACTCATATTGACCTGAAGAAATTGGCATATTGAAAGCGAGAGGATGGAGAACCATCTATCATGCTAATTAAGGTCAAAAGAAAGCCAGAGCAGCCGTACTTATATCAGACAAACTAGATTTTAATTTTTTGTTTAGTTTATTTATTTATTTTTAGAGAGATATTGAGTGTGGGAGGGGTAGAGAGAGGCAAAGAGACTCCCAAGCAGGGTCCACACTGTCAGTGTGGAGGCCAATGTGGGGCTCTAACTCATGAAACTTGAGATCATAATCTGAACAAAATCAAGAGTCAAATATTTAACTGACTGAACCACACAGGAGCCCCAGGAAACTAGATTTAAAGAAAAGACTGTAACAAGAGAAGATGAAAGGTAGTATATCATAATTAATGGTCTATTCATCAAGAAGATAACAATTCTAAATATCTATGCCCACAACTGGAGAACAGAATGTATAAATAAATTAATAAAAAGCATAATGAAACTCATTAGCAATAATACAATAATTGTAAGGGACTTTAACACCTCACTTACAATAATAGATCATCTAAGCAGAGAATCAGGAAGGAAACAATGGCTTTGAGTGAAACACTGGACCAGATATTCTTAACAAATATATTTAGAATATCTCATCTTAAGTCAGCAGAATAAACATTCTTGAGTTCACATGGAACGTTCTCCAGAATGCATCTCATAGTGGGTCACAAATTCAGCCATTAAAAAGTATAAAAATATTGAGATCATATAATGAATATTTTAAGACCACAAAGCTATGAAACTTGAAGGCGACCACAAGAAAAATTTGGAAAGCGCATAATTACTTAGACAATAAAGAAGATCTTACTAGGGAATAAATTGGTTAACCAGGAATTTTAAGAGCAAATTAAAAAAATACATGGCAGCAAATAAAAATGGAAACATGACAGTACCAAAACTTTGGGATGCTGCAAAGACCTAAGAGGGGAGTTTATTGCAATACAAGTCTACCTAAAGAGGCAAGAAAGATCTAAAATATACAACCTAAACTTACATCTAAAGGAACTAGAAAAGGAACAGTAAATAAAGCCCAAAGTCAACAGAACAAGGAAAATAATAAAGATTAGAGCAGAGATAAACAATATAGAAACAAAACAAAAGAAAAAAAAACAGTAGAATATATCAACAAAATTAAGAGCTGATTCTTCAACAGAATTTTTGAAATTGGTAAACCCTTAACCAGACTTGTCAAGCAGAAAACAGAAAAGACCCAAATAGATAAAATCACAAATGAGAGAGAGGAGATCACAAACAACACCATAGAAATACGAAAAATTATCAGAGAATACTATGAAAAATTATATGCTAACAAACTGGAAAAATATGGAAGAAATGGACAATTGCCTAGTGACTTACAAATTGCCAAAACTGAAACAGAACAAAATAGAAAAATTGAACACCTATAACCGACAAATAATTTGAATCGGTAATCCAAAATCTCTCAAGAAACAAAATCCAGGACAAGATGGCTCCCAGCGAAATTCTACCAGAAGTTTAAAGAAGAGTTATGGGTGCCTGTGTGGCTCAGTCGGTTGAGTGTCCGACTTCGGCTCAGGTTATGATCTCTCAGTCTGTGAATTCCAGCCCCACGTCGGGCTCTGTGCCTGGAACCTGCTTCAGATTCTGTGTCTCCCTCTCTCTCTGCCCCTCCCCCACTCATGCTCTGTCTCTCTCTGTCTCAAAAATAAATAAACATTAAAAAAAAATTGGGGGCGCCTGGGTGGCTCAGTTGGTTAAGCGGCCGACTTCGGCTCAGGTCATGATCTTGCGGTCCGTGAGTTCGAGCCCCTCATCGGGCTCTGTGCTGATGGCTCAGAGCCTGGAGCCTGCTTTGGATTCTGTGTCTCCCTCTTTCTCTGCCCTTCTCCTGCTCACTCTCTGTCTCAATGTCTCAAAAATAAATAAAACGTTAAAAAAATTTAAAAAAATATATTTAAAAAAATAAAGAAAAGTTAATCCTGGTTTTTCTCAAACTATTCCAAAAAAAAAACAAAAACAAAAACAAAACAAAACCCAAACAAACAAGCAAACAAACAAAAACAAGCAAACAAAAAAGTGGAAGTCAGACTTCCAAATTCATTAGGTTGATTCAGAATTATCTTGATCCAAAACTAGATAATGACCCCACTAAATAGGAGTGTTACAAGACAATATACCTGATAAATATGGATGCAAAAATTGTCAACAAGATACTCCCAAATTAGATCCAACAGTACATTAAAAGTCTCCTTCCCCTTGATTAAGTGGGATTTATTCCTGGGCTACAGAGGTAGTTCAACAGATGCAGAAAGAAAGCACTAGATGAATGTAGTATCATTTCATGACTAGAAAAATAAAAGGTTTCAAATGTGTATCATAACTCAAAACAAATTTATATAACAATCTCATATGTAACTTTATATTCAATAGTGAAATATTTTTCTCTAAAATCAGAAACAAAAAGAGGTGTCCATCCTTACCAATCCTATTCAAAATGTACTGAAAATCTCAGCCAGAACAAACAAGGGAAAAAATAACATCCTACTTAGAACAGAATAAGTAATACTTCATTTGTTCGCATATGATGTAAACTTATATACAGAAAATCCTAAAGAGTCCACCAGAAATTTTTTGGAATTAATCAACAACTAGTGTAAAGTAGTTGAATATAAACCAACATACAGAAAATATTGTGCTTGGGTGCCTGGGTGACTCAGTCAGTTAAGCATCTGACTAGTTCATAATCTCATGGTTTGTGGGTTTGAACTTGTTGGTGGGCAGCACAGAACCTACTTGGAATTCTCTCTTCCTCTCCCTCTGTGCGCCTCCTTAGCGCAGAACTTCTCTGAGAACTCTCTCTCAAAATAAATTAAAAAAACTGTAAAAATAAATTATTTGTATTTGTATAAACTAACAACAGAATATTTAAAAATAAAGAAAGAAAAAATCTTATTCATAATGGCATCAAAAACAATTCAATCCTTTGAAATTCATTTAACCAAGGAAGCAAAATGTCTACATATAAAGAAATAAATGAGTTTGATTTTTAAAATGCTGAATATACAGGGGCTACTGGGTGGCTCAGTTGGTTAACTGTCTGATTTTTGGCTCATGTCATGATCTCACAATTCCTGAGTTCAAGCCCCACATTGGGCTCTAAGCTGAAAGTGCAGAGTTGGCTTGGGATTCTCTCTCTCTTTCTCTCTCTCTCTCCCTCTTGCTTTTCTTCTCGCTCTCTCTGTCCCTACACCACTCACACATGATATCTCCCATTTACTATCTCTCAAATAAATAAAAATTAAAAAAAAAATTAAAAGTGATGAATTGCCAGATAAATAAAAACATTGCATTTTAATGGGTTGGAAGAATTAATATTGCTGCATGTTCCTCATACTAATAGCTATCTATAGATTCAAGACAATTCTTCAAAATCCCAATTACATTTTTCAGAGAAATAGCATAAGTACTTCTAAAATTTGTGTGGAGCCAGAAAAATGATGTAGCCTAAGAAATCCTGAGAAACAACAAGAATAAAGGTATTATACTTTCTGATTTCATCCTATACTACAAGTTTGTTTTTATTTGTATTTGTAATTTGAAATTTGTTGTATTTGCAACTACTAATATTGCAATAACCACAATAGGGCACTGGTATAAAAATAGAAACATAGGCCAATTGGAGTCTAGATTGAGAGTCTAGAAATAAACCTCACATATATGGCCAACTAATATTTAACAAGGATTCCAAGAATATTCGAAGGACAAAGGAGAGTCTCTTCAGTAAATAATATTGCGAAAAACTGTATAGCTTTGTATAGAAGAAATTGGAATCCCATATTATGCCAGCCAGAAAATTTAACTCAATATGCGTTAGGGATTGAAATATACTATCCAAACCATAGAACTCTTAGAAGAAAAAATAAGAAAAAAAGCTCTGGTCTTTGACAGTGTTTCCTGGGTATAATAACAAAAACGAATGTGACTACCTTAAACTAAAACCCTTTTGCACAATAAAAGAGACAACCAAGAACATAAAAAGGCATTCTACAGAATGGGAGAACATATTTGGAAATCAAGTATAATGGTAATAAATTATACAAAAACTAAAACAAAAAACCTCCACCTAATTTAGCTCAATGGCAGAAAATAAATCTGATTAAGAAATTAGCAACAAAAGTGAATAGACATTTTCCAAAAATGAAATACAAATGACCACCAGGTACACAAAAAGGTGCTTACTATCACTAATCATTAGTATAACATGTATAGAAAACTGGAATGAGTTTCACTTCACATGTGTTAGATTGGCTACCATCAAAATTACATGAGATAACAAGTCTTGATAAATATGTGGAGAAGGAAATCCTGGTGCTGTGTTAGAGGGAAAGTAAGTTGGTTCAGCTGTTACATCATGATCCAGCAATCCCAACTCTGGGTTTATATCAAAAGAAATAAAAAACTGAGTCTCAAAAACATAGCCCTCCTATGTTCCCAATATCCTGGATAATAGAGGCAACCTAAGTGTCTATGAATGAATGAATGGATGGATGAATGAATAAATAACTAAACAAAGAATATGTGGAATATGATAATTATGGTGTTTATATAGGATATTCATTTAACATAAAGTATTTAGTTAATATGATATAATCAACTGAATTAATTTTTCATTAAAAACCTTTTGTGAGGCGGCTGGGTGGCTCAGTCTATTAAGCGTTGGCCTTCTGCTCAGGTCATGATCTCACAGTTTGTGGGTTCGAGCCCACAGTTTGTCGGGCTCTCTGAGGAGAGCTCAGAGCCTATTGCCTACTTCAGATACTGTGTGTGTGTGTGTCTCTCTCTCTGCCCCTCCGCCGCTCCCTCTGTCTCTTTCTCTCCCAAAAATAAATAAACATTAAAAAACATAATCCTTCACTATAATTTTTTAGTATGAAATGCTAAAAAGTTATAAAATATAAACCTATGTGCATATATAAAATAAGACATAATCTTAAAGATGCACTTATTAAATACTGTGTATTTGCTTCTGTTACAGGATGAGCACTTTCGTTTTACCACAAGTAATGCATGTATGTTAGTGTATGTATATATATTTCTCAGTTCAGTAACAAAGCTTTCAAAACAAACTGTTGAACGAACAATGGATATTTCAAGTAGAGTTTGGAAATTTTTGCTTTGTGTTTACAAACTTCCAGGAGAGTGTAAAGTGATACATGCAATTGTATTAGTTGTTAATTTAATATAATGCTGACATTTTGTTTCCCAAATTACCTCTCAATTAAGCTTTAAAGGAAACAAGAACAGAAATTGTTTCTGCTTGCTAGACTGTTTTTGGTCCCTCTCTACATCACTTTCTCTGTACAGAGATGTAGCATCTGGCTCAGATTTTCACAATAAAAAATGATCCAGGAGTACTAAGACAAAGGTTTAATGCATTCATGGAGATTCTTACATGCAGTACTTGTTACCATCATTGTGTAAGAAAACATGAGTCATGGATTTCAAAATTAAGTGTTTTCACTACTTATAATCCATATTCATAGAAACACAATGCTATTTTTAAATAACTTTAAAAAATTATGTTCATAGTAATATTACTAACTAAATATTTAATGCACGAAGTATAATAAATGTATTACATAGGTATTATTGTATTAAATCACACACTAAATAATATAAATAATATGCACTAAATAAATATTAAATTATAAAAATGCATTAATTGATTTTTCTGTTTTATTGAGATATAATTGATATAATTATACTATACTAAAGTGTACACCATAATAATTTGACATATGCATATATATATCTATATCTACTACATGTATATAGTAAAATGCTTATCACAAAAAGTTTAGTTTACCATCTATCACCACACATAGTTACAATTCATTTTCTTCTGATGAGAATTTCTAAAACATACTCTCTTAGCAATTTTATATATACAAATGTACAATAGAATATTGTTAACTAGAGTCACCATGATGTTCATTACATTGCAGAACTAACTTATTTTTTAATTATATATTTTATAACTAGAAGTTTTTACCTTTTGAACACCAGCACCTACTTTTTTAGAATTTTTGATTACTGATCGTAATATTGGAATTATGATTTTACTCTTTCATAAAATAAAAAGTTTTATGGAAAGGTAGGTAAAGCTCATAAAATGTGACTGGATTATAAAAGATAATTTTTAAAATTTCTGAGAATTTTAGAGAGAGGAAACAATATATTTTTTAGGTGTGTGTTTTTCTTTTTAAAATACATATACTTTTTTAAGAAAGACAGAGATAGAATGTGAGGAGGGGAGGGGCAGAGAAAGAAGGAGACACAGAATCCAAATCAGGATCGAGGCTCTGAGCTGTCAACACAGAGCTTGATGTGGGGCTTGAACCCAGGAACCACATGATCATGACCTGAACCGAAGATAGACATTTAACCAACTGAGCCACTCAGGTGCCCTTAGATGTATCTGTTTCCAAAACAAATACCTGGGAAAATGTATTATATCAGGGTTTTGGAAATATCCATTTCTTTTATTTTTTAAATGTTTTATTTATTTTTGAGAGACAGAGAGACAGCATGTGAGCAGGGGAAGGGCAGAGAGAGAGAGGGAGACACAGAATCCAAAGCAGGCTCCAGGCTCTAAACTGTCAGCACAGAGCCCGTCGCGGGGCTGAACCCACAGACTGTGAGATCATGACCTGAGCCAGTGTTGGATGCTCAACTGACTGAGCCACCCAGGCGCCCCAGAAATATCCATTTCTTCCCACGTTTGATGGCATAGAAACTGATTTTGTTTCTATATTAACAAATATATGTTATTTGTCTATATGTTATTTGTCTATTTGTGTATTACAGAAAACACATTATCTCACATATTTTTCTAACTATATTTAATGGAGAAAGTTACTTTTGAGCATATTTTTCATTGCCTCCAGGACGTCTTTATTCCTAAAGCTGTAGATGATAGGGTTGAGTGTGGGTGTGAGGATGGTATAGAATATTGCCAAATACTTGTCCTGGCCAGGAGTGTGGTATGATTTGGGTCTCATGTATGTGAAAATAAATGGCCCATAGTACATTGTGACCACCATCATGTGGAAGGAACAGGTAGAAAATGACTTTTCCGTGCTTCTGATGACTTTGTTTGAAGGACAATAAAGAGAATTTGGACATAAGAGGCACAGATTAGGGAGAAAGGGACAAGCAGAAAAATTAAGCCACTTACATAAACTCCTCGTTCATAGTGTGTCGTGTCCACACAGGACAACTTCAACATGGCAGGGACTTCACAGAAAAAGTGGTCAATAGCTCTTGAGCCACAGAAAGGAAAGTGGAGTGCATAAGCTGTGTGGACTATGGAGTTGACATTCCCGATAAGCCAGGACCCTCCAGCCATTACAGTGCAGACAGAGTCATTCATCAGAATGGGATAGTGCAGTGGATGACAGATGGCTACGTAGCGATCGTAAGACATTGCTGCCAGGAGAAGGCACTCGCCACCCAGGAGGGTGAGGGATAGAAATACCTGGAAGCCACAGCCTGCGAATGAAATAGTCTTGCTGCCTGACAGAAAGTCAGTGACCATTTTGGGAACAATATTGGAAACATGCAAGATGTCCATAAAAGACAGATGGCTCAGCAGGTAATACATCGGAGTGTGGAGTCTGGAGTCCCTGTGGATAAGAAGGATCATGACTGTGTTTTCTGTTACAGTCATAATAAAAATGATGAATAGAAAAGAAAAGAAAACAAGGCTTGATTGAGAAGAAGAGAAGAGTCCCAAAAGAATGAAATCACCGGTGAAAGTGTGATTTTCATGTCCCATCATGAATTTCTCTCTTTTTCCTAAAGTACAAACAAAACAGAGCTAAATCTTAGTAGTGTAAATATCAAACTCATGTACATTTAGAAGCATGGTAAAATGAGAGTTAGTGATGCATATTTTGCAATTAAAGTCAATGGAATTTCAACCACCTTTTGAAGTGGGATTGTTTCACAACATGGCCATTTATTCCTTTGAATCAATTGATGACATTGAGTGTATTGAGTGCGCTTTGAACTCCACGTAGTCTCAGTCTTAATTCCATATTCTTTATTCTAGTTCAATCTTTGTCAAATGTCACCTTTTCCAGGAGCCCTAACCCTAAATAGTTTTTTCTTTCTCTCTCTCTTTTTTCTATCTCTCTCTTTTTCTTTCTTTCTCTCTCTTTCTTTCTCTCTCTCTCTCTTTCTTTCTTTCTTGTTTCAAATTTTCATTTAAATCCTAGTTAGTTAAGATATAGTGTAATATTGGTTTGAGGTGTAAAAATTAGTGATTCATCACTTACATATAACACCCTGTGCTCATCACAAGTGTCCTCCTTAATGCCCATCATCCATTTAGCCCATCATTTACCAACCTCCCCTCCAGTAACCCTCAGTCTGTTCTTTAAATTTAGGAGTATTTTATGTTTTGCCTCCCTCACCCTCTTTTTTCCCTTCCCCAATGTTGTTTCATTTCATAAATCCCACACATGAGTGAAATCGTTTAGTACTTGTTTTCCTCTTGCTGACTTATCTGGCTTAGCATAATACACTCTAGCTCCAAGCACATCCTGGTAAATGGCAAGATTTCATTCTTTTTGATGACTGAATGATATTCCATTATAGTTATATGCCACATATTCTTTATCTATTCATCAGTCGATGAGCATTTGGACTCCATTTCCATAATTTAAAATATCGCTATCAACACCAACACCCCAAGTACTATATTTCTCCTCTGCTCTCTTTGATGTATTTGGCAAATCAATTTTGGTCTTCTATATATTAAATAAACGTATGAACTACATTCCTGAGTTTGGTTTTTACATTGGGGATGCAAATGTACAAATATACTCCAGATAAAAGATAAATAATTTGTATTTTTCTATTTTATTTTATTACAGTGAATATTGAGTTATTAATATGAATTATGAAATAAGCCTCTTACTATTTCAAAGTTCTGGATTATGAACACTGTGTTGCTATAATTTTTGAACATTAAAAGTTTAGCATTTGAATGACATTTGCAGACCTATGCAGATTTAAGTAATTCGTGCTGTTTTGACTACTTTGACCTACAGCTCAGGAAACTTTGGTACTGACATAGATTCAGACTTACGGGCAGAGATGCCTGCTGTGAACTGATTGATCATGAGTAAGTCTCTAAAATCTTTGAATCTTACTGACAACTTAAATTCAATATATCATTATCCAAAGCTGTTGACTTTTCCCACTCCCAAAAACAATTTTGTCCTTCTGTTTTTCTTTTTTCCATTAATGATTTACTTTGTTCTACTCATTCTCGTTCAAATATCCACACTCAACTTTAGCGCTAGGAAGTATGAGTAATGTCTATTTTCTACAGAATTCTCATTGTATACCAGTGCCTGCCCTATTGTAGGTTCTCAGGAAATTCTTGTTGAAGGAGTTTTTGATTTTTGATCGGGGACTTTGAAATAAAAAATTTTCAACAATGCATCCAATATATTTACATTTTTAAAGAGTTTGTGCTACCTCCCCAAGAATATCTATGTTTTGTCTTCGGATATTAGAAACACTCCATAAATTCCCTACCTGCTTCATCATCTTACATCTACTACCTTCTTTTCACTTCCATGGGGCACCCGAAGTTTCTACAACCATTTTTTAGAACTCCGCCTTGCCAGTCAATCAGGCATCTGGACTATCCTCCATAAGCTAGAATGGTGGGTAAATGGAATCTTCCATATCCCAAATGTTGAATGGAATCTATTCTTGAATCCAAAATGCTATGCTCTAGTGGTGAGGTTCCTAACACTAAGATAAAAAATGGAGAAAACACATGTTACATACATAGTAAATTCTTCCAAATATGGTAACTCTAACAAAAGTTATAGTCTCTTTCTCTCCACCTCCCATTATTTTTTTTTTTTTGTCTAATAGTGCTAATTGTAATAAAGAAATGTGACGTGCAGTTTAATACTTCCTATATTCTAGATGTTTGGAAACTAAAATGTTACTGTTGGAGTCTTGGATGGCTCAGTCAGTTAAGCGTCTGACTTCAGCTCAGGTCATGATCTCACGATTCAAGGGTTCAAGTTCCACATCGGGCTGTGTGCTGACAGCTCAAAGACTGGAAACTACTTCGGATTCTACATCTCTCCCTCTCTGCCCCTTCCCCACTCATGCTCTGTCTATCTTTGTCTCAAAAATTAATAAACATTTAAAAAATTAAGAAAGAAAAAGAAAATGCTGTGATCGTTTGATGCCATTTTTTAGCACTGTTGTATTCCAATCTGTCTTTCCAGGTAAAAGAAAAGCCTCCATACCCTTTACCCAGTGAGTTCACTACAGATAAATTATATTTACTCTTCTACAATTATCAAGATTTTCAAAATGCATCATGTATCCATTAATTTTGACTTAATATTCAAAAATATTTTTTTCATTTCTCTGACATATCTCTCAGTACATAATTAAAACATTCCAAACATTTCTTTAAGTTTAAATAGGAAGGAATTTACATTTAAATAGTAGGAAATTATTCAATAATTTTAGTAAGAGTATATGTTTATTCTATTATGTATGTACTCCTACACTGCATCTTTATGTTAAAGTTTTGACTATAAGACAAAAAAAAAGCAACCAATCATTTCTTCTGAAAAGATATTTATTGCAAAAAGTGTTTGATACAGATACCATGGGTAATAGTAAGTCTATTAAACACACTTATACTTTATACTAAATAACCACACTGCTTTTATTTTTTGATATATTCTAAAAAATCTTATAACATCAATGACCCAATTCATCTGGCAATTATAAGTTCTATCATAAAATTTCAATTATCAGACTTACGTGGTTGGTGTGCAGCTGATTCCAATTAGGTGGCTGGTACAGATTGTTCACACAATTGTAAAGGAATTTTTTACTGAAGATGCAGAAGTCTGACAATGGATTTCCCTAATTTTGGAAGGAATAAAATCATTGCTTTAAAATAATTTACATGGAAAATATATACCATAAACACATGATAGACATGATTTTGGCTAGGAATGGGTATGTTAATGACCCAAATTATTATATTAAGAAAGTAGATATATAAACTTAAAATCTCTATATATTGGAGGGATAAACAAAAAATTTAATGTCAATACAGTATCTTTAAAATATTTCATGTTGTTTCTTAATATAAGACAAACATCAATCGCATATGAAATTATATTTGAAAGTAATTTTTATCAAAATGGATGATAATAGTTTTGGTTTGAAAATTAAACTTGGCAACATATTAAATAACATACACTACATACGCACCCAGATATATACATGCACAAACACACACACAGAACAGAGTTTAGCACAGAGTAGTTACACAGAATTAATTCTTATTACTATTGGCTTATTATAGTTTCCAAAATTACTGTATTTGTATTTCTATCCTTACTTTAATATTACTGTTATTGTTATTTCTCGATATTTTAAATAAGCATTTAAGCTATTATATACAGAAAAAGAGAATAATATTCAGAATATGAAAGAATATAACTGAGTAAAGGAATAAAATTTGATGTGTTCAATCAGACTCACTACCTGGTGAAATTAATTCAAGACGTTCTCACAGCTAAATGTGTGCGAGAGGGAGCAAAGCAATCTTCCTTATTATGAAATCAGTCTGCTGAGCTGCTCACAAATTTATTTATAAGAGCCATTTGATGTTGTAATTAACTAATTTTTTTGTCCTCTTGACTTTTCGGGACACAGAAACATACACCAAAGAGTCATTGCAAGGTGATCTCACATCTATTCCTTTTTGCTGTCATGCCAATTTAAGGGAGTCCTGTGAGGATTATTTCACACTGACATCAAATTCATCATGCCCAGCACTGAACGGCCAAAGTCCCATGAAGCATGTACCACCATTGGTACAATCATTTACAATAGCCCAAGCCAGCAATCAGAAAAACATTATCCCAACTATCTTTATTTTATCTCTGTCCTTTTCCTTATGAAAATTACCGTCTCCCACCTACTCTACTCGAGTAAATGATTCCACTGGGTTATTCCTTCTCACGGTACTACATACAATGTGTGGTCATGGTGACTCTAGTGTATCCATTCTATCCTTATTCAATGGAATGTCTAACTCTACTGGCTCAGTACCATCCACGTTGGCCACATGCTTTGCAGCTCTGCGTGAAGGTAGTAGAGTGGCCCGATAGAGTAAATTTTGGACAATGACAATGGAAGAGTGTTGGCACCAAAGCACATACTCTTCTCATTCCTCTGTCCTGTGAATATCACATACACATGATGATGTGTTGGTCCTGCATTCTTTCTGGATGTGTTGTACGTGAAATAAAACCCAGAATTCAGGAGCAGAAATCTGTGAGCCACCAGGAAATTTATTATTCATAATGATAATGTGTGAATATTAAGGAAAAATAACTCACCAAGTTGTTAAAAAATAATTCAGGAAGGGAAAAGGTAACAGGTTTCCCTGAGATGCTTCCTCATTTTCTTAACATTCCTATAGTGTCATAAATTTTGAGGGTAATTGATCTAGGATAATTTCAATATGTCTATTCAAAATGTATAGCACATATTTTTACGACATAGAAGCTCAAATTATTATGATATTGAAAAGAAAATTCACATAAATATCTGCTTCCAATTACTCCCTCCCCATGATGCAGGGAGACTACACTTCTTGACTAGTCCAGTTTATTCTTTTGGCAACACAGTTTTGAGCACTGCCTATAAGTTGCTAGGTTACAATGCATACATATTGGATTCTATTTACATTAAAAAAAATTACGAAATAGCCAACCAAATAATCAAACAAAGAAGGAAAACATAAAATCTCTCTATCTCCAGTTCCCATTCCCATTGAAACTATAGTATTTATATTTACATAACCTTGCCTTTCTTGCAGCTTTGTCACACCCATGTTCTTTCTTCCACATATAACGTCTTCCCCACCACTTCTAAGGTCTTGGAAGTCTTCCAATATCTAAGGTTTTATGTAAAAATATCCTTCATGGATATTTGCTCTCTTGAGTTCATTCTCCCTTGCTTCTCTGTCTTGCTTAGAAACGGACAGTTCTGTCGGTTCATCCTATTTGAACCACAGTTTCACTGCCGGAGTTTATGTTTGCTCTGTGCACCCTGAATGTGAATCACTCATCCTTTTCTGACCTGGCTCCCCATGTTACCCCAGGGCCCTCTTCTCTCACCTCATTAATCATTACCAATTACACCCCGCCCAGAACAAGAAGACCGTTGATGAGTTCTTTCACATCTAACACACTGAGCTCAGTGTCTCCCCCGGGACTTCCAACAAGTCTCTCCTCTTTGGTGTCTAACCATTGCTCACACCATTCACGTGTCTGCTTCACTATCACTTCTCCTAGAGTGAGAGGCATGGGGTGATGTCCCAATCTGGGAATTTGCATCGAAGCAGCTGAGAGTTTGCAGGGAAGTTGGATCCATGGTTTGAGAGGACCAAAGAGATGCAGAAAGGACATTACCTCCTTGATATCCTGTGCCATGTAGTTTCTGGAGGAGAAAACAGCCACCCTCTGATAGGTGACATAGGTTGTCATGTCCCTAGGAGACAGCTGGGAAAGGAAGTGAAGGGAACATGAGGGAATTCTTTGTGTGGAGTGGGGCAAGGGCACAGAGACAGACAGGCATTCCTCAGGGAAGAGCAGAAGAGTCCTCATGTCACAGAGAAGGGAGATAATCTGATTCAGACTGATTAAATACAGTGAGATCAAGCATTTGTTAAAGAAAAAAAATCCTACCTTGCTGAACCCTTCCCCATTATACTGTCTCTTCTTTGCATATTTCATTCCTTTTCCTCATGGCCTGAGAGTATACTGCCTGTTAAAGAAACTGTGATTTGCCTGTCTCTTACATTGGATAAAAATTCTAGGGAAGGCCACTGGGCTGACCTCACTTGTTGCAGCATGGAGAGTCTGCTTCATGTTTGTGAAGTCAGTGAATGAACCTACTTATCATGCAGACAGCCTACTACAGAAAGGTACATAAAAAGATGGACTTGTTTTATCTAAGTAATGACGATTATCTTTATTCTTAATAGATTCATAAGTCAACTAAATGAACACCAGGTAACTAAATATAAAAGTAAACATAAAAACATTCAGTTACTTTCCTGGTCTTACACATAATTACTATGACAATTACACAAGAATGAGCAGTTCTGAATGGCACACCCTATTTAGGCATCTAGTATTGATTAACCTCTTATAGTTATTAATTATTTATCATAGAAAATCTATTTGGTCCCACAGAGATTAGACAACATGCCCAGATTATCTGATTTAACCAAGGGTTTAAGTCCTGAAGTTCTGGTGTGAGAACTCACATTCCAATGTAAAGACCAATTTACAAGGTAATTGTTAATCAATTTTAACCCAACAATGTGGCTTCATTGACAATATCTTGTTCTTTAGAAAGAGAAAGGTTAGTTAAGTCCCCTGGGTTTCTGTGATGTGTGTATGTCCACCCCTTCTTGCATAATTGCATTTCCTAAGTGTAAACTATTTAAAATCAGACCTTTGAATTCAGTTCTGTATGAAGGCAGACCATGAATCTGGCCCCAATACATTTGCCTTCTGTTTTCAAAATATGCAAATATTGAATGCACTTCTCAGATTATGGCAACTATTAAAATGAAAATGTGAAAGTGAAATGTTAAACAAAATACACAGAGTAGTTAAAGAATTAAAGACATTTTATGTTTAATTTTATTGTTACATATAGTTATTTTATGATGTTCAAGTATTTTTACTCCATCTGAATGAAGGATTAACTAACTTATGAACCTAAAAGTTTTTACAGATATAAAATATTTAACAAAATTATCTTTGGATCCAAGTATGAGTTTATTGAGGGTTAAAAATACAGTAAAAGGGTGGAGTTCGAGTACAAATGCTAAGGGGCACCTGGGTGACTCAGTTAAGTGTCCGCTTTGGCTCAGTCCATGATCTCACTGTTCATGGGTTGCAGCCCCATGTCGGACTCTGTGCTGACAACTCAGAGCCTGGAACCTGCTTCAGATTCTGTGCCTCCGTCTCTGCTCCTCCCCCACTCATGTTTTGTGTGTGTCTCTCTTTCAGAAATAAATATGCATTAAAAAAAATTAGAAGTGCTGAAGTATGGCATTCAGGTTTGGGACAAATTCCTCAAGTAGCCCTCCTTCTAGAGTCTGTAGGTGACATTTCCAAAATGCCACAGGAACCTGCAAAACTGGAACTTTCCATGTACCCTGATATTTTCTTCTCTAGATTGTCTTTTTTGCTTATGTGAGAAATAGATTATAAATCTCACGAAAGTGCTGTAAAAATACAGTAAAAATTGTGAGATATAGTATTCAGATTAAGTAAAAATGGGAAAGTAAAAAAGTAAACTTTTAAATGTGTTATTTTAAACTACTCTCTCCAAGTTAATTTTGTATTTGATTGTTAGGTCTTGGGAGATCACATAAATACAAACTACCAAGTTCAGATATATGTTAATAAATTTCTATATTCTTATAATTATTTCCTTTGAAAAAACAACTACTTCTTGGGGAACGTGTGTGGTTCAGTTCGTTAAGCAACCAACTTTGGCTCAGGTCATGGTCTCATGGTTTGTGAGTTTGAGGCCGGTGTCAAGGTCCGTGCTGATGGCTCAGAGCCTTGAGCCTACTCAGATTCTGTCTCCTCCTCTTGCTTTGGCCTTCCCCTGCTCATGCTCTGTCTCTCTCTCTCAGAAATAAATAAACATTTTAAAAAACTGCATTAAAAAGAAAAGCCAGCAACCTCTTTATAAGTACCAAATTTCTCGCCTGAAGGCCATTGTAGCTGTATAATCACTTACCATTAAAATACAAGAAACATTTCCTGATCACGCACCAAAACCCTAAGGTCTGTAACCTTTTTTTGGAGGCAAAAATAACTGCTGTAGAAAAATGTATCCGAATTTCAAGATATAATTTCACCAATGGAATTGAAATATTATGTTATAATAAATAATTTAAGTAAATGTATAATTCATGCCCAGTGTATATGATCAAAGAGATATATTACATCAATATCCATTTTGATTAAACTAGTATTTGAAAAATGAATAGAGAAAGATTGTAATAAAAACATAGCAACAAGACATGAGATATAATTTTGTTTCAAAAATTCCAAATAACCCTGTGAATGTCATACATTATTCACTAGAAATTATGAAATTGTTTTTGCTTTGGAAGTATCTTCATGTTTGTTTGCTTTTCTAAAGATGAAATTTGAGAGCTTACTAAGGGTAGATATACACATAAGAAATGAAGTAAGGCAAAAGTTCTAGGAATCATTACACATTAGATAAATGCAAAATGAAAGCTTTTTGAATCACTAGATAATATAAAATGAATACATTTTACTAGAAATATGTAAATACAAGAATATGTAAAATGAAAAAGGTTGACATTATCCTTACTTGATGTCATTTGGAACAAATAGTACTCCTGTGATTTGTTGGTAGAAGTGCAAAATTGAACAACCATTTTGTAAAATTATTTACTGAAAATTAGTCATGCATTTACCAAATAAAAGCACTTATCAAAAACAAATATTAATAGCAGTTTTAGTCATAAAATTTCCATACTGAAGATAGCTCACATGTTCATGAACAAATAGTGGATAACAAACAGTAATGTATTCAGACATGGGAATATTCTTTAAGAACAAGAAAGAGAAAACAGCAGCAAATGTAAAATACTGGCAAATCATTAAAAACATTAAGTTGAGGAAAGACGCGAAATTAAAAAACAAAAACTATCTTTATATTTTAATTGACACAAAATTTTAGAGTAAGCCAAACTAGGACAGAGATACAGATGGTACCAGTGTTTTTATCTTAGTCGAGGGGTTTACTGGAAAAGGACATGAGAGTCACTTCTGGTCTGGTGAGTAGGGTCTCTTGTTAGTAGGCTTGTTGTTACAAGTGCAAGTTACTGAAACTAGTCGAAATGTATCCTTCAGAAGTGAGTGTCCTCTTGTTTGTAAGTTATACCTCAATTAAAAAATAACAATATTCAAAATTATTTGACTTTGTAGTTCAAAATTTTATTGTGGGGTGTGATGTTAAAAATGTTTCAATGACTTGTGAGGAACAGATTTTTAACAATCCCCAATTTGATTTGTTGATGACAGTTTTGAGATGATCCAAAGTAGGAGGTCTGTCTGCATTTCAAATTAAAATAGTAACAGGTAGAGATATAATGCATACATAACTTCTTTCCAGGAAATCTCAGTTCGTGTAGCCAATTTTCACTCCTATGTGGAATTTAAGAAACGAAACTAGCAAACAAAAAAAAAAAAAAAGAGAGAGAGAGAGAGAGAGAGAGATAGACAAACAAAAAGAACCAGACTCTTAAATATAAAGAATAAAATGATTGTTACCAGAAGGGGTGGGTGGGAGAATGGGTAAAATAGCTGAGGGAATTAAGAGTACACTTTCCGTGATGAGAACTGAGTAATGTAGAGAATTGTTGAATCACTATGTTGTACACCTGAAACCAATAGAACCCTGTTTGTTAATTATACTGGAATTATAATAAATTTAAAAAGCTCTTGATATGTTTTATATATAATATATGTGTATGTGTGTACATGTGTGTGTATAACTCTCATATCAAGGACCTAGCTTTTATATGGTTAAACGCATTAATTTATTTCAGCTTCTAACAATATTGATTATGTAGGGGACGGGATGTAAAATAGATCTATACTTTTCAAATATGCACCTATCAAGAGATAGGGAATTCAGGGGCGCCTGGGTGGCTCAGTTGGTTAAGTGGTCGACTTCAGCTCAGGTCATGATCCCACGGTCTGTGAGTTTGAGCCCCGCGTCGGGCTCTGTGCTGACAGCTCAGAGCCTGGAGCCTGCTTTGGATTCTGTATCTCCCTCTCTTTCTGCCCTTCCCTTGCTCACACTCTGTCTCTACGTCTCTCAAAAGTAAAATAAAAACGTTAAAAATTTTAAACAAAAGAGAGATATGGAATTCGAATAGAACACTATAAATGGTGAAGAATCATCTATTCTGTCATCTGGTTCTTTATTTGCAGGGTCACACTGTTTGAAATTATGAACAATGGGAACACCACCTCACATTTTATTCTCCTTTCATTCTCCTAGGACTCTTTAACCACACCTATTTCTCCTTGCGATGGTTCAGCCAAATGTCTTCACATCCCCAGTGGGCAAGGTGCTCATGATTCTCCTTATTCATCATGATCCCAGCCTACACAGCCCATGTACTTCCTACTGAGCCAACTCTCCCTCATGGAGGTGATGCTTGTCTCCACCATTTTGCCCAAAATGGCAGCTGACTACTGACTGACAACAAGTCATTTGGGAAGAGGGTGAGTGTTTCCTCTTAGCAGCCACGTCCTATGGCCACTACATGACTGTTTGCCACCTACTGCAATACCCTGTCCTCATGAGCTGGTAATTATGCCTGAGAATGACTGTGGGGTCTTTATTGCTGGAGGAAGCTGATGGCAGGATGCTGCTACCCTGAGTTTTCCGTTTTAATTACAAAAACTTTTAACGTTTCCTTCTTTTTTAGAGACAGAGAATGCCAGAGCGTGAGCAGAGGAGGGGAAAAGAGAGAGGAAGTCACAGAATCCAAAGCAGGCTCTAGGCTCTGTGCTGTCAGCACAGAGCCTGACTTGGGGCTCACACTCATGAAGTGAGAGACCATGACCTGACCTGAAGTCAGACGCTTAACTGACTGAGCCACCCCAGCACTCTATATATACCACTTCTTCTTTATCCATTCATCAATCAATGGACTGGACACTTATAGATAATTCTGCTGTAAACATAGGACTGTATGTATCCCGTTGAATTAGTATTTGTGTATTCTCTGGATAGATGCCCACTGGTGCGATTGCTTGATCATACAGTAGTTCTATTTTTAATTTTTCGAAGAATCTCCATATTGTTTTCCGGAGTGGCTGTTCCAATTTGCGTTCCCACCAACACGGCATGAGAGATCCTTTTCCTCCACAGCCTCACCAACAATTGTTAATTCTTGTATTTTGTTTGTTTTGTTTTTTAGCTACTCTGACACATGTGAGTTAATATCTCATTGCAGGTTGATTTGCATTTCCCTGATGATGAGTGACATTGTTTTTATTCATTTCTTTTTAAAAGCAAGTACAATGAAAATGTAGCATTGTATTAGTTTAAGCAACGGTCTTCTCAAGTCCCATGTATATGTGCTAATAGTTCTGTTGGCTTTTGTCTTGTTTTTTACTTGCTTGTTTCTTTTTGTATTCTGACTGCCCCCTAATCCTATGAAAACATGACATGATATTAATATTAGCTTTGGCCCCACTCCTTTTCCATGAATCAAAATACGTTTTAGATAATATTGTTTCATAGCAACCCTGTAAAAATGTTAAAGGCTTAAAATAATAATTCTATGTTATTTTGCTCATAAGCTTGTTTAGGTAAAGTTTGGTGTCAGTGAGGGCAACTCAAATGAGATCTATAAATTCATCTCCAAGACAGTTCATATATTATATATATATATTAAGTATATATATATTACTTATAATATATAATATATATAGTATATGCCATATACTATATAATATATATAGTATATAATACAAATATATAACTATTTATCAGCATAAAATGTTCATGAACTCATATATTCAAACATGTGAGTCACTCAAATACACTCCCATAAAAAGTTTTCAAACGGTGGAAACCTAAAGCATAAAATTTTTAAATACCTTGGAATATAGTATCTCTTCCTACATTGTATGCATTTAGAATAATCATATTTGAGATTGACGTGTGAGTCCTATTTGGCATACCATTCTTCAGTTTCATTGTAATTAAATTCATTAAATTCAATTGAGAGAAAGATGATTGAATATAAAATTTTATTTTAGCATTTTGATTTCAAGGACCTAGCATTCCATTAATAATAAAGTCTTATAATTATTGAAGCTATGAAAGAGCATTTGTTTTTAATTTTTAAATATCTACATATATGTTGTTTTGTCTGAGATGATGTGGGGTAGTTACATAAATCTAACTTTTCTTTACTTTTAATTATATTTTTATTTTAGAGAGAGAGTGCACAAGTTGGGGAAAGGGACAGAGGACGAGAGAGAAAATATCTTAAGGAGTCTCCACAGTCAGCACGAGCCTTCCCAATGAGGGATTCAATCCCATAACTCTAAGATCATGATCTGAAATGAAATCAAGAGTCAGAATGGCTAACATTAACAACTCAAGCAACAACAGATGCTGGGGAAGATGCGGAGAAAGAAGATCTCTTTTGCACTGATGGTGAGAATGCAAACTGGCGCAGCCACTCTGGAAAACAGTACGAAGTTTCTTCAAAAAATTCAAAATAGAACTAACCAACGACCCAGCAATTGCCCTACTAGGTATTTATCCAAGGGATACAGGTATGCTGCTTCGAATGGACACATGCACCCCAATGTTTATAGCAGCTCTATCAACAGTAGCTGAAGTATGGAAAGAGCCCATATGTCCATCGGTAGATGAATATATAAAGAAGGAATGATAAATATATGCAAAGGAGCATTACTCAGCAATCAAAAAGGTTGAAATCTTTCCATTTGCGTCTATAAGGGTGGAGCTAGAGGGTATCATGCTAAGTGAAATTAGTCAGTGAGAGAAAGACAAATATCATATGAATTCACTCATATGTGGAATTTAAGATACAAAACAGATGAACATAAGGGAAAGGAAGCAAAAATAATATAAAAACATGGAAGGAGACAAAACATAAGAGACTCAAAGATAGAGAACAGAGGGTTTTGGGAGGGATTGTGAGAGATGGGATGAGTTAAATGGGTAAAGGGCATTAATCTATCTACTCCTGAAATCATTGTGGCACTACATGCTAACTAACTTGGATGTAAATTTAAAAACTAAAATAAAACTTAATTACTTAATAATTTAATTAAAAAATAAATTACTACTTACCTAAATAGTTGTTACATATTGTCATCATTAAAATCCAAAAAGTAGGGGCACCTGGGTGGCTCAGTCGGTTGAGTGTCCGACTTCAGCTCAGGTCATGATCTCACTGCTCCTGAATTCGAGCCCCACATCAGGCTCTGTCCTGACAACTCAGAGCCTGGAGCCTGCTTCAGATTCTGTGTCTCCCTCTCTCTCTGCCCCTCCCCCACTTACTATGTCTCTTTCTCTCAAAAATAAATTAAAAAAAGCATTTAAAATATTTTTAAAAAATCTAAAAAGTAAAAAAAAAAAAAAAGAGTTGGACACTAACTGACTAAGCTACCCAGCTGCCCCAATTTTCTTCATTTTAAAGACCCTTAAAATCAAAATATATAGGGCATAGGTCCATGCATTTTAATTTTTTTTTTGAAAATTAACTATCCTAAGTGTGCAACTCAAAAGTTACAGTAAAATTTTTCTGCCAATCCATTATTTTTCCTCCCTTTAGTTAGCTACAAATGAAGGTGAAACCTTCAACTGTGAGGCTTTTCTTATAATCAAAGATGATTTTTGATCTGTATAACCATCAATAGAAAATAGATATTTATCTTATGTGAAAAAATTGGATTGTTTCAATTTTAATTACCAATATGTATAAATCTATTGTCTATGTTGATTTATTTTGTTATTTTTATAGTGTGTAAACTATTTTTAATTATTGGTACTTTTCTCAAAAGAGATGTTCACTTCTTTTTGTGATGTCTTCAAATATGTTTTATTTATGTGTTACTTATTTATTATTTATATCCAAGTCAATTAGCACGTAATACAGTGATGATTTCAGGAGTAGAATCCAGTGATTCATCCCCTACGTATAACTCCCAGTGCTCATCCCAACAAATATGTCTTCCTTAATGCCCTTGTTCATTTAACCCATCATTCCAAGCACTACCCATCCAGCAACCCTCAGTTTGTCCTCTATATTTAAGAATCATTTATATTTTGTCCCCCTCCCTGTTTTTATATTATTTTTGCTTCTCTACTTTTGTGCTCATCTGTTTTGTATATTAAATTTTACATGTGAGTGAAGCCATATGATATTTGTCTTTCTCTGACTAATTGCACTTAGCATAATATATGCTCTATGCCCTATGTGGTCTTTAATTCATGATCCTGAGATCAAGAGTCACATGCTCTACTGACTGAGCCAGCAAGTTATTACTACATATTTTAAAAATATTTAGATAAATAGAGTTCAGTCTGCTTATCTTGTACCTAATGCATTTTTTAAATCACTTACACCCACAGAAAATCCTCTTAGCAAAAATTTTGACAATATTTCCTACAAGTTTTGAGAGGAGTCAACATGGAAGAGAAGTAGGGGGACCCGAAGTTCCCTTGTCCCTCACACGCAGCAGTATTGAGGCCGGAAGACTTAGATTTCCAAGAATCCTAGTTACAGAGTAACAGAAACATCTCTAGGGACCCATGGGGACAAAGTTGCAGGCCATAGATGTGTGATTGCAAACGGGGAGAGATAGAACAGCCGGCATAGGAATGGAGGCGAGACATCCCCTTCTGTGGAGAGACAAAAGGAAGAGCAAGAGAGACTGTGGAAGTTTAGGATAATATTTGGACGAGAGAAAAGTCATGGACTGGACAACAGAAAAATGAAGAAAGAACCAATTTCTGTCAGGCTTTCTCTATCCCATTCATGTGCCTAGAGAGGAGGGGAGCCAGCCCCAGACTCAGTAGCTAACTCACAGGCATACTCGGAGAAAGCAATCCCCTCCCTTGACTGTTGTGGGAAGAAGATCAATAGCCATTCCAAGGATAAAAATCCCTGCAGGTCCCCATTAGGTAGAGGCCCTTTGTCATCTGGTTGGCTGAGTAACAGTACCCCTGAACTTTTGAATGGTACACTGGACCAGATTGACTTGGCAGATATATTCAGAACTTTTCAATCAAACACAACAGTATACACATTTTTTTTCTGAGTGCACATGGAACATTCTCCAAAATAGACCACATACTGAGTCACAAAAGATCTCTCAATAAATATAAAAGAATTGAGATCATACCATGCACAATTTCAGATCACAATGCTATGGAACTTGAAACCGGCCACAAGAAAAAATAATTAAAGCTTCCCAATTAATTGAGGTTAAAGAACACCCTATTAAAGAACGAATGGGTCAAGGGGCAATGAAAGAAGATATTCTAAAAATATATAGAAGCAAATGAAAATGAAAACATGACAGTCCAGTACCTTTGGGATGCAGCAAAGGCTGTCCAAATAGGAAAATACATTACAGTTCAGATCTATCTCAAGAAACAAGAAACTCTCCAAGTCTAAAAGAATATCTAAAGGAACAGAAGTAGTGCAACACAGAAACCCAACGACATCAGATGAAGAAAAATAATAAAGCTTAGAGTAGATTTAAATAACATAGAATCCAGTGCTCGCTTCGGCAGCACATATACTAAATAACATAGAATCCAAAAAAAAATAATTAAAAACGGAATCACCAAATTATGTTGACAAAGAAAACAAAAGTAAGAGGCGTCATAATCCATAAAGTTTAGACTTTAGCCTAAACTACAAAGCTGTAATCATCAAGAGAGTATGGTACTGGTACAAGAACAGACACAGACAAATGGAATATAATGAAGGACCCGGAATTGGACCCACAAATGCATGGCCATCAATCTTTGACAAAGCAGGAAGGAGTATTCAGTGGAAAAAAAATACAGTCTCTTTAGTAAATGTTGCTGGGAGAAATGGACAGCAACATTCAAAAGAAGAATGAGAGTGGACCACTTTCTTAAACCATACACAAAAACAAATTCGAAATGGATGAAATACCTAAATGTTAGACAGGAAAACATCAAATCCCTACAGGAGAAAATAGGCAACAACCTCTCTGACCTCAGTCACAGCAATGTACTGCTCAACATGCCTCCTAAGACAAGGGAAATAAAAGCAAAAATGAACTATTAGAACTTCATCAAAATAAAAAGCTTCTACACTGCAAAATCAACAAAACTAAAATACAACTGATGGAATGGGAGAAAATATTTGCAAATGGCATATCTGAGAAATGGCTAGTATCCAAAATCTATAAAGAACTTACCAAACTCAACATTGAAATTATTAATAATAACAATAAAAGCAATAATAATAATAATAATACAGTGAAGAAATGGGGAGAAGACATGAATAGGCACGTTTCCAAAGAAGACACCCAGATGCCAACAGACACATGAAAAGATATTCAACATCACTCATCTCCAGGAAAATACAAATCAAAACCACACTGAGATACCTCCTCATACCACTCAGAGTGGCTAAAATGAACAACTGAGCAAACAGATGTTGGCAAGGATGTGGAAAAACAGACACCCTCTTGCACTGTTGGAGAGAAGGCAAACCGGTATAACTTCTCTGGCAAACAGTCTGGAGTTTCCTCAAAAAATTAAAAATATAACTACCTATGACCCAGCAATAGTGCTGCTAGGAACTTAGCCAATGGATACAGGAATGTGATTCACAGGGGCACATGTACCCCAATGTTTATAGCACTGCTTTCAACAGTAGCCAAAATATGGAAAGAGCCCAAACATCTTTCAGCTGATGAATGCATAAAGAACATGTGGTTTATATATACAATGGTATACTACTTGGCCATGAGAAAGAATGAAATCTTTCCATTTGCAGCAACTTGGGTGGAACTGGAGGGTATTATACTAAGTGAAATAAGTCAGTCAGATAAAGACAGTTATCTTATGCTTTCCCTTATATGTGGAGCCTGAGAACCTTAACAGAATACCATGGGGAAAAAGAAGGGGAAACATAGTTTCAAACAGAGAGAGAGGCAAACCATAAGAGACACTTAAATACAGGAAAAAAAAATGAGGGTTGATGGAAGGATGGGGAGCAGATAATGGGTGATGGGCATTGAGGAGGGCACTTGTTGGAATGAGCACTGGGTGCTATATGTGAGTAATGAATCAAGGGAATCTACCCCCAAAACCAAGAGCACACAATATACACCATATGTTAGCTAAGTATAAATAAGATTTTATGTATTTGTTTCATCTTTATTTCTTTAATAATTTATTTGAGATTTAGAAATCAAATTTATAGAATGAGTATATACATTGCTTTTTCAAAATAATTATTTACTCTTTAAATAATACATTCTTATAATTTTATACACACACGTGCACACACACATACATACACACATGGTTGACGTTGTTGACACAAAATACACAAATCTTTTAGAATCTCTAAAAGAAAAATATTTTCCCTACCTCGAGTTAGGACAGCCAGCTGGGATACACAATCTTCACTAACAGCACAAAATATAAAATGTTACAAACATTAGATCAAAGATATTTCAGAAAGATATACACCTTATGTTATCACAGGACTGTAACCTTATGACTTAACCATAACTGCAGGATTGTCTGACTTCAGTCACATGTGAACCGGAAAATTTCACTCTTTACTATATTGTTGGAATCCTTGCATTTAGGTTATTTAAAAATGAAGTGGATGAACATTTGTTCCCAGGGCAGACTTGACCCATACTGTGAGATCTGGTTAAGGTTCGGCTTTCCTGAGAGCACATGAGCAGGGCCCACAAACATTAAAAGTTGAAAGTCTCCTTTCTTTTCTCAATGTCTAGCCTATCTTTTGCTTACAATGCTTCAATCATTTACTTTTATTACTGAATTCCAAAGTTAGCAACAAAAATAGTATGACAATGTACAAAAGCAGGACAAATGTCGATTTAAATGAATTTGACAGATATAAAAGAAATATTTAAAAACAAAAACAGTGCAAACTGACCAAGTGAGAGCAAAACATATTGACATAACACAGATTTCAAAATCTAGATGCAGTTTGGCTGCTGCCAAATCAGCAAATTAGTCCCACTATCGATGTCCCAGAAAATGTTTCTCCAACCACTTTCTCAAAGCCCCCTTGACTTCTTTATTCCTCACACTGTATATAAGAGGGTTCAACACAGGTGTGAAGATGGTGTAAAAAGCGGACACCACCTTGTCATGGGCCACCGCACGGGAGGATTTGGGACGCATGTAGGTGAATATGAGAGTGCCATAGAAGAGCCCCCACGACAGCCAGGTGAGAGGAGCAGGTGCCAAAGGCTTTCTTTCGAGTAGCCATGGACCGCATGCTGAGCACAGCAGCCAGGATGAGGATGTAGCAGGCCAAGATGAGGAAGAGAGGGATCAAGAGCATCAGGATGCAGCACACATACATGAAAAACTCAAAGAATGTAGCGTCCGCACAGGCGAGGCGAACCAGCGTGGGCGCCTCGCAGAAGAAGTGGTTGATTTCCCGAGAATGGCAGTAAGGGAAGCTCAGGGTGGTACCAGCCTGCATCAGCCGGTCCACCCCTCCCAGAAGCCAGGAGCCCGTGGTCATGTGCAAGCAGAGCTTCTGATTCATGAGGACGGGGTAGCGCAGGGGGTGACATATGGCCACGTAGCGGTCATAGGCCATGGCAGCCAAGAGGAAGCACTTGCCCCTCCCTGAGTCAGAAGCAGGAAGATCTGGGCTCCACAGCCCGCAGGAGAGATGGACCTGGTGTCCAGCAGGTAGTTGGCTGCCATCTTGGGGACTATGGTGGAGACGAGCATCACATCCATGAGGGAGAGCTGGCTCAACAAGAAGTACATGGGAAAGTGCAGTTGGGAGTCCTCGCGGATGAGTGTGATCAAGAGGGCATTGCCCATCAGAGAGGCGAGGAAGAGCATGAGCACCATGGAAAAGAGGAACAGATGGGGCTGAGTGTAGTTAAAGAGCCCCAGAAGAATGAAGTTGATCTCTGTGGTGTCGTTTGCCCCTTCCATGGCTCCAGCCATGCCTGGAGAACAGTGGATAGTTAGGAAATGAGAGCTGTTTGGAAGGAAGCTTGATCATTACTTAAGAAGACATGGTCAAATGAAATAAAAATAAATTAGATTTGGAGGAATAATTGTGTCTCTAGCTTTTCATTTCCTGACATCTTGCCATGTATGTCATGTATATCTTGTCATGACATATCGCATCATACATTTCTGCTATTAAACAATATTTTTACTCCAAAAAATTGGAAAACTAGTATATATTGCAGTGCACATTACATTTCTATTATTTCCATGTATCTTGTGGGTATGCCACGCATAATTTACTCGTGATGTTGGTAAATATTATGTCATTAGTTTTTTAATGCCTTGGTACTTCTGTGTTGGAAGAGCCTCATAGTCATTCATTTTGGTCAATAGTAATGTGATATATCTAAAAATTACAGCTTTTTCATGTTTCTTATATGTTTAGAGTAATTTCTCAAGATTTCCTTCAATGTCATGAGGAATTGTTTTAATTCAAAAAATGCACAAAACTAAATGTGAAACTACTCTCAGTTCGATGCTGAGGGAAACAAACTGGCCATATTCCTCTCTTTTACATGTGTATGCAGCCCATGGTTCCAATAGAGTGGGCTTCCAACTGTAACAGATCTGTTCTGGAGCACCTACCACCACATCGGTCATGTTAGCAGGATTGTACTCGTGATTACAGGCAATTTGTCTCATTTTAGAGACCTCTTAACAGTTAATGTTTATACCTAATATGTATTCACAAATTACTGGATTTAATTAAATATGCACATTACATAAATCAGTTTTTTAAATACATATAACCCTAAATAAATATAACCCTAAATAGTCATACAGTTTTAAACACTTTGTTACCAGTAATCACATATCGTTAAAGATAGAAGATAGATTAGTTTATTAACTGATTAAATTATAAATTAGCAAATTAATCACTTTTAAATTAACGGGTTAGTTGGTTAATTATCTAACTGGTTAATTAAGACTTGCTCAAGTAAATTGATGCCCCAGCTTTTCTTTTCCCTAAAGCAAGATTTTTCTTATCTGTCCATATATATTGTAGTAGAAATAGATGTTTATGCAAATGACTTTCTTTTTATATTTATGTGGCATTTGTCTTTTTCTTACAAATTCACCTTTTCAAAGAGATCAATCGGTTAATAATTTACAAGAATATTAACTTTCAGCTTTATATATAATCTGTATGATAGCAAGTCCTTATTTATTTTCTATGTAAATTAATTAGTAAGGACTGTAAAATTTTTAATGGGCAAATTCTTTCATAAATTAGCATTGATTTAGTGATTAGCATTGATTTTAGTGTCCAGCATATATAACCAATACCCATTATATCATTAAATGATATAGAAGTGCTTTTCATCGAAATAGCTACCATAAAACATAATAATGGTGGTTTCAATCTCTGCTTTATTTCAATTATACATGCATATAATATATATGCACATATTATATACTTTATTAAGTTATGACTTCAGGCTCCATCTTGTTACATACTATACTTATAGTATAACATACTTATGAATTTTATGAATATATGGGATATTTGTAATTTTCTATTAATATATTTCTGACCTCATGCATGTGGCTTGCAAGATTTTCTCAAGTAATCTAAAAGTAGTACTTTTAATCTTAGATAACTGATATCTCAACTTTTTCACTCTCAACAACTGCTGATTTTTGTTTCAGTTTTTCCACGTGATTCTATTAGTTACTTTTAGTTGCAATGATTACAACCAAACACATAAGTGTGAAAATTAATTTTGTTTTAAATTATGCTTATTAATTATAGTGAGGAAAAACTCTTAAACTTTTGGATTACTTCTGCAAACTCACTGTAAACACCTTATGTTCACATTTTCTATTGGATTATTTGAATTTTATTAATAGATTTAAGTGATTTATATATATTTTGTTATTTATGTACATTGTTCTAATTTTTGTTTGTATACTTTGCAAATTTCTATTTTTTATACAGTTTACATCTTTATTATGTGATGTGAATAGACACATATATCTTTATAGATTTGATGAATGGTAAGAAATTGGTGTAAACATCCTCCAATTACACAACCCCAGAGTCAGTACATTTTGGAGATCGAGATGTCAATTACAGATTGGTTAAATAACATGAAAACATGGAGATAAACCACTATACTATTGTGCTAACTTACTTGGTAGAGACTAGTAAGATTTGGACACGTTACCACCACTCTGAAGTCAGCCTTCTTGTTTCTAGATTCAGGTCCTTGATATTTTGCTAGCACTGGCTACATTTGTTTCTGTTATGGTTCATTTTGTGCTCTATCCTTGCACTGAATACTATCAGATAATGCCTGAATTTAAAACCACCTTTATGGATACTTTTTCATATGAGAAGTTACTTTAATTATGAGTTTGAATGTCTAATGTGAATTTACAATTGAAGAAGAAATTATTTTAAATTAACAGCATTTTAAAATAATCACTGTGATAACATGACATTTCATTCATTCTATATTATATTTCCAAATGAAAATCCATGTTAAATATCTTCATAATAAACATTTAAACATCAAGAAATTAAAGTTTAGAAAGTCATGTGACTCATTTAATAATGCACATTTTAAAAATTAGACAATATATACAGCATTGTACTTCCTGATCCTTAACTCAATAGAATGGTTTTCTTTCATTTTATGAGTATAGAAGTCTGGGGTTAAAGACTGGACTTCTTGAGCTTGAATGTCTATTCCACTGATTGGTAGACAAATTTAGGTAACTTAAATTTAAGAAAGGATGCTGTATTTTGTCAAATGCTTTTTCTGCATCTATTGACAGGATCATATGGTTCTTATCTTTTCTTTTGTTGATGTGATGTATCACGTTGATTGATTTGCGAATATTGAACCAGCCCTGCAACCCAGGGATGAATCCTACTTGATCATGGTGGATAATTCTCTTTATATGCTGTTGGATTCGATTTGCTAGTATCTTGTTGAGAATTTTTGCATCCATATTCATCAGGGATATTGGCCTGTAATTCTCTTTCTTTGCTGGGTCTCTATCTGGTTTGGGAATCAAAGTGATGCTGGCTTCATAGAATGAGTCCGGGAGTTTTCCTTCCGTTTCAATTTTTTGGAATAGGTAACTTAAATTTAAATCTTTTTCAATATCAGCTTTATTATGTGAAAAATGGAATAACATATAGTATTTTTCTCTGTTGGAATTAAAAGATAATGCATATAGTACATAGCATATGACACAATACAACATCTCTACAAAGATTACCCTTAATATGTTTTTACTATGATATCTATTAACTATAAATAGAAATTTCCCACCCAAATATTTTCAAGTAAATTGAAGATTTATTTGAGAACTAATATATGATTTACTTATAATTTATTAAAGTCTAGGTAGAGTTTAAATGACATAATATTGACAATAATTCTGGGTTGAATGTTGTAGTCAATATATCATATCTGAAATTTTTTAACATGAGCAAACACACATGGCCGTGTTAAATCATTCCAAGGCAACGGGTTCTTTGATTATTCATTTTGAAATATTTTTTATGTTTTAACATAACATATGTTTTAAATTTTTACCATGTTATGGATTATATGATACATGGAAAAATTTCTTTCATTTTAAAAAATAAGCACAATTATTTAAAGATAAAATTTTATCATGTGGTGTTTCCTGTCAAAAATTCAATTCGATTGTGTGCAGGTTCACTGGTTTAAAATGTAAGGTAGATTTAAAAGTCAAAACTATGGACCCATGGGTGGACCAGTCATTTGAGCATCAGACTTCAGCTCAGGTTAAGATCTTGCAGTTCATGATGTCAATCCCCACATCTGGCTCTCTGCTGTCAAACTGGAACCTGATTAGGACCCTCTGCTTCCATCTCTCTTTACCCCTCCCCATTCGTATCCATGCACTTTCTCTCTCTCTCAAAAATACATAAACATTAAAAAAATTAAAATCAAAATTATATCTAGTCATCTGTTGTTGTTCTGCACATTAATAACATTATAAAAATAATTTTCTGTTTGTAAAAAATCTATGATTACACAGAATCCAACGTCCTTTCAGATTCATCATCCCATTCCTATCCACACTTCAATGTGATTTCTTCAGAAATAGCAAAATTTCACAATTGCCAACTGTATGTTCTATGTTACATACCTCACTGACCAGTATTTTGAGCTGACTGGCAGAGTCTTTGAGTCTGGAGTTCTCTCTTGTCCACCAAGAGAGCAGACCCAGAATTAACTGTGAGAGAGGCTAATGTACAGGAGGAGACAAGAGCCCTGACTAATGGTTCTTGCTCCATTTTTACTGGGATCAGAAGACTTACAAATGTGAAGGACATGCAGAAAGAGGTAGTAAAACAGTGATCGTTAACTCATGTGTGTGAGAGAAAGGGGTTTTCCAAGTTATGTGAGTTAGGGATTTAGGTCAATACAAAACCAAGTCCCAATGCTGAGCAAATGGCTGTTTACAGCAGGCACCAGGACCTTAACTTGCCTAGGGAATAAGACAGAGAGAGCATACTACCTCAGGGTTATCGAGGCACCTGCCTTTGGTTAATTAGCTCCCCTCTGGGTAATTTCACCCTGGCTGCTGTGATCTATAGCCCTGTTTACCTGTTTAACTTTCTGGGCTCTTCCTTCCTGTGAAGGCAGCCTTCTACTTGTGATCTATGCTGGGGGCACTTTCACCCTGTTTACCTGGCTGGGCTCTTTCATCCTGTGGCTTCCCATTCTTAGGCTTGTGTCCTAAGCCTTGCAGACCCATTGGTACAAGCTCAGGGAATTGCTAAACTTTTCCCCACATTGGTCCTAAATACCAATGCTGAAATGACCCTGATTCTCATTTTCATGCTACAGATGTAACAACTCAGAGAAAACAAGGATGATAAAAATTGTAGAAAATAGTATTTCAGGCACTCTGATAAGCCCTTAATATGTATTGTATCATCTAGTCTCACAACACTTAAAAGAAGTAGACATGAATATTACGTTGATATTGTACATGAAGTAGCTGAGATGTGAGAAGATGATTTATCTCTGGAAAATCAAGGGGAGAAACCAGGTACGAAAAAAATACCATCATTTCATAAACCCAGTTTCTGGAAGTTAAGTCCCCATGTTTATGTTAGTTTTCCCAGTGTTTTTTTTTTTTTTTCTTCTTCTAACTATTAAATCGATAGTGAGAAGATTGGCACATTGATTAACAAACAACATAAAATTAATAATGGACTCTCAAAGTTGCAGGCTAGACTAAACCAATGTCTTTCATGTAATTGATAAACAAAATTAAATAATGCAAAGTATTTTTAATACTTTTCTGGGTGAATACATTCCAAGGCTCAGTTTTGCTACAAAATAAACCTCATGGAGAACAGGAAATACAGAATGAATACTTCTAAAATAATTTTGTGAACACACAAAGACACATAAGATAACTATAGGAACATTCATTGATCCAAAGGAACTCATGATTCCTGCCCTTTCTACCATTTAAGTTACATAACGGACCCTCTCAGTAGGTTTCAGGTCATGCACAATTCAAGCAGAGGGAATTCAAGGGATTGAGTGCATGGGCTTGTGCCTCATACGGAGCAAACTTGTAGGATGTATTCCTTCAATTGCAAATTCTGTGAAGCAAAGTACATTCTTGTGTTTTAGAAGTGAGTTATTAATCACAATATGCTGTTGTTGCAAGGTTAAAATAAGATAGTATACAGAGAGTACTTAATTGATCACTGAAAATAAGCAAGTTATCAATAAATAGTAGCACTACTGCTTTCATGTTTTCTAAAAGCATCATTTTCCTAGAGAAAACTGAAGAATAGAGGAGGTAATTAATGAAATCAAATACATGTGACTAACTTTGGGCTGGGGCATGAAACGAATCCTGTCTCTGGAAAAGATCATCAATATTTTGTACATATTAATGTTTTATAAAGATAGATTTGCATATCTATAGAAAATGTACAGTCTCAGTGGATATTAAATAAATACACAGATTTAAGAAAATAATTAATATTTTGATACCTTTACTACCGGATTTAAGTTTTTCTTTGCAACTGCATTACATGTTACATGTGAAAATTAATTGTCGGATAAAAATAAATAATTCCTTGATATATCAGTTTGGAAATATTAAGTGAGAACTGTAAAACTACCTTATCCCTTGGAATCATTGAAATGTTCTTGCAGATATCATTCTAAAATATAACCCAAAGAAAGTGAAAAACACCATATATACAAAAGATGTTTCACATCCCTTTACAATGTGTAATAAGAAGTTGTAATAAGAGAGTATTAAAATTGCCACCACACAACAGAATACAACAACAAGAATGGTGTTCAATATAATGTTAATTGAGAGATGCAAAAATGTGTTTTGAAAATGTATAAAATGTTTATGGCAAAGAGTAAAAGAGAATAGTTATGATGTCATTGAGTGAAATCCTTATATTTTAATTTCTCTGTTTTTCTATGGGTTACTAGTCCTTAAATTTATAGAAGTAAATAGACAAAACCAAAAGCAGTAGAGAGCATGACCTTAAGTTTCATGCACCCTGTCTCAGAGCCCTGAACTCACCTGCTTCAAGGGCAGCCGCCTAATGATCCAGTCTCTGACAACCAAGTCACTATTTGGCACTCAAAAACTGCTTCTGTATTAGTATAAAGCGCAAGCCACCTGGCTAAAATCTAGGAAGTGCTGGGTTCTTGGCTCCGGAAATACCAATGGAAACACATTTGAAAGAATACGGAAAGCCAAATATCTTCTCCATTAATCATCTCCATGCATATTACGTTAAAATCTCAGGGTATTTGATCCCTGATGTCATGTCTTGTTTGAATCACATAATGCTAAAATCTGGGGGTTGGGGGCACCTGGGTGGCTCAGTTTGTTAAGCATCTGATCCTTGGTTTGGGCTCAGGTCATGATCTCATGGTTTGTGAGTTTGAACTCTATGTGAGGCTCTATGCTGAAAGCACAGGACCTGCTTAGGATTTTCTCTCTCTCTCTCTCTCTCTCTCTTTCTCTTTGAAAATAAATAAATATATTTAAAAATGCTAAAGTTAGGATACAATTGATTTGAAAGTGACATCTGCCCCATAATATTGTTAAATGAGATAGCATGGAAACTACTTGTCTCATACCTAAGAGTGCATTCAATCTGCTAGCTTATATTTTAGTAGTAACCGTTATGCCAAGAAAATTTGGTAATTGCATAGGATACATAGTGTTGAAGAAATGTATCACCACCCAAAAAACAAATCTTCTAAAGAGGGAAGTCTAAATTTAACCTTTATAGTCTCAAAACTTTTGACATATATGATTTGTGGTGAGTGACACGTACACTGCAAGCTTCAGTATAATCATCTATGAAAGGGCGATAATAATGTTTCTCTCATAGTATTATTTATTGAGTTTAATTTATACAATAAATATAAGGCAATAGATATATCAAATAAATATCTGCCTCCTTCTTTGTATTTACTGTGGCAGAAAATCTTTCTTATTGATGGATGATAATGAAGGAAGATAATTAAAAAAAACTGACCTGGCAACAAATGCTTTAATAAGATTTGGAGATTATTACAATGATTTACTAATGATCAAAGCATGAGTATTCATTATTACCTTAAGCTAATTAAATTAATTTTACTAGGATTCCCCAAACCAATATATAAAGTGTGCTTTTTTAATTTTATATTTGCCAATAGACAAGTATTTACCAATAGACACATTCAATGAAGTCAGAGATGAGAGGAACAAAAAAGAAAATGTATATATATACATATATGTGTGTGTGTATATATATATAATGCTGATAATTCTGGATAAGTTAATTAAATAAGAAAATATAGCAATGTTGACTAATAATGATATTAACAGCACTAATAAATATCAAAAGTATTATTTTTATTGAGGAATTACTGAATGATCTGCATTGTGCCTAAATGTGTATTCTCATGATTCTATGTAAATATGACTAATGAAAAACCCCCTATTTCATGATTCATCAACACCCTCTACTTCACCACAATCATTACAATCTTGCACTTCATTAGTTGTAATACATTTTAAATTTTTATTGAAGTGCTAACAGTTTTAATTTTACTAAAGCATATAAATGGATACAGTAATATGAAGAATTTGTATCAGTACATTACATGAATTAACCCCTAAAACCCAAAGGTTATATAAATGGTCTAGGTAAAGAAATAGAATATTGTTCACCTGATATAAATAGTCCCTGATATTCATAGTTGTCCAAGTATCATCAGTTATGCCTTGATATTGCCTGGAACTGGACTTGGTCTTCTTCTATTACATATAAATAAGTTCGCAGAAAGCCATATGGTAACCAAAAATATGGACCCCAAAAGATGTCCATGTTCTATCCCTGGACTATGGATATGATAGGTTACATGACAAAGAAAAGCCGAGGTTACAGACGGAATTACAGTTGTTAATCACTTGACTTTATTATTTTTGTTATTTAAATATTTATTCATTTATTTGGAGAGAAGAAGAGAGAGCATGACTGAGGAGGGACAGAGATTGAAGGAGATAGAGAATCCCAAGCAGGCTGGATTCTGTCAGCACAGAGCCTGATGTGGGGCTCAATCCCATGGATATGAGATCATGACCTGAGCCAAAATCAACAGTTGGACACTTTACTGGCTGAGTCATGCAGGTGCTTGACTTTAAAATAGAGAGATTATTCTGGATATCAATAAAGGCCAAACTAATCACAAAGGTCTTAGAAATTGGAGCAGAAAATAAAAGGAATCAGAGAAATGGCCGTGTGAGGTTTCAGCTCAATGATGTTGTCTTCAAAAATCAGGGAAAGAGGACACCAGCCAGGGAACACAGGGGCATTGATAAAGCTAAAAGGCAAGAAAACTATTATTTTCTAAAGCTTCCAGTAGAAATGCAGCCTGACAATGACTAGTTTTTAGCTCAATGAGATCAATTTCAGACTTCTGACTACCTGAAGTTAAGGAAATAAATTGGTGGGGGTTTTTTGTTTGTTTTGTTGTTTCATTTTTATTTTTGCTTTGTTTTTGTTTTTGTTTGTTTGTTTAGCTAATAAGGATGTAGTAATGTGTTACTTCCGCAATAGGAAGCTAATTTCATCAACAGCAAACACAGGAATTCTGCTACCCTTGATGGGCTAAAGCAAACACATGACTCCTGCACAATCCTGTCTGAACATAGATACAACATGAACATCATCCAAGTTACAAAAATTGTTCCTTTCCTACAAATGAATGACTGTAGCTTTGTTACCAATTACTGTGTTAGCCTTAGTCTGGTATGCTTCACCTGTGTGTAAGATTTGTTCAGACGGACAGTCACAGAATTACCCATGCTTGCTGACAGCAACAATCCAAAGCAAACCAGCACTTCCCTGTACAATCACCTAATACGAAACCAAATATTATATATTCTTTCTACAGTTTTCCCCTGAAGTGCCCTCTGATTCCCACTTGATGGGTGATCCCTTCACTAGAATAGTAAATAAACTCATTTGGATTAATAGGTACAGTATAAGGAATATACTTCCTGATACTGTAATACTATTGTATGGTCACAGAGAGTAGCTACAATTGTGGTGAGCTTAGCAGCATGATATATAAACTTGTGGAATCTCTGTGTATATACAATGGACTACTACGTGGCAATGAGAAAAAATGAAATCTGGCCATGTGTAGCAACATGGATGGAACTGGAGGGTATTATGTTAAGTGAAATAAGTCAGTCAGAAAAAGACAGATACCATATGTTTCCACGAATAGGTGGACTTTGTGAGACTAAGCAAAAACCAGGGGGAGGGGAAGAGGGGAAAGGAAAAAAAGACAGAGAGGGAGGGAGATAAAACATAAGAGACTCTCAAAGACTAAGAAAAAAACTGAGGGTGAGGGGGATGAGGGAGGGGGGAGAGGGGGTGATGGGCATCAAAAAGGGCACATGTTGGGATAAACACTGGGTGTTATATGTAAACCAATTTGAAAATAAACTATTATAAAATTTAAAAAAATAATAATAAATAAATAAAACTAATGTAACAGCATGTGATAACTACACTCAAATTAAAATAATAATAATAAAAATAGATAAGCTTCTCTTTTTCTTTATTTCCCAGTTTATTTTTTTATTTTTGTTGTAACTTTTTCAATTCTAGTATAGTTAACCTATAGTGTTATATTAGTTACAGGTATATTATATAGTGATTTAACATTTCCATATATCACATTGTGCTCATCACAAGTGCACTCCTTAATCCTCATCACCTTTTTCACCCGTCTCGCCACCCACTTCCCTTCCCCTAACCATCAGTTTGGTCTCTATAATTGAGTCTGTTTTTTTTCTTAGTCTCTGTCTTTCTTTCTTCTTTCCCTTTGCTCTTTTGTTTTGTTTCATTTCTTAAATTCCGCACATCACTGAAATCATATATCTGTTTTTCTCTGACTGGCTTATTTCACCTAGCAATATACTCTCTAACTCCGTTCATCATTCATGTTACAAAAGACAACATTTCATTCTATTTTATGACTGAATAATATTCCATTGTATTTATATTTATATTTATGCCACATCTTTTCTATCCACTCATATATTGATGGACATTTGGGCTGCTTCCAGAACTTGGCAATTGTAGATAATGTAGCTATAATTGTAGGGGTACGTATATACCCCTCAATGAGTGATCTTGTATTTTGGGGGTAACGTGGTTACTGGATGGTCAATAGTTCTGTTTTTAACTTTTTGAGGAACTTCCATACTGTTATCCACAATTTGCATTCCTACCAACAGTTCAAGAGGGTTCCTTTTTTTCTATCCTCACCAACACTTGCTGTTTCTTGTGGTTTTGATTTTACTCATTCTGACAGGCATGAGGTGACGTCTCATTGTACGTTTGATTTGTATTTCTCTGGTGATGAGTGATGTTGACCATTTTTTAATGTGCCTGGTTCCATGAGGATATCTTTTTTGGAGAAATGTCTGTTCATGTGTCTTCGTCCAATTTAATTGAAGTATTAGTTTATTAGGTGTTGAGATGTATACATTCTTTATATGTTTTGGAAACTAATCCTTTATCGGATATGTCATTTTCTCTGATTCAGTTTCATTGATTGTTTCTTTTGCTGTGCTGAAGTTTGTCATTTTGATGCGGTCCCAAAATATTACTTTTGCTTTTGTTTCTGTTGCCTCAGGAGACCTATGTAGATAAATGCTGATGTCAGAGACATTACTGCCTGTGCTCTCTTCTAGAATTTTTATGAGTTCGGGTCTCACATTTAGCTCTATAATTCGTTTCGAATATATTTTTGCATATGGTGTAAAAACGTGGTCCATTTTCATTCTTTCCCGTGTAGCTGACAGGTACTCCCAGAACAGTTTCTTGAAGAAATGGTCTTTTACCCATTGATATTCTTTCCTGCTTTGTTTCTTTTCAATTAATGGTTTAATTGGTCATAAAATTTTTATGGGTTTTCTATAATTTTCTATTTATCTATGTGTCCATTTTGTGCACTTCAATACTCTTTTGATTAGTGTAATATATCTTGAGTCTGGAGTTGTGATACTTCCAGCTTTCATTTTCTTTTGAAAACTGTTTTGGCTATTCAATCAGTGAGGAATATTCCATTATATATAATGGTACATATACCACATGTTCTTTATCCATTCATGAGCCAATGGACATTTGAGGTCTTTTCAAAATTTGGCTATTGTCAATATCACTGCTATAAACATTGGGGTGCATGTGTCCCTTTGAATCAAAAAGAATGAAATATTGCCACTTACAACAACGCGGATGGAAACAGTGTATTAGGTTAAGCAAAATATGTCAGAGAAAGACGAATATTATTTCACTCATGGCGGAATTTAAGAAGCACAATGGATGAACATAGGGGAAGAGAAGGAAAAACAATATAAAAAAAGAGAGAGAGATAACCCGTAAGATGCTCTTAAATACAGAGAACAAACTGAGGGCTGCTAGAAGGGAAGTTGGTGTGGGTTGGGCTAAATATGTACTGGGCATTAAGGAGGGCGCTTTTAGGGATGAGCACTGGGTGTTATATATAAATGATGAATCACAGTGCTCTACTTCTGAAACCAATACTAAACTGTATGTTAGCTAACTTAAATTAAAAACAAACAAAACAAAACTATTTTGGCTACTTGGGGCTATTCTTGTTCCATATAAAATGTAGAATTTTTTGTTCCAGCTTTGTGAAAATGATGTTGGTGTTTTGATAGGATTGCATTACGTGGGTAGATTGCTTTGGGTAGTATAGACATTTTAACACTGCTTGTTCTTCAAATCCATGAGGATTCGATGTCTTTTCATTTCTTTGTGTCATGTTCAATATCTTTTATCAGTGTTTTCACAGGTCGCACAGGTCTCTTTGGTTAGGTTCATTCCTCTGTATTTTATTGTTTTGCTGTAATTGTAAATGGGATTTAAAAAAATATTTCTGTTCCTTTATTATTAGTATATAGAAATGCAGCTGATTTCTGCACATCAATTTTCTATCTTGTGACTTTACTGAATACATTCATTGGTTCTCATAGTATTTTGTTGGAATAAGTGTTTCTATATATAATATCATATCATCTTCAAAGGGCAAAATTTGTATTTCTTCCTTACCTATTCAGATCTATCTTATTTCTTTTTGTTGTCTAATTGTTGTGGCTAACACTTCCAATATTATGCTGAATAAAAGTCATGAGAGTGGACATCCCTGTCTTGATCTTCTATATACAGAAGAAATTATTAGACTTTTCCTGTTGAGTGTGGTATTTGCTGTGAGTTTTTCATATATGACCATTATTATGTTGAGATATATTCCCTCTAAAGTAACATTGTTGAGGATTGCAATCGTGAATGCATGTTGTACTTGGTCAAATGCTTTTTTCTGTTTCTTCGACATATTCATATGGATTTTACACTTTCTCTTATTGATGTGATATATCGTATTAATTATTCACTAATACTGAACTGCACTTTTATCTAGAGAATACATCCTATTTCGTTGTGGTAAATGATGATTTTAATGTTCTGTTGAAATTTGTTTGCTAGTATTCGACTAAGGATTTTTACATCTATGTTTACTGGAGATATTGCCCTATATTTCTTTTTTTTAGTGCTGTGTTTATCTGGTGTTGGATCCAGGTAATTCTGTCCTCATAGATTACATATGGAAGTTTCTCTTCCTATTCTATTTTTTGAAATAGTTTGAAATTATTAGATATTAAGTATGTTTTAAATGGTTCATAGAAATCACCTGTGATGTCGTCTATTCTTTGAATATTTCTTTTCGGGAGCTCTTGATTACTGAGTCAGTCACCTTGCTGGTATCAGTCTGTTCAAATGTTCTATGTCTTCCTACTTAGCTTTTAGTAGGTTATATTTCTAGGAATTTATTAATTTCTCCTATTTGTCTAATTTGTCATCATATTGTTTTTATGCTGTCGTATATTTTTTTTTTGTATTATTGAAGTATTGGTTATTTCTCTTCTTTCATTTGTCATTTTGTTTATTTGCGTCCTTTCTGCTTTATAATGAGTCTGACTGTAGTTTTATCAATTTTGCTGATTTTTTTCAAAGAACCAGGCCCTGGTTTCATTGCTTTGCTTATATCGTTTTGTTTTGTTTCTATGCCATTGATTTTCACTGTAATCTTTATTATTTCCTTCCTTTTGCTGGTTTGGGATGTGTTTGGGTTCTTTTACTAGCTCTTTTAAGCATAGGGTTAGGTTATTTATTTGACATTTTTCTTACTTGTTCAGGTAGGTTCTGTTGTTATACCTCCTCATTAGACCTGCATTTCCTGCATCCCACAGCTTTTGGATTATAATGTCTTTGTATTTCTTTGTGTCATTTACATTTTTATTTCTTATTTGATTACTTGTTTGTTCCATTCATTGTTTAGTGGCATATTATTTAACCTCCATGTATTTGTAGTCTTTCCAAAACTTTTCTTGTGATTGATTTCTAGTTTCATTACATTGTGTCAGAAACGATATGTGATATGATTTAGATTTTTTTGAATTTGTTGATACTTGTGTTGTGGCTGAATATGTGACCTATTCTGGAGAATATCAATGTGCACCTGAAAAAAAAAAATCCAAAACAAAAAACAAAAACAAAAAAAAAAGCAACTTGTATTCTGCTGTTTTAGAATGGCAAATTCTGAATATTCAGTTAAATCCATCTGGTCCAGTGTTCATTTAAAGCCATTTTTTCCATGTTGATTTTCTTTTTGGATGATCTATCCACCAATGTAAGTGAGGTATTAAAGTCCTCTACTATTGGGAGTAGGAGTTAAGGTGGCAGAGCAGTCAGGGGATCCTATGCTTGTCTCTTCCTTTGAGCCCAATAAGATAAATATCATATCATTCTGAACAACCATGAAATCGATATAAATCCCAAGAGAACAAACTGCAGAACTATAGGAAGAAAAGAAGCACATTGTCGAAGGTAGGAAGGTAGAGATGTGATTCTAGGGAGAAAAGATTCAGTGTGTTGTGGAATGGATGTAACTTTGATCTCAGAGACAGGAGAGAGAGAGAGATAGAGACAGAAACAGAGATAAAGCAGCATGTAGAGGATTGCACAATAGAAACAATTCCTTAAAACTATTGATGGGGGAAACTAGATTGGTTGATTATCTTAAGTTTTTACAAAAAGTGGAGCTCTGGGGAGCCTAGGTGGCTCAGTCAATTGAACATCCGACTTCAGCTCAGGTCATATCTCTCAGTGCATGGGTTTGTGCCCTGCATCGTCCTCTATGCTGACAGCTCAGAACCCGGAACCTGCTTCGAATTTTGTGTCTCCCTTTGTCTTTGCTACTCCACTGCTCGCTCTCTCTCTCTCTCTCTCTCTCAAAAATAAATAAACATTAAAAAAAGAAGCTCAGCTTAGAGTCTGAAGTTCTAAAAGCATGCAACACCAATGGATGGGACTGGAGGGCAAGGGGTGTTCCCCTATGACGGGAAGGAGGATAGAGGCCCAGGAGTGTGCAGTGTGGTTTAAGGATTCCCTGGGTTGCACTGGGAGAGATAGTTCACCTTCTTGGAGTACATTTGAAAGAGCTAGTGTGGTCTTTCAGAGGACAAAAAAGTTGGTGGGCATAATCATGCTGCCCTTTTCATTAGGATAGGATCGGAGATATTTGCTAAGGACAGCAAACCTTAGTGTTGGCTTTTTACTGCACTTTACCATAAATTCCAAATCCCTGAATGATTGGGCAACTGCTTTTGTGGGACGAACAGGCACCAGGCACAACATAGTGAAACCCTCCGCCCAAGGATAAGTGCAGTGTACACTGCACCAATTCCTAAAACATCTTGTTTTGAACATGAGTTTTGAAACACATCCGAGGTAAAACACAGGAGTACTGTGCTGTCAGGTTAGTAGACAGCATGGGCACATACAAGGTGAAGACAGGTATCTGACAGAAGCTGTGGACACAAGAAGAGAGATTTCTCATTCGTCTGTGAAGGTTTCCTGAAGAGTGGTGGGCATGAACTCCCCAGTCTTGGGATGAGAGAGCAAGGTGATATCATACCCCCCACCCATCAACAATAATAGACATCAGTGAGCAACCTAGCGCCCCCAGTGGAGGTTGGAGCCAGTTTTACAAAGCCCTACTGCCCTGAATCCCGCAGGTGCATCTTTTTGAGGGTAAGTTAGCCTAAGAACCAATGAACTAAATCTCTCCCCCAGTATACCAGCACAAACCTCTCACAACCAACAAGTCTATCAATGATATAGTGCTGCCAAACTTCTGCTCTAGCAGAAATAGGATCAGGCTTAATTTCACAAGCAGACCAAAATGCATCTAGTTAAAATGGCACACACTGGACAAGATCCAACACTCTCCTCTTCAGGCAAAGAGAAACTGCAGGGACTTGACCTGAGGTAAAAGACAGCCAAAAAATAAAAGCAAAATACATATTCCGAAAAACTTCCTGAAGTGCCAGGTCCTGGACACTATAGTACTTGTTCTTAATATGGCCATGACTCAGAAGGACGAAATACAACTGGTTTTTCAATCACACACAGGCACACACACACACACACACACAGAGACACACGCACACATGACCAAGGCAAAATAACAAGACTGAGGAATTGACCCTCCCCAAAAAAATAACAAAACGCTCAAAGCCATAAATCTAATCAAACCAATATAAGTAATATGCCTGAATCAGATTTTAAAACAACACTCATAGGTTATTAGCTGGGCTGGAAACAAGCTTAGAAGACACTAAAGAAGCCATTACTAAAGAAATAAAAGAACTAAAAACAAGTCAAGCTGAAATTAAAAAATTCTATAATCAAGATGAAAATCAAATGACTAATGACAACAAGTATGAACAAAGCAGAAAAATGAAAAAGTGTTACAGAAGATTACTATTATGGAAAATAATGAAGCTTAAAAGAAGAGGGAAATAAAAGTATTTTATCATGAATGTAGACCTAGGGAATTCAGCAAATCCATAAAGCACAACAACATTCATATCATAGGAGCCACAGAAGAAGAAGAGAAGGGAAGAGGGACAGAAGATTTAAACAAATAACAGTGGAAACTTCTCTAATTTGGGGAAGGAAACAAATCCAGGAGGCACAGGGAACTCACATCAAATTCAACCAAAAACCCATTCACACTGTTGATGGTGGGAATTCAAACTGGTGCAGCCAGTCTGGAAAACAGTATGGAGGTTCCTCAAAAAATTAAAAATAGAAGTACCCTGTGACTCAGCAATTGCAATACTAGGTATTTATCCAAAGGATACAAAAATCCTGATTCAAAAGGGCATATGTACCCCAATGTTTATTACAGCACTATCAGCACTATCAACAGTAGTCAAATTATGTAAAGAGTTCAAATGTCCATCAAATGATGAATAATTAAAAAATGTGGGGATGGAGAACCATCTATCATGTTAATGGTTGTCAAAAGAAAGCCGGAGTAGCCATACTTATATCAGAACAATCTAGATTTTAAAATAAAGACTGTAACAAGAGATGAATAAGGGCATTATATCATAAACAAGGGGTCTACCCACCAAGAAGACATAACAACTATAAACATTTAAGCTCCAAACATGGTACCACCCAAGTATATAAATCAATTAATCACAAACATAAAAAAATCTCTTCATGATTATACCATAAGCATAGGGGACTTTAACATCACACTTACAGTAGTGGACAGATCATCTAAATACAAAATATACAAGGAAACAATGGCTTTGAATGACACACTGGAACAGATTGACTTAACAAACATATTGAGAACATTTCAGCATAAAGCAGCAGAATGCACATTCTTTTCAAGTGTACATTGAACAAAATCCAGAATAGACCACATACTGGGTCACAAATCAGACAGCAACAAGTAGAAAAAGATTGGGATTACATCATGCATATTTTCAGACCACAACACTATGAAACTTGAAGTCAACGACAATAAAAAGTTTGGAAAGACCACAAATACATGGAGAATAAAGAATATCCTGCTAGGGGCACCTGGGTGTCTCAGTTTGTTGAGGGTCTTCCTCTTCATTTCGGCTCACAGTATGATTTCATAGTGTGTGAGATAGAGCAAAGCTTCTAGCTCTATGCTTAAAGTGAGGGGCCTGCTTAGGATCCTTTCTCCCATACACTCTCTCTCTAATTCTATCAATAAATAAATAAATAAATTATTAAAGAATTTCCTGTGTTATCTAGGAAATTTCAAAGGAATTTTTAAAAATACATGAAAATGAAATGAGAATGAAAACATGACAGACCAAAACCTTCGAAATGCAGGAAAGGTGGCCATAAGAGGGAAATATATAGCAATACAGGCTTACCTCAACAAAATAAGAAAATTCTCAAATACGCAATCTAACCTTACATATAATGAAGCTAGAAAAGGAAGAACAAATAAAACCTAAACCCAGCAATGGAAGGGAAATAATACATATTAAAGCAGAAATAAACCATATAAAAACCAAAAAAATAAAATTGCAGTAGATGGGATCAATGAAACTAAGAGCTCGTTCTTTGAGAAAACCAATACAATTTATAAATCCCTAGTCAGAAAGATCAAAAAGAAAAATGAAATAACCCAAATAAATAAAATCATGAATGACAGAGGAGGGTTCACAACAAACACCACAGGAATGCAAACAGTTATAAGAGAATGTTGTAAAAAATTATATGCCAACAAACAGAACAATGAAAAAGAAATAGAATGGGGCCCCTATGTGGCTCAGTTGGTTAAGCGTCCAACTTCAGCTCAGGTCATGATCTCACTGTTTGTGAGTTCAATCTCTTTATCGGGTCCTGTGTTGACAGCTCAGAACTTGGAGCCTACTTCGGTTCTGTATCTCCTTCTCTCTCTTCCTCTCCCCTGTTCACACTCTGTCTCTGAAAAATAAATAAATATAAAAAAATAAAATTCTGTCTTTCTCTTCCTCTGCCCCTCTCCCAGTTCATGTACTCACTCTCTCTCTCTTTCTAAAAATAAAAATAAATAAATAAATAAATAAATAAATAAATAAATAAATAAATAAAATAAGTGGATAAATTCCTCAAATGTACAATTACAAAAACTGAAATACAGATTAATATATCTGTATTTGAAAAGATCCATAACCAGTAAGGAAATTGAAACAGAAATAAAAAATCTCCCAACAAACAAAAGTCCAGGGCCAGATGGCTTCACAAGGAATTTCCACCAGACATTTAAGGAAGAATTAATACTTATTCTTCTCAAACTGTTCCTAAAATTAGAAATGGAAGTAAAACTACCAACTTCATTCTATGAACTCAGCATTACGTTGAGTCTGAAACCAGACAAAGACTCCACTAAAAAGGAGAATTACAGCCTAGTCAAAAGATCCGATGAATTTTGATGCAAAAATCATCAACAAGATACTAGTAAATCATACCCAACAGTACATTAAAGGATTATTCATCATTATCAGGTGGAATTTATTCCTAGGCTACAGTAATTTGGAAATATGAGCACATTGTAAGGCAACAGAGGTTGTCAGTATTTGAAAATCAATCAACGTGATACACCACATTAACAAAACAAAGGTTAAGAACCACATTATTCTCTCAATAGATGCATAAAGAGCATTTGATAAAATACGCCATCCATTCTTGATAAAAACTCTCAACAAAGTAGGTTAGAAGGAATGTATCTCAATATTCTAAAGCCCATATTCAAAAGACCCACAGGAATATCATCCTCAAAGGAGGAAAACTGAGCTTTTCCTCTATGGTAAGATGCAAGATGCAAATCTCCACTGTCACCCTGTATTTAACATAGTACTGGAATTTCTAGTCCTAGCAATCAGACAACAAAAGGAAATCAAACTCATTGAAATAGACAAGGAAGAAGCCAAACTTTCACTGTTTGCAGATGACATGGTACACTATGTAGAGAACTCGACAGACCACCAAAAAATTATTAGAACTGATGCACTAACTCACCAGTCACTGGATATAAAATCAACCTACAGAAATCTCTTACATTTCTATACACCAATAATGAAATAGCAGAAATAAAAAGCAAGAAATCCATCCCATTTATAATTGATCCAAAAACCATAAGATACATAGGAATAAACATAACCAAATGGGTAAAATATCAGTATGCTGAAAACTACAGAGCACTTATGAACAAACTTGAAGACTTTATGAGGGAATGGAAAATCATTCCATGTTCATGGATTGGAAAAACATTGTTAAAATATCTATACTATCCAAAGCATCTACACATTTAATGCAGTCTTTATCAAAATACTATTAGCATTTTTCACGTAGCTAGAACAAACAATCCTAAAATCTGTATGGATCCACAAATACCCTGAATACCAAATCAATCTTGATAAGCAAAGCAAAGCTGGAAACATCACAATTCCATTTTTAAATCTGTATTACAGAGCTGTAGTCATCAAGACAATATGGTACAGACGCCTAGATCAATGGAACAGAATAGAAAACCCATACATGTTGATAAATGGAACTCAAATGTATTATGCTAAGCAAAATAAGTCAATCAGCAAAAAACAAATATCAAAGGTTTCACTAATAAGTGAAATTTAAGCAACAAAAGAGATGAACATATGGGAAGGGGTGTAAGAAAAGAAAGAGAAACAAACCACAAGAGACTCTTAACAATAGAGAACAAATCGAGGGTTAATGGAGAGAGGTGGGAAGGGGATGGGTCTTGGGTATCATAATAAAGGCACTTGTGATGAACACTGAGTGTTGTATGTAAGTGGTGAATTGCTGAATTCTGCTTCTTAAACCAATATTTCATTTTATGTTAACTAAGTAGTGTATATATATATTTAAAAAAAAAACAGAAATGGACCCAGAGTTATTTGATCAACTAACCTTTGACAAAGCAGGAATTACTATCCAGTGGAATAAAAGACAGTCTAATTAACAAATTGTGTTGAGAAAACTGGACAGTGATGTGCAGAAGATTGAAACTGAACCAGTTTCTTGCAGCGTACACAAAAATAAGTTCAAATGAATTAAAAACCTACATGAGAGACAGAAAACCATCAAAATCCTAGAGTAAAACATAGGCAGGGACCTCTTTGACATCAGCCATAGCAACTTCTTACAAGACATGTCTCTGGAGACAAGGAAACAAAAGAAAACATGGACTATTGGGATCTCACCAAGATAAAAACTTCTGCACAGCAGAGGAAACAATGAACGAAACTAAAAGACAACCTACAGAATGGGAGAATATATTTGCAAATGACATATCTAATAAAGTGTGAATATCCAAAATCTATAAAACACCTAGCAAACTCAACAACCAAAAAATAAATATTCCAGTTAAGAAATGGACAGAAGACATGAACAGATTTTTTTTCCCAAAGAAAACATACAGCTGGCTAATAGAAACATGAAAGAATGCTCAACATCACTCATCATTAGGGAAATACAAATCAAAACTACATGAGATACTGAACCTTACACCTGTCAGAATGGCTAAAATTAATAGCACAGGAAACAACAGATGCTTGCAAAGATGTGGAACAAAGGGAATCCTTTACACTATTGGAGGGAATGAAAACTCGTGTAGCCACTGTCAAAAGTAGTATGTAGTTCTTCAAAAAGTTAAAACCAGAATTACCCTATTACTCAGCAATTGCACTACTAAGTATTTACCCAAGGGATATAAAAATAGTGATTCGAAGGGACACATGCACCCTGATGTTTATAGCAGCATTATCAACAACAGCCAAACTGTGGAAAGAGCCAAAATGTCCTCCATTGACTGATGAGTGGATAAGGAAGTTTTATATATTTCAAATAGAATGAATCTTGGTATTCACAACTATGTAGATGGAGCTAGAGAGTGTTATGCTGAGTCAAATAAATCAGTCAGGGAAAAATGCTATATCATTTCATTCATGTGGAATTCAAGAAACAAAGCAGATGGACATGATGAACTTTAAAGCAGATGAACTTTAATTATTTCATATTTTTAACCTAACACTTTTATAACTGGTAATTTTCTCAGTAAATAATTCTAATTATTAAATACAACTTTGGTACACTTACATTAACAATAGTATCCTTTGTTACAGTAATTTGGAAATATGAGCACATTGTAAAAAGTGAAAAAGAAAATAAAAATTACACAATATGGTGACATAAAGTGACTACAGTCAAAAAGCAGTTATGAAAACTAGCCAGTTATTGATTTTATACACAACTACAACAAACACACAAATGTATATACACAATCATATTGCCTATTGATCATAAGCCATATAAACTGGATATATAGTAGCTGGTGGTGATTGTATATCTTATTTGGCTTTCAGCATGCTGAGGGCTTCACTAACTTTCTGAATAAACATATACCCCCATACTACTTCCTGCAGTCAAGTAAACCATCTAGACTATACACTAATCATCCTCTTCAAAATTAAATAATAGAGTCACTTGAGTTGCTCAGTCGTTTGAGCATCCCACTTTTGATTTTTGCTCAGGTTATGATACCACAGTTTTGTGATTTAGAGCCCCACATCAGGCTCTACACTTACAACACAGAGCCTGCTTGAGACTTTCCCTCTCTCTCCTCCCCTCCCCTGCTCATACTCTCTCTTTCTCAAAAATAAATAATAAACTTTAAAAGAACATACTGATAAAAAATTCTCTTAATATGGTGCTTTTCTTATTTCTAAGAGTAATGTATGGATGTTGTGGGTATAATCTGAATCTTTTCACACAATGCAAATTTCAGAGAGAATGTAGTTATTTAGACACTTTCTGTCCTTTAGCTCTGAGTTGTCTTTTTTCGTCAGGCATACCGATCACATTTGATCCATAAAGGGCTAGTAGTATTAAATACAGTTTAATTTCTATTGAATTAACATATATATATATATGTATATATATATATATATACACACACACATACTGTATACAAATTTATTTGTATACATGCAAATGAATTGCATTATATGTATAAATAATGTATATAATTATATTTATTTTCAATCAGCATGTTTTCCACTAGATAAACCAACACATAAATCATATTTAATTTTATAAAACATTTAGAATTCATTTCCACTGAGATATATTGCCACACATAAAGTTTATTTTCTTAGAACATTTTACTTGAAAGGAAATATTAATTACAGAATGAAATGTAGTTGTGCAAAATTAGATATAAAAATGATTACCCGGGGCGTCTGAGTGGCTCATTTGGTTCAGCATCTGACTGCTGATTTTGAGTCAGGTCATGATCTCCAGGTTTACAAAACTGAACCCTGCATCTGTTTCTGAGCTGACAGTGCCAAGCCTGCTTGAGATTTGCTCCCTCACTCACTGCCCCTGCCCCTCACATGCTCTCTCAAAAGAAATGAATTCAGCGATAGTATTTAGAAAGTCACAGCAATTTTTCTTTGAATATATTTTTAATAAATTTGTATTTCTTGGGGATCATTTAAATCAAAGAGTTATACAGAAAAAAAACCTCATAAATTCTTAATAATTAAGCTATTTAATGTGGCACTGCTCCAAAAAAGCAGAAAAATTAATTTAAAAGGAAAACCTTTACAATCTATAATTTGAAACACATGTTGGGAACTATAACCACACTAAGAATTTGTAAGACTACTATCATTTCTTTTAACTGAGACAATAAAACTTCAATATAAGCATAAGAATTCAGTTGAAAGTAGAATTTAAAAATAAAAGTAACCATAATGTAAGATTTTAACATCTCAGACTAAATGATCTGAATGCCTAATCATGGCACAACCTCATAAGACCTTTAGGGAAAACTTGGTCTCTAATGCACAATTAAAGGCATTATCTTCAAGCAGATTCTTTTTGTTGTTGTTGTTAACTCTACTTTTATCACTAAAATAAAAATTGAGGTCAGGGTGAATGCTCAAAATACATTTGTTCAAATTAAAAACAATCAGTTAACAATTTTTAACTCATTGGTTTATAAAATTATTACTTAGCTACATATGTATTTTAAAATATGTATATAGATCAGGATATTTGCATGAAAAAGGAGATGGCTTGTGTTAAACATTGCAATATTTTTTCCTAAAAATGTCTTAAGAAGATGAATACGGGCATGCAAGTAGGAGACTCACATTCCTGAAAGCCTATAGGTTGAATACTAAGGGATGCCGTCAGGGTTCATTGTGCCCAAGTTAACAAACAGGAGGTTAGAAAATGACATGATACTCATTGAATCAAGATCTACTTAGTGTTGTAATACTAAGTCATTGGATTTTAACTAATCTCTAAGTAATTCTATAATGTTATTCAACCCCTTTGCTCAGGGAAAAACAAATATATGTTTATATTTTATAAAATATATTAATTTCTGAATAGTTTTTTTTTTTTTGAATGAGAGAGAGTGTTTGCATGTGAGTACAGGGGAGGAACAGAAAGAGAGAGGGAGACAGACAATCCCAAGCAGGCTCCACGCTGTCAGCAGAGAGCCCAATGTGGGGCTCTATCTCACAAACTGTGAGATTATGACTTGAAACAAAATCAAGAGTTGGATGCTTAACTGACCAAGTCACCAGGCACCCCAAAATATATTTATATAAAATATATTTATATACTTAATGGCAACTATTATTAACCATTTATATATTTAATGTTATGTAAATATTTATATTATAAAAACATATAAATTTCATATATAAATAATACTTATATATAAATATATATTTATAACATAAAATATATAAATATATATATATATGCAACCATAAGGAGCAAGATGGTATAAGTTACAATTTTGAGGAAATATACATGTATTTATTTCATCCTGTTTTTCATAGGGTAAAACTTTCTGTTAATTAGGTACATATATTTCATCTTAATTTTCCCCAACTACAATATGCTATTAAAAAAGATTGGTGTATTATCTATCACTTCCCAGTAAAATATCTTATAACAATGCCTAAAACAAAACAAAACAAAATAAAAATACCCGTGAGGAACAAAGGATTGATTACCAATTTTAGGCAAAAACTTTGACATTTTTTATTCCAAATATCTGATATTCAATTAAGAATAAATCCCTCTGATGTTTAACACTTGCCTAAAAGCAAGCACTGGGGAAATATGTATAGAATATTAAAGGCAAATCTAGATTTGGGAACCCTGAATTTGTACAGTTCTAGAAGATCTCCTTAAGGAAAAAAAGAATAAAAACAAACACAAATACAAAATTGACATATGTGCTTGGAAAAAGTGTGTGCAAGTGAGATGCTACAAAGGTTCAGTTTCTTTAGCTTCAAATCTGCTTGCGGTTTGAAGTTGAATAAGTGTTAATAGTGTTTATCAATTCATTGCTTTTTTATTTCACTTGATATTTTGTTAGGAAAATATTTTAAGTGTATTATGTAACAGGAAAAGTAAATTACTTAGGATGGTTATGTAAAAATTAAATTTCAAATGGTGCCTGTGGTTTAAAGATGGAGATATGTCCTTAAGAAACCATACATTGGGCCATGCAACGGAAGTGGATTGCAGTGGTGAAAGAGAATTAAGGAAGGTTGGCTTATTCTGCCCAGATAAAAGAACAGGAATTTATTGTTTGCATTATTTACTCGGAGATTAACTCCTAACTTTCTATTGGGAATCATAACGCCTACTGCTTAGAGTCATTTTTAAGAATTAAATTATTTAACGCAGGTAAGTAACTTACATTGTTGCCTGGCATCCTGCAAACAGGTAATAAGTACTAATTTTAGTAAGGACCACTGTTGCTATTATTTTTAGTTGATTATCATTCTATGTAAGCTAAAATGCTTTCAGGAATTGAGACATCTCCAGTGCTTTGCTCTACACAAAACCTTTCAATATTTATACACATCCAAGTGTGACTTCTATTAAATGTTCAAAAGCAAACAAACACAAAGAAAGACCACACTGGGGCGCCTGGGTGGCTCAGTTGGTTAAGCGGCTGACTTCAGCTCAGGTCATGATCTCACGGTCTGTGAGTTCGAGCCCCGCGTCGGGTTTTGTGCTGAGAGCTCAGAGCCTGGAGCCTGTTTTGGATTCTGTGTCTCCCTCTCCCTCTGCCCTTCCCATGCTCACGCTTTGTCTCTATGTCTCTCAAAAATAAATAAATGTTAAAAAAAAAGGAATGTAATGTTCTAAAAACCAAAAAAAAAAAAAAAAAAAAAAGAAAGAAAGAAAAACCAAACTACCCCAACAGAAAATATCTGCAGCCGAACCCAACCACATTGTCCTTGATCAGAGTTGACCTCCTCTGTTCTCAGTTCACCTTCCCAGGTACATCAAATGCATATTTATCCACTACCTGGGAAATACTTTAGTCCCACACATGAGAGTTTTAACCCAAATAGTGAACTGAGAGGGACCTAATTTCCTCCTTTCTAAGTTTGGTTCACACAAGAAAGGAAAAGATACATAAAATATTGTCCTGTAAAAGCTGATCGAATGTAAAAAAGTTTAAGCAAATATATCATGAAGAAAATGAATAATCGGTTCACTAAGTCAGATAGCTTTCTTTTAGGTATATAGACGGTTTTGACACCTTTGTTCCTTAAGTTCCAGGAAAATTTGAACTTCAGGAATTGGATCCACCTGAAGCTTAAAAGCAAAACAGTATTATCACAATGTCATTGAAAATAAATCCTTTAAGTTTGTTTTATCAGAGATGTACTTAAATAAAGTATGACATTGTAATTCCGTTAATTTTCAGGGAAAATCTTCTTACTCAGTTATTCATTTATTTGTGAGTTAATTAATTCAAAGTAATATACTGATTAGTAAATAAAAACCAGAAAGAGTGTTAAACCACTGAAGTATAAAGATGTATATGTAATTCCTTCTCTAAAGAAGTCCAAAATAAAAAAGATGGATAATAAGATTATTACAGTTAAAGTGATAGGCATAAATGCATTATATTCAGCAGCAAGTGCGTCTAACTCTGTCAGTGGTGGCAAGAGGGAAAAGGGAGGGGAGGTGGAATAAACAAATACAAAAGGGCAAGATAACAGAAGTTGTAAAATCTACATGGACACATTAAAGGTGATGAAAATGTCTAGCTAAGTGAATATGTTAAGATTCTCAGGAAAGTTATTTTGGCAGCTGTCACCTCAACATTGTAAATATTGCATATTCAGTTAAAAAATGAATTACTACAGTGGAGTAAATAGAAAGATAGTTATTACGGTATAAAAATCAATCTATTACAGAACCATTTACTCTGGTCTCATGTTTCTATTTCTCATTAAACAAAGCAAGAACAGAACACAGCAAACAAGAAGCATGGTTTAGCAGTTGAATAGAACCTTGTTCCTTGGAAATGATTTGTTCATATGCTGATTCCTATAGATGGTCTCTCTGACATGGCATCACTACCTACTTATATACATTACCAAATTATCCTTTTCATCCACATTTAATAGTCTTCATTGTACCCATTATGAGGAATACATGTCATCTCCACTATACAACATTTATAATCATATTATTACGACCGTATACACTGATGTTCTCAATGTCTGCCCAGCTGTTTTGCATCCTTGATTTATACTGCAAGGAGTTAAATTTTTAAAGGGCAGGAGAAAAGTAAGTGTTCCTTCAGACACTAGCATGTGTAAGCACAGAGAAACATATGGTCATACGTGAGAAATTAAAATAAGCAGAATTATTGTATCACAATATGCTAGGCAGTGATCAACTTGCAAATACATGAATATGCAAGATGTGTGCATTTATTCAGCAGTCTATAGTTTTATGTCATCAGATTTTCCTGAGGAAATTCTATTTTCATGAGATACTGGCTGAAATAATAGGAATAATGCCTATGTATATCCCTAATCTCATGTAAATGTAAATATATATACATGTATATATATATTTAATATATATGTGTATATATATTTTTTTTCTAAAAATTTATATTCTAAGTTGAGAGACAAATTTTGAATACACTGAATCTGTAATTCAGTTCTGTGGTGTTCCTGAATCTGGATATTTCCCTTTCTCCGAAGCAAAGTTAACCTTCTAAATGGCCTCAGGACACTTTGGGGAAGCTAACAGGAATATTTTCACCTTACACACTTGCACAGTGGTATGGATCTTTCTTAAGTATACCTATCGTCCCATTAATTCAAGAATGTCTGAATCTATAATTTTGTGCTAGTTATGCAAATCATAAAGTAGAAATTTAATCTTGTGAAGAACAGGTATCTTTTTGCATAGAAATTGTCAAAGGTGAGTTTATTATAAGATATTCAGATGAGAATGAACTTAAAATTATTTTAAGCATATCTCTTAGCAATCCGTGCTTATTAGACAATGGTTATCATTCTTGTTCATTCTGATTAGGGTGTTTTTGTCATACTGAAGAATGTTTTCTTGTCTCCCAGGTTATGATAATATTTACCTAAAGTATTTTCTTGATCCTTTGTTGTTTTACCTTAAATATTTAGATCTATGACCACCGGACTTGTATTTCTTTTATTTACAAATGAGGGCACCTGGGTGGCTCAGTCGGTTGGGCGGCCGACTTCAGCTCAGGTCATGATCTCGCGGTCTGTGAGTTCAAACCCTGCGTCGGGCTCTGTGCTGACGGCTCAGAGCCTGGAGCCTGCTTCCGATTCTGTCTCTCTCTCTCTCTGCCCTTCCCCTGTTCACGCTGTGCCTCTATGTCTCTCAAAAATAAATAAACATTAAAAAAAAATTTAAATTTTATTTACAAATGATATGGAAGAATCACCACATCTGTTTTTATTTTGTTTTCCACAAAAGTGTGCATTTGATCCGACAGCTTCATTGAACAGAATTTCCTCTTCACTGAGTTATGTCATGAATTATCAACATATGGGCATACCATTCCTGCAACTCCTAGTTTATTGTATTACTCTATACTTGAACCAATACAATAATCAATTATTGTGTTTTATTCTGGGTTTTGATATCTCCTAAAGTAATTATTCTTATTTTATTAATTTTAAATTTTCTTTGAGTTACTTTGGTATGTGCATCAATTTATTAATTCTTCAGTCAACTTGAAAAATTTACATATTTACACATATGTGGAGTTTAATGGGAACTATGTTAAAATCACATGTATAGAAATAAAATTGACTTGATTACATTAATTATATATACTCCAATCTTGTTAAATTTATTTATTTTCTCACTTTCCCTGATAATATCACTCTGACTTATTAGTTACTTGTCGAGCATAGCTTATCTGTATATTATTTATTCTAAAAATTTAATAGCCATATGTGTGTTCAAGAAGACAATTACTAGAATGTTCACACCAATCCAATTCACAATAGACCCAATCAGACACAATCCAAATACCAATGGAAACATAATACTTATATAGATTATATTTAGTCACAGAACAGAATGCCATATGGCCTTACAAACAAATTAAGTACTGCTAACCCAAATCCTGTGGATAAATCTAAGGAACATATTAAGTAAAAGCACTCAGGTACAGAGAATTGCATACAATATAAGTCCACATATCCAACTGCAAAACTGTGAACCGCCTTGTTACAAATAAATTGGTTGGACTTATTGGAAGGAAAAATGGGTAGAGAATGGAAAAGGAAGGGGAACATTCACATGTCCTGATGTTATGCTATTACTTTCATGCAGGTATGTTCAATTGGTGATCACCCATCTTATAATAACGTGAAATTATTCTACATTAATTGTCATTCCCTATATAAAACTACATAAAACATCCAAGAAATAATTTTTCCTTAGAGTACATTAATTATTGAAGATCAGACATTATATTTTATTGAATATACATTGGAAATCTTACTTGAATGTACAGAGGAAAACAGGCAAAATGGCAGAATATATTACAATATTTTAATTACATCAATAAGAGACCAGTCTTGGAAGATGGTGGAGTACAAGGATCCTAAGCTCACTTTGTTTCAAGGACACACCTAGATAACAGCCACATCAGTGAAACTGAGTCAGAAAATGACTCAAAGCATGGTATAACATACTGTCCACAGTTATTCCTAGAGTTGAGGCCACATCAAAAAGGGTGTAGGAGGGATAGAAATGCAGTCAAGAACCAAATTTAGAACAACACTAAGAGCAAATGGGAAAGAAATCACAAGCATGGAGAAGGGAAATAAGTTGATCTCACCCTAGGCACCCCAGGCACAGAGGACCTGCACTGGGAAGATGAGCCTCTATAATATTTGGCTTTGAAAAACAATAGGATTTAGCACTATGAATATTTATAATCATCTCAGCTTAACCCCAGGTACTTTAAAAATCAGCGACATAGCCCTAGGAGAGCCAGAGGGCAATAGGAAACTGTGTCCCCACCATCAAAGAGCCATCATAACAAATAGCCCTACAGAGAAACAGTAACTTGAAAAATATCTGAGGCATTCAGTAAAGTTTATTTCTGAATCTCTGAATGTACACTGCAGGGGCAGGGATTCTTAAGAAGCATCTCCAAGAATAAAATAGATGATAGGCACTATTTCTTAACCCCCTCCTTCCACCTAAAAGCCTGACACTTGCAGAAACCATAATTAACACGCTCCACCTAACTTTCTAACAAACAGCAATCCCCTGCCCCCAAATTCTCCTGAAGATCTGGCCCACACAAGGATCCCCACTGGGCAAGCCTCCCCAAAGTGGCTTCTGCCATGACACATGTTGCAAGCAGTTCTGCCAGAGATGAGCACCACACCATGGTAATTCCTGCCCTGAGGATATGGGAAGATAACCACGCATGCCACTGCATTCAAGGTCCTATGAGTTGAACATTATAACTGGCAGCGCAGAGAGAGTACCCTATCAGGCATCTGCAGACACAGCAGGCAGGGGGAGGGCAGGTATCTGGCCTGACTGTTTGTCCCACCCACCGATAAAAGTCTCTCAGGAGATAAAGCAGGCAGAGCACAATGCAGGTTGGTACTAATGTAACTCCAAACGTGAACTGGGGAGTAGACATCAACAATAGCCTCACAGAGGACACACAGATAGAACAGGTCAGTGCTCATGCAGCCCTAGCTGATGGGAAAAGGATAGGCATCTGTTTTAGCTGCTGATACCACCTGGCTACAAGCCCACAGTGGCCCCAGACTGGGCCTGACAACAACGGGCAAAGTAGACCATGCAGTTGATTATGGTGAAGGCAAATGCAGCTCAGTGGCAACAATAGAGTGCCTGGTGAACAGGGGCATTGCACTGCAGGGCACCACAAGAGCTCTTCTAGAGAAGGCCACTACTTGCAATGTCAAGAAACATAGCTAACTACCCGAATATATAGAAATGAACACAGGGAGTTAGATAAAATGAGGGGACAGAGGAATGGGTTCCCAGTGAAAGAACAGGATAAAATCACAGCAAAAGAGCTATATGAAACAGATAAGCAATACATCCGATTAAGAATCCAAAGTAATAGGGGCGCCTGGTTGGCTCAGTCAGTTGGGTGTCCGACTTCAGCTCAGGTCATGATTTTGTGGTCCATGAGTTCGAACTTCACACTGGGCGCTGCACTGACAGCTCAGAGCCTAGAGTCTGCTTCGGATTCTGTCTCCTTCTCTCTCTGCCCCTCCCCCACTCGCACTCTGTCTCTCTCTCAAAAATAAAATAAAAACATTTAAAAAAAGGAATCCAAAGTAATGGTCAAAAAGATACTTACTAGACTTAAGAAAAGAGAGAAGGATATCAGTGAGGCTTTCAACAAAGACATGGAACACACAAAAAAAAAACCAGTCAGAGATGAAGAACACAACAACTAAAGTTAAATATACATTAGAGGAAATAAACTGTAGACTAGAGAAGTTAGAAGAATGAATCAGTGACCTACAAAGCAGAGTAATGGAAACCAACCAGATGAACAGAAGTAAAAATGATAATAGGTTAAGGAACTCAACAGTATCAAGTGTAATTACATTTATATCATAAGAACCTCAAAAGGAGAAAAGTGACCCAAAAAGGGGCATATAGAATAGCCGAAAATTTCCCACTGGGAAAAGAAACATATATCCAGATCCGGAAGGCAGATGGTCCCCCACAAAGTCAACCCAAGTGTGTCCATACCAAGACACATTACAATTCAAATAGCAAAATGTAGTGATAAAGAGTGAATTTTAAACCAGCAAGGTGTGGATTGCTGGGAAGATGGTAAAGTAGAAGGACTCTATGCTCACCGTGTCCCATGGAACACCTAGGTAACATTCACATCAGTGTGAATAACTGAGAAAAGCCTGAAGCTGGCAGAACGAACCCCACAACTAAATTGTGTGGCCACATTTTAGAGGATAGGAAGGACTGAGATACATTAGAGAGCAAAACGGACCTTCCAACTGTCCACGAAAGGAAGGGACATGTGGGCATGAAAAGGGAAGAGATAAACTATCACACTGGGTAGTCCCTATGGGAAAGAAAAATCTCTATATGATTTGGCTTTGAAAGCGAGAGGGGCCAGATTTCATGAGTGCATACCCCAGCAGGATTTAAAACCCAGGGTTTTAAAAATCTGCAGACTCAGTTGCAGGAGAGGTAGAGGGGAAGAGGAAACTTAGTCCCAGTCCTTAAATAGACAGCACAACAAATAGTCCAAAGAAATACAGCATGGAAGCAGCAAATTGAAACAGTCATTACTTAACCTGCTGAGTGTGCACCCCACCTACCTATGCTTGGTGGATCCACCCCCTCTAGCCGGGCAGGCATCAGAAGACCAGCACACCAACTTACAAACTATGAGGCCCATTCCTCACCATGTTGGAGTAACACTCCCTCTCAAACTCTCCTGGCTGGAGCCCATTCAAACTGGTGCCAGAAACCTGGCAGTGTGCACACAGGACTAATAGGAGCCAGAAGATCTCCAAAGTGACCCTTACCACATGGAGAGGGAAAGATAACCACACACACCAGTCAGACAGCAGCTCCAGGCAACTGGTTTGGTTGTAGGCTATGCCTGCCAATGAAATCTGAGTGGATGACACAGGGAAAATACCCTCTAATCAGGTGCCCTGACATCTGGCAAACAACCTGGGCTGACTCAACTCAAGTTCAAGGTGGCTCCAGCTTGGCCCACTAATAGCACAGGGAATAAAATCTGCCCAAAACAGCAGGCAAAGAGAGATACCATAAGTGACTGAAATGAAGGGAAAAGTGACTCAGCCACAACAGCAGGGTTCACACACATAGAAAATGCCCCTGGAAAGCCAAGGTAATATAGGACTCTGTGCTTCAGGTCGCTGCATGATCTCTTCTTCATAAGGCCTCTACTGTCAAGACAAGAAGACAGAGCAAACTTTCTTAGCACACAGACACAGATGCAGAGAGTTAGAAGAAAGAAGGGAATAGATGAATATGGTCCAAATGAAAGAGGAGGACAAAACAGCAGCAAGACACCTAAGCTGATATTCCAGATAAAAAATTCCATGTTCATGGATTGGAAGAACACGCATTGTTAAAATGTCTATACTACTCAAAGAAATCTACACATTTATGCAATCCCTATCAATAAATGAACAGCATTTTTCACAGAGCTAAAACAAACAATTCTAAAATTTGTATGGAACCACAAAATATTCCGAATAGCCAAAGCAATCCTGAAAAAAGAAAAATAAAACTGGAGGCATCATGATTTCAGATTTCAAGTTCTATTACAAATCTGTAGTCATCAAGACAGTATAGTCTTGGCACAAGAACAGATACATAGATCATTGGAACAGAATAGAAAATCCAGAAATGGACCAACAAGTATGTGGTCCTCTAATCTTTGTAGAAGCAGAAAAGAATATCCAATGGAAAGAAGACAGTCTCTTCAACAAATTATATTGGGAAAACTGGATGATGACATGCAGAGAATGAAACTGGGCCACTTTCTTACACCACACACGCAAATAAATTCAAAATGGATTCAAGACCTAAATAGGATAAAGGAAACCATCATAATCCTAAAGCATAACATGGTGGTAGCCTCTTTGACCTCGACCACATCAACTTCTTACTAGACACATCGCTGAATGCAAGGTAAACAAAAGCAAACATCATCTATTGGGACCTCATCAAGACAAAAAGCTTATGCACAATAAGTAAACAGTCAACAAACCTAAAAGACAACTGATGGAATGGGAGAAGATATTTGAAAATGACATATCAGTTAAAGGATTAGTATCAAAAATCCATAAACAACTTATCAAACTCAACATCCAAACAACGGATAACCCAGTTAAGAAATGGGCAGAAGACATGAAAAGACACTTTTCCAAAGAAAACATCCATATGGCTAACAGACACAATATGCTCAATGTTGATGATGAGTTACTCATCATCAAGGAATCACAAATCAAAACCTCTATGAAATACCACCTTAGACCTGTCAGAATGGCTAAAATTAACAGCACGAGAAACAACAGGTTTTGGTGAGGATACAGGGAGAGGGAAACCCTCTTGCACTGTTGGTGGGAGTCCAAACTGGTGCAACCACTCTGGAGAACAGTATGGAGATTCCTCAAGAAACTAATAATAGAACTACCCTGTGATCCAGCAATTGCACTATTAGGTATTTATCCAAAGGACACAAAACTACAGATTTGAAGGGGAAATGCACCCCAATGTTTAAAACAGCACTATCAACAATAGTCAAACTAAGGAGCGAGCCCAAATCCCCTTCCCCTGATGAATGGATAAAGAACTTGTGGCGTATATACACCACGGAATATTACTGTGCCATCAAACAGAATAAAACCTTGCTATTTGCAATAACGGGATGGAGCTAGAATTATCATGCTAAGCAAATTATGTCAATCAGAGCAAAACAAATACCGTATGATTTTACTCATGTGGGGAATTTAAGAATCAAAGCAGGAAGGGGAGAAAAGAGGGAAACAAACCATAAGAGATTATTTTTTTTAAGTTTATTTATTTTGAGAGAGACAGAGCATGAATGAAGGAGAAGCAGAGAGGAGACAGAATCACAAGCAGGTTCTGCACTGTCAGAACAGAGTATGACACAAGGCTCAAACTTAGAAACCTATGAGATCATGACCTGAGGCAAAACCAAGAGTTGGACACTTAAACGACTGATCCACCCAGGCACTCAGAGAGACTCTTAATGATAGAGAACAAACTATGGGTTGAGAGAGGAGGGCACTTTTGATGGGCACTGGGTGTTTTATGGAAGTGATGAACCACTGAATTCTGCTTCTGAAACCAATATTGCCTATAAGTTTACTAACTTAAATTTTAAAACGGGGAATTTATTTATTTATTTATTTACATATTAATTACTTATGTTTTATTATTTATGTTTTTATTGTGATCTATTGTAGTTAAAAGTTTAAAACACAGCAAATTTATAGGAAAGACATAATGCACACAATAGTAATCAAGGAAAATTCACCATCTTTGTCAATATGCCATGAGATATACAAATATAGATTGGTCTGTCTACCTATTTCCTATTCACCAGCCTGTTAACTGTATGGACAGTGTGATGCAGATGCTTATCATAGAATACTCAGGAAAGAAATCATGTGGACATTGTTTAGTCTTTTCCTTTTTTCAATGATTGACACTCTTCTGCCTTTGAAAGTAATAACACAATACATCCTACTTTTAAGTACATTTCCCCCCTTATTGCCCCAGTAAAAAACCGAAAGTATTTACTTAGTCTCACCAAGTCCACCTATTCGTGGAAACATATGGTATCTGTCTTTTTCTGACTGACTTATTTCACTTAACATAATACCCTCCAGTTCCATCCATGTTGCTACGCATGGCCAGATTTCATTTTTTCTCATTGCCACGAATAGGTGGACTTGGTGAGACTAAGCAAAAACCAGGGGGAGGGGAAGAGGGGAAAGAAAAAAAAGACACAGAGAGGGAGGGAGATAAAACATAAGAGACTCTCAAAGACTAAGAACAAACTGAGGGTGAGGGAGATGGGGGGGTGAGAGGGGGTGATGGGCATTAAAAAAGGGCACATGTTGGGATGAACACTGGGTGTTTTATGTAAACCAATTTGAAAATAAACTATTTAAAAAAAAAAAAAAAGGAGTTTAGAGTTTAGTCCATAGCTTTACAGGCCAGGAAACTTGATATTGCCAGGAAACCCAAAGGTGATCAGGATCAGAGCAACACATTTACAATAAACTTGCCCATAATGACAATATGTTACCTTAAAATGAAAATTAGAACTACAGAGAGACTAATTAGCTACTCAGTAAATTTTCTCCTATAAGGAAATTAACATTAACTATTATAAAATTATAACCAGAAAATTGCTCTGTGAATTGCTTATTTATTCAGAAATAAAAAAGTGTTATCATTCAAAAAAAAAACCGGAAGTATTAAACTTTAGTGATATTCAATTTGGTAAGCTATGTACTGGGATGTTCTGTAAAGATATACACATATTTTTGGTATCAATATTCATGTTTCAATTCTTTTTTTTCCTCCAAATTTTTATTTAAATGCCAATTAACATACAGTGTAATAATATAATAGCTTTAGGCATAGAATTTAGTGAGTCATCACTTACATGCAAAACCCAGTTCTCATCACAACAAATGCCCTCTATCATCCTCATCACCTATTTGACCCATCCTCCTACCAACCGTTGCTTCAGTAACACTCAGTTTATTTTCTATAGTTCACAGTCTGTTTCTTGGTTTTCCTCTCTTCCCTACCTATCTCGTTATTTTTTGTTTGTTTGTTTAATAAATTCCACATATAAGTAAAATCGTATGGTATTTATCTTTCTCTGATTTATTTCACTTGACATAATACTAACATTCTCTAGCTCTCTACACTTAAACCACTACTTCTTTATCTATTCATCAGGCAACGGGTATCAGTCAAGGTTAAATAGTATTTATATTCATTGTTAAGAATTAAGATATTTTAACTGATGAATCTGAATTTTGGAGACAATTTCAGGACAACATATTTCTCTTAAAAATGTAAATCATTGCTACCATTTTGGAAACCACTTGGCATAATTCCAAAACCATGAACATTTTTATATTCTGTGAACTAGCAATTCCAGTCATATATGTATTCTCAATTTAAACTCTTGTCCATAGGAAACAGGGGGCATACACATCAATATTCATAAATTCAACATATTTAATAGCATAGAATTGAAAATTATCTATCATCCATCAACCAAAATATAAACAGGAATTTGATAAAGTTAAAAAGAGAATTTTATCTAACAAAAATGTATGTTTCACAGTTGCATTCAATTGTATTAATGCAGTAAAATAATGTCACGTGAATGAAATTTCTAATACAAGTAAATTACAGCATAACAACTGTTTATACTGTTGACAGCACTGATGGTAAACATTGTAATTATAAAATATAGCAAGACAATGATACTCTGGAAATTCAGAAAAATGGGGGAGGCATGTGGATACGGTAGAACACCTGAAGAGATCTAACAATTTAATTCTTGGACTGTTGGTTGGTAGAAACATTATATTATAAATGAGTAAACTAAATAAAGAAAGATATCCATGAGACAAAAATGTAATTTATTTTGAATTAAGAATGTCCCTAAGACAAATAAAATTGTCATGAAAATCATTGAAAATGGACACATAGATGTCAATGAACCTCTAATATTTTGAAAAATAATTTTATTGTTTTCTTTTGTATATTTTTAAAGTTTTTATTTAAATTTCAGTTAGTTAACCTACAGTGATATTAGCTTCAGGTGTACAACACAGTGATTCAACATTTCCATACCTCATGCAGTGCTCTTCACAAGTATATTTCAAATTTGGAACCAATCCATTGCATTACGTATACCAACACTTAGACCCTAGGACACATTTTTGTATTCCTGTTTGGAATATTTGATATTAGTACTACAATTTAATTGTTACTAAAGTTAAGCATACACTTCATCTATGACCAGACAATTTTATTCCTAAGCATATAATAAAAAAACTGAATGCATATGATCATAAAAAAATTTTTGTATAGGGAAGGTATTAGCGATTTTATTTTAATAGCTGAAAATATCAAAGCATCCAATAAAACAATAGTGATATATTCATATAATTGAGTGCTAGTCAGCAATAAAAACAATAGCATCATTGCACAAGAGAAGCTTTTTTGATTCTATCAATAAGTGCTTCCATATAATGTTGATGAGTGTCAGAATAATGACCCCTAGACAGGTGAGGTGCTCTTAAGGAAGGAGCACGAAGGAACTGGGTGATGGAAATATTCCACCTGTGGGTTTCTCAACAGCAATTAATGATGATCTTACAGCTTTTATTCCAAGACCTTAGTCCAATTCTCTGTTCATCTGATTCCCTCACTTTTCAAATCATATCTATCCACAACCCACAAATGTGTGCTTTCTACTCATCTCTGGACTGGTCACCTTATGCTACTCTACCATTATCACTTTTCTCTAAGGCAGTATCTTGTGACAACTGCACTAGTGCCACCGTCTCCTAATTGCCCATTTCAATTCTCTCTGCAAGCACAGCAAAGGTTGCTAGTTGTCTGGGTTTAAAAACCAAACTCTTCACACTAGTCAACCTTATATCTCAAATGCCAGCGTCAGTAACTTTACTCTTTTCCTGCAACCCACCAATTTACTCCTTGATTGTCTTTACCTGTCAGTCACGTTCTCTTCTCAAGAAAATCTCATTAACCCCCTCCTATGCTCCAAACATTCTTTAAGAGATATTCTTTTGACTTATTTACAAATATCAGTTCAAGTCATTACTAAATATTGTCATGGTTGTCCATTCATGGAATGTTTTATATAAAATTACAAAATTCTCTGGCTTGCCCTGTCTCAATCTCCAGCTATATTTCCATTTCTTACTCTTAAAAGTATCTTAGTTTTTTCATAGTTATTTAGTAATTTTATGTTTCACCACGTAAATGCAAATTTAATGAGATTAGAGATTTCTGTCAGCTCTTATCTTTGTTTACTCCCATATCACCAGTGTCTGTAGCAGTGTCACACACATAGGTAAAACATTAAGTCAGTTGTGGAATTAATGTATAAATGGGTGAATTATGTACTTTGCTACACATAACAGATTGCTTGCATAGATCCTTTTAGTGTTATGTGTGTCAATAGGATGTATTTCCTATTTTTTGAATTTCAGGATTAAGGAGGCCATTACAAAATATTTGTCATGAGGTGCAAACATTGAGTTGATAGAGATGAAATCTGTTGCTGTAGAAGCTAAATACTGTTGACAATAACACCATTTTCCCAGAAAATTTCCCACAATTTTCCCTCAAAAACTATCCATAAGTCACTTTAAAATCAGCAGGAAACAAGATTTTCATCAGTTTATTTATTTCATAAGTATTTCTTAGAGTTTACATATTCCAAAACAGTATTCCAGGCAAAGTGATCTCTGTAGTTCAATCTCAATCATTAGGAGTTCTTAAAGTGACCTTTTATGTAAAAATATCCATTATACCAATAGTCTTCTCATGGCCTTAATAACCTCCTTATTCCTCAGACTGTAGATAAATGGGTTCAGAAGAGGTGTGATGATGGTGTAAAACACTGCCACAGCCTTATCCTGTCCGGGGGAGTGCAACGAGTGTGGCCTGGTGTATGTGGACAGAGTTGTAACATAGAATAAGCTTGCCACAATCAGGTGAGAGGAGCAAGTAGAGATAGCTCTTGCCTGTCCATTACCTGAGTTCATCTGGAACACCACAGTAAGTACACGGGCATAGGAAGCTAGAATGGCCATGAATGGTAACATCAGAATAATAAGACCACTCAGGAGGACTGTATTCTCATACTGGGAAGTATCCTGACACACCAGTGGCAATAGAGATGGAACTTCACAGAAAAAGTGGTTAACAATCCGAGACCTACAAAATGGAAGATGAAATAAATACAACGTATGTATTAACGCATTAATAGAGCTACTGGCCCATGCACACATAACCATGAACCAACCAATCTTCTTGTTCATGAGTACGGGATAATGTAAAGGGTAACAGATGGCTACGTATCGATCATAGGACATGAAACCAAGAAGAAGGGCTTCACTTCCACCAAGGACCAAGAACACAAATGTTTGAATCTCACAGCCTAAAAAAGTAATGGTATTACTATTTGACAGAAAGTTTACAGCCATCTTGGGCACCGTGGTAGTGATGTTCATTATATCCATTAAGGAAAGCTGACTGAGTAGAAAGTACATTGGTGTGTGGAGTCGGGTGTCGAACTGAATGAGAAGGATCAGTATGGTGTTCCCCATCAGAGCCACTGCAAAGAGGATGGCAATAGCAACAAAGAGGAACGTGTCCATTTGACCATATTGGAAAAGACCAGAAAGTATAAAATCTGTTTCAACACTTTTGTTTCCTGAGTTCATAGTTTAAATTGAAATATCAAAGCAGATCATATCCTGAGATTCCACATAAGACACTGATTGTCCTTTAAGAGAAAAAAAAATGCTTATTAATACACTCCTTATATGCCTCCAACATGTTGCCAGACAAGTGATATATCCATACTGTACAGTACTTTTAATTCTTTCAAAATGAGTGGAAATCAAAATTATCATATCACAGCAACATTGAGAGAGTAAGTCCTGGATTATCAGGGATTAAGAAAAAATATTTACACACAAGACACCTTTTAGAGAATGTATCCTTATTCAATTTTGTTTAGGTTTGACATTTCTTTTGATCATCAAATATATTAATCACTCATTTTCCCAATGAATTTATAGTAGTATGAAATGTACTTTTACATTTCTGTCTAGTTTGAAAAATATATATTTCATCTCATATTCTTTTCAGTAAGTATATATTCTTAGGTCTTCTATTAAGCATATACAAAACTCTACTCGGTTTTCTTCCAACATCAATTCTAAAAATAATGCTCTGGTAATTACTATAAACATTGAATGCTATAAAACAAAACAAAACAAAACAAAAAAACAAACAAACAAACAAAAAAATCTCTGAAAGTTGAGTAACTCTATATTAGGCTGTAAAACCTATAAAATATTAGAAGCAAAATAAATATTTCAATAAATAGAGAATTCGTAGGTTATTTAAAGTATATCTAAAATTATTTAGTCAGGTTTTTTTTTTACCCATCTCTGATTTCAAAGAATTATACTGTGGTAAATATTAAAAATGTTGAAGGCTGTAAAGACTTCTTTGTAGGGTTCAGGAAATTATTTTAAGTTATGACACTTATAAAAACTATATATTAAAAAAATATTTCTCTTGACAGATGAATGAAAAGTGCCAAAGTGAATTAAGAGGAGAAGAACCTCAAATATTTCATGAATATCTCTCTCCAAAAAGAAATCCCCTAAGTCCAGACTCAACCTCCAACATCCAAAGGCACTTTCTAGAAGTAGAAAAGTTTCCTAAAGTGAAGTACAATTCACCTTAGTATAAAAAACATACATTGAGGACAGATAGCATTTATAATATTTTGTTCACCATTATAACTTAAACACAATTTCCAATCCTAAAAAACTGTAATTAAAATGTAGTTCTTGCGCATTAAGTAATATCGTGGAATTATAAGCCAACAAAATTAAGTTTTATCATCTTCAGTGTTGGTGGGAATGCAAACTGGTGCGGCCACTTTGGAAAACAGTATGGAGTTTCCCCAAAATTAAATATAGAACTAATTCCATATTGGATAAAATATTTTAGGTACAAATTTTTGACTTTCAGTTTAAGGTTCTAATAATATTTAACTCGTTCTCAAATCTGCCTGGTAAATTTAAAGTTTAATATTGCATTTTCTCTCTTTCCAAAGGTTCTAGTTTTGGTTTAAATCAGATTTTAAGGGGTGCCTGGGTGGCTCTGTCGGTTGAGGAACCAACTTTGCATCAAGTCATGATCTCAGATTCTCGGGTTCAAGCCCTGCATTAGACTGCTTGCAACTGTGAGCACAAACCTACTGTGGATCCTTTGTCCCCGTCTCTATTGTCCTTCCCCACTTGCTCTCTTTCTCTCCCTCAAAAATAAATATAAACATTAAAACACACTTTAAAATGATGGTATTATATTTTTCTTACAAGATTCTATTTCAGTTCAAATTAGCTACCATATTGTCTAGTATTGGTGTCAGGAGTAAAGTTTACTGATTCATCACTTACATATAAAACCCAGTGTTCATCACAGCAAGTGCCCTCATTAATCCCATCACCCACTTAGCCTATTCTCCCACCCACCTCCCCTGTGCAACCCTCAGCTTGTTCTCTACAGTTAAGAGTCCCTTATGGTTTCCTTTCCTTTCTGTTTTATATTATTTTAATAATTTTCCTTCATCTCCTCTAAGTTCATCTTTTTTGTTTCTTAAGTTCCACAAATTATTGAAATCATATATTTGTTTTTTTCTGATTGATGAATTTTGCTTAGCATAACCCACTCTGGTTCCATCTACATCGTTGCAAAAGGCGAGATTTCATTCTTCTTGTCACCGCATAAATTCCATTGTGTATATATGTATTTATATAACATATTATATATACATATTGTTGCAAAAGGTATAAATTCCATTATGTATATATATTTATATAACGTAATATATATATGTATATATATGTATATATATATATATATATACACACATACCTATACCACAACTATATATAATAAATACATACCTATACCACAACTTCTTTATCCATTCATCAGTCAAAGGACATAGAGTTCTTTTCATACTTTGGCTAATGTTGATAGTGCTGCTATAAACACTGGTGAGCATGTGTCCCTTCAAATCAGCATTTTAGCATCCTTTGAATAAATATCTAGTAGTGTCTGTTAGCTATCGGAGAGTCAAATCTAGAAAAAGTCTCTTAATTCTAGAGAACAAACTGACGGTTGTAGAGGGGAAGAGAGGGGCAAATTGTTGAATACATGAAGGTAATTAAGAACACTTTTCATGGTGAGTCTTGGGTAAAATATGGAATTGTTGAATCATTATATTTTATACCTGAAACTAATGTAACACTATATGTTAACTAGCTTGAATTGAAATTAAAAAAAAAAAACTTAAAAAATGCAATTAGATCTGTAGTTATTTTCATCATAATAAAACCTCTTCTGATTCTTATTATAGTCCACAGATATTTTTTCATTGTTTTTCTACACATTTTCCTTGAATTTTGAATTCTGCTTTATCAAAAATCTTTAATTTAAATTTTATTTATTAGATAACTCATGTCGGTAAATAGAAACTAAAGAAACAAATAGAAATAAGCCAAGCACATAGAAAAATGTTACCTCCTTCATATATTCAGTCAGTAATAAAGTAAATATCAAAATGGAATCATTAATAATAACCAGACCTTGTATGGAACTCTACACCTTAGAAACATTTAATTTTAAGAGAGCAGCATTAAATTCTCTCCATGCCTTTTATATTTCCGGTAACATTTTACTTATTTGACACTCATATTATTTCAAAAATATTGTTGGATATAAATTTGTGCTAAACATAATACAAAATGTTATGGTTGAAAGAATAAGAAACAAACATGCTCACTCACCCAATCAAGAATACAAACATGGTCCAAGGTCATGCTTTCCTAGATAAGAAATACACTCTGCTTCCAAACTCTGGCTCTGTCTCACTGTGAGAAGATGTCCTCCATCCCTTTGTCCTTTAAACCTGGGATGATTCACATTCAATACAACACCAAAGGAACCTCAAAGACTTATCTCTATATTATTTTTAGAGAAATCAGCTAGGAAGTATGTTGATAACTTAGCCAACTCAGTAATAGTCCCAACTAAGTATATACACATGTCATATGCTTAATAGAATTCACTCTACATTTCAATATGAAATGCATTTCTTTAAATAGTACACCTGAGAATAATTGCATGTTTTCTTTTTCAGTATAAGTTGTAGTAAACTTGTGAAGGCCCTTTAAATTCTTTTCGTTTACTTAGACAACTTAGTAGACTCAACACCTCATTGATGGCAGAGTGAATGTTAACGTGAAGATTTCTTTCCTTTCACCAAGCTATATCTTTGAAACCAAAGAAAAATAGATTTCCTTAAAATACCACTTTTTACTCTAGATAATCTGATGTCCAAATTTTCTTTAATTTTCAAAAATAAGGAATCTAAAAGTCATTTCTTTTGAGGTATATATCCTCTTATATACAGCTCTATTTCATTCTTCTAGAATTTCGTTCTTAAAATAGAGCATTAGAAGAAGGATGAAAGATGTATCTATGTATAGAAAAGATCCCTAAAACTTACCCAAGGGCATTAATTACAGAGTTACAGCCATTTATTCCTTAATAAAAGTCTTAATAAAAGTGTATTTTTGACCATATATATAAAACAGTTACACAGGCAAATCCACATACATTCTGAATAATCAAACTACTTAACGTGCATATCTGCTGAAAAGCAAAAACAACAAATTCCAAGATAAATCCAAAAAATGTTAAATCTCTAGTTTGACACAAATTTTAGGAACTGTTAATGTGTTATGAGTCTGTAAGTTTATTGGCTATTTTTGCCTTAGAAAAGAAGCTTTCAATTATTAACATGATAAACCCAGTAGAATATATAGTTTAACATACATAGCCATTTTCTACCCCTTATGTAAGGTTTTTAACCTCTTAAGGCAAGTGGACTAAATGCCTAATCATGATGGAAATGCATATTTTGGTTCCAATAACCCTTTTGGGAAAACTTGGTCTCTAGTCCACAATTAAGTTCATTTTATACTTTGAATACGATGCTTCTTTTGAGCTGGTGTCAGTGCTACAAAAGAAAACAAAATTGAGTTCTGGGCAAATAGTCTCACTTATTTCTCAGAATGAGAAGCAATAACATCATCAGTTTTATTTGATAGGGTTTCAAAGTCTATTATTGAACCGTAATTTATTTTTAAAATATGTATATGGATTTGAATTCTGCATGATATATAGATTTTTTAATATACAAAATAGGTAAGAATTTATGAGGAATTACAAGACATGAGGGATGTTCTGGTTAAACAGTGCATTATATTTGATGCAACAATCTTGAAAATATTGGCCTGGTCATGAGTAGAATTCAGGTTTCTAAAATTCCAAAACGCGCATATTGTGCCCAGGTTCAGAGAGAGTAATTTAGATAATAGCATGGCTCTCACTTGATCTTTTTTCTATATCAACAATATTTATTGAATTTGTACATGTAAAAGTGAAGGACGATTTTAATGAGTCCCCTTAGCTAACTTTACTGAATGAATATTTGTGTCAATTCTAGTACACAGATTTGAAAACACAAAAGATAAACAAAAGAAAAGCAAAAAGAGAAAAGGAAAGGAAACTGGAAAGTCAAGGTAACATAATTTAGAGTTCAGAGTTCAGGAATATAAAGAGATCTACTTTACACTTTATTCGATTTGAACATGGGACATATTAGTAAATTCTTATAAAATGAGTGTATATATCTTATCTTCATTTCTCTTAATTATTTTACATGTAAACTGTCGTTTACTTTTTTTTTAATACTTTAGTTGTTAAGAGACATTCTTCATAAGAAATATTCCAGCGATCAATCTTTGAAGGCCAATCTACAGAGGGAAAAATAATAAGTATGGAATTCATATCTCAGATTTTAAATAAAGTTTGAGTCTCATAAATAGCCAACACATACCTCAAGGTTAATTGCAATTGGAAAAAATTTAAGACTGTTGTAGGACAAACCTACAATTTTAGTAGCCTGACATGTACAGTTCTGGCTGCTACCTTACAAAAAAAAAAAGTTCAATATACAATTAAAATATGGTCTTTTAAAGACTTGTGTAAAGGAGAGCCCCTACATCTGACTTCTTTACCTTCAAGAGAAATCAGACTCTGCATTTAGGTCTAATACTTCATGGTAATGGTTTCCACTATTGTTGTTGTTGTTTTATTTTCACTTGAAAAACTGTGAGCAAAATATTTAAGTGCATTATGAGACAACAAAAGTAAACTACTTAGGATAGTTACAAAAATGTTAGTAATCCCACAAAAAAGAAATGCTTGTAGTATAAAACTGAGGATATTCTCTTAGTTTCCCAATATTTAGCATCAGAGTAAAAGAGCAATGTACTGATAAAGCAGAGCTAGGGGAGAATAGCTTACTCTGCATAAGTAGAATAATCAAATTATTGTTAGTTTCCTTTATTCTGAATTCTTCTCTATTTTTCTATATGGACGGTGATTGCACATAAAGCTGAATTTGATTTTGAAAAATTAAATTAGTATATTTGGGCAAGTAATTTGCAATATTTCTTGGCACACAACAGACACACAATACATGTTTTTGTTTTAACTGTTGTTTTTGCTGTTATTAGTGACTTTTTCTCCTTTTTTTAAGGTACTCTACATGAATTAAGATGGATTGAGAATGCAGTTACATCCTTCCCTGCTTTGTTCTAGTGCATACACAAACCCTTTCAATAGTTGTTCCCGTGTGATCTTGTTCTATTAAAGACTCAGAAACAAAGAGAGAACAAACTATCCAGATGTTGGAGACCAGAAGACATTGGCCCTAGCGACATTGTCTAAGGAGAAGACTCAGGCCCATAAGACAGTGCCCTAGACCGGGGCCCTCATCGGTGGATGGGGGTGCCCTGAAGTATATGCCAGGTTATAATACAACAAGAACATAATAATGCTGGTTTGACTCTGAAGGAGGGCTGGTTAGCCAAAGACGGGTAAGATTCCTCAGGGAGGAACAACCTAAGACAGGCACAGTTGCAGTAAGGGTCACCACGACACCTGGCTATAGGGTCACTGGGCCTATGTGCTACTTTGTGATCCATCCTAATATCTCCTGAAGAAGACAGGCCATAGGAAAATAGGAGTGCTCCACAGCTTCCTCCCCTATTAAGCCAACATATGCTGCTATACTTTATTAATAATAAAATCATGTTGAGAATCATGGAAATAAAATCTTTAAGAAATCAATAAAATTTAGAATGTATTATTGATCTATTTATAGTGATGCCAGACTCTCAGGAATGTGATTATTGCTGTGAGTCTTGGGACATAATTACTAAGGAAATAGATGTTAGAGTATGTTACAGAAAAATAAGGATGTTTTGCACATAATCTTTCAACTGTAACCAAAAACCTTTGTGCTTGTTCTTTCAACCTATACCACTTACTAGACTGTGTCCATTTGTTGTACCTTGCCTGCATGTAAATTGTTCTTGATCTTTCGACTGAAACTGTTTTTGAACATTTCTATTGAATGTACCCATTTGTCATACCTTGCTTACGTGTGAATTGTGTAACAGAAACTGTTTCTGAACATTTCTATTGTAAATCATAGGGACAATCATGGGGGTTGAAATCATTTTGTTAATCATTACAAAATATATGCCTGTACTGCTTCTAAAACTACATAAAAACCCAGAAAGAAAAATAAACTTTGAGCAGTCCTGATAAGAGGCTGTCTGCAGAGCAGTCTCCAAAAGAGGCTGTCTCCACATCTTTGTGTGTTTTTGTCTTGTCTTGTCTTGTCTTTATGTTTCAGCCCTTACTTAGGGAGCCCCGGACCAGTCCTGATATGAGGCTGACTCCAAGAGACTGACTTTGCGTCTTCTCTCGCACCTAAACCAACCATCACGCTGGTGAAACCCTGGACCAGCCAGAAGCCCTGAAGTAGGAGCTGGTCTCCTCTCAGGGCGACCCTGGCATCCAGAGAGTAATATAAATCAAAACCAACAAATTTCTCTGACTACCCAGCCCAATTTAGTCACTAGTATGGCTGTTCTCCTCCCAGCTGGAGGGTACAATTTCAACCTTACTTAACTAATGCCTATTTTTGCACCACATGAGACACAGTCTAAATCCACCCATATGGATGCCTGAGCCCAAATAAAGGACCAAAGGAATGTTGGGAGTTCTGTTTGGATACTGAAAGTCCTTTAAATTCACAAAAATAATGACAATATAGACATGAAAGGGTATCCAATTGCATTTGATCAAGTCTTAGGAAGGGAGTAAGAGAAGATGTGTCATGAGGTAAACTAATTAGAGAAGTCCTTATATCTGATGACATTCGTTAGGTCATACTACCACTTTGTTGGCACATTTGTCCCTTGAATCATGGAAAGAACATAAATATGTGGACTAGAATGTTCCACCACTCATCTCCCACAAACATCACATAAACAACAAATGGACAAACATAGCTTTGTTAGGACTCCAGAAATCAGTTAAAATGCTGCGAAAACAGTGAAATACTAACCACGAAAATCCCTTACTCAAAATGTTAGGAAACTTTGTGGCATTTTGCTTCCCTTTGTCATATCTCTCCTTGGAGCAGAGAGGTTCATTCAGCAGGATATCTCTTTTTTTTTTTCATTTATAATAGTTTATTTTCAAATTGGTTTACATAAAACACCCAGTGTTCATCCCAACATGTGCCCTTTTTTAATGCCCATCACCCCCTCTCCCCCCCCATCTCCCTCACCCTCAGTTTGTTCTTAGTCTTTGAGAGTCTCTTATGTTTTATCTCCCTCCCTCTCTGTGTCTTTTTTTTTCTTTCCCCTCTTCCCCTACCCCTGGTTTTTGCTTAGTCTCACCGAGTCCACCTATTCGTGGAAACATATGGTATCTGTCTTTTTCTGACTGACTTATTTCACTTAACATAATACCCTCCAGTTCCATCCATGTTGCTACGCATGGCCAGATTTCATTTTTTCTCATTGCCACGTAGTAGTCCATTGTATATATGTACCACATCTTCTTTATCCACTCGTCAGTTGATGGGCACTTAGTTTCTTTCCATGTTTTGGCTATTGTCGAAAGTGCTGCTATGAACATTGGGGTACACGTGCTCCTATGCATCAGCAATCCTGTGTCTCTTGGGTAGATTCCTAGCAGAGCTATTGCTGGATCATAGGGTAGCTCTATTTTCATTTTTTTGAGGAACCTCCACACCGTTTTCCAGAGTGGCTGCACCAGTTTGCATTCCCACCAACAATGTAGGAGGGTGCCTACTTCTCCACATCCTCGCCAGCATCTATAGTTTCCTGATTTGTTTATTTTAGCCACTCTGACTGGTGTGAGGTGGTATCGCAGAATAATATTTTTGATATATTGTTGGATCTGGTTGACTAATACCTTGTTGAGGATTTCTGTATCCATATTCATCAGGGAGATTGGTCTACAGTTCTCTTTTTTAGTGGGATTTTTGTCTGGTTTTGGAATCAAGGTAATGCTGGCTTCATAGAAGTGTTTCAATGCTTTCCTTCCATTTCTATTTTTTGGAAAAGCTTCCAGAGAATAGGTGTTAACTATTCCATAAATGTTTGGTAGAATTCCCCTGGAAAGCCTAATGGGCCTAGGAGTCTTGTGTTTTGGGAGAGTTTTGATTACTCATTCGGTTTCTTTACTGGTTAAGGGTCTGTTCAAATTTTCTATTTCTTCCTGTTTCAGTTTTGGTAGTTTATATGCTTCTAGTATTTTGTCATTTTCTTCCATATTGTGTATTTTGTTGGCATATAATTGCTCATAATATTCTCTTATTATTGTTTTTATTTCTTTTGTGTTGGTTGTGATCTCTTCTCTTTCGTTCTTGATTTTATTTATTTGTGTGCTTCCTTTTTCCTTTTTTTCAAAGTGGCTAGTGGTTTAATAATTTTATTAATTCTTTCAAAGAATCAGCTTCTGTTTTCATTGATCTAGTCTAATATTTTTTGGGTTTCAATAGTATTGATTTCTGCTCTCATCTTTATTATTTCCTGATTCTGCTGGTTTTGGTTTTTATTTGCTGTTCCTTTTCTAGCTCTTTGAGGTGTAAACTTAGATTATGTATCTAGACCTTTTTTCCTTCTTTAGGAAGGCCTGGATCACTATATACTTCCCCCTTAGGAATGAATTTCCTGCGTTCCAGAGGTTTTGGGGTGTGGTGTTATCATTTTCATTGGCTTCCATGTATTTTTAAATTTCCTTCTTAATTTACGGTCCAACCCATTCATTCTTTAGTAGGATATTCTTTTGTCTCCAAGTATCTGTTATCTTTACGATTTTGTGTGTGTGTGTGTGTGTGTGTGTGTGTGTGTGTGTGTGTTTGATTTCGAGTTTCATAGCAATGTGATCTGAAAATATGCATGGTATTATCTCAATCTTTTTGTACTTGTTGAGGGCTGATTTGTGTCCCAGTATGTGGTCTATTCTGGAAAATGCTACATGTGCACAGGAGAAGAATGTATATTCTGCTGCTTTAGGATGAAATCTTCTAAATATATCTGTAAGTCTATCAGCTCTAGTGTGTCATTCCGAGCCATTTTTTCCTTGTTTATTTTCTGTTTAGATGATCGATCCATTGCTGTAAGTGGGGTTTGAAGTCCCCTACTCTTTTGGGTATTATTATCAGTGAGTTTCTTTATGTTTGTGATTAATTGACATATATATTTGGGTGCTGCCACATTTGAAGCATAAATATTTGCAATTGTTAGGTCTTCTTGGTGGATAGACCCTTTATGATATAATGCCCTTCTTCATCTCTCGTTATAGTTTTTATTTTAAAGTCTAGAGTGTCTGATATCAGTATGGGTATTCCTGCTTTCTTTTGGTGACCATTATCATGATAGATGGTTCTCCATCCCCTTACTTTCAATCTGAAGGTGTCTTTAGGTCTAAAGTTGGTCTCTTGTAAACAGCGTGTAGATGAATCTTATTTTCTTGCCCATTCTGTTTCCCTACGTCTTTTGATTGGAGCATTTAGTCCATTGACTTTTACAGTGAGTACTGAAAGGTGTGAGTTTATTGCCATTATGTTTCTGTAGAGTTGGAGCTTCTGGTGTTGTTCTCTGGTCCTTTCTAGTCTTTGCTGCTTTTGTTTTTTTTTTGTTTTGTTTTGTTTGTTTGTTTTCCTCTGTCTTTTCTCCCTTTAGGGAGTCCCCCCTTAAAATTTCTTGCAAGGCTGGTTTAGTGGTCACGAACTCCTTTAATTTTTGTTTGTCTGGGAAACATTTTATCTCTCCTTTTATTTTGAATGACGGCCTTGCTGGATACAGAATTATTGGTTGCAAATTTTTCTGATTCAGCGCATTGAATATGTCCTGTCACTGCTTTCTGGCCTGCCAAGTTTCTGTGGATAAGTGGGCTGCAAACCTAATCTGTCTTCCTTCGTAGGTTAGGTACATTTTTTTTCTCTTGCTGCTTTCATGATTCTTTCTTGGCCTGAGTATTTTATGAATTTTACCATGATATGCCTTGTTGATATCGATTTTTGCTGAATCTTGTGAGAGTCCTCTGTGCTTCCTATATTTTGATGTCTGTATCTTTCCCCAGGTTAGGAAAGTTGTCTGTTATGATTAGCTCACATAATCCTTCTACTCCTTCTTCTCTCTCTTCATCTTCTGGGGCCCCTATGATTCTGAAGTTGTTCCTTTTTAATGAGTCAATGATTTCTCTTATTTTTAGATCATACTCTATTGTGTTACTCTCCTTTTTTTCAGCTTCATTATTTTCCATAAGTTGTCCTCTCTATCACTGATTCACTACTCTGCCTCATCCATCCTTGCCACCTTGGCATCCATTTGAGATTGCACCTGAGTTATAGTTATTTTTTATTTCACCCTAACTAGTCTTACTTCTTTTATCTCCATAAAGAGGGATTCTAAACTATATTCGACCTCAGCTAGTATTCTTATAATCATGATTCTATATCCTGGTTCAGACATATTGCTGTATCTATGTTGGTTAAGCCTCTGGCTGTCGTTTCTTCCTGCTCCTTATTTTGGGGTGAATTCCTTCATTTTGCCATCAGAAGGAAGAAAAAGAATTAATAAGGTTAAAACAATTTAATGAAAAAATTGAAAACAACACACACACACCCACACACACAAAGTAATCAAATAAATGTTTCTAGATTGTAGGTGTGTTTTGGTCTGTTTACTGAAAGCAGCTTGATTGATTAGACCAAAAAAAGGGAAAATTACAATAAAAATTAAAAACATCACACACACACACAAATTCAAATAAATGATGTAGATAACAGGTGTGTTTTGGTCTGGTTAATGAAAAGAACTTGAATGATTAGAGAAAAAAGGGGAAAATTAAATTAAAATATTAAAAACAACACACACATTCAGAGAAAAAAATCATATAATTGATGCTATATCCTAGTGTGTTTTGGTCTTGTTTTTAAAAGGAACTTCATTGATGGGAGAAAAGGGGAAAAATTTAAAAATTTAAAAACAACAAACAGATACACATACACAAATATGAAATGAATGATGCTAGATCCTAGATGTGTTTTGATTTGGTTATTGAAAAGAACTTGAATGATTGGAGGAAAAATGAAAAAAAACCAAAATTAAACAATTACACACACACACACATGCATGCACGCACACACACACACACACACACACATATACAAAATCAAATCAATGATGTTAGATTATAGGTGTGTCTGGGGTGCCTGGGTGGCTCAGTTGGTTTAGTGGCCACCTTCGGCTCAGGTCATGATTTCACGGTCTGTGAGTTCGAGCCCTGCGTCAGGCTCTGTGCTGATGGCTCAGAGCCTGGATCCTGCTTCAGATTCTGTGTCTCCTTCTCTTTCTGCCCTTCCCCTGTTCACACTCTGTCTCTATGTCTCTCAAACATAAATAAATGTAAAAAAAAAAAACAAAACAGGTGTGTTTTGGTCTGGCTATTGAAAGGAGCTTGAATCCTTAGAGGAAAAACAAAAAAATAAAAATAAAAATAAATTGAAAAAGAAAAGGAAAAAGAGAAAAAAAAGAAAGAAAAAAAAGAAAATTTTTTTGAAAACTGAGAAAATGAATTTGATTAAATAGATTAATGGAGAGGTGCTTGACTGATTAGACAAAAAAGGAAAAAAATTACAAAAAAAATAAAAAGAACACACACACAAAATCAATTAAATGATGGAAGTATAATGGAATTTGTAAAATGTACAAAGAGGTGAAAAATTTAGGAGAAAAAAATAGTAGAGCAAATGTTCGAAGGACAATAGAATTTGAAATATTTATGGGGCCCCTGGGTGGCTCAGTTGGTTAAGCAGCCGACTTCGGCTCAGGTCATGATCTCGCGGTCTGTGAGTTCGAGCCCCGCGTCGGGCTCTGTGCTGACGGCTCAGAGCCTGGAGCCTGCTTCTTCAGATTCTGTATCGCCTTCTCTCTCTCCCCTTCCCCTGCTCATGCACTGTCTCTATGTCTCTCAAAAATAAATAAACGTTAAAAAAAAAAAAAGAATTTGAAATATTTACATAAAGTGAAAAATTTAGTAGAAAAAATAAAGGAAATATTTTAAAAAATTGAAACCAAAAATAATTTTCTTCTCTTTCTGTATTCATGTAAAAGAAAAAAAAAAAAAACAAGAACAAAAAAGAAAGAAGAAAAGGCAAAAAAAAAGGAAAAGAGGAAACAGAAAATAGAATAGCTAGACCAGCGAACAGTCTAAAATAGGATTGATATTATATTTTTTCCCCTAGAGGTCAAACTATGATGCACTTTATAGTCCGTGAACTAAGCAGGAGGAGAGATTTGTGCTGTTCCTGAAGAGCAAATGTGGCCCAGTTGGTCGGGGCTTAGTGTCACAGCTGCATTCACTACATGGCCTGTTTGACTTACTGTGGTGGATCATTGTGGCACCTATAGGTGTGTGAGCCCACACGTGGGCGGGGTGAAAATGGCTTCACCCAGTCACCAGCCCTGCATTGGAATTCTGTGTCCTCCCCAACCAGGAATCACGCACCATTTTTTTTTTATCTCCGGTTTCTGACACTCCTTGCTTTTACTCTGCACTTGACTTCACTATCAGGTTGCCCGGCCCCACCTTCTTCCTGAGTTTTATCTGAGATGTGGCTATGTTTGCCAACCCCTCACTTCTGAGGACTGTGCTTTTGTCGCACTCAGATCCCTTGGGTGAGTGTCTGCCTGAACAATGGCCAGATGCTGGCCACATCCGGAAATGGTTTTGGGACCTTGCTACTGCTGGTGTCCAGACACTTGTGCCTGGGTGAAAGCCCATGCCAGACAAAGTTCGCGCTATCATCTAGCAGCAGCATTTCCATGATTATGGAAATCATGCATGGCCCGAGGACCTCCCGGACCCACTCTTCTCCTGGGAATTTTCCCTTCCCACCAGAGCACCACCAGGTATTTTGAAGTGTAGAGTTTCAGACTATGTGCTCCCCATTTTCCCATTTTATACAGTCTTGATGGAATTTAAACTCTCTCTTTTCTCCTTTCTCCCTTTTTAGTTCAGTCCCTGTAACTGTTTTCCACCTTTCCACTTTCTCTCCAGCTGATTTTGTGAGGTGTGCTTTTCTCATCCTCTCCCTCTGTCTCCATCTTCTCTCTGCAAGCCAACACACCTCTCTGCCCTTTGCAGCTCCTCTCTCCCCCAGTTCGCCTCTTTGTGCCACGTACCTGCTGAATTTTGTGGTTCAGAATGTGCAGATTGTTGTGTTATTTCTCAAATCCATTTTCTAGGTGTGCAGGATGGTTTAGTGTTGATCTGGCTGTATTTCATGTATGTGAGATAGAAAAAAAGCTTCCATCTATTCTGCCATCTTGGCTCCACCAGAACAAATATTGTTATTGAAGCTTGGCCAGGTATATTTTCAAGCAGATTTCATTAAATCGTCTCCTGACTTGTTGGGTGGTAGGAATAACATTGTGTAAAATATATCTATATATAATTATTTTAGATAAATAGATATGGCAGAGATCTAGCCATTGGAACTCTCTCTCTCTCTCTCTCTCTCTCTCTCTCTCTCTCTATATATATATATATATATATATATATATATATATATATATAGACTTGGACTCAGTGTGATTATTCAATGTGATTATTTCAGAAAAAGAACTAGAAGACATAAAATCCTGTTTTAATGCAAGTAGCTATGAATATATTTTCCTGTATGACCATCTTTTTCATAAAAAGTTTGTATTCTTGGGGTGCCTGGAAGGCTTAGTCAGTTAGGCTTCCAACTATTAGTTTCAGCACAAATCATGACTTATTAGATCATGGGATCTAGCTTCATGTCGGGCTCTGTACTGACAGCATAAGGCCTGCTTGGGATTCTCTGTCTCCCTCTTTCTTTGCCCCTGCCCTTCTCACACCACCTCTCCCTTTCTCTAAAAACAAATGAATAAACAGTTTTTGAAAAAGTGTTTTGTATTCCACAAAATCTTCAGTGGATGTATTCATTATTTTCCAAATCAATAGAAGACTTAACAATTGAAAAATAAGCCTATATGCTCAAAGACCCCCCGAAGAACCTACCCCCAAATAAATGAGAGAAAAAACAAAGCTCTTCTGTTTTCTGATTACAAACTATATTAAAAAGCTATATTAATATAAAAGGTATAATATTGGTATAAAAACAAATACCGGGGTGACTGCGTGGCTCGGTCAGTTAAGTGTCAGACTCTTGGTTTCAGTTCAGGTCATGATCTCACAATTTTGTGAGTTTGAGCCCTGTGGCAGGCTCTGTGCTGGCAGCAAGTAGTCTGCTTGGGATTCTATTTCTACCACTCTCTCTCTGCCCCTCCCCCACTTGTGCTTTGTCTCTCTCAAAATAACTAAACTTAAAAAAAATTATTAACCAATTTAGATACCTTTTATTTCATGTTGTTTCATTTTGTTGTCTGATTGTTGAGGTTAGGACCTCCAACACTATGTTGAAGAACAGTGGTGAGAGTGGACATCCCTGTTGGGGTGCTGATCTTAGGGAGAAAGCTCTCAGATTTTCCCTATTGAAGATGATATTAGCTGTGGCCCTTTCATATACAGCTTATAGTATTTTAAGAAATATTCTTTCTATCCGGACTTTCTTGAGTGTTTCTTTTTCCCTTTCTTCCTTCCTTTCTTTCTTTCTTTCTTTCTTTCTTTCTTTCTTTCTTTCTTTCTTTCTTTCTTTCTTTCTTTCTTTCTTCTTTCTTTATTTTTTCTTTCTTTCTTTCTCTCTTTCTCAAGAAAGGATGCAGTATTTTGTCACATTCTTTTTCTGAATCTATCGACAGGATGTATCATGTTGATTGATTTGCAGAAATTGAACCATCCCTGCAATTCCGAAATGAATCCAACTTGAACATGGCAAATAATACTTAAGATATATTGTTGAATTTGACTTGCTAGTATCAAGTTGATAATTTTTGCAAATGTTGTGTACACTCTGTTGTTGCATATTGGCTGCTCTATCCCAGTGGACAGTCATCTGCAGAGCTCCTCCTTGCTTGTAGTGGTAGAGTGTTTGGACCTTCAACCAGGTGCGGCCTGGTTTTTGTGTAAGTAAACTTGGAAAAAAAGGAAAATGGGTGCAAAACCTGATACCATAAAAAGAAAAAAATGTAAGGAGAGAAAATAATACCAGAGAATAATTAAAAAAAACATGCACAAAAAGCTAAATCCAGAAAAAGAGAGTGGAAAATAAAGAAGAAAGAGAAAAGGTGGAAAAGTAAGAGAATAAAAAATGTATGATCTGCTATAACACACACACACACACACACACACACACACACACACACACACACATGAAACTGAACCAGAATTGAAAAGAATTGGAAAGAAAAGAAAATAAAACAAAAGAAAAAGAAAAAGAAACAACCACAAGAACAAAAAAAGAAAAAAACAAACAGGTATCAGTTGGAGCCTGGAACAGGAGTCTGTGCTCTTCTGGAAGAGGCTCACTGGTTGGCTTATTGTCAGTCTTGCTCCAGAAGATAAGCAGTTGTCAGGCACTGAGGAGCAGGCTTTGGTGTGAGCGGTTCCTCCTACAGGAGATGGAGGGAGGAGGGGGTGCTGTGCTGCTCTCCAAAGTCCCACAGTGTTTGTGATGGGGAGAAAAGTGGCAACACCCCAATCTCTCCTTCCCAGACCAGTGTCTCACACCGTGCTGTTTGGGCAGCCCTCACAGAGCAGTCAGGGAGGTCAGTTTGCCCTACTCCACAGTTTTCCCATGGCTTCTAGGTGCTTGGTTGGGATTCAAATCCCGAAGTCTTTAAAGAACCCGCATTGCATGGACCCTGCTCTGCTGTAGAAGCCACCCCACCCTGCTGATGAAAGGCCTTTGGCTGGCACCCACATGGTCTTTTGTCCTTGGGGAGGCTGTAAACCCTCTTCTTGCAGTACTTGAGGAGGGGGTTTATCCTCCTCCACTGGGTCCCTGAGGTCTGTGCTGGCACTCTGGTGCCAACTTCCTCCTACCCCTGAGTGCACACCAGGGTCCCAGCTTTGGTCTGGAGACAGTCATGCACTTTTGAAACCTCTGAGTTTTGCAAAATAGAATCTGGCACTCTCCGTATTTCTTACTCCCTAGTCTAAGGGTTTTCCTCATGTGCTAACTTGGTGCTACTTTTTAGTGTTGTCTCTCTTTCTCCCTTTTGTCTCTTCACTGAAAGGGTCCTCTGTGGCTCTGCTGTTTTATCTCTCTCAATTCACATACACACCTGGATCCTGACAAGCTGTCTCCCTCCAACTGGGGATATCCTTTTGCCACTCCACAGATCCATTTCCTGGGTGTTCCACATGATCCAATCTCAGTACAGCAGTGTTTGAGGGTTAAGGAAAATCCCAGCACCCCCACTTCTCTGCCGTCTTAACTCCCTCACATTTATTTATTTAATTCATCTAATATTCTAGAAAATTTATGTTGTACACAGGATCTCATTCTAAAATGTGAAATATTATAAATATTGTTCTACTTATTCTCAATGCAAACACTTAATTTTCATATTATATTTCATTATTACTTATATCATACAGTACATATTTTAAGCAAGGAATCATTTGGATGTTACTATTACCATTCTTAAATCATTCCTTTGTAATTAAATATTTACTGGCAATTTAACATTCACTCAATTCATTAATCTCTGACTCATTTATTAAATATTGACCAAATAAGTTATTAATTATTGACCAATATTCTCGTCTGTTAAATGAGAATAATATTTTCTAACACATGGGATTTTTATGACATAAACAATGAGATTTATAGAATTTGAATTTCACTCCTAGGAAAAGGGAAAACACAATGAAATTGTTGCTGAGATCATATGACGGTTGCACATTTGCATCATGTCCTGTTTTATCCCCTATGCTAACAGTGTATTTGGGCACCTTTATTTTACATCTGTTCATTAATTTGCTACACTTGCTATTGTTAATTAAACTGTCTAACCTTTTAATGAATAAATGCTTGCGACTATGCTGTCACTGTCTCAATGGTGATTCATTGTTTTAAAAATTCCTTCCAAGGCAATTCCACGTGATTGGACCAAGAGCACCAGTCATTGCCTTGATTGGAGAGGAAGCTGTGGTGTCATGTCACCTCAACCCATCAATGGATGCTCAAGACATGGATGTGACATGGCACCGAAATGATCTTTTAGGCCTGGTACATCAATATAGGAGTTCCCAGGATCATTTGGAGCACCAGAAGCCAGAGTACCAAGGGAGGACAGAGTTCCTGAGGGAGAATATTACCAAAGGGCTTGTTGCCCTTGGGATCCATCCCGTCAAACCTTCAGATGGAGGGGAGTATGGGTGTTCCTTTAAAAGCTCCACATTCTACAATGAAGCACAGTTTGAAATGCTGGTAACAGGTGAGTCACTGCAATGAAAACTCCTATGCAAATTGTATTATTTTTCCATCAGCAGTCTAGAGTATTGGTGTATATGGATAGAGTGACTATATCTATACAGATACTATGATTTAAAGCCAAGAAAATAAATACTTATAACAAATCTAATCAGCACGCCCTATCATTCTTGGGTAGTAGTGAAAATTCATTTTCATCTTTTCTTTGTTAATATAATTACTTTAAAGAGAAAAAAGAATAGAGATTAGAGTATGTTCTATCTGAGAAATGTAACAGTCTATCTTATAAATCTCAGAAGGAGATAAAAACAATCAGAAATCATCTAACCCGCCTGCCATCAGGTTGGTTTTCTGCACCTCACTGCTGCCCACTCTAGGAATACCCCGGTCACATGTGGTCTTGCTCACTCTTAATATGACATCTTAATTTTTTCTCCCTCCATAATTTATCCCCTTAGATCTCACTCCTGCTCAGATATGTTACACACACACACACACACACACACACACACACAATAGCAACAACAACAGAAACTGTACTGCAAGAGTGAAAGTGTAAGGAAGGACTGTAATTCAACCATACACTGAGCCTGAAACAGTATTTTCCTCTATAAACAATTTAGGGCCTTGTACTGAGCTCAGATGATGAGTTTTTGCATCATCTCTCTTACAGTGGACTTAAGAGAAACTAACCCAATCTAATGAAGGAGCCAATGATATTGGCCTTCCTCCAAAAGGAAGGAACTTTTTTTTTTCCTCCAGAACTCCCTGAACTGTGTGAAATTGCTCCTGCCTCCTAGTTAGTAACAATTCTACTCTGCATAATTAACCCTGAATCCATGTTTACAGAATAAAGGGTGTGTTCTTATATAATTCCTCATATATTCAAGAGGGAAAATGCAAAGACACTTGCCTGAAAGCTTTCAACACCTCTTTGAGTCAACATTTTTGTAACCAGACACTTTGATCCACACATCCTCTGGTAATATTTCTGCTGAGTCAAGGAGAGAATACTTGCCTCCTTCTTAGATTCCTTCCTGAGGTAAGAGAAAATCTGCCTCTTTAGGGAAGTTTGCTGGAGTTCCTCACCATAAGTGTCTATTATATGCAAACAGGTGTAACTGCACTGAAGGCATTTAACCAGGTACTAAGACGCATGAATGTGACCAATTATATTGATCTATTCATTACGTTTTTCCTTTTGAGCAGGGATCTTTCACTCTACTGTAACTTCTGAAGTAATCCAGGTGTTAGACATCCACTTCTAGAAGTCGTACAAACATTCCCTAAACTTTGAGTAAACCCTTACCAAGGGGTTTGATTTCATAGCTACTTGCTACTTTGCTTCTTCAACAAAAATCTGTCATAACTCAAGATCATCTCAGTTTTCTTTATCTCTGACTTATTTGTACTTTGTGCAGAGTAAGTCTACCACTAAATAGAAAACACCTTTCCGCTCTCCTGCCATTTTGCCCCAGAGTCCTTAGAAGAATGCATTTCCTATCTTGAAGCTCTTGACACTAAATTCTGGCATTGTGCTTGAAGTTGTTTTGAGTTTCAAAAATGGCTAATTTGTTGACACAATTTTTACATTGTACTTTACAATCTCCTGTACCTTGTAGATGAGGTTTACTGATACAGCCCTTCATTTATTTTTTCCAAATCATATATGCAAGATAAGTTGTATTTCCTACCCAAGAAGATTTTTTTTAATTAGAGTAAGATAAACCTTGTGGCAAGCTCTTTAATTTACACTGTGGACATATATTACAAACAATACCCTGAATTCTACATGTCTTTTTATGAAGCCCAGAAACCCTTAAACCATCTAAAGATTTGTTTCCCTTTTTGTTGTTCCCGTAGGAGGTAGAAATATCTGGATTTTATATTCTAACCAAGTCCTATATTTGCAGATACAATGTTTAACATTTAAAATTAATGAAAAGAAATGTACTTTTAAATTCTTAAGATATTGTAACACCAAGTGGTCTATTGTAACACAAACTTGTATGTAAATATTGACATAATAAGTGATCACAAATATGTTTGAAGAACCCAGATTCCCACCCCAAAATGCTTTTGTGCTCCCTAAATGTAGTAGAGCTGCCTTTTTTTTTTTTTTTTCAAATTCTGTTGATCTTAGTGGGAGCCATCCCATTTTTGGAACCCACTATCCCCATTCAGTATAAATCAGAAAAATAAAGTCGTCTGTTGATTCAGTGATCCTACTACCTCCAGAGGAATTATTCACGACCTTCTGTAGTTCTGCTTGAGATGTATCCTTTTATATCCAATCCCACACCCACTGCAATGTAGTGTCTAGTGCTATGTGGCACTCTAGTTTTCATATGTGCCAGATCTTCAGACCAAGTTCTTGATTTTCCCTAGCTGGATAACTCATATTTTCCTGTGGTTTGCTTAGAGACTGTGATTTCTGGCATGAATCTCTTTAATCTATTTCTCCTTCCTGGAGGAGTGACATTTACCCCAGGTCAGTAATCAGTCCTGATAGAAAGGCAGTCTCTGCAGGCAAACCCATAGTGCTGTACTGTCTCCTGGAGAAAAGATTGTTCTATACCTTAAGTCAAAACCACTAACTCACTCCCTTTGCTGTTTCAATATCCAGGAGGTTGTGGGTAACAAAAACCTCTGCATTAAATTCTACATAAATTGATTAGCATCACTGCCTTCTACTGTCAAAGTAATTTGACACTTGTAGGGCACAGGTAAGCATATCCATCAGTCAATAACTATTAGGGAAACCACAAGTGTAAGTTGCAAACTTAACCAAAATATTTTCTAAGAGATAAGAAATAAAATTGAAGGACCTGATATTAGATGACATAACCAGGTGATTTCATAATGGTAAAAACTATAGATTTTCTCTCCCTGCCATGGTCATAAGACAATAAAAATCCCAAAATCTGAAAATAGGTAAAAAAAATGTTTTTACATCAGTCTGTGTTATGTCAGAAACGATGCAGGCCTCTAGTATTCCAGTTAGAAACTCACAATATGGGGCACCTGGGTGGCTCCGTCGGTTAAGCGTCTGACTTCGACTCAGGTCATGATCTTATTGTTTGTGAGTTTGAGCCCCGCATCGGGTACTATGCTGACAGCTCAGAGCCTGGAGTCTGCTCCTGATTCCGTGTCTCCCTCTTTCTCTGCTCCTCCCTCATTCGTGCTCTCTCTCAAAAAATAAATAAACATTAAAAAAAAGAAGAAGAAGAAAAAAGAAACCCACGATAGTAGGAGAACCATGGTGCCCTAGTTTCCTGTCCTGCTGTCAATCTTTTCTCCACTTTGACCCCTTAGTCTTGACTTGCTAATTCATAAGAAAACATTAATATTTAAGATAACACCATGAATACATGTTTCAAGTCTGTGAAATTATCCATACCAACCACCCCTAATTTCCATTCCTAGTTTTAATTGATGCTGGACCCAGAGGCTGTGTTCTACCCTTAGCCTCAACACTTAATAAGGCAAACAGAAGGGCATAATTTGATGTACAATTTTATTCTTCTATCTCCAGAAAATCATAATCAAATTAGGCACTTCTTGTGTTTCTACAAAGACCTGCGAAATATAATCTTATCATTAGTAACTACCCATCCACAACTACATTTCTCTTCAACTCTTAGCAGGTAGCATGTCTACAAGAAATGCAATGGGACACCCTTTCAGATGGAAGGGTCCCAGCAATGAAAACCACCTTCTCTTTGTATTCTTGGTTAATTAGCTCCTTTTTTTTTTAACATTTATTTATTTCAAGAGACAGAGACAGAGCACGAGTGGGGAAGGAGCAGAGAGAGAGGGAGACACGGAACCCAAAGCAAGCTCCAGGCTCTGAGCTGTCAGCACAGAGCCCGACGCCGGGCTCGAACTCACAAACTGTGAGATCTGACCTGAGCCGAAGTTGGTCGCCCAACCGACTGAGCCACCCAGGCGCCCCTAATTAACTCTTTAAGATGGATAATATGTATTCATTACAACTCCGTAAGTACTTTATGTGGAATGCTTTTTATATTGTTCATATGAGTTGGTTTTACAAAAGGGGATGAAAGCACAGAGAGATTGAGTCATTAGACACACTGGTTCAGTTGTGCCAGCAAGTACAAGTGTGCACTTTTGACTCTAGAACTCATTCTCACAACCATGATACTCTACTCATTTTCAAAGCCATTGTATTCTGAAAATTCCATGTAAGACTACCAGCACTGGAGGGTACCATTGTGCCAACTAAGTCATCACTGGCTTGACACACTATTTACTAGTCATCTCATGGTGTTTCTTCAGGGTCTGGCCATCCATGTAATGTCACATGATATTAGATAATTTTCCTTCATCAACATCATAGAAGGACTGTCATAAAAATCACCACAAATTGGATGGCCCCAAAACAATAGAAATTTATTCATTCATAATTCTGGAGGCCAGAGTCCACAATCAAGGTGTCATCAGGGTTATGGTCCCATGGAATAATCTGAGGGGAATGTTTCCTTGCCTCTTTCAACTTCTGGTGGCCCCAGGCATTCTTTGGATCTGATAGGATCTTTCCAATCTCTGCCTCCACCTTCACAGGGCCCTTTTACCGGATTCTCTGTGTCCAAATTTCTTTCTGTTTACATAGGCCATAATCATGTTGGATAAGCACCATCCTGTTCCAGTATAATTTCATCTTTACTAATTACTTGTACAGAATGATATCCAAATAAATGCACAGATATAGAAGTTTAGGAATTTAACATATCTATCAGAAGATAAAATTCATCCCAAGACGAGAATTGTTTTATCCCAGGAAATTTGATCTTCTGTTTTGTTAAAGACTGTTTTGGTTATTATACATAACACTGTAAGGAATGCTACACTACTATACAATGACTTCAACATGTAGTAGATTAAACCACTTTCTATTCTTCTGAGTTATAGGTAGAAAGGATCTAGAACTGAAAGAGTGAGTATATGCTGTGAAATTTACATATTTCTCTTACCTTGATTATTTGCCATATCCACAAATTTCACTTTTGCAGATGACTCAAAGGCACTCTCTGTACCCCAGCCTGAGAGGGAGAAAGAGTGAAGAAAAAAGTGTGTCTCCTTCTTTTGAGGGAAATAGTCTAGAAGCACACACATCATTCCCTTTCACAACACTTACAGCAGAATGTCAAGGCCACTCCTAAGTGTACATGGGAGTGGGACATGCAGTCATGACCTGGACCAGCATCTGTATAATTAAAACACAATTCCCCAAATTGGTCTATCCAAAATGGTGGCTACTAGTGCATGTTGTATTTACATTTAAATTTCTTGATATAAATTTAATTGATTAAAATATGAAATCCATTTCCTAAAAATATTTCAGTTGCTCTATAGCCACCTGTAGCTAGTTTATTTGGACTACATTGATGTTGGTAGCATTCCCAACCTTAAAGGAATTCCTATTAAAAACAGTTTCTTGGGGCGCCTGGGTGGCTCAGTCGGTTGGGCTGCCAACTTCAGCTCAGGTCACGATCTCATGGTCCGTGAGTTTGAGCCCCGCATCGGGCTCTGTGCTGATGGCTCAGGACCTGGAGCCTGCTTCGGATTCTGTATCTCTCTCTCTCTCTGCCCTTCCCTTGCTCATGCTCTGTCTCTATGTCTCTCAAAAATAAAATAAAAACGTTAAAAAAAATTAAAAAAAAACAGTTTCTTTACAATTAAAGATTAAAAGATATTTGTAAAATGACTAGCAATTTGCTACATAAAACCACAAACTGTTGTACTCCTTTAAATTTAGAAGCTGAAAATGAAATCGCAGAGTGTTCATCTACCTAACATTAAGAATCATCAGATAAAATACTAGGGAATATTTCAACTGGGAGGGAGGTAAAAGAAAAGAATACACATATACTTTCCTCCAAAGTTCTTAGTGGTTACTTTTCTAACTCCTATTTTATAAATAAGAAAACTGAGTTTCAATGAAGCTTATTAAAATGTAAAAGCGCAAGAAAACTCTGGGAGATGCATACTTTTCTGTCTCTCTTTGCTCTCCTAGTCTCAGGTACGACTCCTTATATTGACATTGAGCCTGGTGATAACCTGGACATTAAGTTGACCTGCACATCCATGGGGTGGTATCCAGAGCCTGAGGTACAATGGAAGGATCTTCAAGGACTGCACTTGGCACCAGCCTATGAGACAAAGAAAATAGAAAAAATGGACTGTTTCACGTGGAATCATCTGTCACATTGGATAAAAGTTCATTAGCAAATGTGTCCTGTGTTATAAGGAACCTAATACTCAGTGTGGAGAAGGAGGTGGATGTTCCAATGGCAGGTCAGTTTCCTCCAAAGTCATATCTTTAGATATCACTGCTGATCAGGAATTTCTTACTGGAAAAGACCTATGACTGACAGACCTACAAGGATATTCTAGTTTAGTTTATCCATTTCTAATTCTCAATGTGGAGAACTTGGAGAAGACCATATGTCTTGTTTTGTGTTTCTTATTGTGGTAGAAATGTCATTGTGCTACTTTTTAAAAATGAATACACGAGTACACAAAAGTTTTCAAAAGGTAATACAGTTGTTGTGGAATCTTTCAAAGTTGCTCCTAAGCTTCTCCTAATCCCATTGCCTAGGGAGAGCCTCTTTTAACAATTTGGTGTTTTCTCCCCTCTTTCAAATTGAATTTGAATCCTGGCAGTGCAATTTAGCAGCTTCATGAGCTTGGGTGACCTGCCTGTGCTCAGTTCCCATGAGCTAAATTAGATACTTAAGGTGTCTACCTCATAAAATAGTAAACAATATACACTGATATAATTAGTACCACAGGCAGAGAACAGCTCAGACATTCCAGTAACTACTGAAAGTGATTGTTCAAAGAAATAGTTTACTCACATGATCTTCTCCAACTTCCTGGATATCCAAATGTCCTTATTTGAAGTATTACAGTTTGTCCACAACACTCTTTATTTCTTGTCCTTTCTTATCTCTCATTTCATCTTTTATCCCTCTCTTCCTTTGTCTCCAAATTCTTCTACCCCTCACTAATTCTTTAAACATATTTCTATAATACCCCACGTAGGCTGTTATTAACACATTTCTTCTATTTTCCTGTAAGTAAGAGTGTTCTAAGGTCCCTCAATATTTAACCTTAGCCTCTCAGGAAGCTGTCTTCAACCTATTGTGTGTTATGTCCCCTCTTTACTCACACATTATTTTGATTATATATTTCACTATTTCCCAGAAATAATATAAACTCCTGATGACGCTATATCTATTTTTAAATATACTCAGTAGTAAAAAATTACCCAGCCACCGTATATTTTTTCTATTGTGGATAAACATTTGTATGACCTTTTATCAATAGGTAAAATGTCATTTCTATCGTGCTTTAGTTTGGGAAGTCACAGTGGTTTATTATAATTAGAATGTGAACTTGAAGTTGAAAATTTGAAAGAAACAAACACATATACCAAAATAGAGATAATATATATACAAACACATACATATATGTTTTAGATCATTAGTTAAATTTGCACAGGCATTTTGGGACCCTGAGTGGCTAGGTCAGTACCTCTTTTGAAATAATAATATTAAATAGAAAACTATCAGGTGCGCCTAGGTGGCTCAATTGGTTACATGTCTGACTTCAGTTCATGTCATGATCTCATGGTTTGTGAGTTTGTGCCCCGCCTCAGGCTCTGTGCTGACAACTCACAGCCTGGCGCCTTCTTCAGATTCTGTGTGCCCCTCTCACTCTCTCCCTCCTTTTTTCGTGCTGATTCTCCCTCTCTCTCAAAAGTAAATAAACATTTAAAAATTCTAAAGAAAGAAAACATGACAAAGTCATTGTGGGGAACTGTAGGAGAAAAAGAGGAGAAAATGATGAAAATAAATATCTAATTGTATTTGTAGACGTTTGTTATAAGATAATTATGTCACAGATATCATAATATTAATGTTTTTTAATATAATTTATTGTCAGGGTAGCTAACATACAGTGTATACAGTGTGCTCTTGGTTTCAGGAGTAGATTCCCATGAGTCATCGCTTACATACAACACCCAGTGCTCATTCCAACAAGTGCCCTCCTCAATGCCCATCACCTATTTCCCCCTCTCCCCTGCACCCCCATCAACCCGCAGTTTGTTCTCTGTATTTAAGAGACTCTTATGGTTTGCCTCCCTCTCTGTTTGAAACTTTTTTTTTTTCCTTCCCTTCCCCTTTGGTCTTCAGTTATGTTTCTCAAATTCCACATATGAATGAGAACATATAATATCTGTCTTTCTCTGACTGACTTATTTCTCTTAGCATAATTACCACCAGTTCCATCCACATAGTTACAAATGGCGGATTTCATTCTTTCTCATTGTCGATTAGTATCCCATTGCATATATAAACCACATCTTCTTTATCCATTCATCAGTTGACGGACATTTGGGCTCTTTCCATAATTTGGCTACTGTTGATAGCTCTGCTAGAGACATTGGAGTACATGTGCCCCTCTGAATCAGACCTCCTGTATCCTTTGGGTAAATTCTTAGTAGTGCTCGTGCTGGATCGTAGGGTAATTCTACTTTTAATTTTTTGATGAAGCCGCACACTGTTTTCAGGGCAGCTGCACCAGTTTGCATTCCCACCAACAGTGTAAGAGGATTCCCTTTCTTCTTTTCTTTCTTCACATGCTTACCAGCATCGTTTGTTCACTGAGTTGTTCATTTCAGCCGCTCTAACAGGCATGAGGTGGTCTCTCAATGTGGTTTTTATTTATATTTCCCTGATGATGGGGGATTTTGACCATCTTTTCATGTGTATGTTGGGCTTCTTGATGATGACTTCTTTGGAAGTTTCTATACATGCTTCTGCCTATTTCTTCACTGGATTATTTTTTTTGGGGGGGGTGTTTAGTTTGGCAAGTTCTTTGTAGCTTTTTGGATACTTAACCCTTATTCAATATGTCATTTGCAAATATCTTCTCCCATTCCATCGGTTACCTTTTAGTTTGTTGATTGTTTCCTTTGCAGGGCAGAAGTTTCTTAATAGTTCACTTTTGCTTTTAATTCCATTCCCTTCAGAGATGTGCAGAGTAAGAAGTTGCTGTGGCTGAGGTCAAAGAGGCTGTTGTTTGCTTTCTCCTCTAGGGTTTTGATGGTTTCCTGTCTCACATTTAGGTATTTTATCCAATTTGAGTTTAACTTGGTGAATGGTGTAAGAATGTGGTCCAGCTTCCTTCTGCTGCAAGTTGCTCTCCAGTTCTCCCAGCACCATTTGTTAAAAAGACTGTCTTTTTTCTCCATAGACTATTCTTTTCTGCTTTGTCAAAGATTAGTTGGCCATAAATTTGTGGGTCCAATACTGGGTTCTCTATTTTATAAAATTGGTCTATGTGTCGGCTTTTGTGCCAATAACATACTTTCTTGATGACTGCAGCTTTGGAGTAGAGGGTAATGTCTGGGATTGTGATGCCTCCCACTTTGGTTTTCTTTTTCAACATTACTTAGGCTATTCAGGGTCTCTTATGGCTCCATATAAATTTTAGAATATTTTTGTTCTAGATGTGAGAATAATGTGGGGGCAATTCTGATTGGGATTGCATTGAATGTGTAGATTACTTTCTGTAGTATTAACATTTTAACAATATTTGTTCTTCCAGTCATGAGCATGGTATGTTTTTCCCGTTCTTTGTGTCTTCTTCAATTTCCTTCATAAGTTTTCTATGGTTTTTCAGGATACAGAACTCTTAGTTCTTTGGTTAAGTTTATTCCTAGGTATTTTATGGTTTTTTGTGGAGTTGTACATGGAATCAATTTCTTGATTTCTCTATTACCTCACAACTGATTTATAGAAAAGTATTCAATTTCTGTACATTTATTTTATATCCTGTGGCTTTTCTAAATTCATATATTAGTTTTAGCAGCTTATTGGTAGACTCTTTTGGGTTTTCCATGTAGAGTATCATGTCATCTGCAAACGTTCAAAGGTTGACTTTTTCTTTGCCATTTTGGTTGCCTTTTATTTCATTTTATTGTCCAATTGGCGATGTTAGGACTTCCAACACTATGTGAAAAAACAGTGGTGAGAGTGCACATTCCTGTCGAATTCCTGATCTCAGGGGAAAGCTCTTGGTTTTCCCCAACTGAGGATGATATTAGCTGTAGGTTTTTCCTATATGGCTTTCATGAAGTTAAGTTATGTTTCTTCAATCCTGACTTTCTTGAGGGTTTTTATAAAGAAAAGACTCTGCAAACAAAAAGAATGAAATCTTGCCATTTGAAACAATGCGAATGCAACTGGTGGATATTACACTAAGTGAAATAAGTCAGTCAGAGAAATACAAATATCATTGGACTTCAATCATATGAGGAATTTAAGATACAAAACATATGGATATAAGGGAAAAGAAGCAAAAATGATATAAAAACAAGAAGAGAGGCAAAACATAAGATACTTTTAAATACAGATAACAAATTGAGGGTTGCTAAGGGGCTGTGGGTGGGTGAATAGACTAATGGGTAAGGGACATTAAGGAAGACATTTGCTGGAATGAGCCAATGGGTGTTATACCTAAGAGATGAATCATTGGAATCTACTCCTGAAAACCTTATTGTACCCTATGCTAACTAACTTGAATGAAGTTAAAAATAAATAAATTAATTAGTATACAAAAATTTTTGAAACTAAAAAAGATGTTCTATTTTGTCATTTTTTTCTACATATATTCACAATAACATGTGGTTTTTATCCTCTCTTCTATTAATGTGATGTATCATATTGTTGATTTGTGAATATCAAACTGGCTCTGCAGCCCAGAAATGAATCCCTAATGCTCATGGTGAATAATTCTTTTAATATACTGTTGAAATAAATTTTCTAGCATCTTGTTGAGATTGTTTGCATCCATTTGTATCAGAGATATTGGCCTGTAATTCTCCTTTTTGGTATGGTCTCTGTCTGATTTAGGAATCAAGGTAATGCTGGCTTCATAGAATGAGTCCAAAACTTTCCTTCCATTTATACTTTTTTGAAACAGCTTTTGAAGGATAAGTATTAACTCTGTTTTAAATGTCTGGTAGAATTCCCTTGGTAAACCATCTTGCCCAGGCCTCTCATTTGCTGGAGGATTTTTGATAACTGATTCAATTTTTTCTCTGAGTATGGATCTGTTCTAATTTACGATTTCTTCCCATTTGAGCTTTGATATTGTGTGGGTATCTAGGAACTTGTGCATTTCTTCAAGATTGTACAGTTTGTAGGCATATCATTTTTCATAGTATTCTCTAATAATTATTTGTATTTCTCCGGTGTTCGATGTGATCTCTCCTCTTTCATTCACGATTGTAAATATTTGGTTACTCTCTTTTCTGTTTGAGAAGTCTGGTTAGGGGTTTATCAATTTTGTGTTTTCTTTCAAAAACTCTTTACTTAGATTAATTGATTTTTTCTACTGTTTTTTATAGTATTGTTTATATCTGCAATAATTTTAATATTTGTCTTCTACTGCCTTTCGTGTTTCTTTTTTGTTCTGCTTTTAGTTCTTTTAGGTGTGCTCTTAGATTTTGTATTTGGGATTTTTCTTGATTTTGAGATAGACCAGATTGCAATGTATTTTCTCTTAGGATGGCCTTTGATGCATCCCAAAGGGTTTGTGCCATCATATTTTCATTTTCATTTGCTTCCATATATTTTTTAATTTCTTCTTTAATTCCCTGGTTGCCCCATTAGTTATTTAGTAGGATTTTCATTAACTTTCATGCATTAGGAGGCTTTCTAAATTTTTTCCTGTGGTTGATTTCAAGTTTCAAAGTGTTATGATCTGAAAATGTGTGTGGTATGATCTCAATTCTTTTATATTCAATGAGGGTTGTTTTGTACCCAGTATGTGATCTATCTTGGAGAATATTCCATGAGCACTTGAGAGGAAAGTTTATTCTGCTGCTTTTGTGTGAAAAGTTCTTAATATATCTGTCAATCCATGTGGCCCAGTGTATCATTCAGGGCCATTTTTTCTTTATTGATTTTCTCCCTGTATGATCTGTCCATTGCTGTAAATGTAGTATTAAAGTCCCCTGCAATCACCGTATTCTTATCAATAAGGTTGCTCACGTTTGTGACTATTTTAGTTATATATTTGGATGGAACCAAGTTGGGGGCATAAATATTTACAATTGTTAGCTCTTCTTGATGGATAGACTCAGTAATATGATATAATGCTCTTCTTTATCTATTCTTACAGGCTTTAGTTTAAAATCTAGTTTGTATGACATAAGTATGGCTACTGTAGCTTTCTTTTGACTTCCAGTATCATGATAGATGATTCTCCATCCCCTCACTTTCAATTCAAAACTGTCCTAATCCAAAATGGGTCTCTGGTAGACAGCAATAGATGGATCTTGGTATTTATCCATTCTGATACCCTAAGTCTTCTTATTGGGGCATTTAACCCATTACAGTCAGAGTTTTTATTGAAAGACTGGATTTAGTGTCATTGTGTTTTCTGTAGTTTCAAGCTTGTAATGATGTCTCTGGTCCTTTGTAGTTTTGCACCATTCCACCCGCAGAGTCCCCCTTAGGATCTCTTACAGGGACGGTTTGATGCTCATGAATTCCTTCAATTTTTGTTTGTCTGAGAAAGCCTTTATCCCTCCTTCTATTCTGAATGAAAGCCTTGATGGATAAAGATTCTTGGCTGCATATTTTTCCTGTTCAGCACATTGGATTTCCTGCCACTATCGTCTAGTCTGCCAAATTTCATTAGGCAGATCAGCTACTAAACCTATGTGTCTACAATTGAAGGTTAAGGACCTTTTTCTTTTCCCTAACTGCTTTCAGAATTCTCTCTTTATCTTTGCATTTTGCCTGTTTCATTATTATATCTGTGGTGAAGTTCTATTCTGGTTGAATCTGAAGGGAGTTCTCTGTCCCTCCTGGATTTGAGTTCCATATTAGGGAAGTTCTCAGCTATAAGTTGTTCAAGTTAACCTTCTGCGCCTCTCTCTCTCTCCATGTTCTGGAATCGTATGATATGGATATTGTTTTGTTTCATTGAATAACTTAGTTCTCTAATTCTCCCCTCCTAGTCTAGTATTTTCTGATACCTCTTTTTCTCAGCTTCATCATTTACCATAATTTTGTCTTCTATTTCAGTTATTCTCTCCTCTGCTTCCTCCATCCTCACTGTCAGAGAATCCAGATTTTTTTTTTTTTTTTGCATCTCAGTTACAGCATTTCTGAATCTGTTGTGACTTTTTCTTAGTTTGTTGATGTCTGCACCAATGGATTCTCTTTGGTCTTCTATGCTTTTTTCAAACCCAGTTATTAATCTTATAAGTATTATCCTAAATCGTTGATCAGATATATTATTTACATCCGTTTTGAGCAATTCTCTAGCTGCAATTTCTTCCTGGAATTTCTTTTGAGAACTATTCTTCCATTTCATCATTGTGGCTAGTTTTCTCTACTTTACATGTTTTATTAGCTTTCTATGTGTGCTGTACCTGACAGCACTATACTAAAAAGGGTTCATACACTGTCCAGATTCTGGCCTTTCAGGAGGTATTTTCAGAGTGTGTTGCATGATCTCTGTTGTTTCGACTCTAGCTGCTTTATCACCCTACTCGTAGTGAAGGTTTGGACCTTCTACCACCTGCGCTTTGATTTGTTCATTGAAGTAACGATGGGAAAAAATGTAAAAATGGGAGGATGTTGGAAGAAACAAAGAGAAAAATGACAGGGCTGGAGTTAAAGAAAAGGGTAACGAATCACCAGGCGAAAAATTAGAAAACCTATACGGCTTAATTCAGAAGGAGAGGGGGTAAAGAAGTAGATACAGAAGAGGTGTAAAAGACAGAGGTTAAAAATGCCTGCCCTGTGTGTGTGTGTGTGTGTGTGTGTGTGTGTGTGTGTGTGCATGTTTGCCTGTATAAAGAATTGACCAGAATCAATAAGAAAATGCAAAACTACAGGACCGATATCTGATGGTGCCTTGGAACCAGTGGTTGTGTTGGTCTGGAGGAGGGGCTGTTTGCTTAGGTCAGTGTCACACTTATAGTTACCAGTCACCAAAGGGTGTGGTTTTGGGTGTAGCAGTCTTGCCTCTACGTTGGGCCTGCTGTCCCTTTCCCTGTAGCTCCACCTTGTGTCACCCCAGTCTCTTTTTCCCACAATAGATGTCCCAGACCACAGTGTTCATGGTGTATTCACAGTGCTGTGTGGACAGGAGCTGGCTGCTTTGTCCCACTCTATAGTCTCCCATACTTCCTAGGCATTTAGCTAGAATTCAAACCGATTACTTAAGAGATACCACCCTGTGTGCCCCGGTTCTGGGTATCGCCACTCTGCCCAACCACCTGACAAAGAGTCTCTGGCTGAAAGGTACCCTCAGGGTCTTTTTTCTTGGAGAGGTTTCTTGCCTTCTTCCCATAGCACTCAAGGGAGTGGACTGCTCTCTCCAGCTGTTCCTCTGATCTTGCTACCGAGCCTGGGTTGTCTCTCTCTGCCACAAAGGGGGATGTACTGTGTGGCAGGCCTTGGTCTGGAGAAAGTCCCACAACCCTGGATTGTTGGGACAATCAGGGGACAATTTCTTTCTGTTTTTTTCCTTCTCCTGTCTGTGGTCCAGAGAGGTTTTGCTCTTGTCCAAGTACAATCCTACACTGCCACAGCCTCTTTTTTAATTCCTTTTGTCTGTCCACAGAAGGGGATCCCTCCCCTCCATGTTTATACTCCCTCTTTTATCTCTTCCAATTCGCAGCCATGCACATATGCCCACTAAGTTGTTCCCCTGGTCCCCTGGAGATGTTTCTGTCCTTCTATAGCCTGGATTCCTGGAATTCCCAGCCTGTGGCTTCTATACTGCTGTGTTTGAGAGATGAGGGGACTTTGGGTCTCTACCAGATTGACTCATCCCATAATGTTAATGTTAAATTTTGATTATGGATACATGAGTGTCTGGTGAATTATTTGTATGTTTTCAGAATTTTTTTAGTGTTTTTTTAAAATTTATTTTTGAGAGCAGGAGAGACAAAGCATGAGTGGGGGAGGGTGAGAGAGAGAGAGATAGGGAGACACAGAATTTGAAGTAGGCTCCAGGCTCTGAGCTGTCAGCACACGGCCCGACACGGGGCTTGAACTCACGGATGTGAGATCATGACCTGAGCCGAAGTCGGACACTTAACCGACTGAGCTACCCAGATGCCCTTGTTTTCAGAATTTTAAAACAGTGTGACAATTTATCAAATAAACCTGAGAGTGTCCATACATGAGGAACAGGAAAGGAAACTGAAGCCCCTTTAGGATTCAAAAATCTTTTAGACTTGCAGGGAGGTGTAGGTGAGGCTTAGAATCTATGCAATCCTAATAATGTCACCTAAAAGAAAATATCTTGGACTTTGGTCCTAGAACCCAAGTCTGCTGATGCCAAGCTGGATACTAAGTGAGACAATTTCTATTTTTCAGATGCCTCGTTCCCCAAGGACTCTCATTTGGTGGTGTGGCTTCCTGTTCTCCTGGTTGTCCTTGGTGTCGCAGGCGCAACCATCTGTGTGCTACTTGTGCGGGCTAGAAAATCCAAAGGTAAATGAAAAAAATAAGATTGGGTGATTGGCTTTATTTTGCCAACAATTAGGATATAATAGTAACAAAAAAAATCCTAAATTCTCTATAGGTGGTCTTTAGCAATTAAACTTGGGAACAAGAAAACCTGAACAGAAAAAAATATTTCTATCTACAAACTAGTGGCTCTGAATGTTTGTCAGGTAGTATAGGTTGTCTGTTCAAGGTCAATTATTTCTCAAGAAAGAAACAACATATGCTTGATTTATTTGTGATCTGACACTTAAATTTGTGGGTTCAGATACTGGATTATCTGTTTATGTTAGTTGATACACCTAGAAATAATCAAATTTTCTGTAATCTAATTGAACTGAAATTTTAGTTTCACATTAGTACGACCTTTTCTGTTATCAGAATGCCATTGTTCTCTAATATTTGTGTGGAGGACTTCAGGTTAAAGCAATATTCAGAACATTTCTTCGTGAAAATAAGCAAGAAGATATTAATAAATTAGAGTTTCTATCCAGGCCATGACTGCCTGTGACTGGCTACCGATAGTCCCTAGACAATATGTCTCCTAAGAGAGTCGGTTTCTCCTTACTCTAGCTTGATTGCTTTTCTCTACTTAGGACTGGCAACAAATAGTCTGTGGCACTTCTGTGCCTCATTCTCAATGTGTTCAGAGACTTTTTAAATAAGTGCTGTCTTCAAAAGAAATATCAGTGCTGTAGACAGTCTTAGGTAGCTACTCGTTAGAACTAAGATATATTCCTATTTACTTTTGTTCTTCGTTGATTGAATTTCCAGTCTCCTCAGGGTTACTTTCCTGCCCACATGATTTACCATCACTAATGTGAAGAATATCAGCGAGTGATCAAAAGTAAAACAAAACAAGCAAACAACAAAACAATAACAACAAAACCCTGACTGTGAGGAGATACAGAGCATTGTGTTAAGGTTTTTCTCTCATCACCTGTAGTTCATGCAAGTGACATAGTTTGTAACCTTAAATTTATGTACAACATAGAAAACTCTCAAAATATCAAAAAATGACAATATGAAAAATATGTGTTTTTCTAAAAAATGTAGGAAATATATTTTTCAAAGCAGAAAAAAAACGTATTTATCAGCAATAGCATAGTAAATTCAAACATAAAGACATTACTGGGCATTGTTTCAAAAAAATGACTGAATGGTTAATTACTTTGAAAATTTATCTAAATTTATAATTCTCATGTCACTACTCATTATGAATCTATCAATTCAGTCAACAATTGTTTAATTAATTGAGAACAATTGTTCACTATACTGGAATTTAAATGAAAAATCTAATTAAAAAATGTACATCTGACAATATTATCTCAGTTTCAAGTCTACAGTATTGTGACTACACAACTCTTTACATTATGCTTTGTTCACCAGAAGTGTAGTACCCTGTATCACTAACAGCGATTATAATACCATGAATTATATTCCCTACACTGCACCTTTTATCCACCTGACTTTATCATTTTAAAACTGGAAGACTTTTCATTTCTTCACCTCCCACTCCTCAATGATGGATTTGTTATCTGTATTTGTGGGTTTGGTTCTGTTTTACTTTTTGTTTTGTATGTTATATGCCACATATGAGTGAAATCATATAGTCTTTGTCTTTGTCTGGTATCTCACCAAAGTATACTTTAGCTTCATCCATGTTGTTGCAAATGACATGATCTAATTCCTGTTGTTATTATTATTATTATTATTATTATTATTATTATTATTATTATTCAAGTTAGTTAACATACAGTGTATTTTTGGCTTCAGAACTAGATTCCTGTGATTCATCACTTACATGTAACACCCAATGCTCATCCCAATAAATATCCTCCTTAATGCCCATCACCCATTTAGCCCATCCCCCTACACACCTCCCTTCCAGCAACCTTCAGCTTTTTCTCATATTTAAGAGTCTCTTATAGTTTTTCTCCCTCCCTGTTGTTGTTGTTGTTTTTTAAACGTTTATTTATTTTTGAGAGACATAGAGACAGAGTATGAATAGGGGAAGGGCAGAGAGAGTCTCCCTCCCTGTTTTTATCTTACATTTCATTCTCTTCTCCTATGTTCATTTGTTGAGGTTCTCAAATTCCACATGTCAATGATATTATATGATATCTGTCTTTCTCTGACTGACTAATTTCACTTAGCATAATACCCTCCAGTTCCATTCACTTTGTTGCAAATGGCAAGATTCCGTTCTTTTTCATCTCCATAGTATTCCATTGTATATATATATATATACACCACATCACCTGTAGTGTATATATATCACTATATATATATATATATATATATATATATATATATATAGTGGTTCAGTTTCATTCTTCTTCACGTTGTTGTCCTGTTCTTCCAGCACCATTTGCTAAAGAGTTTGACTTTTTCTTTTCCATTGAATAATTTTCCTACTTTGTCAAAGATTAGTTGGCCATACATTTGTGGTCCAATTCTGGTCTCTCTATTCTATTCCACTGATCTATGTGTCTGTTTTTGTGCCAATACCATACTGACTTGATTATTACATCTTTGTAATAAATGTCAAAGTTTGGGATTGTGGTATCTCTAGCTTTGGTTTTCTTTTTCAACATCATTTTCGATAGTCAAGGTCTTTTGTGATTCCGTACAAATTTTAGGATTGTTTTTTTCTAGCTCTGTGAAAAATTCTGGTGTTATTTTGATAGAGATTGCATTGAGTATGTAGATAGCTTTGTGTAGTGTTGATATTTTAGCAATATTTATTCTTCCAATCCATGAATGTGGACTGTTTTTCTATTTCTTTTTGTCTTCTTTTATTTCTTTCATAAGCTTTTTTATAGTTCTCACCCTGCAGATCTTTTACTACTTTCATTAGGTTTATTCCCAGGAATTTTAAGGTTTTGGTGCAATTGTAAATAGGATCAATTCCTTGATATCTCTTTATGTTACTTCATTATTGGGATAGAAATGCAAATGATTTACATACATTGATTTTATATCCTGTGAATTTGCTGAATTCATGTATCAGCTTTAGCAGAGTTTTGATGGAGCTTTTAGGTTTTCCATGTAAAGTATCATGTCATCTTTGAAGAGTGAAAGTCTGACTTCTTATTTTTCAATTTGGATACCTTTTATGTTGTTTTGTTGTCTGATTTCTGATGCTAGGACTTTCAGTACTATGTTGAACAACAGTGGTGAGAGTGGCAATTTCTGTGGTGTTCCAGATCTTTTCCCCCTTGGGGATGATATTAGCTGTGGGCCTTTCATATATGACTTTTATGATGTTAAGCTATGTTCTTTCTATCCCAACATCCTTGAGGGTGTTTATCAAGAAAGGATGTTGTATTTTTTCAAATAACTTTTCTGCATCTATTAGCAGGATCATATGATTCTTATATTTTCTCGTACTAATGTGGTGTATCACATTGATTGATTTGAGAATGTTGAACCAGTCCTGCAGCCCAGGAATGAATCCTACTTGATCATGGTGAATAATTCTTTTAATGTACTGTTGAATTTGACTTGTTCGTATCCTGTTGAGAATTTTTTGCATCCAGATTCATCACGTATATTGACCAGTAGTTATCCTTTTTATGGGGTCTTTGGTTTTGAAATCAAGGGAATGCTGGCTTCATGGAATGAGTTTGGAAGCTTTCTCCCATTTCTATTTTTTCGGAAAAGTTTGAGAAGATTAAGTATTAACTCTGTTTACATATCTGGTATAATTCCCCTGGGAAGCCGTATGGCCCAGGACTCTTATTTGTTGGAAGATTTTTCATAACTGATTCAATTTACTTGCTGGTTATGGGTCTGTTCAAATTTTCTATTTCTTCCTGTTACAGATTTTGTACTACATGAGTGTTTAGAAGTTTGTCCATTTCTTCCAGATTGTACATTTTGTTGATATATGATTTTTTTTAAGTATTCTTTTTTGACTGTTTGTATTTCTGTGGTGTTAGTTGTACTCTCTCCTCTTTCATTCGTGATTTTTTCTATCTGGGTCCGATCTATTTTCTTTTTGAGAAGTCTGGTTAGGAATTTATCAATTTTGTTTATTCTTTCCAAAAAAACGCTGTTAGTTTCATTGGTCTTTTCTTCTGTGTTTTTCTTTTTTTAATTCTATATCATTTATTTCTGCTCTAATGTTTATTATTTCCGTTCTTCTGTTAAATTTGGGCTGTATTTTTTTGTTCCTTTTATTGTACCTTTAAGTGGAAGGTTAAGTTCTGTATTTGGGACTTTTGTTGCCTCTTGAGATAGATCTGAATTGCAATGGATTGCTCTCTTAGGGCTGCCTTTGCTGTATCCCAAAGAGTTTGGACGATCGTATTTTCATTTTCACTTCCTTCCATGTATTTATTTTATTTTATTATTAACCTTTTAAAAAGCAAATTATATTCCATGTGTTTTTTTAATTTTGTCTTTAATTTCTTTGTTAGTCCGTTTATTCTTTAGTAAGATGATCATTATTCTCCATGTATTTAGGGGCATTCCAAATTTTTCTTGTAGTTGATTTCAAGTTTCACAGCGTTCTGGTCTGACAATGTGCATGGTATGGTCACAATCTTTTTGTACCTGTTGAGGGCTATTTTGTGACTCAATATATGATCTGTTTGGGAGAATGTTTCAGGCACACTTGATAAGAATGTGTATTCTTCTCCTTTAGGATGGAATGTTCTGAATATATCCGTTAAGTCTATGTAGTCCAATATGTCATTCAGAGATGTAGCTTCCTTATGGACTTTTTCAGAATTCTCTATCTTTGTATTTTACAAGTTTTACTATGATATATCTTATTGTTTTTGTTGATTTTGAAGGGAGATCTCTATGCGTCTGGACTTGAATGCCTATTTCCATCCACAGATTAGGGATGTCTTAGCTATAATTTTTTCAAATAAACCTTCTGCCCCTTTCTCTCTTCTTCTCCTGGGACTCCTATGACATGGATATTGTTTCATTTCATGGAAACACTTAGTTATTTAATTCTTCCCTTGTGATCTAGTAATTCCCTTTTCCTCTTCTTTTCAGCTTCATGATTTTACATAAATTTTCTACTACATGATCTATTCTCTTCTTTGCTTCTTCCATCTCACTATCACTGTATCTAATTTATTTTGCATCTTAGTTATATCATGTTTTAATTAATTGTGAGTAGTTCTTAGGTCTGTGATCTCTGCAGCAAGAGTTTCTCTCGTGTCTTCTATGCTTATTTTCAAAGCTAGCTATTAATCTTATGACTGTTATTCTAAATTGTTGTTCAGATATATTGTTTATATCTGTTTTGAGCTATTTGCTGACTATAATTTCTTATTGAACTTTCTTTTGGGGAGAATTCCCATTTTGTTATTTTGGTTAAGTTTATTTCTTTTGCCTGTTTTCAAAGCTTGTATAAAAAAGGAGTCATACATTGTCAAGGACCTGGCCCTTCAGGAAGTGTTTTTGGTGAATGTAGCATGCATTGCGTTGTTGCATTTTGGCTGCTCTATCCCACTGGTCTGTCCTCTGCAGAGGTCTTCCTTGTTTATAGAGGTGGAGTGTTTGGAGCTAACCAGTTGTGTTTGGATTTGTTTGTGAAAATAACGCTGGAGGGAAAAAAGTAGGGGTGGAGGGAGACTGATTCTATGAAAAAAAGAAAATTGATTGAAGATAAAAGATATCCAAACAAAGAATAAAAATCTATAAGCCTAAGCCCAGAGAAAGAGAAAGGAAAGTAAAGTTGAACGAAGAGAAAAAGTATATAAAGAATAGAATAAAAACACCTGATCAATAGACATAATATGCTAGACATAATATGCGTATATATATATATATATATATATATATATATATATATATATAAAATACACACACACATAGATATATAACACACACACACACATATATATGTATGTATAATGTATATATATATATATATATATATATATATATATAACCAAATTAAGTTAGAAACTATGAGCTTAATTCTAAAACGGGAAAAAAAATAAGAGTAAAGAAATTAAAACAAACTAAACTAAAATAAATTAAAATAAAAATAAGGATAAAAAAGGAGTGAAAATGTTATCTGTTGGTGTGTTGGTGTCTGGGTCCACGGGCTGTGCTGGTCTGGAGGAGAGGCCAGCCGCGTTGGGTCAGTCAGTCTTGCTGCAGTAGATAAGCAGTTACCTGGCACAGAGGGGTGGAATTTGGTGTATGTAGGTCCCGTCAACGCTGGGGTCTGGTGTGCTGCTCTCTGAAGCCCACCTGGTTGGTCTTGTGGGGTAAAATGGCAACACTTCATTCTTCTATCCCAGGACCGGGTACCTCAACCCACACTGTTCAGGCAGCCCTCATAGAATACTATGGGCGGTCAGCTTGCCCTCCTCCACAGTTCTCCTGCACCTCCTCAGCACTTGGCTGGGATTCAAAACCCAGAGTCTTAATTTTTTTTTAATTTTTTAACGTTTATTTATTCTTAAGAGACATAGAGACAGAGCATAAGCAGGAGAAGGGCAGAGAGAGGGGGAGATACAGAAACTGAAGCAGGCTCTAGGCTCTGATGAGCCGTCAGCACAGAGCCCGATGTGGGGCTCGAACTCACAGACCGTGAGATCAAGACCTGAGCTGAAGTCGGCCACCTAACCAACTGAGTCACCCAGGTGCCCCCAAAACCCAGAGTCTTAATGAACCCAACTGGGTGTGGCTTTTCTTCCTTGTGCCAGAGTTGAACCACTCCACCCTAGGATAAAAGACTTTTGGTTGACATCTGCAGGGACTTTTGTCCTTGAGGAGGCAATGAACTCTCTTCCCAAAGTATTCCAGGACAGGGACTATTCTCTCCCAGTGTGTTCCCTAGATCACTACCCCTCACTATGCACTCTGGGGCCGGTTCCCTCCTCCCCAGGAACATGTACCAAGGCTCCTGGCTTTGCTCTGGGGAATGCCAGGCACTTAGGAACCTAAGTAGGAGTTTCAGCTACTAAGGTGGTTTGCAAAAAAGAAACGGACACTCTCCCTATTTCTCATTCCCTAACCCCTGGTCCAGAGTGGTTTTCCACTTATGCTAACAGAATGTTGGTCTTTCACGACCCCTCTCTTTTTGTCTCCCATTTCTCTCTGCTCAGAAAGGCTTTCCTCCCCTTGGTGGCTCTCCCATTTTTTTCTTCCCCGGTTCACATACAAGCACCCCGATCCTGCCAAGCTGTCCCCCTCCAACAGTAGAGATCCTTCTGCCACTCAACAGATTGATTTCCTGGGTGTTTCGTGTGCTCTGACCTCAATATAGCTGTGTTTGAGGGATGAGGAAAATCCTGGTCCCTCTACTCCTGCCCCATCTTACCTCCCCAATGTCTCAATTTCTTGTGGCTGAATAATAATCTATTGTGTGTGTGTGTGTATATGTATACACACACACACAATAATAACCCATTGTATATATATATATACAATGGATATATATGATTATATATATATATAATGTATTCAATCATCTCTCCAAAGGTGCTTAGGTTGTTTCCGTATCTTGGATGTTGTAAATAATATTGTAATAAACATAGTGGGGTATATATGTTTTTGAATGAGTGTTTCCATTTCTGGGTGGCTAAATAGTCAGTAGTGGAATTACTGGATTGTACCGTATTTCTATTTCTAATTTCCTAAACTCGCTGCTATTTTCCGCAGTGGTTGCCCTAATTTAGATTGCCACCAAGAGTGTGTAAAGGTTCTCTTTTCTCCACTTCCTTGCCAACACTGTACTTATTATCTTTTTGAGTCTAGCCATTGTGATAGGTGTCAGATGACATGTGGTTTTTGTTTGCATTTCTCCAATGACTAGAAATGTTGACCATAATTATATGTGCCTGGTGACCATCTGTATGACTTCTTGGTAAATTGTCTAATCACATTCTCTGCCCATTTTTTTAAATTAATTACTTCTTTTCTTTCTTATTTTTAGCATTGGTTTTATATTTTTAGATGTTTTAGATATTAATCCCTTACAAGAGATATCACTTACAAATAATTTTTTTCCATTCATCAGGTTGCCTTTTTGTTTTGTGGATAGTTTCTCTCACTGTGTAAATTTCTTTTTTTCATGCATTCCATTATTTTGTCCCTTACCGTAGCAGACATATTCATGGATATGTTACTAAAAGCAATATCAAAGAGACTATTGCCTATGTTTTCTTCCAGGAGCTTTATGGTTTCTGATCTCAGAATTAGGCCTTTATTGTTTTTTGTGTGTGTGGTGTCAGAAAATGAGTAAGTTTCATTCTTTTGCATGTAGTGATACAGTTTACCCAAGACCATTTATTGAAAAGGATTTTTTCTCCCATTGTATATTCTTACCTCCTTTGTCATAGATTAACTGATCTTATAATCATGGGGTTATTTCTGAGTGGATTCTCTTTATAAATCCATTGATTCGTGGGTTTTTGTGCCAGAAACATACTTTTTTTAATGTTTTTATATTTGATATACATATATAGAGATAGACAGAATGTGAGCCGAGGAGGGGCATAGAGAGAGGGAGACACAGAATCCAAAGCAGAATCCAGGCTCTGAGCTGTCAGCACAGAGCCTGACATGGGGCTCGAACCCACGGACCATGAGATCATGACTCGAGCGGAAGTCAGACGCTTAACCAACTGAGCCACCCAGGCACCACTACTTTTTAAAAATTATTATAGCTTTGTGGTATATTTTGAGATCTTGGATTGTGATATATCTACTTTTTTTTTCTTTTCGACATTGCTTTGGATATACAAAGCGTTTTGTATTCCATACACTTTATAATAATTTGTTTTAGTCATGAAAAAAACCGCTGTTGGTATTTTGAAAGGGAATACCTTGAATCAGCAGCTTGATTTGAATAGTATGGAAATTTTAACAGTACTAATTCTTCAAATCTAGAAGCATGGAATATCTCTCCATTTGTTTTTGTCATTTAAATTCCTTTACTCTATATTTTATAGTTTTCAACGTACAGGTATTTTACCACCTTAGTGAAGTTTAGTCCTGGGTATTTTATTTTTTGGTGCAATTTTAAGTAAGATGTTTTAAATTTATTTTTTTTTTCTACTGGTTCATCATTAGTGTATAGAGATGCAAGCAATTTCTGTACATTAATTTTTTATCATGTAACTTAACTCATTTTTAATTCAAAATTTCTTGGTGAAATATAGGGTTTTCTGTGTTAATGTTTTGTCTTCTACAAAAAGTTACAGTTTTCTTTCTTCCTTACCGATTTGGGTGCATTTATTTCTGTACGTTGTCTGATTGGTTGCTAGGATTTCCATTACTATTTTGAATACAAGTGGCAAGAATGGATATCCTTCTCTAGTTCATGTTCTTAGAGGAAAAGCACCCAATTTTTTACCATTACATATGATATTAACTGTAGGTTTCTTATATATGACATTTGTTACATTGAGTTTTGTTCTCTCTAAACCCATTTTGTTAAGATTTTTTATCATGAAAAATATCAAATTATGTAAATTGGTATTTTCTGCATCTATGGAGATGATCACATAATTTTTATCCACGATTGTATTAATGTGATTTATCCTGTTGGTTTATTTGTGGGTTGTGAACCATCTTTGCATCACGAGTAGAAACCTGCTCGATCATGATGCATGATGTTTTTAAGGTATTGTGTGAAGGTAGCATGCTGCTATTTTGTTGATAATTTGCATTTGTGTTCATCAGGAAAAGTGATCTACTTCGTTTTGTCTCATTTTGCTCTAGTGTCTTTGATTTTGGTATCAGGGAAAGGCTGGAGTCAAGGAATGTATTTGGAAGTTTTCCTTCCTCTTGTACTTTTTGGACTAGATTGAGGAAAATCAGTATTATCTCTTCTACAATTTTTGGTGGAATTAACTTGGAATCTATCCGGTCCTTTTTAAAAATATGTTTATTCTAATTCATTTTGAGAGAGAGAGAGAGAGAGAGAGAGAAGAGGAGGGGCAGATAGGAAGACTGAATCCCAAGCAGGCTCTGTGCCATCAGCACAGAGCCCAACGTTAGGCTCTAACTAACAAACTGTGAGACTATGACCTATGTCAGAACCAAGTGATAGATACATAACCCCTAACTGAGCAACCCAGGTTCCCCAGGCTTTATATTTTATGCCAAAACTTTTTTAGTTACCAATTCAATAGTGTTACTCAGAATTGGACTGTTCGGATTTACTGTTTCTTTCTGATTCAGTTTTTGTATATTGTATGCTCCTAGGAATTTATCCGTTTCTTCCAGTTTGTCCAGGCTGTTCGTGTCTATTGTGTCATAGTGGCCTACTTATAATCCTTTCTATTTCTGTGGTGTTGGTTTTTACTGCTCTTCTTTCATTTCTGATATCTTTTCTTTGGGTTCATTCTTTTTCTTTCTTTCTTTCTTTCTTTCTTTCTTTCTTTCTTTCTTTCTTTCTTTCTTTCTTTCTTTCTTTCTCTTTGTTTTCACCTGTGTGCTTAAAGATTTATTAATTTGTTTATTTTTCAAAGACCTGCTCTTGATTTCATTGATCTTTTCTATTTGTTTTGTTGCATTCTATTTATTCCTATTCTGACCTATATTATTCTATTCTTTCTACTAACTTTGGGCTCTGTTTCCTTTCTTTTTTTAGTCCTTTAATGTAAATGTTTAGATGGTTTGTTAGACATTTCTTGGTTCATGATGCAGGCATTTATATCTATAAATTTTCCTCCTAGATTTCCTCTTACTGCATCTGAAAGCCTTTGGAGTGTTGTATTTTTACTTTCGTTTGCCTCCATGTATTTTCTTATTTCCTCTTTGATTTCATTGATGACCCATTCGTTGGTTGGTAGCATGATCTTCTGCCTCCTCATACTTGTGTTTTTTTCTGGTTGTTTTTCTTATAATTGATATAGCTGCACACTGGAGAAAAAGTTCTCAGACACTTAGACTGTGCAGATGTGCAGGGCTGCCTCTGCAAGCAGAACAGCAGCAGCAGCAAACTGTGTATAGTGTTTATTTCATGATCACCTCCGATGGCTTACAATACACTCTCTAGAAATAACTCCACAAGACAATGCAATACTACTTGGCAATAAAAAAATTGACATATTGTCATTTGCGACAATGTGGATGAAACTAGAGTGTACTATGCTAAGTGAAATAAGTCACTCTAGGAAGATACATATATGATTTCACTTCTATGTGGGATGTGAGAAATTTAACATATAAACATTGAGAAAAAATAATACCAAAAAAAGTGAGGCAAACCATAAGAAACTCTTAAATACAGAGAATAAACTAAGGTTCATGGGGATATGGTGGGGGTTGAGTTAAATGAGTGGCAGGCATTAATGAAGACACTTTTTGGGATGAGCACTGGGTGTCATATATAAGTGATGAATTACTGTGTGATTCTTGAAGCCAAGACTACACTATATGTTTACTAACGTCAGAATAAAAGAAATAGGAAAAGGATAAAATGAACAAAGGAATGATTTACACAGGTGTGAGCTTCAGAATATTCAATCAGCTATAGAAACTTCAAAATGAAAGCCGAAGTAAAGATAAAACAAAAACAAACAAAAAACACCCCACTGAACTGCATAATCCCTATTGTCTGTTCTACTGAAAACCCTCTTCATTAGCTATGTCCAATTTGAAGTCAAGGGAAGTGAACCTGATTGATGCAGCCAAGGAAGTGTAAATTCTAGGGCGTAAAATAAACAGGGGGAAAGTAGCCAGGCCAGTAGTACATATTTTATCTTTTTCTGTTGTTGTTTCTTCTTGAGACCTTACCTCATTTTTGTGTCAATGTTTCTTAAATTTATGTATTTGGTAAATCATATCTGATTTTCTATTATCTGACAATCTCTCATAAATGGAGTATCTATTTGGTTTTGATTTTAGTTATTTTAAAATTTTAATTATTGGATAGTTAACATACAGTTCTATATTAGTTTCAGTGTACAATATAGTGATTCAACAATTCCATACATCACCCAGTGTTCATTGAAAATGAATTCCTTAATCCCTGTCCACCTATTTTACCCATCCTTCCACTAAACTTTCTTCTGGTAACCGTCAGGTGATTCTCTATAATTAAGATTCTATTTCTTGGTTCCTGTCTGTCTGTCTGACTGTCTCTCTGTCTCTCTCTCTCTTTATTTCTTAAATTCTACATTAATCAAGTATTATAGTATTTTTCTTTTTCTTTTTTTAAATTTATTGTCAAATTGGTTTCCATACAACACCCAGTGCTCATTCCAACAAGTGCCCTCCTCAGTGCCCATTACCCACTCTCCCCCTCCCATACCCCCTCGACCCTCAGTTTGTTATTAATATTTAAGTCTCTTATGTTTTTTTCTATACCAACTCTTCTTTATCCATTCATCAGTTGATGGACACTTAGTCTCTTTCCATGATTTGGCTATTGTCGAAAGTGCTGCTATAAACATTGGGGTACACATGCCCTTATGCATCAGCAGTCCTCTATCTCTTGGGTAGATTCCTAGCAGTGCTATTGCTGGGTCATAAGTTAGTTCTATTTTCATTTTTTTGAGGAACCTACACACAGTTCTTCAGAGTGGCGGCACCAGTTTGCATTCCCACCAACAGTGCAAGAGGGTGCCTGTTTCTCCACATCCTCACCAGCATCTATAGTTTCCTGATTTGTTCATTTTAGCCACTCTGACCGGTGTGAGGTGGTATCTCCTTTTGGGTTAATTTGTATTTCCCAAATGATGAGTGACACTGAGCATCATTTCATGTGTCTGTTGGCCATCTGGATATCTTTTTTGGAGAAGTAGCTATTCATACTTTCCTTCCATTTCTTCACTGGATTATTCGTTTTTCTGGTGTGGAGTTTAGTAAGCTTTTTGTAGATTTTAGATACTAGTGCTTTAACCGATATGTCACTTGCAATTATCTTTTCCCATTCTGTTGGTTGCCTATTAGTTTTTTTTTTTTTTTTGGTTGTTTCCTTTGCTGTACAGAAGCTTTTTATCTTGATGAGGTCCTAGTAGTTCATTTTTGTTCTTCATTCCCTTGCCTTTGGAGATGTGACGATTAAGAAATTGGTGCATTTTAGGTCAAAGAGGCTTTTTCCTGCTTTCTCCTCTAAGATTTTGATGGTTTCCCGTCTCACATTCAGGTTCTACACCCATTTTGAGTTTATTTTTGTGAATGGTGAAAGAAAGTGGTCTAGTTTCATTATTCTGCATGTTGCTGTCCAGTTCTCCCAGTACTATTTGTTAAAGAGGCTGTCTTTTTTCCACTGGATTCTCTTCCCTGCTTTGTCGAAGATTAGTTGGCCATATGCTTGTGGGTCTATTTCTGGGTTCTTTATTCTATTCCATTGGTCGATCTGTCTGTTTTTCTGCCAATATCATATTGTCCTCATGATTACCCCTTTGTAGTAGAGGTTAAAGTCTGGGATCGTGATGCCTCTCGCCTTGGTTTTATTTTTCAATGTTGCTTTGGCTATTCGGGGTCTTTTGTGGTTCCATACACATTTTAGGATTGTTAGCTCTAGCTTTGAGAAGAATGTTGGTGCGATTTTGAGTGGGATTGCATTAAATGTGTCGATCTCTTTGGGTAGTGTCACCATTTTAACAGTATTTATTCTTCCAATCCATGAGCATGGGATGTTTTTCCATTTCTTTGTGTCTTCCTCAGTTTCCTTCATAAGTTTTTTATAGTTTTCAGTGTAGAGAACTTTTACATCTTTGGTTAGGATTATTCCTAGGTATTTTATGTTTTTGGTGTAATTGTGAATGGGATTAGCTTTTTTATTTCATTGTTGGTGTATAGAAATGCAACCAGTTTCTGTACATTGATTATGTAACCTGCAACTTTGCTAATTCATGGATAAGTTCTAGCAGGCTTTTGGTAGGTTCTTCTGGGTTTTCCATATAAAGTATGTTGTCTGCAAAAAGTGAAAGTTTGACTTTATCCTTGCCAATCCTGATATCTTTTATGTTGTTTTGTTGTCTGATTGCTGATGCTATGACCTCCAACGCTATGTTAAATAGCAATGGTGAGAGTGGACACCCCTGTCATGTTCCTGATCTCAGGGGGAAGGCTCTCAGTTTTTCCCCATTGAGGGTGATATTAGCTGTGGGCTTTTCATAAATGGCTTTCATCATGCTTAAGTATGTTCCTGCTAACCCAACCTTCTCGAGGGTATTTTGTCAAATGCTTTTTCTTCATCTATTGCCAGGATCACATGGTTCTTATATTTTCTTTTGTTAATGTGATGTATCCCATTGATTGATTTGTGAATACTGGACAAGCCCTGCAACCCAGAGATGAATCCTACTCGATCATGGTGAATCATTTTTTTTTATGTTTTTGGATTCGATTTGCTAGTATCTAGTAAGAATTTTTGCATCTATATTCATCAGGGATATTGGACTGTAGTTCTCTTTTTTTGCTGGGTCTCTATCTGGTTTGGGAATCAAAGTAATGCTGGCTTCATAGAACGAGTCCGGGAGTTTTCCTTCTGTCTCAAATCTTTGGAACAGCTTGAGGAGGATAGGTATTAACACTGTTTTAAATGCCTGGTAAAGTTTCTCAGGGAAGCCATCTGGTCCAGGGCTTTTATTTGTTGGGAGATTTTTGATTACTGATTCAATTTCTTCACTAATTTTGGGTCTGTTCATGTTTCTATTTCTTCCTGTTTAAGTTTTGGTAGTGTGAGGTTGTTTAGGAATTTGTCCATTTCTTCCAGGTTGCCCAAATTTATGACATATAATGTTTCATAGTATTCTCTGATAATTGCTTGTATTTACGAGGGATTGGTTGTAATCACTCCCATTTTGTTCGTGATTTTATCTATTTAGGTTCTCTCTCTTTTCTTTTTGAGAATCCTGTCTAGAAGGTTGTCAAGTTTGTTTATTTTTTCAAAGAACAAGCTCTTCGTTTCATCGATCTGTTACACTACTTTTTTGGTTTCCATGTTATTAATTTCTGCACTGATTTTTGTTATTTCTCTCTTTCCACTGGTTTGGGGGTCTTGGCAGTTCTGCTTCTAGTTCTTTTAGGTGTGCTGTTAGATTTTGTGTTAGTGATTTTTTTTGTTTCTTGAGATAGTCCTGGTTTACAATATATTTCCCTTTCAGGACTGCCTTTGCCAAATCCCAAAGACTTTGGATTGTTGTATTTCCATTTTCATTTTTTTCATGTATTTTATTTTCTTCTCTGATTGCTTGGTTAACCCATTCATTCTTTAGTACGTTATTCTTTAGCCTCCATGTTATTGGGGATTTTCCAGACTTTTTCCTGTGATTGATTTCACGTTCAAAGCATTGTGGTCTGAAAGCGTGCATGTTATGATCCCAAGTCTTTAATAAATAGTTTCCTTATGACCCAGAATGTAGTCTATCTTGGAAAATGTACCTTGTGCATTTGAGAAGAATACAAATTCCTTTGCTTCTGGATGAAGGACCCTGAAGATGTCATTTAGGCCCATCTGTTCCAACGTGTCGTTCAGGTCCATTGTTTCTATGCTGATTCTCTGTTTAGTGGAGCTATCCAGTGCTGTGAGTGGGGTATTAAGGTCCCCTTCAAATAGCACATTTTTATCAATAAAATTGCTTACATTTGTAATTAGTTGCTTTACAAATTTGGGTGCCCCAGAATTCGGCACGTAGATATTTATAATTGTTAGCTCTTCCTGCTGGATAGTCCCTGTGATTATTATATAATGCCCTTCTTCATCTCTTATTACATCTTTTACTTTAAAATCTAGTTTGTTCGATATAAGTGTGGCTACTCCAGCTTTCTTCTGAGTTCTTGTAGCATGGTAGATAGTTCTCCATCTCCTCATTTTCAGTCTGAAGGTGTCCTCAGGTCTAAAATGGGTCTCTTGGGGGCGCCTGGGTGGCTCAGTAGGTTGGGCGGCCGACTTCAGCTCAGGTCATGATCTCGCGGTCTGTGAGTTCGAGCCCCGCATCGGACTCTGTGCTGATGGCTCAGAGCCTGGAGCCCGCTTCTGATTCTGTGTCTCCATCTCTCTCTGCCCTTCCCCTGTTCACGCTGTGCCTCTATGTCTCTCAAAAATAAATAAACATTTAAAAAAATTAAAAAAAATAAAATGGGTCTCTTGAAGACAGCAAATACATGGGTCTTGTATTTCAATCCATTCTGTTACCCTGTGTCTTTTAATTGGAGCGTTTAGTCTGTTTACATTCAGCATTAATATTGATAAACATGGTTTTAGAGTCACTGTGTTATCTATAGGTTTCATGTTTGTAAGGATGTCTCTGGTGCTCTGTGTTCCTTGTGACCTTTCCTTCATAGAGTTCCTTTCAAGATTTCCTGTAAGATTGGCTTATTTGTGATGTATTCCTTCAGTTTTTGTTTGTTTGGGAAGAACTTAATCTCTCCATCCATTCTAATGACAGGCTGACCGGGTAAAGGATTCTTGGCTGCATGTCCTTCCTGTTCATCACATTGAAGATTTCCTGCCTTTCCTTTCTGGCTTGCCAAGTTTCTGTAGATGAGTCTGTTACTACCCTAATGTATCTGCCTTTGTAAGTGAAAGGCCCATGTATCCTTAGCTGCTTTCAGAATTCTCTCTTTGTGTTTGTATTTTCCCAGCTTCACTATAATGTGTCATGCTGAGGGTCTACTTCTTTACTTCTGAGGGGAGTTCTTTTTGCCTCTTGGATTTCAATGCCCATTTCCTTCTTCATGTTATGGAAGCTCTCAGCGATGATTTGTTCAAGTACCCCTTCGACTCTTTTCTCTCTCTCTTCTTCCTCTGAAATTTCTATAATATGGATATTATTCCGTTTGATTGCAATGCTCAACACTCGAATTCTCCTTTCCTGTTCCTGAATCAGCTTCTCTCTCTTTTTCTCTGCTTCCTCCTTTTCCATAATTGTATCTTCTAATTCACCTATTCTCTTCTGCCTCTCAATCCGTGCTGTGGCCCCTCCAAAGGTTTTGCACCACATTTAAAGCATTTTTTTAATTCCTCTGTACTGTTTTTAAGGTACTTGATCTCTGTGGCGAGGATCCCCCTTCTTTCTTCTATGCTTTTTTCAAGCCCAAAGAGTATTTTTATGTTTATCATTCTATATTCATGTTCTGTTATATTGCTTATATAGGTTTTCATCAGTTCTTGGGCTGTCACTACTTCCTGTAATTTCTTTTGAGGAGTATTGTTTCATTTTGTCATTTTGGATAGTTATGTTTTGGTTTGTTTCCCGAGGTCACCCTAGAAAGGGAAAAAGACAGACAGACAAACAGGAAACAAAAACACACAAATGTACTGGCAAATAATGCAGACAAACATATCACAACAGAAAAAAAGAATAACGAACAACACTCTGAAGTTATGTGACCTGAAGTAATAGCTACACACTAAGGACAGGGTGTGCTCTGTGCTGATGGTAGAGCATATACAGAGAGAGTAATGACAGGTGTGGGGGTAGGAAGAAAATGAACTTTGTCCAGTTAGAGAGACTGAAAGTCTTAATCCTGAGAGATAGAAATCAGAATAAGGAAGCATGCAAGGAGAAATGAATGAAGATAGATATTACCCAGATGAACTATGTGGCCTGGTTATTCCGGAGGCAAAGATAGGAAAGTACGGAAGGAGGTGTAGAACATGCATTGAGAGAGTAGGTTAAATATCTGTTGAAGCCAGGCAATACCCCAGATGACCAGCTCAGGGGTGGGAAGCTGTAAGGAGAAAAGGGAGAATATATTTAAAAAAGAAGAATTGACCTGGCAGCAGTCTGGTCTCTGTGTCTATCACTCCTGCAGAAAGGTGTCTCTCCTATGGGGAGGGGCGTGGTTTGGTGTAGGCGGGTCCCGCCTCCACTGTTGGACGGTAAAAAGAATCCTAGGGTCTGGTTTTTGTGGATATTTGGGACAATAATGGCGCCCCCCCAAACCCTTGTTTCCTGACTGGAGTTTCAAATTAACCCTTTGTTTACATCCTTGCTCTGCTTGGGATGCAGGCATAGTGCGATATGCTCGGCAGTCTTGTGCACCACGCTTACCTGAGTTTTTTAACTAGCTCTGACTGATATGCCTGGTGTCCCTGTAAATTGTGCCTCTGGTGTAGCTCTGATCTTGAGGTGGCTCTGCACCTTTCCGTGATGCGGGCTGGCTGGGCTGCCACTGCTGGCCCCAGTGGGAAGAGAGTTCTGCCTTTTGTTCAAAAGTCCTGCTGTTATGGACTGGGTGATAGGCTCCCTCTCCATCCCCACTTGATTTTTTTCTGTTGTTTGGATATCAGCCACTCTGCACTTTCTCACCTTTATCTTCCCTTTGCCTTTCCACAGAAGGGTGTCCCTCCCCTCCACTCCCTACCCTGTGGTTCCTTTTATATCCCCCATATTGCACTCACACACACTTTGATTGTTTTCTGGATTTCACGTTCTCTTCCTTGCAGACTCCAACTCCTTTCCCCCTAGACTCTTGGGGTTGGGAGTCCTTTGGTTTCAGTTCTTCTTAGTTTGAAATACTCAGGGAATTCTGGTTCCCCCTACTCCTCCACCATGTTGGCCCCCTCTGCCAGTATTTGTCTTTTTCTGACTTATTTAATTTAGCATTATTCTCTCTAGCTCTACTAGTGTTCTTGCAATTGGCAACATTTCGCTTTTTTTTTGCTTAGTAAAATTCTATTATATAGCTATAGATATAGATATTTTCAATACACTCTAGATACATCTTCTTAATCCATGAATCTATTGATGGATACTTGGACTGCTTCCATATTATGGCTATTGTATTAATAGCCATGTATTAATGCTCCTGTAAACACAAGGGTGCACATATCACTTTGAATTAGTGTTTTTGTGGTTTTTTATGGGGGTAGATACTCAGTAGTGCAATTACTGGGTCATAGGGTAGTTCTATATTAACTTTCTGAGGAACTTCCATAATAATTTCCACAGTGGCTGCACTTTGAAAGGAAGTCATTTTATAAAACTTGTTGCCAACTGACTGAAAGTGATATTTGGGAAGTGAGATAGTTTTGATGATCCCTTTAAGTCATATAGATTATTCATTTTTAAAATTTATATTGTGTTAGAAATAGACTTAAGTTGAACATATTTAATTTTTCATCAGATTATTTTTTCCACTATCTTATGGATTTTTTCTCTACTCTTTAGTCCTTCAAAATTGAATTATTTTTATTTTCATTAATATTTATTTCTTTAACCTTCATATGTAATTTTTGAACAAGCAACCAATATACCAAAATTTTTAAGCATATAAAATCATAATTTTAAATATTTTACTTTTTCTTTCATATGCATGCACTTTATCACTTTGAAGTACATATATAAAAATATACATATAAGATATATGGATCTATGGTCAATAGCCAAATCATACGTAGGTATACATTTGGTGTGCAGTTTTTAGTTACCAAATTAAGTCTATCTGCTATAAGTCCTAAGTCAGACCACATACTCTGCTAAAAATAAGGAGAGCCAAACAATAACACTATTAGTAATCACACATTTCCAGGAATTAATTAATAACTGACATTTTTCCAAAGTACTTTTCTTTCTCCCAACCTAGGACCAACGAGAGAAAGTCATATATATATATTTATGGTTACATATGGTAACCAATAGTATATATATATATATACTATTCAAGTTTTTACAAAGTCAGATATATATATATATATATATATATATATATATATATATACTGTGTATATATATCTGGACTGCTTACACCTTCCACATGGAAGCAGCCTCCCATTAGGACATACCTGAATATTTTACTTTTCCCACCATAAAATTTTCCCAGTCAGCAAAGTACATTGTAGTCTCTGCCAAAACATAAGTGATGTTGGTGGATTCCTTTGTGACTACTTGTGAAAATCTAAATAAATAATTTTTACCTTTCTTTCATTTTGTGACTTTACATTTATCTCAATTGTAATATTGATGAATTAAAAAAGCATTTTATTTTTTTTAATATCTGTAGATACCATTTACCCTTTAAGAAAATTTACTGTGAAAGACATTATTGGAACACCATTATATTTGTGATGCACTTTTGCAATCTACCATTCATATACTGTGGAGTTATTTTTAGAGTGTGTACTCTAAGCCCTGGGAAAGTGAATGGGGTCATTGCTGAAACATCAGCAATGTTCTGGTCTCCAGGCTGTCAAACACGACAGCACTATGAGATCCAGAGCCCCATGACCCCCCAGGAGCCACTTAAAGATCAGACCCACTGTAATCACCAACAGTCCTTGAAACTGCACTTCTTCCCTGCATCCTTTCACGTAAACACCAGATGTGCATATGGTCTATGTCTAGAGGTTCTTTGTGTTTTCCTCCCATGCTTTGCCGTTCTTTGATGTTTATACCTGGCAAACGTGAAACAGATATAATTCATGATTTCTCATGAGAATAGGTTAACCACCAAGGCAGTGACAGAACGTTTGACACCTCAGAAGACAACACCACCCAAGCAGTGTCTTACAGTACAAGTCATGGTCAGAACCTGAGTCTTTTCTGAAGATGTTTTTGAGCAAGTCTGGTGGGTTGGGTATCCAGAACATCACATAGGTGAGAGTGTGAGGATTTGGGGGGGCACTTCGCAATGAGGCAAATGTGTGTTCAGCGAAATTCTCTGCAACCACTCCACCTGTATTTGTTGTGTATTTGGTGTTAACTCTGTATTCGTTTTATCTCTCTCTTGTTTTTTATGCTCCATCTTGCTATAATTTTCTCAAATTATAATAGATTTTTTAAATAAACAGCTTTTCTTTTGGTGGATTCATATTATCTATTCTCAATCACAGTCTTGTCATTTATTACATATTATAATTTATTCATTTATTATATATTTATATACATGACATATATGATCAGAATACACAATTGTAGCTACACATTTTCGTTTAGATTTAAATAGTGTATAAACATATGCAATTGTATCATTTAGGTTTACTCAGCTGGTTTTTTCTTATGGAGTAATATGATCCAACCATACACTGACTATGTATGGTTAATGGGCACTTGAAATGTGGCCAGTTTTATAAATATATAATTAAGGATAAAATAATCCACCTTGGATTTAGGAGATGTATTAATTTTGTATTACTTTTATTTTTCTAATTTTATTGAGATGAAAATAAAATCTCTATATATTTTTAGTATACATTATGATAATTTAATATAATTTATGACATACTTTTATCAGTTTATTTGTTAAGAAAGTAACTTTATGTATATTTTTGAATGATAGTTTATAAACTTTTTTTTGTTAAAAGTGACACATATATAAAGTGACATGTGGAAAAGTGGCATATATAGGGAGAGACAGAAACAGAAAGATAGAGAGACAGAGGTACGCACTTTGGTATAAATTATTAAATTATAATTAAATGCATTAAACATAGCATTTATGTATTTCAAATTTTGAGGTTCATTGTCTTAATTTTTCTGTTTAATGTTTTCTTTTTTTTTTGTTCGTGACCATTTTATGTTATAGATTCAATATACTTAATTATAGTCTACATTGGATTGTTTATTAACAACCAATTATTGGAAAATTAATATTAATATAATTCATTTATTTTCCTTTTTTATATTTAATTTTAATTTAAATTTTAGTTAGTTAATATACAGTGTAATATAGATTTCAGGAGTAGAATTCAATGATTCATCACTTACAGACAGCACCCATTGTTCCTCACAAGTGCCCTCCTTAGTAAACATCACCCATCTAGCCCATCCCAAACCCACTTCCTTATATCAACCTATACTTCATTCTCTATTGCTAAGAGTGTCTTGTGGTTTGTTTCCTTCTCTTCACTTCCCCCTCTTCCCATATGTCCATCTATTTTGTTTCTTAAATTCCCCATATAAGTGAAATCATATAGTATTTGTCTTTTTTCTTTCTCTCACTGACTTATTTTGCTTATCATAATATATCTTAGCTCAATACACACTATGCAATTACAAGATTTCATTCTTTGTGGTAGTTGATCGATATTTGTGTGTGTGTGTGTGTGTGTGTGTGTGTGTGTGTGTGTGTGTATCACATCTTCTTTATCCATTCATCAGTCGGTGGACATCTGGGTTCCCTCTTTAGTTTGGCTATTGTTGGTAATGCTGCTATACACATTGGGATGAATGTACTATTTTGAATATGTATTTTTGTATCCTTTGGCTAAATACTTAGTAGTGCACATGTCTCACATTTAGGTTTTTCATTCATTTTGAATTTATTTTGGGGCATGGTGTAAGAAAGTGGTCCAATTTCATTCTGCATGTAGCTGTCCATTTCCCAGAACCATTTGCTGGAAAGGTTGTCTTTTTTTCCATTGGATATTCTTTCCTGCTTTGTCAAATATCAGTTGACAATATGTCTGTGGGTCATTTCTGGGTTCTCTAGTCTGTTCCACTAACCTCTGTGTCTGTTTTCATGCCAGTCCCATACTGTCTTCATGATTACGGCTTTGTGATACAGTTTGAAGTCCGGAATTGTGATGCCTCAAATTTTGGTTGACATTTTTAACATCACTTTGGCTAGTTCGTGTCTTTCCGCGTCCATACAAATTTTAGAATTGTGTTTTCTAGCTCTGGGAAGAATGCTGGTGTTATTTTGAAAGGGATGGCATTGAATATGTAGATTGTTTTAGATAGTATCGACATTTTAACAATATTTGTTCCTGCAATCCAGAGTATGGATTGTTTTTCCGTTTACTTGTGACTACCTCAATTTCTTTTATAAACTTTCTCTAGTTTTCAGGTGAGTACATTTTTCCCCTCTTTGGTTCTGCTTCCTCCTATGTATTTTCTTTTTTTTTCTTTTTCTTAATTTTATTTGTAATAGTTTATTTTCAAATCGGTTTACATATAAAACCCAGTGTTCATCCCAACACGTGCCCTCTTTAATGCCTGTCACTCCCCCTCCCACTCCCTCACACCCCTCACCCTCAGTTTGTTCTTAGTCTTTGAGAGTCTCTTATGTTTTATCTCCCTCCCTTCTGTGTCTTTTTTTCCTTTCCCCTCTTCCCCTCCTCCTGGTTTTTGCTTAGTCTCACAAAGTCCACCTATTCGTGGAAACATATGGCATCTGTTTTTTTCTGACTGACTTATTTCACTTAACATAATACCCTCCAGTTCCATTCATGATGCTACACATGGCCAGATTTCATTTTTTCTCATTGCCACGTAGTAGTCCATTGTATATATGTGCCACATCTTCTTTCTCCATTCGTCAGTTGATGGACACTTAGTCTATTTCCATGATTTGGCTATTGTCGAAATTGCTGCTATGAACATTGGGGTACACGTGCCCCTATGCATCAGCATTCCTGTGTCTCTTGGGTAGATTCCTAGCAGTGCTATTTCTGGGTCATAGGGTAGCTCTATTTTCATTTTTTTGAGGAACATCCACACCGTTTTCCAGAGTGGCTACACCAGTTTGCATTCCCACCAACAGTATAGGAGGGTGCCTGCTTCTCCACATCCCCGCTAACATCTATAGTTTCTTGATTTATTCATTTTAGCCACTCGAACCGGTGTAAGGTCGTATCTCAGTGTGGTTTTGATTTGTGTTTCCCTGATGATGATTGACTTTGAGCATCATTTCATGTGTCTGTTGGCCTTCTGGATGTCCTCTTTGGAGAAGTGTCTATTCATATCTTCCGCCCATTTCTTCACTGGATTATTTGTTTTTCGGTTGTGGAGTTTGGTAAGTTCTTTATAGATTTTAGATACTAGTCCTTTATCCGATATGTCATTTGCGATTATCCTTTCCCATTCCGTCGGTTGTCTATTAGTTTTGTTGGTTGTTTCCTTTGCCGTGCAGAAGCTTTTTATCTTGATGAGGTCCCAATACTTCATTTTTGCTTTAAATTCCCTCGCCTTTGGAGATGTGTCGCATAGGAAATTGCTGCGGCTCAGGTCAAAGAGGTTTTTTCCTGCTTTCTCCTATAGGATTTTGATGGTTTCCTGTCTCACATTCAGGTCCTTCATCCATTTAGAGTTTATTTTTGTGAGTGGTGTAAGGAAGTGGTCTAGTTACATTCTTCTGCATGTTGCTGTCCAGTTCTCCCAGCACCATTTGTTAAAGAGGCTGTCTTTTTTTCCATTGGATACTCTTTCCTGCTTGGTCAAAGATTAGATGGCCATATGCTTGTGGGTCCATCTCTGGGTTCTCTATTCTATTCCATTGGTCTATGTGTCTGTTCTTGTGCCAATACCATGCTGTCTTGATGACTACCGCTTTGTAGTAGAGGTTAAAATCTGGGATTGTGATTCCTCCCGCCTTGGTTTTATTCTTCAGAATTACTTTGGCTATTCGGGGTCTTTTGTGGTTCCATACAAATTTTAGGATTGTTTGCTCTAGCTTTGAGAAGAATGCTGGTGCAATTTTGATTGGGATTGCATGGAATGTTTAGATTGCTTTGGGTAGTATTGCCATTTTAACGATATTTATTCTTCTGATCCATGAGCATGGGATGTTTTTCCATTTCCTTGTGTCTTCCTCAATTTCCTTCATAAGTTTTTTATAGTTTTCCACGTAAAGGTCTTTTACATCTTTCGTTAGGTTTATTCCTAGGTATTTGATGGTTTTTGATGCAATTGTGAATGGGATTCGCTTCTTTATTTCTCTTTCTAATGCTTCATTGTTGGTGTAAAGGAATGCAACCGATTTCTGTACATTGATTTTGTATCCTGCAACTTTGCCAAATTCATGGATCAGTTCTAGTAGGCTTTGGTGGATTCTTTTGTGTTTTCCATGTAAAGTATCATGTCCTATGCGAAAAGTGAAACTTTGACTTCATCCTTGCTTATCCTGATGCCTTTTATTTCCTTTTCTTGTCTGATTGCTGATGCAAGGACCTTCAACACCATGTTAAATAGCAGTGGAGAGAGTGGACATCCCTGTCGTGTTCCTGATCTCAGGGGGAAGGCTCTCAGTTTTTCCCCATTGAGTACAATATTAGCTGTGGGCTTTTCATAAATGGCTTTTATGATGCCTAAGTATGTTCCTTCTATCCCAACTTTCTCGAGAGTTTTTATTAAGAAGGGAAGCTGTATTTTGTCAAATGCTTTTTCTGCATCTATTGACAGGATCATTTGGTTCTTATCTTTTCTTTTGTTAATGTGATGTATCACGTTGATTGATTTACAAATGTTGAAGAGTTCCTGAAACCCAACGATGAATCCTACTTGATCGTGGTGGATAATTCTTTTTATATGCTGTTGGATTCTATCTGCTAATATCTTGTTAAGAATTTTTGCATCCATGTTCATCAAGGATATCGGCCTGTAGTTCTCTTTTTTGCTGGGTCTCTATCTGGTTTGAGAATCAAAGTGATGCTGGCTATATAGAATGAGTCCGGGAGTTTTCTTTCCGTCTCAGTTTTTTGGAACAGCTTGAGGAGGATAGGTATTAACTCTGTTTCAAATGTCTGGTAAAATTCCACAGGGAAGCCATCCGGCCCTGGACTTTTATTTGCTGGGAGATTTTTGATAACTGATTCAATGTCTTCACTAGTTATGGGTCTGTTCAAGTTTTCTGTTTCTTCCCGTTCGAGTTTTGGTAGCATGTGGCTGTTTAGGAATTTGTCTATTTCTTCCAGGTTGTTCAAACCGACGGCATAGAGTTTTTCATAATATTCTCTGATGATTGCTTGTATTTCTGAGGGATTGGTTGTAATCACTCCATTTTCGTTCATAATTTCATTGATTTGGTTTCTCTCTCTTTTCTTTTTGAGGAGCCTCGCTAGAGGTTTATCAATTTTGTTTATTTTTTCAAGGAACCAGCTCTTAGTTTCATTGATCTGTTCCACTACCTTTTCTGTTTCCATATGATTAATTTGTGCCCTAATCTTTGTTATTTCTCTCTTTCTGCTAGTTTTGGGCTGTCTTAGCTGTTCTGCTTCTAGTTCCTTTAGGTGTACTATTAGAATTTGTGTTAGGAATTTTTCCTGTTTCTTGAGATGGGCCTGGATTGCAATATATTTCCCTCTCAGGACTGCCTTTGCTGCATCCCAAAGCTTTTGGATAGTCGTATTTTCATTTTCATTTTTTTCATGTATTTTTTTAATTTCTTCTCTGATTGCTTGGTTAACCCATTCGTCTTTTAGTAGGTTGTTCTTTAGCCTCCATGTTTGTGGTGGCTTCCCAGACTTTTTCCTGTGGTTGATTTCAAGTTTCAAAGCATTATGATATGAAATTGTGCATGGTATGATCTCAATTTTTTTATACTTATTCAGCACTTCCTTGTGCCCCAAAATATGGTCTATCTTGGAAAATGTACCATGCGCATTTGAGAAGAATGTAAATTCCTTTGCTTCTGGATGAAGGGCCCTGAAGATATCTGTCAGGCCTATCTGTTCCAACGTGTTGTTCAGGTCCATAGTTTCTATGCTGATTCTCTGTTTAGTGGATCTATCCAGCGTTGTGAGGGGGTATTAAGGTTTCCTGCAACTAGCACATTTTTATCAATAAGATAGCTTACATTTGTAATTATTTACTTTACAAATTTGGGTGCCCCAGAATTCGGCACGTAAATATTTATAATTGTTAGCTCTTCCTGCTGGATAGTCCCTATGATTATAATATAATGCCCTTCTTCATCTCTTATTACATCTTTTACTTTAAAGTCCAGTTTGTCCGATATAAGTGTGGCTACTCCAGCTTTCTTCTGAGTTCCTGTAGCATGGTAGATAGTTCTCCATCCCCTCACTTTCAGTCTGAAGATGTTCATGTTTAAAATGGGTCTCTTGAAGACAGCAGATAGATGGGTCTTGTTTTCTCATCCATTCTGTTACCCTGTGTCTTTTAATTGGAGCATTTAGTCCATTTACTTTCAGTGTTAATATTGAAAAATGTGGGTTTAGAGTCAAGGTGTTGTCTGTAGGTTTCATGTTTGTAAGGATGTCTCTGGTCCTCTGTGTTTCTTGCGACCTTTCCTTCATAGAGTCCCCCTCAGGATCTCTCGTATGATTGGTTTATTTGTGCAAAGAGCTTTTATTCGAGCTTGCTCGAGCTCAGTCTCCTACCTGCACCTACACAGTGGTGGGTCTTGAGAGAGATCCCTATGTATTTTCTGATGTTTGGTGCAATCATAAATGAAATCTATTTCTTTTTCTGCAGCTTCATTATTGATGTGTAGAAATGCAACTGATTTTTGTACGTTGATTTTATATCTTGCAACTTTGCTGAATTCATGCAACAGTTTTAGCAGTTTTTTGGTCGTGTCTTTTTGGGGTTTTCCACATAGAGTATCATGTCCTCTGCGAAAAGTCTTCTTCCGACTTCTTCCTTGCAATTAGGATTCATTTTATTTCTTTTTGTTTTCTGATTGCTGAGCTAGGAATTCCAACACTGTGTTGAATAACAGTGGTGATAATGGACATCTCTGTAGCATTCCTGAAATATGGGGAAAGTTCTCACTTTTTCTCCAATGTGGATGATACTAGTATGGGGCATTCACATATTGCCTTTATGATCTTCAGATTTTTTTCCTTCTATCCCTGCCTTCTTGTGGGTTTTTATCAAGAATGGGTTCTGTATTTTGTCAAATGATTTTTCTGCATCTATTGAGAGGTTCATGTGTTTTGTATCTTTTTTTTTTTATTAATGTGGCACATCACATTTATTGGTTTGTGGATATTGAACCAGACCTGGATCACAGGAATAAAATCCCATTTGCTTTTGGTGAATAATTCTTGTACAGTATTGTTTTATCCGGTTTGATAGTATCTTATTGAGAACTTTTGCATCCATGTTCATCATGGAAATTGGTCTGTAATACATTTTAGTGAGATCTTTGTGTGGTTTTGGAACCAAGGTAATGTTGGCCTTGTAGAAGAAGTTTGGAAGTTTCCTTCCATTTCTATTTTTTTTGGAATGGCTTCATAAAAAAATACATGTCTTCTTCAAATGTTTGGTAGAATTTACCTGGAAACTCATCCAGCCCTAGAGTCTAGTTTGCTGGGAGATTTTTGATTACTGATTCAATGTTATTACTTTTTATGGGTCTGTTCAAATTTTCTATTTCTTCCTGATTCAGTTTCAGTAGTTTAAATGTTTCTAGGAATTTGTACATTTCTTCCAGATTGTCCATAATTATTTGTACTTCTATGGTGTTAGTTGTGATTTCTCCTCTTTAATTCATGATTTTACTTATTTGGGGTCTTTACTTATAAAGGAACTCATTGTCTCCCTACCCCAGTTATGGTCTGGGTTGTGGAACCAGGAGGCATGTTATTTGTCTGATCGTGTGTTTTGATAACTGTAACATTAGCCCCAAAGTCAATTAGACAGACCATTGATTGTCTGGTTTGCGATTTTTATTTGTAAAGTAGGTCTTGCATGTTGTATGGGGATAGTCTAGAATGCCTCATTTCTAGGATCGGTGCTACCAAAACCTTTAGAGCTATACCTAGTGTTGGCAGTTGCCAACAACCCATAAGGTAATATGACCAATTTTTCCATAGGAATATTTGTGGGAATCTCTGTGTAAACAGAGGATGTAAGCATGATATGATTTTCTCTAGTAAAGCCAGAGTCAATAACTCTAAGTAAAACAAATATTCCCTTTAATGTAGTGCTGGATCTTCTTAATAGAAGTTCCATGTAATCAGGAGAAAGGGGGCTGAAAACGCCTGTAGGCCCCTTTTGAATTTCCCTACAATGTTTTTTTGTTTGTTTGTTTTTGTTTGTTTTTGTTTTTTATAATTTTTTTTAATTTTTTAATAATTTATTGTCAATTTGGTTTCCATACAACACCCAGTGCTCATCCCAACAAGTGCCCTCCTCTGTGCCCATCACCCACTCTCCCCCCTCCTACACCCCCCTTTCCTCTCAGTTTGTTCTTAGTCTCTGAAAGTCTCTTATCTTATGTCTTCCTCCCTCTCTGTGGCTTTTTTTTCTTCCCCTCCCCTCCCCCCTGGTTCTCTGTTAAGTCTCACAAAGCCCACCTATGCATGGGAACATATGGCATCTGTCTTTCTCTGCCTGACTTATTTCACTCAGCATAATATCCTCCAGTTCCATCCATTTTGCCACACATGGCCAGATTTCACTCTTTCTTATTGGTTCATAGTATTCCATTGTATATATATACCACATCTTCTTTAACCATTCATCAGTTGATGGACACTTGGTCTCTTTCCATTATTTAGCTATTATCTAAATTGCTGCCATGAACATCGGAGTACACGTGCCCCTATGCATTACAATGTTAAAGGTTAAGTTAGATGTAAGGGCCAAATTAAGCCCCACACTGACAGAGGAGGCAGGCAGGAGGTCTGAAATTAGTCTAGGTTTTGATTGAAGGAGCTGTTTGTTGATTTAGGGATCCATTCCTTGGCATCCACTTTCCAATCGTGGTATATCTGACTCCTCTTTTGTTTTGCGAGGCAGAAAATGGCTCCCCTTTTTAAGTTTTCATGAATAGGGTTACCTTGGAAATCAGCTTTTGAATTGCATTGACTGGCCCAATGATATCCTCTTTTATATTTTGGGCATTTTTAGTAGGGCACTTTTGGTTTTGTTGATGATATTGTTTTTGAAAATGCCCCTTGTTTCCATATTTAAGACTTTTGGGGGGGTTCATGTTGAGGCTAATAACTCAGCTTTAGGATTCAATCCCCACTTTTTGGCAAGTTTTTTTTAATTTTTTTAATGTTTATTTATTTTTGAGAGACATAGAGACAGAGAGTGAGCAGGGGAAGGGCAGAGAGAGAGGGAGAAACAGAATCTGAAGCAGGCTCCAGGCTCTGAGCCGTCAGCACAGAGCCCGATGCGGGGCTCGAACTCACAGACTGTGAGATCATGACCTGAGCCGAAGTCGGCCGCTTAACCAACTGAGCCACCCAGGCGCCCCAAAGTTTTTAATAATTTCAGCAGTATTATGGTTCCATCCATTTAAGGGAGCAAGGATCTTTTGGCAGTCCGGGTTAGCATTTTTATGTGCCAACTGAAGAATTAAAACGTCTTGATCATCCACATTATCAATTTGTATTGAGTTAGCAGTTGGTAATATTTTAATAAAGGATATATACGATTCATTTGCACTTTGCTTGATGCTGTTGAAAGAACCCATGTGGGTCAGAGTAACAGGATATGAAACCAAGCTTTAGATGCCACATCTAAGATCTGGGGAAAAGCTCTGGGTCCATGTTTATTTGAGCCTGTACAGTCATATACAGTCTTGTTCCCCAAACCATGTCTTTTCCAATAGGAATTCCATTATTTGAATTTTCTATTGCTGTAACATGTAAGACATCTTTAAATTCTTGGAACCAGAAAGAATATTGGATAGTATAGAGAACCATTTTAATTAAGGTTTTCCATTCCAAGGATCATGTTCTTTAGGTATAATCATTAAAGAACGTCAAAGCATGGGAGGAAAACACAAAGAACCTCCAGACATAGACCAAACCCACATCTGGTATTCATGTGAAAGCATGCGAGGCAGATGTGCAATTTCAAGGACTATTAGGCAATTACAGTGAGTCTGTTCCCTAACTGGCTCCTGGGGGATCATGGGGCTCTATTCTCACAGTGCCATCATATTCAACAGCCTTGAAACCAGAACATCACTGACGTTTCAGCAATGGTCCCATTCATGTTCCCAGGGCTGACAACACACTTCTAAAAAATAACTCCAAACTGATTTTTAATTTCATACTATTTCAGATCAAAAAGATTCTTCACCTATTAGCAATCTTTTGAAATTCATTCAGAGTTTTTTGTTTTTGTTTTTGTTTTTTTTCTTTTTGGGCTTTTTTTTTTTTTTTGTCTGAGGAAATCTATTAGAAAATGTTCCTTGTGCACTTGAAAGGAATGTGTATTGTTATTTTTGGACTATCTATATAATTCTTTTAAGTCATTTGCTTTAATGTGTTAATCAGAGATGGTTTTTCCTTATGAGGTAAGTAGGGTAATAAAGTCCCCTACTATTATTGGATCACTGGAAATTTTTTTTTATGATTTGTATCATATTTTATGTATTTAGGTTCTCCAATTTTGAGGGCATTGATATTTACAGTAGTCATATCCACTTGTTCAATTCATCTCTTTATCATTATGTAGTGTCCTTCATTGTCACTTCCTACAGTCCTTCTCTTAAAGTATTTTCCATGATAAAAATATTACTATCCTACTTCTTCCTTCACTTCCATTTGCATGATAAATGCATTTCCATCCCCATATTTTTAATCTTTATATGTCTTTAGCTCTAAAATAAATTCCCTGTAGAGGACATATATATGAGTATTTTATTTTATCCATTCTATCATCCTATATCTAACAATTGAAGCACTTCGAACATTTTTATTTAAAATAGGGGCACCTGAGTGTCTCAGTCAGTTAAATGTCCTACTTTTGATATCGGCTCAGGTCATGATCTCATGGTTCCTGGGTTGGAGCCCCACATTGGGCTCACCACTGGCAGTGTGGAGCCTGCTATGGATTGTCTCCCTCCCCTTCTCCCTGCTCCTCTCCTGCTCACTCTCTCTCTCTCAAAATAAATAAACATATTTTTTAAATTTTAAAATACTTATGATAGGTACATATCCATTTGCATTTAATTATTTGTTTTCCGTTTGATTTTGTAAGCTTTCTAAGTTTAATTATTATATTGCTTTCTTTTCTTGTGTTTGGTTATTTTCTATAATGTTATTATTGTGTTTTTTTTTTTATTTTTGGTGTATCTAGTGTACGGTTTTGGTGTATGGTTTCCACGAGGTTCATACATAACATCTTAAGGTTATAGCAGTTTAATATAAGTTACTGTTCACTTAAATTCAAATACATTTTTAAGAGAGGCAATCATTTTTTTCCTTTTTTTAATTTTTAAATATAACTTATTGTCAAATTAGTTTCCATACAACAGCCATACGGCTCAGTATGAGCCAGTGTTCATCCCAACAAGTGCCCTCCTCAATGCCTATCACCCAATTTCTCCTCTTCCCCAACCTCCATCAACCTTCAGTTTGTTCTTTGTATTTAAGGGTCTCTTATGTTTTGCCTCCCTCTCTCTCTGTGACTTTTTTTTCCCCTTTCTTGCCTTTCCCCCTTGTTTGCCTCCCTCCTCCCTTGTAACTTTTTCCCCCTTCCCCTCCCCCATGGTCTTCTGTTAAGTTTCTCAAGATCCCCATATGAGTGAGAACGTATGGTATCTGTCTTTCTCTGACTGACTTATTTCACTTAGCATCATACCCTCCAGTTCCATCCACATTACTGCAAATGGCAGGATTTCATTCTTTCTCATTGCCAAGTAGTATTCCATTTTATATTTAAAGTACATCTTCTTTATCCATTCATCAGTTTATGGACATTAGGCTCCTTCCATAACTTGGCTATTGTTTCAAGTAATACTATAAATATTGGGGTACATGTGCCCTTTTGCATCAGCACTTCCTAGCCATGCTATTCTTGTGTCATAGGGTAGTTCTATTTTTAATTTTTTTAGGAACCTCCACACCATTTCCCATAGTGACTGTACCCGTTTACATTACCACCAACAGTGCAAGAGGGTTCACATTTCTCCACCTCTTAGCCAGAATCTGTAGTTTCCTGATTTGTTCATTTCAGCCACTCTGACCGGTGTGAGGTAGTATCTCAGTGCAGTTTTGATTTGTATTTCCCTGATGTGAGTGACATTGAGCGTCATTACATGTGTCTATTGGCCACCTGGATATATTCTTTGGAAAAGTGTCTATTCATGTCTACTGCACAATTTTTAACTTGCTTATTTGTTTTTTGATTTTGACTTCTATAAATTTTTTGTATATTTTGATACTAATCTTTTATCAGATATGGCATTTGCAAATATATTTTCCCATTTCATACATTGGTGTGACTCCTGGATTTAAATAGCTGTTTCCCTCCCTAGATTTGGGCAGTTTTTGTCTGTTATGTATTCCAACAAACCTTACATCCCCTTTTATCTCTCTTCTTCTGCGACTCTTGTGATACACATTTTATGTTTCTGTGGATCACTGAGTTTCCTAAGTCTATTCTCATGATTCATAATCTTTTTTCTTTCTTTTGTTGAACTTTATTATTTTCCCTTTTTCTATTTTCTTTATGACTCATTTGTTAATCTGCCTCTTCGATTCTTGTGTTCAGTATATTAAATAGTTTCAGTTCTGAATTATTGTATTTTCACCTCTTACTAACTGGTTTATAACTCTTTAAACTCTGTGGGAAGAGCCTTACTGAAGTCTTCCAATTTCCTTTTTTTTTTTTTTTTTTTTTTTTTAAGACCAGCAAGCAACTTATCATGGCAGCTTTAAAATCTCCCTGAGGCAAAGTACTTTTTCTCTGGCTTGGAAATTATCTCTCTGTTTCACTTCCGAGGTTTCCTCAGTCTTGGCTTTGTCGCTAAATATCTGTCTATTTATCGATGTTAGGAAAGCCTTTTGCGTTTCCTGCTCCTGAGATTAGTTGCTTTACAGAGAAGAGGTCATATCCTGTACAGATCCTGATGCATTAGGGAGTGTCTCTGGACTGACCTACATACACTATGCTCCTGTGTTTTGGCCGCACTGTCCTTTAGGCGAGTCATCTTCAGAAGTTGTCCTTGCCTGCCTTGGGCAGTGTTTGGACTTTGTCCAGAGTGTGGGTAATTTGTGAAGTTGTGGTCTGGTCTGCTTCTGAATGAGAACTGATGTGATTTCCACTAGAACTGAAGCCCTGGATCACACTGATGTTGGGAGACTTGTTTGGGCTGCATTTCTGCAGGTCCTCTGAGGAAGGAGCCTGCCCTGTTGAGACTTAGGCACCCTTGAACAGGAATAGTGGCTAACCACGGGGGTGTGGACTTGGTTCATGCAGGGTAGGCAGCCCGTCACAGCACTGTGTCTACTAAACATTGCTCTATGTTTATGCTGAAGAGTGGGGAACTGAAATGTCACCAACTAACTCCTTTGTCTCCAGTGATTTCCTGCATCTGTTGCTCTCAGAGAAGCCCTCTCAGAAGAGCACAAAAGCTCCACTCATATGTCTCCAGTGTTGGCGTGTTTCAGATCCTCATTTTCATGCTGTCTTTCTCTAAGTTATAAGCCTGCCTTTTAGTCAGGAGCATTGCATTGCCCTCTGGGCTCTGTCCCCAGCCAGGACCACTGACCTTTAAACGCCAGACTTTAATCCCTGTTGGTTACAAATCTTCAATGAAAGCAGCTCCTCTGTTTTTCCCAGAAAATGGCTTTGAGGGTGTGTTCTCCTTGTCCATTCCCCTGTGTGTTCATTGCTCTCTTGTCATTTTCTGTAACCAGGACACTCACCCCTCCATAGCATCCGGGATCCATGTCGCCCCCAAACTATATTTCTGGATTTCTTACAATCTTTGATGAGACCTCTATTTTCCCTCAAGTTATTGACTTGTTTTAACAGTCCAGAAGTTGATTTCTTGGGTAACATTGCTTATGTAACAAAAATATAAAAATGACATGATCTTCAATGAATGCTGAATGGATAAAAAAACAGTAATGGAAATTAAATTAGGCACACGCACACAAAAAATGAAGTCTTGTCATTCAAGACAGCATGGGTGTACCTAGATGGTACTATGCTAAATGAAGTAAATCAGATGAAGTAAAGCAAATACCCTATGAATTCACTTACATGTGGAATATAAATACCAAGACAGACTATCAAACAAAACAAAAGAGAAACTTTTCTTAAGACAGAAAACAAACTGATCCTTGTTATTGGGAATGTGGTGGGGATGAAAAGGTAAAAGTGATTAAAAGATTCCACTTTTCAGTTACAAAATAAGTAGAACATGGGTATGTAATGTCCTCCATAAGGAAAGTAGACCACTGCACTGTATCAACATTGGACAGAGATAGATAATAGCTAGACTCAGTCTGCTGATGATTTCCTAAAATATATAAGTATAGAATGATTTCCTAAAATATATAAGTATAGAATCACTATGTTATATTCCAGAATCTAATAAAGGATATCATATCAATTATAGTTCCATTAAAACATAGAATTCCTACTGTGTGAACGGGGGCTTAATATATTCAATTTTGAACTCTCTTGAGCACAGGTATAAAACTTGGAATTTTATACTTTACTCTCATTCTCTTTGAATGACTCCCTACAATTGTCAATTCTATAATATTTAATGTCAGAGAAATAATTATTGAAGCAGTTTGAAAAATTTTAAATTACATGGCTAATACTTATCACAGTGTTGTGTTTCGGGGATATTTACATGGAAGGCAACTCAGAACTACTAAATACCCAACAGGTCACACTGATCTCAGGAAAATATCACCCTCTTTGGTGTTGGAAGGTCATGACTCAAACCTCTCTGAATCACGGTACCAGATCTCACAACTCTGTCAAGTGTCTCTACTTGGGTGATACCCTTTCTTTCTTTCTTTCTTTCTTTCTTTCTTTCTTTCTTTCTTTCTTTCTTCTTCTTCTTCCTTCCTTCCTTCCTTCCTTCCTTCCTTCCTTCCTTCCTTCCTTCCTTCCTTCCTTCCTTCCTTCCTTTCTTTTCTTTTTTCCCTTAGGTGTTAAAATAGTTTATTGAATAATATTGAACCAGTTGCTTTTATTTTTTTCGAATAATTTATTGTCAATTTGGATTCCATATGACACCCCGTGATAAACCCAACATGTGCCCTCCTCTGTGCTCATTACCCACTCTCCCCCCTCCCATACTCCCCTCTCCCATGAGTTTGTTCTTAGTTTTTGAGAGTCTCCCATGTTATGTCTTCCTTCCTCTCTGTGTCTTTTTATTTTTTCCCTTCCTTACCCTCTTCTCGTTCCCCCCTGGGTTTCTGTTAGGTCTCCCAAAGCCTACCTATGCGTGGGAACATATGGCATCTGTCTTTCTCTGCCTGACTTATTTCACTTAGTATAATATCCTCCAGTTCCATCCATGTTGCCACACATGGCCAGATTTCATTCTATCTCATTGGTGCATAATATTCTATTGTATATATATACCACTTCTTCTTTATCCATTCAACAGTTGATGGACACTTAGTCTCTTTCCATGATTTGGCTATTGTCGAAAGTGCTGCTATGAACATCGGGGTACATGTGCCCCTATGCATCAGCAGTCCTGTATCTCTTGGGTAGATTCCTAACAGTGCTATTGCTGGGTCATAGAGTAAATCTATTTTCACTTTTTTGAGGAACCTCAACACAGTTCTCCAGAGTGGCTGCACAAGTTTGCACCCCCACCAACAGTGCAAGAGGGTGCCTGTTTCTCCACATCCTCGCCAGCATCTATATTTTTCTGATTTGTTCATTTTAGCCACTCTGACTGGTGTGAGGTGATATGTCAGTGTGGTTTTGATTTGTATTTCCCTGCTGATGAGTGACACTGAGCATCACTTCATGTGTCTGCCATTTGGATGTCTTCTTTGGAGAAGTGTCTATTCATATCTTCTGCCCATTTCTTCACTGGATTATTTGTTTTTCAGGTGTGGGGTTTGGTAAATTCTTTATAGATTTTAGATACTAGTCCTTTATCCGATATGTCATTTGCGATTATTTTTTCCCATTCCATTGGTTGCCTATGAGTTTTGTTGGTTGTTTATTTTGCCGTGCAGAAGTTTTTATCTTGATGAGGTCTCAGTAGTTCATCTTTGCTTTAAATCCCTTATCCAGCCGCATAGCACTTGCCTCAAACCCACAAAATACATACGTTCCAACTTCCATCTGTAATATGCTGTGCCACTTTCACAGAGAAATGAATTGCCAGAATTTTAAGTTTCACTCTCTTAACTTATTTGTGTTTTTCCTTCTTAAATGTAAACTCCAGGAAGAATATGGTAAGTCATTCATTACTTCCTTGTGTTTATCGGATTGATTGCAATATTAAGAAGTCAGAAATTTTTTAAGGAAATATTTAAAAGAGAAACAGTTGGTAAAAATAGAAATAAGTAAATACTAATCATGAATTTGGGATTGTGCATTCCCTTCCCTTTTGTCCCTTTTGTGGTTTAAGTGTCCATGAGCTCTGTTGGGACCATTATGTGTATAATCCCTTGATGTTAGCAAATATTGTTTGAGTGTACAGAGGGAGAAGGTGGTTAATGCCTGGACAAAGTACTAAAGGAGGATCTGCAGTAAATTCACCAGAACTCCTGAAAAGGCACGTGGTGCTACATTTCCATGCAGAGCACAGCCTGGTCCACTAACGAAATCTCTAATAATATTAGCTACTCTCGCTTTTTGTTGAGTAAATTGCAGTGTATGTTTTACTTGCTAACTCACTTTCATTGGAATTGAGAAAAGGAAACTTGTGTAAAATGCACGTAGAGAACCTTTTTTTTTCCCTCTTTTGCATTTTCAAAATATCCTCATGTTTTGAGGATTCTTTCTAGCCTACTCTAACCTCCTTGCATTTTAAGAACTTTTCTCATGTGCTGCAGACGAGTTTCCAAGATATGTATTGGTGTTAATATTATCATCGCTCTATGTCCCCTGAGAGCTCCAGGGATTTAAGTCTTTCAATGCCCAGGAAGAAGAATCTTGGAATGAGCGATGAAGGCTCAGTAGCTGTTTCAGTTTATTCCTGACTCTGGATATATTACCCTCCCAAAGGCACCCCGATCCTGTCCCAGTCTCTTGAAGCTTGGACCCCAAGTGTAAATCTGGATGAACTGTGTTTGTAGAATATCCTATGATGAGCTCCACAGACTCAGCAGATGGAGGGGCATGGACCGACTTAGTTCTTAGAGAAGGGGGCTGTAGATGAGGGAGTTATGAGCATATTTATGATAGTCTATAGTGTCTTAGAAATGAGCTACTTGATATGATGGACACAATGCCTGATTCTTGTTTTTTTCTCTAGCTGTTTTTTTCACATACTTGTCTAACATTGTAGGAAGTTTCAACCCAGAGGTTGAAAATTTGTTTAAAGTCTGTTTCTTTAGAAATTCTTGCATACATTGTTGAATCCTGATGAAACAGCAAGGTGAGTAGTGTTTGTTTCAATATAGGAGTCAAAATCTCAAAAATAAAATATCCTTGATCTTCTAAATTTAGAACTTGATTTCCATATCATAAATGATCAATTCTTTTAACAGGTTTCCCTGGATAAGATTAGTTAGTTATCAGTTAAAACTACATTGTAAGTCAATCAGGAAAAAATATATACCATATGTGTCCACGCATAGGTAGATTTCAAGAAACTTAGTCAAAACCATGGGGGAGGGGAAGAGGGGAAAAGAAAAAAGAAACTGACCCAATTTGAAAATAAATTATTAAAAAAAAGTAATAACAGTACCACTAATAAATTATTGTTATATTTCTTTAAAAAAAAAAACTACGTTGCGTTTGGTAACAGAACAAATAATAGGTTATGTAACCAATTTGCATTTTAAAATCGTCACACTGTGGCATCTCCGTTGAAATATTTCACCTGTTTATTAGATATTTTACTTTTCGTAGGGCACTGCAAAGTATTAAGATATTCCTTTATGTATTTTTCTGCTATTACTTCTAAAATGCACATCCTTACCTGAGTTTTGATCGTCACCTTGGTTTCGGCTAATTCTGACTTCTTTATTATTAAATAATTATTAATGCCAATTTGTACTTTCTTTGGTAAGATGCTCAACAAATTTATTACCATCATTTTTTTGGCTCTTTTAAAGGCCTTATAAATGTTTCTTTATTATATGGAAAATTGCAAATTATGATCTGCATAAGATTTGATATTCTGTAACCATATTTTATTTCCTAGTTTTGATCTCTTTTGTTTTTTTTTAACTCTTGATCTTGTTACATGAGAAAGATTTTTTTTAATTTTTAGGTTTATTTTCTTTATTTTGAAAGAATGAAAGAGAGCTCAGGGGAAAGGCAGAGAAAGAGGGATAGAAAGGATCTCAGGCAGACTCTGTGCTGTCAGTAGAGCGCTATGGGGACTCTAACTCAAGGACAGTCAGACCATGACCTGAGTTGATGTCAAGAGTCAGGTGCTTAACTGACTGAGCCCCCAAGGTGCCCTAGGAGAATGTTTTTAGAGTACTTTGATCTCTGTACCTTTGCACTTGTTTTTCACTACTACCGAAATATTTTATTTCTGTGGACATGAACCAATTAACTCTGCTTTGCCTTGGGAAGCTAGAGTATCCTCACTAATTCAGAGAAGAATCTGAGTACTCTAAGGAATCCCACGGTCAAGCCTTCTATCATTATTGCATTGCAAGTTGCTTTGTGCATGTGACAGTTCAGAGTTCTGTATCTTTCTTTACTGAGAGAGCCTGGTCTTTTGGATTTTCTAGAACATGCTGTCTACAAGCAGTGAAAGTTTGACTTCTTCCCTATCCAATTTGATGTCTTTTACTGAGGCTCACTTTTCCAGTTTCATGTCAAAGAACTGTGTAGCGAGTGGATATTTGACAATAGATGAATATCTTGCAGTTATTCCCCATTGAGGATGATATTCAGTGTGGTTCTTTCATATATGGCCATTATTTTGTGGTGTTTTCCCTCTATCCCTATTTTGTGGAGGGCTTTAAATTTTTTTTTTGCAAAAAATAATGCCTGTGGACCCTGTGTGGTTCAATAACTTGAGTGTCTGAATCTATGATTTCAGGTCAGTTTATGACCCCTGGGTCCTAAGATTCAGTGCTGAGCATGGATTTGTGTAAGATTCTCTCTCTCTCTGTATCTCTCTGTCTCTCTGTCTCTCTCTCCCTCCCTCTTTCTGTGCTGGTGTTCTCTCTCTCTCTCTCTCTCTCTCTCTCTCTCTCTCTCTGTCATAAAAATAAACCGAAAGGGAAAGAATTGACTCTGTACTTTGTTAAATGCTTTATCGGCAGCTATTGACAGAATCATATATTTGTTCTTCATTCATTAATTGAGGTGGTGTATCACATTGATTCACTTGTGAATATTGTACCACCCTTGCAGCACAGGAAAAAAATCCCACTTGGGTTTGGATAATGACTGTATGGATATTTCTATTCAATTTTCTGGTATTTCCTTGAGAATTTTTGCATCCTCCTTCACTGGGTATATTGGCCCTTACTTCTCCTTGTTTAGTGAATTCTTTGTCTCATTTTGGTATCAGCGTAATGCTGGTTTCATAAAATGAATTTGAAAGCATTCCTTCAATTTCCAAGTTTCGGAATAGTCTGAGAACAAGTATGTACTCTTCTGCAACTGTAAGGTAGATTTTCCTAGTCAAGTGGTCTGCACTTGGACTTTTCTCTGGGGGTAGAATTTTGATTAGGAATTTAATGTCTTTGCTGTTTATTGGTCTTTGGAGGTTTGCTTTTTTTCCTGTTTCAGTTTTGGTTGCTGATACGGTTCTAGGACTTTACCCACTTCTTCCAGGTTGTCCAGTTGGTTGGCATGTATTTTTTGAGAATACGCTCTAACAATGGCTTGTGTTTCTGTGATGTTGTTTGTTATATCTCCTCTCTCCTTTGTCATTACATTTAATTGTGTCCTTTCTCTTAACTTTTTGATAAGTCTGACTGGTATTTATCAATTTCATTAATTATTTTTTTGTAGATCCTTCTCCTGGTTTCCTCCATATCGTTTACAGTTTCCTTTGTTTGTTTGTTTCCTTATCATTTACATTCTTTGAATCTTCGTTATTACCTAACTTCTGTGAGCTTTAGGCTTTGCTTTGGATTCTTTTTCATGCTACTTTTAGTATCGTTTAGGTTTTTTATTTGACATTTTTCTTGCTTCTTGTGGTCGGTATTGTTCTATACTTCCTTTGGAACTACTTTTGCTGTATCCTTAAAGTTCTGGAGCATTGTATTTTCACTACATTTGTTCCCTTGTATGTGTCTTCACTTTTGATTTCCTGTTGAACCCATTTATTCCATATATCACGTTTTTAACCTCTGTGCTGAGCTAATGGCGCCAAGTCCATCAATATCTATGGTGTGAGAAAAATGATATTTTTATATTTTTAGTCATTTTCTGTTTGATTATCCCCTTGTTTTTCTAGATATGTAAGAAAATAGAATTTGAGTTCTTTCTCTTCCAGTCGAGGGTTTCAAGATGACATAACACCTAACTTTCACAGTCTCATTTCTGTGCAAATTAATCTCTTGTCTTGATGTCATTTTATACTGGACTGAACTTAATGACATTGCTCTTACACCTCTGAGCTGAGTGAGGCAACTGGAAGAATCTTGTGCTGGAGCTGCCAGAAATAGCCATGCCCAGGAGACTTCCAGTTAGGCTCTACCTGGCTTCAGGACAACGATGTGGAGGGTGGATTGACAAGCCCATGAAAGGATATAAATGGAGTAAGAATTGGGTGTGAGGATCTTTCCAACTCTTGCCAAAAGAAAGAGTCAGTTTTTGAGCATCTAAGCACACAGATGACCCTCATATGAGACCAGTTCTTCTCCTTACCTTCCAAAAATCCACACTCGGATCTACCTTCTGTTCCATCCTTGGAGAAATGACAAGCTTCATGGGACAGGAGAGGAGTTAGCAGACCTGAGGCAGAAGGAGTAAGGGAGATTGCATCACCTGGACAGATGAATGCTCAAAATACACATGGGAAATGATATTCTACAAAGCTTATTTGAAAGGATAATCGTGAGATATAATGAAATTTATATCTTGTGTGAAGCTATTGATTTCCAAGTTATTCTACAAAGCAGTTATGAAGGGTAATAGAACTATGTGTACTTAGTCACATTTGGTCAAGAGTTATAGAAGTGGCTACATGGACAATTTACTTATTTAAGTGAAATAGGTACTGAGCAAGAAGCATACTGTATTATTGTTTACTTTTGAAACATTCTGATGTCTCCTGTGTTTTGCAGTCCATTGGGCATCATACTTAGGCTTAGGTCATGATGACAGGGTTTGTGAAGATGAGCCCAGAGTTGGGCTCTATACTGACTGCTCAGAGCCACTCGAGCCTGCTTCAGATGCTGTGTCTCCCTCTCACACTGTCCCTTCCCATTTGTATTCTGTCAATGTCTCTCTGACTCTGTCTCTGTTTCTCTCTCACTAGCTCATAAGTAAAAGTTTAAAAAACATTCTCAAGACAGGCCTTAGAAGAAACTTACTGACTCTCTTTTAAAATTCTCAAAAAAAAAAAAAAAAGAAAAGAAAAAGTTATTATGGTGTGTTTGAGGATAAAATCCATGGGGATTCCATTTCACCTTATGTCCGCAGCCAGGTAGAGTTCATTCTGGAGGACAAATAAGCAATAAGTTCACATTAATTTCAGATATGTGGGAGGTTTCCAAGACTGTATGACTAAACAACTTATGGTTTGGAACATTTAAAGATGAGTATCAGGAAAAAACTCCTCATTTTCCAAACTCCAAAACACATGTCTTGAGTTTTAATGGTTGTTCACCTAAAGGATCCATTACTTGAGCTGAGTATGCTAAAGGCAACACCTTCTTAAAGAGGGTAAGGGAAAACATAACTTATCTCTGAGGAAATCCTCCGATCTCCGATCTCAGTGTGGTTGTTATTGTTGTTTTTGCCCTATTCATTTTCTACTTACCAGGTTCCAGATATTTTAAATGAACTTCTGCTGAAATGAGTTTGTGAAGAACAGTTTCAGACTTCTTTCTTTTCTTGGAAAGGAATTGGAGATCCTTCCACTTATTTTCTAAACTTCCAGACTTCATCTAACAGAATCCTTTTGTAACATACACTTTTATATCTATGTAAATGCTTTTACAGGACAAGTTATATTTTTTAATTTATATGTTATAATAATTATCAGAACACAGAAATTAAAATTATCATTATTATTAGTATTATTATTATTCAGTGGAGAAATGTGTCTTTCTATGTCAGAAAAATATACTGGATCATGAAGGGGCTGCGTCCCTGTTCTCAAATAGACCTGAAGATCTGGGACATGTTTTGCCTGAATAGAGATCAGAAGACAATTTTTAACATACTTTTCTATTGTGTGTTTCTTTATATAGAGGGAAGAAAAGAAGAGAACAAGGAGCAAGGTAAGTGAGATTTAGATTGGAACATTACAGCCTTGATGTTCCTTCAAAATTAAGAGAAAACAAAATCCAGACACCCCTCTTATGACCCACAGGTGTTTAGAAGCAAATTAAATACATTTCTGTTACATTTTAACAAGTGACCATAAGTATTCAGAAGTCAGAGAATGATGTTGGTGTGAATGAGGAAGAACAAGATGCACCAACTGATGGTGTCATGGACTGCAACTCAGAACTTACAACTGCCCCATTCAGTGAGGGCAGTCAGCTTTTGTGCCTAGAGCAATGAATTACCTATTGTTAAGTCAGTGCTTAAGAAAAACTGAGGAGAAAGGACTCTTTCGTTACAGAGGTTGCCATCCTAAGACAAATGCAAATTCCACATCTAAATAAGAAATTTAAACAAGCATTCTAAGGGTGGTACGGAAGAGGCTTTGAACCCATACGATAGTGAGATGGGACTTATTCCTGGGGTTGTGGAAATCCTGAAAAAGCCGCAATGCGGAAAAGGCCCTTGACACTGAAGAGGACAGGTTGGCCGGTCAAAGAGAGGACTTGCATGTGTAAAGCACAAAGCACAGCGTGCTTCTGCTTCTGCTTTTCAGAGTACAGATATTTTACCTGTTTGGTTCGGTTTATTCTTAGCTATCTTACAGTGTTTGGTGCAATTACAAATAGAATTGTTTCCCTAGATTCCCTTTCTGCAGCTTCCTTGTTGGTGTATGAGCAATCCAATAGATTAATGTATATGTTTCTACATCCTGTGTCTGTACTGGATATCTGTGTCATTTGTAGAAATTCGTTGCTGAAGTCTTTCAGTTTTTCTAGAACATGCCATCTACAGGTAGAGAAAGTTTGAGGTTTTGCCGCTGGAACTAAATGCCTTTTATTCCTTTGTACTGTCTGTTTACGAGGCTCAGTGTTCCAGTTCGATGCCAAAGAACCGTGGTGAGAGTGGCTATCTGACAATAGATGAATATCTTGCAGTTGTTCCCCGTTGAGGAAGATATGCAGTGAGGGTATTTCCTATAGGGCCATTATTTTGTGGTGTTTGTTCCCTTTATCCTTATTTTGTGGAGGCCTTTAATTCGATTTTTTAAATCAAATAATGATGCCTGTGGCACCTGTGTGGCTCAGTCACTTGAATGTCTGAATCTATGTTTTTAGGTCAGTTTATGATGCCTGGGTCTTAGGATCAAGGCCCACATCAGATTCAGTGCTGAGCCTGGGTTTATATAAGATTCTCTCTGTTTCTGTCTCTGTCTCTCTCTCTCCGACACCTCTTTCTGTGCTGGCATTTCTCTCTCTCTCTCTCTCTCTCTCTCTCTCTCTCTCTCTCTTATTTCTCTCTCTGTCATAAAAATAGACCGAAAGGGAAAGAATTGACTCTGGATTTTGTTAAATGCTCTATCGGCAGCTATTGACAGAATCATATATTTGTTCTTCATTCATTAATTGAGGTGGCGTATCACATTTTTTCACTGGTGAATACTGTACCTCCCTTGCAGCACAAGAGAAATATGCCACTTGTCTTTGGATAATGACTTATTGGTATTTCTATTCAATTTTCTGGTATTTCCTTCAGAAATATTGCATCCTCCTTCACTGGTTATATTGGCCCCTACTTCTCCTTGTTTAGTGGATTCTTTGCCTCATTTTGGTATCAGGGTAATGCTGGCCTTTTAAATGAATTTGAAATCATTCCTTCAATTTCCAATGTTTAGAATAGTCTGAGAACAGGTATGTATTCTTCTGGAACTGTAAGGTAGCTTTTCCAGGTCAAGTGGTCTGCACGTGGACTTTTCTCTGAGGGTAGAATTTTGATTAGGAATTTAATGTCTTTGCCGTTTACAGGTCTGTGGAGGTTTGCTATTTTCCTGTTTCTGTTTTGGTTGGTTGAATGGTTCTAGGACTTTACCCATCTGGTTGTCCAGTTCGTTGGCATATATTTTTTGAGTATATGCTTTTATAATGGCTTGTATTTTTGTGATGTTGTTTGATCTTTCTCTTCTCTCCTTTGTATTGTTATTTATTGTGCCCTCTGGTACATTCTGATAAGTCCGGCAGGGTTTATCAATGTCGTTAATTTATTTTTTTTATATCCTTCTCGTTCTTTCGTGATGTTTACTCTTTTGTTGATTTCTTTTGTTTCCTTGATTTTTTTTATCATTTCTCTCTCTTTGAATCTTCATTATCACCTTACTTCTGTTGCCCTAGGATATATTATAGATTCTTCATCTACTTACTTTTGGTGTAAGTTCAGATTTATTTTCACATTTTTCTAGCTCTTGAGGTAAGTATTGTTCTAGAGTTCCTTTGGTACAATTTTTGCTGTATTCATAAGTTGTGAGGCGATGTGTTTTCATTTCGTTTGTGTCCATATATGTGTCTTTCCCTTTTGATTTCCTGTTGGGCCCGTATATGCCTTATACCGCGTTCTTTGACCTCCGTGCAGAGCTAAGGGCATCCAGTCCATCAAAATCCGTGGTGTGGAAAAAATGATTTTATTCATATCTTTGTCATTTTCTGTTTATCTCCTTGTTTTCCTAGGTTAGATAGGAAAAGAAAACATGAGTTCTATTTCTTTTCTGGTTGATGGTTTAGAGATCATTTCTGTGAAATCATTTCTGTGAAAATTAATTTCTTATCTTGACTTCATTTTATCCTGGACTGAACGTCATCATGACGTTGGCCTTACACCTCTGGGCCGAGTGAGGCAACTGGAAGAATCTTGTCTTGGGGCTGCCAGAAATGGACTTGCCCAGGAGACTTCCAGTTAGGCTCTATGTGGCTTCAGGGCAAACCTGTGGAATGTGGATCGCATACCCTATGAAAGGATAAAAATGGAATGGCAATTGAGTGTAGGTTCTTGCCAAATATAGCCAAATCCATGCGAAAAGAAAGAGTCAGGATTTGAGCATCTAAGCACACAGAGGACCCTCATGTGAGACCAGTTCTTCTCCTTATATTCCAAAAAAAAAAAAAAACACGTTTTTTCTACCTTCAGATCAATTGCTCAATGAAAAATAAACTTCAAGGGACATGAGAGGAGTTTGCAGAACTGAGCCCGAAGGAGTAAGGGACAATGCATTACCTAGACCGATGAATCCTCCAAATATACATGGGAAAGGTAATTTTCCAAATTTGAAAGAATACCAGTGAGATAAATGAGATATTTTTCTTCCATGATGTTATTGTTTCCAACTGATTCTACAAAACACTAATTAGGGTAATAGAACTTTGTGTATTATAATCTCATTTGGTCCAATGTTTCAGAAAAGGCTATGGGGAATACTTACTTATGTCAATGAATTAGTTCCTGTGCAAGAAGCATAATATTTTACGGTTTATTTAGGAAACTCTCTCGGGGCACCTGTGTATCTCAATCTTTTGAACATCTGACTTAGGCTCAGGTCATGATGTAAAGGATTCTGAAGGTGAGCCCGGATTGGGCCCTGTACTGACTGCTCAGACCCACTCGAGCCTGCGTCAGATGCTGTGTCTCCTTCTCACACTGTGCCTTCCCATTTGCATTCTGTCAATGTCTCTCTGTCTCTGTCTCTCTTTCTCTCTCACGTGCTCATAAATAAATATTTGAAAAAGTTTAAAAACATTCTCAAGACAGGCCTTAGGAAGACACTTGCTGACTCTCCTTTCTTATTTAAAAAAAAAGAGTTATTATGGTGTGTTTGAGGGTTAAATCCATGGAAATTCCTTTCACCTTATGTCTGCAGCCGGGTACAGTTCATTCTGGAGGACAAATCAGCAATAGGTTCACATTAATTTCAGATATGTGGGAGGTTTCCGAGACTGTATGACTAAACGGCCTATGGTTTGGAACATTTAAGATGAGTATCAGGAAAAAACCTCCTTATTTCTCAATCTCCAAAACACATGTCTTGAGTTGTAATGGGTGTTCACCTAAAAGATCCATTACGGGAGCTGAGTATACTAAAGACAACACCTTCTTAAAAAGGGTAAGGTACATCATACCTCTGAGGTATCCTCTGTTCTCAGTAGTGGTTTTTTTTTTTCCCTCTATTCTTTTTCTTTTCTCCACTCTTCATTTTTTTTCTAATTACTGCCTTCCAGATATTATAAACCATCTTGTGCTGAAATGAGGTCGTGAAGCACAGATTCTGACTATTCTCTTTTCCTGGAAACAATGCGTCGAATTTGGAGGCCCTTCAACCTCTTTTCCCAACTTCAAGACTTCATCCAATAGAGTCCTTTTGTAATATATACTTTTCTATCTATGTAAATGCTTTTACAGGTCAAATCATATTTTTCAGTGTCTGTGTTATTATTATTATTTGCATGCGTATTAGTATTAGTACTCACTGGAGAAATGTGTCTTTCTTGGTCAGAGAAATATACTGGATCATCAAGTGTCTGGGTCTGTGTTCTCAAATAGAGCCCAAAGTCTGGGACACATTTTGTCTGAATAGGGGTCGGAAGACATTTTCTAACATACTTTTGTTATGTGTGTTTCATTACATGGAGAAAAGAAAAGACGAGGCAAAACGAGGAAGGTGATTGAGATTTAGCGTTGAACATTCCACACTTGATGTTCCTTCATGATTAAAAGAAAACAGAATCCAGACACCCCTCTTATGACCCACAGGTGTTTAGAAGCAACTTAAATACATTTCTGCTACTCTTTAAGAAGTGACCATAAGTATTCCGATGTCAGAGAATGATGTCGCTGTGAATGAAGAACAAGAAGCATCACCCGATGGTGTCGTGGGCTGGAACTCAGGCCTTCCATCTGCCCCATTCAGTGAGGGCAGTCAGCTTGTGTGCACAGAGCAATGGACTACCTATTTTAAAGTCAGTGCTTAAGAAAAACTGAGGAGAAAGGACTCTTCTGTTACAGAGGTTGCCATCGTAAGACAGATGCAAAGTCCACATCTGAGTATGAAATGTAAGCAAGCCTTCTAATAGTGGTACGGAAGAGGCTTCGTGCTGCTTTGAACCCATACGATAGTGAGATGGGACTTATTCCTGGGGTTGTGGAAATCCTGAAAAAGCCGCAATGCGGAAAAGGCCCTTGACACTGAAGAGGACAGGTTGGCCGGTCAAAGAGAGGACTTGCATGTGTAAAGCACAAAGCACAGCGTGCTTCTGCTTCTGCTTTTCAGAGTACAGATATTTTACCTGTTTGGTTCGGTTTATTCTTAGCTATCTTACAGTGTTTGGTGCAATTACAAATAGAATTGTTTCCCTAGATTCCCTTTCTGCAGCTTCCTTGTTGGTGTATGAGCAATCCAATAGATTAGTGTACGTGTTTGTACATCCTGTGTCTGTACTGGATTTCTGTGTCACTTCTAGAAATTCGTTGGCGAAGTCTTTCTGATTTCTAGAACATGCCATCTACAGGTAGTGAAGGTTTGATGTTTGCCCTCTGTAAATCGATGCCTTTTATTCCTTTGTACTGTCTGTTTACGAGGCTCAGTGTTCCAGTTCGATGCCAAAGAACCGCGGTGAGAGTGGCTTTCTGACAATAGATGAATATCTTGCAGTTGTTCCCCGTTGAGGAAGATACTCAGTATGGGTCTTTCCTATATGGCCATTATTCTGTGGTGTGTGTTCCCTCTATCCTTATTTTGTGGAGGCCTTTAATTCAATTTTTTAAATCAAATAATGATGCCTGTGGCACCTGTGTGGCTCAGTCACTTGAATGTCTGAATCTATGATTTCATGTCAGTTTATGATGCCTGGGTCTTAGGATCAAGGGCCACATCGGATTCAATGCTGAGCATGGATTTGTATAAGATTCTTTCTCTCTGTCTCTCTGTCTGTCTCTCTCTGTCTCTCTCACTGTCTCCCTCTCTCTCTCTGTCCTCTCTCTGTCCCCCTCTTTCTGTGCTGGTGTTTTCTCTGTCTCTCTCTGTCTCTCTCTGTCTCTGTCTCCCTCTCTCTCTCTCTCTCTCTCTCTGTCTCTCTCTCTCTGTCTCTCTCTCTCTGTGTCTGTCATAAATATAAACCGAAATGGAAAGAATTGACTCTGGATTTTGTTAAATGCTCTATCGGCAGCTATTGACAGAATCATATATTTGTTCTTCATTCATTAATTGAGGTGGCGTATCACATTTTTTCACTGGTGAATACTGTACCTCCCTTGCAGCACAAGAGAAATATGCCACTTGGGTTTGGATAATGACTTTTTGGTATTTCTATTCAATTTTCTGGTATTTCCTTGAGAATTTTTGCATCCTCCTTCACTGGGTATATTGGCCCTTATTTCTCCTTATGTAGTGGATTCTTTGTCTCATTTTGGTATCAGGGTAATGCCGGCCTCTTAAATGAATTTGAAATCATTCCTTCAATTTCCAATGTTTGGAATAGTCTGAGAACAGGTATGTACTCTTCTGGAACTGTAAAGTAGCTTTTCCAGGTCAAGTGGTCTGCACGTGGACTTTTCTCTGGGGGTAGAATTTTGATTAGGAATTTAATGTCTTTGCCGTTTATTGGTCTGTGGGGTTTGGCTATTTTTCCTGTTTCTGCTTGGTTGGTTCCCCACTTCTTCCTGGTTGTCCAGTTCGTTGGCATATATTTTTTGAGAGTATGCTTTTATAATGGCTTGTATTTCTGTGGTGTTGTTTGATCTTTCTCTTCTCTCCTTTGACATTTCATTTATTTTTGTCCTTTCTCTTAACATTCTGATAAGTCCGCCAGGGTTTATCAATGTCGTTAATTTATTTAATTTCTTTTTCATATTCTTCTCTTGGTTTCCTTGATGTCTTTTACTCTTTTGTTGTTGTTGTTGTTTGTTTCTTTATCGTTTCTCTCTTTTTGAATCTTCATTATCACCTTACTTCTGTTGGCCCTAGGATATGTTATAGATTCTTTTTCTACCTACTTTTTGTGTAAATTCAGATTTAATTTCACATTTTTCTTGCTTCTCGAGGTCAGTATTGTTCTAGAGTTCCTTTGGGACCACTTTTGCTGTATGCCTAAGTTGTGGAGCACTGTGTTTTCATTTCCTTTGTGGCCTTGCATGTGTCTTTCCCTTTTGATTTCCTGTTGGACCCATGTGTGCCTTATGTCGCGTTCTTTAACCTCCGCGCAGAGCTAAGGGTGGCCAGTCCATGAAGATCCGTGGTGTGGAAAAAATGATTTTATTCATATCTTTGTCATTTTCTGTTTGTTTATCTCCTTGTTTTCCTAGGTTAGGTAGGAAAAGAAAACATGAGTTCTATTTCTTTTCTGGCTGAAGGTTTCGAGATCATTTCTGTGAAATCATTTCTGTGAAAATTAATCTCTTATCTTGACTTCATTTTATACTGGACTGAACGTCATCATGACGTTGGCCTTACACCTCTGGGCCGAGTGAGGCAACTGGAAGAATCTTGTCTTGGGGCTGCCAGAAATGGACTTGCCCAGGAGACTTCCAGTTAGGCTCTATGTGGCTTCAGGACAACATTCAGGTTGGAATGTGGATCGCATACCCCATGAGAGGATAAAAATGGAGTGGCAATTTGGTGCGAGGATCTTGCCAAATATAGCCAAGTCCTCGCCACAAGAAAGAGTCAGGATTTGAGCATCTAAGCACACAGACGACCCTCATGTGAGACTAGTTCTTCTCCTTACTTTCCAAAAGCGCACACTTTGTTCTACCTTCAGGTCCACGAAAGGAGGAACCGCAAGCTTCGAGGGGCATGGGAACACTTAGAAGACCTGAGGCAGAAGAAGTAAGGGACAGTGCATCACCTGGACAGACGAATCCTCCAAACATACATGGCAAAGGTAATTCTGCAAAGTGGTTTTGAAAGGATAATAGTGACATATAATGAGATATGTATCTGGCATGAAGTTATTGATTTCCTAGTTATTCTATAAAACAGTTAAAAGGGGTAACAGAACTGTGTGTACTAGTCACATTTAGTCAAATGTTTCAGAAAAGGCTACGGGGACATCTTCCTTGTTTCGGTTAATTAGGTAGTGTGCAAGAAGCATACCATATTACGGTTTACTTAGGAAACTCTCTCGGGGCGCCTGTGTATCGAAATGTGTTGGGCATCTGACTTATGCTCAGGACATGATGACAGGGTTTGTGAAGGTGAGCCCGGAGTTGGGCTCTGTACTGACTGCTCAGAGCCACTCGAGCCTGCTTCAGATGCTGTGTCTCCTTCTCACACTATCCCTTCCCATTTGCGTTCTGTCAATGTCTCTCTGTCTCTGTCTCTGTTTCTCTCATGTGCTCATAGACAAATATTCAAAAAAGTTTAAAAACATTCTCAAGACAGGCCTTAGGAAGACACTTGCTGACTCTCCTTTCTTGTTAAAAAAAAAAAAAGAATTATTATGGTGTGTTTGAGGGTTACATCCATGGGAATTCCATTTCACCTTATGTCTGCAGCTGAGTACAATTTATTCTGGAGGACAAATCAGCAATAGGTTCACATTAATTTCAGATACGTGGGAAGTTTCCAAGACTGTATGACTAAACAGCCTATGGTTTGGAACATTTAAGATGAGTATCAGGAAAAAGCCTCCTTATTTCTCAAACTCCAAAACACATGTCTTGAAAATAATCCGTGTTCACCTAAACGACCCTTTACTTTAGCTGAGGATGCTAAAGACTAACACTTCTCAATGAATTTCAGGTATACTATGCCGTAATTTTGAGGATATCCTCCGTTTTCAGGTTTTTTTTTTGCTTTTTTTTTCTTTATTCCCCTCTTGATTTTCTTTCTAATTACTGCCTTCCAGATATTATAAACCATCTTGTGCTGAAATGAGGTCTTGAAGCACAGATTCTGACTATTCTCTTTTCTTGGAAACAATGCGTCGAATTTGGAGGCCCGTCAGCCTCTTTTCCCAACTTCAAGACTTCATCCAATAGAGTCCTTTTGTAATATATACTTTTCTATCTATGTAAATGCTTTTACAGGTCAAATCGTATTTTTCATTTTCTATGTTATTATTAGTATTTCGATGAGTATTAGTATTCACTGGAGAAATGTTTCTTTCTATGTCAGAGAAATATACTGGATCATCAAGTGTCTGGGTCTTTGTTTCAAATAGAGCCCGTGTTTTGGATACTTTTTGCCCGAATAGGGATATGAAGACACTCTGAAACATTCTTTTCTTTTGTTAGCTTCTTTACACAGAGAATAGAAAAGAAGAGAAAGATGATTAAGGTGATTGATATTTAGTGATGAAAATTTCTCACTTGATGTTTTTTCATAATCAAAATTAAGCAAAATCCAGGCACCTTTTCCAATGACCCACACTTGTTTTGAAGCATCTATTATATCTTCTGCCGGTTTTTAAAAAGCGCACAGAAATATTCATATTAAAGGAAAAAATGTAGGCATTAATGGAAAAACAGAATATGCTATCTGCCGGTTTTGAAGACTGGAGTTCAAGTCTTACATTTGCCCCATTCATTCAGGACAGTCAGGTTTTGTGCATATAGTAAATAACTACTTATTTACACTCTGTGCTTAAGAAATATTGAAAAGAAAAGAGTCTACCTCGTTGTGGAAGTTGCTATCTTAAGACAAATGCATATTCCACATCTAAATAATAAATGTAAAACAAATAGTATAATTGTGTTATGGAAGAGAATTCAATATCCTATGAACACATAAAATAGTGAGATTGGACTTATCCATGGTGTTGTGGATTTGCTGAAAAAGCAGCAATAATGATAAGGCTAGTGTTATTGAAGCTAACAGGTGATAGGTCAAATTGAGGACTTGATTGTGTAAAGCACAAAGCACAACATGAGTATACTTATCAGAGTATAGATCTTTTACCTATTTAGTTAAGGTTATTACCAGGTATCTTATAGTTTTTGGTCCAATTACAATTACACTCTGCTTTGTCATTGTTGGTGTATGAGGGATCCAATAGATTTCTGTACATTGTGTATCCTGTGACTATACTAGATTTGGTGGAGCTTTTATATTTTCCATAACATGTTATCTGCAAGTAGTGAAAGTTTGTCTTCTTCCCTATCAATTTGGATCCCTTTTATTCCTTTGCATTTTCTGAATTGATATGGCTGAGTTTTCCAGTATGGTGTCAAATAATAGTGTGAGAATGGATATCCCTGAGTTTTTTTTTTTTTTATAAGTTTGTTTGTTTATTTTGTTTTCTTTTTCCTAAATATAGAGGAAATATTTTCAGTCGTTTCCCACTGAGGATGATATTAAATGTGGGTCTTTCGTATATGACCATTATCATATTGATGTATGATGTATGTTCTCTATTCCTATTTTGTGATGGGCTTTTATTATTATTATTATTTTTAATCAAGATTGATGCATGGGGGCCTGGGTAGCTCAGTCACTTGAGGGTCTGAATCTTGATTTCAGGTCAGTTTATGATCCCAGGGTCTTGAGGTGAGGCCCATATCAATTGGGTTCAGTACTGACCAGAATTGTTTAAGATTATATCTCTCTCCCTCTGTCTCTGTCCCCCTCTTTCTTGTGCTTGTGCTCTCTGTATCTGTCTCTCTCTCTGTGTGTGTCTCTCTATCATAGAAATAAACGTAAAAAAAAAAGAATTGATGCTATATTTTGTTAAATGCTTTATTTGCAGCTATTGATAGATTCATATATTTTTTTCTTCTTTCTTTTATGCAAGTGGTGTATTATCACATTGACTGATTTGTGAATATTGCACCAACCTGGCAGCACGGAAATGAATCCCACTTGGGCTTAGATAATGACTGTATGAATGTACTGTTTGATTCAATTTGCTGGTGTTTTCTTGAGAATTTTTGTCTCTATGTTCATTAGGGATATTGGAATAGTCTGTGAAGAATAGATATTAATGCTTCTGCTAACTGTTAGGTAGATTTTCCCTTTCAAGCGGTAGGGACTTGGAGATTTTTTTGTGGGTAGTGTTTTGATTAGGAATTTAATGTCTTTGCTGGTTATTTGGTCTGTTAAGGTTTGCTATTTCTCCTGTTTCTGTTTTTGTAGGTTATATATTTCTAGGGAAATATCTGCTTCTTCCTCGTTGTCCAATTATTTGGCATATGTATAATTTTTTCATAATATGCTCTTATAACTCTTTATATTTAGTGGTGGTGGTTGATATATCTCTTCCCTCCTTTGTCATTTCATTTAATTGTGTCTTTTATGTTTTTTATAAGTCTGGCAGGTGTTTATCAATTTTAATATTTTTTTTTTGTTTTGTAGATGCTGCTCCTGGTTTCATTGAACTGTTCTAGTATTTTCTTTATTTCTATATCATTTATTTCTATTTTGATCTTCATTATTACCTTTCTTCCGCTGGCTTTAGGCATTGTTTTTCGTTCTTATTCTAGCTACTTTTACTGTACGGTAAGGTTTTTTTATTTGAGATTTTTCTTGCTTTTTGAAGTAGGTATTGTTCTATATTTCCTTTTGGACCTCTTTGCTGTATCCCTAAAGTTCTGGAGCATTGCACTTTCATTTTCATTCCTTTGAATGTATTTTTCTTTCTCTTCTGATTTCCTATTGGATCCATTGATTCTTTAAAACCACATTCTTTAAATTCCATATATATTTGTTCTTTCCAATTTGTGTGTGTGTGTGTGTGTGTGTGTGTGTGTGTGTGTGTGTATGTATGTTTACTTCAAGTTTGATAGCATTAGGGGCCAAAAAGATGCACGGAATGATCTCAATCTTTTTGTTCAACTGAGGCCTGAATTGTGCTCTACTTTGCGGAATATCCCATGTGCACTTGAAAACAATGTGTATTATGCTCCTCTAGATCGAAATGCTCTGCATTTATCTCTTAAGTCCATTTGGTTCAGTGTGTCATTCAAAATCATTGAATCCTTATCAATTTTGTGCTTGAGTTTTTTGTCCGTTGATGCATGAAGGGTGTTAAAGCCTCCTTCTGTAATTGAATTTTTACTAAGGAGTTACTTTATGTTTGTAATTAATTGGTTTATGTATTCAGGTGCTCCCATGATGGCAGCATAATATTAATGATTGTGAGATCTACTTGTTGGATAGGCCACTTTATTTTGCTATAGTATCCTTTTTCATCTCTTGTTACTGCCTTTGGTTTAAAGCCCATTCTAGAACTGATTCATGATTTCAGCAAAGTTGCAGGATACAAAATCAATGTACAGAAATCGGTGGCATTTCTATACACCAACAATGAAGCAGCAGAAAGAGAAATAAAGAAGCTAATCCCTTTCACAATTGCACCAAAAACCATAAAATACTTAGGAATAAACCTAACCAAAGATGTGAAAGACCTCTACACTGAAAACTATAAAAAAAACTTATGAAGGAAATTGAGGAAGACACAAGGAAATGGAAAAGCATCTCATGCTCATGGATTGGAAGAATAAATATCGTTAAAATGGCAATACAACCCAAAGCAATCTACACATTCAATGCAATCCCAATCAAAATTGCACCAGCATTCTTCTCAAAGCTAGAGCAAACAATCCTAAAATTTGTATGGAACCACAAAAGACCTCGAATAGCCAAAATAATACTGAAAAATAAAACCAAGGCGGGAGGCATCACAATCCCAGACGTTAACCTCTACTACAAAGCGGTAGTCATCAAGACTGTATGGTATTGGCACAAAAACAGACACATAGACCAATGGAATAGAATAGAAAACTCAGAAATGGACCCGCAAGTATATGGCCAACTAATCTTTGACAAAGCGGGAAAATGTATCCAATGGAAAAAAGACAGCCTCTTTAACAAATGGTGCTGGGAGAATTGGACAGCAACATGCAAAAGAATGAAACTAGACCACTTTCTTACACCACTCACAAAAATAAATTCTAAATGGATAAAAGATCTGAATGTGAGACAGGAAACCGTCAAAATCCTAGAGGAGAAAGCAGGAAAAAGCCTCTTTGACCTAAGACGCACCAATTTCTTACTCGACACGTCTCCAAAGGCAAGGAAATTAAAAGTAAAGATGAACTATTGGGACCTCATCAAGATAAAAAGCTTCTGCACAGCAAAAGAAACAACCAGCAAAACGAATAGGCAACTAACGGAATGGGAAAAGATCATCGCAAATGACATATCGGATAAAGGACTAATATCTAAAATTTATAAAGAACTTACCAAACTCCGTGCCTGAAAAACAAACAACCCAGTGAAGAAATGGGCAGAAGATATGAATAGACACTTCTCCAAAGAGGACATTCAGATGGCCAACAGACACATGAAATGATGCTCAATGTCGCTCATCATCAGGGAAATACAAATCAAAACCACACTGGGATACCACCTCACACCAGTCAGAATGGCTAAAATGAAAAAATCAGGAAACTATACATGCTGGCGAGGATGTGGAGAAGTAGGCACCCTCCTACACTGTTGGTGGGAATGCAAACTGGTTCAGCCACTCTGGAAAACGGTGTGGAGATTCCTCAAAAAAATGAAAATAGAGCTACCCTATGATCCAGCAATAGCACTGCTAGGAATCTACCCAAGAGACACAGGAATGCTGATGCATAGGAGCACGTGTACCCCAATGTTCATAGCAGCACTTTCGACAATAGCCAAATCATGGAGAGAGACCAAGCGCCCATCAATTGACGAATGGATAAAGAAGTTATGGTACTTATATACAATGGACTACTACGTGGCAATGAGAAAAAATGAAATCTGGCCATGTGTAGCAACATGGATGGAACTGGAGGGTATTATGTTAAGTGAAATAAGTCAGTTAGAAAAAGACAGATACCATATGTTTCCACGAATAGGTGGACTTTGTGAGACTAAGCAAAAACCCGGGGGAGGGGAAGGGGGAAAGGAAAAAAAAGACACAGAGAGGGAGGGAGATAAAACATAAGAGACTCTCAAAGACTAAGAACAAACTAAGGGTGAGGGGGATGAGGGAGGGGGGAGGGGGGTGATGGGCATTAAAAAGGGCACATGTTGGGATGAACACTGGGTGTTATATGTAAACCAATTTGAAAATAAACTATTATAAAATTAAAAAAAATAAAAATAAAGCCCATTCTGCATGAGATAAGTATTGCCACTCTGGCTTTCTTTTAACATTCAGTTGAATGATAAATATTTCTGTGTCTATTCCTCTCATTCAATCTACAGGCTTTGTGAGGTCTAAAATTAGTCTTTTATAGGCAGCATGTAGAAGGGTCTTGTTTTTGTTATTGTTCTTTCTTCTTTGTTTTTGTATTAGTTCCTCCAATACTGTATGTCTTTTGATTAGGGCACTTCATTCACTTACATTCAGAGTAAATATATACAGAGGTATATACATGTGTTTAGTGTCATTTTATTACTTGTTTTATTGTCGTGCCTGGCTGTTGTCTCTTTTCATTTCTTTCTTTACTTTTTTTCTTTCTTTCTTTTTTTTTAGTGTTTCTTTTGGTCTCTACTTCCCACTCAAGTAGTATCCTTTAATATTGAATGCAGAACTGTTTAGTGGACATAACCTCCTTTAGTTTTTGTTTCTCTTGAAAAGTCTGTATCTCCTTCTGTTCTATGTGATAACCTTGCTGGATAGAGTATTTTAGCTGATAACTTTCCCCTTCAGAACATTGAATATATCATGCCATTGCGTTCTGTCTTATCAAGTCTCTGTGGAAAGATCTGAAGCTAGCCTTGTGGCTCTTCCCTTATAATGTAGGGAATTCCTTTCGTTCTTTCTTATTGGATGTTTGTTCTTTATCACAATATTTTGTGCATTTAACTACAATAGTTTGGGTTTGGGCCTGCTTTTGTTGATTTCTGTGGGATTTGTCTGTGCCTCCTGGATCTGGATGGTTGTTTCCCTCCCCAGATTTGGGAAGTTTTTGCCTATTATTTACTCAATCAAAACTTAAATCCCCTTTTATGTCCCTTTTTGTGCGACTCCTATGATACAAATTTATGTTTCATGGATTCACTGGGTTTCCTAAGTATACTCTCATGGTTCATAATCTTTTTTCTCTCTTTCACTGAGTTTCATTATTTTCCCTTATTCTATATTCTTCATTACTTATTTGTTAATCTAATTCTTCCATCCGCGTTTTCAGTGCATTCAATACAATTCAAATCTTCGTTATTGTATTTTCATTTCTGAGAAATTGTTTTTTAACCCTTTTATCCCTGTGGTAAGGGCCTTCCTGAAGTCTTCCAAGTTTTTTTGAAGTCCAGCAGAAACTTTATGGCTGCTTTAAATCCTCCCTGAGGCATAGTAGTTTTCTTGGCTTTATTTAGATCTCTGGCTTTCACATTATCTTTTTGTTTCGTTTCAGAGGATTCCTCAGTCCTGGCATTGTCTCTAAATCTCTGTATTCTGACCAGAGTTAGGAAAGGCTGTTACATTTTTGCTCCTGAAAGTAGTTGATTATTATTATTATCATATAGTGTCCAGAATCTGATGCTTTAAGGAGTGTCTCCAGGGTGACCTACATACCCTCTGCTCCTGTGTTTTGGTTGCACTGTCCTTCAGGACAGTCATCTTCAGAGAGACAGATTTTCCATAAATAGGGATAGGAAGACACTTTCTAACATACCGTTATTTTATTTCTTTATATAGGGAGAATAGAAAAGTGTGGTAAGTGATATTTATTTTTTAATATTCCACACTTGATGTCCTTTCGTTAGTATAAAACAAAATTTGAACACCTTGTTTATGACCTAGATATGTTTAGACACAGCTCAAATATCTTTCTGCTACTTTTGAAAAAGTGAAAATAAGTGTTCATAAGACAGGGAATTATGTAAGTACAAATAGAGAAGAACAAGATGCATCACCTGTTGGTGTAGAGGACTGAGTTCCGGTCTTACATCTGCTCCACTCAATGAAGACAAACATTTTTCTGTGCATATAGTGATTAATTACCCATTTTATACTCAGTGATTAAGAAACACTGAGGAGAAAAGACTCTCTTTCCTTATGGAACTTGCTATTTTAAGTCAGATGCAAATTCCACTTTTAAATAATAAATGTAAAACAAATATTCTAATAGTGTTATGAAAGAGGATTCATGATGCAATGAACACATACAATAGTGACATTACACTTATGCATGGGGTTGCAGATTTCCTGAAAAAGCAGCAATGAAGATGGGGCTGATATTATTGAAGAAGTCAAGTAGGCAGGTCAAAGAGAGGGCTAGCATGTGTAAAGCACAAAGTTCAACATGGATTAAACTCTGGAGGTGAGAGGTGAGCCCAATTTCTATTAGAGGGGACAATATTATCCAAATACTCTTGTACAGAAATCCCGACAAGGCTATAGGTAGGCAAAAGCTGGGAAATAAAGTATCACTTTACCACTGTAAGAATTTTGAATGCTGTGCAGGAAACAGAATTTTGAATAGTATCCAAGAAAATCAGGAAACATAGAAATGTTAAACAAATACGGCATGCAGAGATAACATTTTCATTTTAAAATGTTATTTTTTTGTTATTTACTTGGTAACTAAAGTTTCTCTGTCACGATAGAACTGTACATATATTTTAAAAAACGAAATGTAAAGATATTTCAAAGAAATCTCTGACTTTATTCCATTCTTTCAGAGAGGATACAATGCCTGGAAGAAGTACTGACTCATGAACTTTCCTTTTGATCACACATCTCTTTGTTGTTTTATTCACTGTTAAATCTTGACTTCAAAACTGTACTTTTATGTTTATTTTTTTAATCTTTGGATTGAAATTTCTTTGATGCAATGCAGATAACTAGAGACTGAAGTATTTTGATTATTGATTCTTATTTTTTGGAAGGACACTGGGTCACTGGAATATTAACACATTCACAAACTCACACTGAATACATACACAGATTTTTTTCTCCAAAATTTTCAATTTATCCTCCTTATTGTTGGATAGGTTATAGCTATAACTCCTTACATATTGCAAATGGTGTTGTTGTTTGAGGTTCAGTGATGGAGGGAAGCAGAATATTATAGCCCAAAATGATACCATCAAACACAATTTTTAGAACCACTAATGAGTTGGGAAATGGTTTAAGGTGTAACTGACAGGGAATGGGTTAAAGGCAGGCTGCCACTTATCTTTGTTAGGATGGACGATACTGACACAATGATAGTAATTGCCTACGGACCACAATTAGTGGTCCTTCATTAATTTGTCAAATTGAAAACTTATGGCTCCATTAGGGTATCTTTTGACTTCTAACAAATTGTCAAATTTATAACCTTGTTCAATATTAGGAACAATAACACTTTGTGTTACATTTTACAACTCCGTATTATTTCAAATAAAGTATTTTCATTTGATTTACACAAATACACTGTGAAGAAGAGAAGTCAAGCTTTAATACATTGTTCCATAAGAAATGTTCAATAAGTGTTAGGAGATTTCTCCAGTTTATATAACTAAGTGATGTAATATTTGCATTCATTTGACAACTTTAAAAGCACATTTACCAATTGAAACAAAGTACAGTCTAGATATCAGATATCGCTTTCTAAAAATGCTTACTAGCAACTGAGTTGCAATGGCTTTAACTGCGCACAGTAGTATACTTACGGTGCTAATATATGAACCGTTAGTTATTTGTATATTATATTAATACTAGTGGAACTTTATTTGTGGTTACAGTAAATAAGTAAAATTTATTTTTACCTACAACTATGGAACTGCATTCACAGGAAAATACTTTTAACCTATATTAGCAGAATACTGTGTAATTAGGTAAATATCTGGTTCATTTTACCCCTTAATTGTGTGCTTATATGATTTTAGCATTAAAAAAAAACTTACTCTTGGTTTGATATGTCTGTGAAAATATGTACCCATGTGAAGGCACATTAGGAAAATTAATTAGTAAATCTGCTTAAATTTCAAAGAATGATTTAGGGCAAATTTAAATTCCCAAAGCATTTAATTTTAAAGAAAAAAGATATAATTATTTCTCTTTAATTCATAAGTTGAATAAGATAGACCTGTACTTGAATCCAAACATTGGTGGATATTAGAAATAAGAGTTGGACAAACTTCCCTAAATCTTTGTTGTCTCAACTATAAAATAAAAATATTTCTCAATCTCATTGCCCTGTCATGAAAATTATTTATTAATGTGCTTCAAATAGCCCTAGGCACATAATAAGTGTTTAGTGTAGCACTGGCCATATTCATAAATTACTTTGACTAGAATATATCTGTATGTGTATATACTCATTTTTTCCCATTCTGCATAAACACTCATTTTCTACTTAAGTGAGTTGAGAAGTGGAAGTGATATAACGAACATAGGTTGAGAGAAGGCAGCAGTTTCGTTTGAAGAAACTAGAGAAAGATTCAAGATAGAGGAAGGGTCCTTCAATACTGTGTTAATTGTTTTTGACTATTATTGATCATAGTAAAGACTGACAACATGTTCTTCCATAGACAATGTTACCCTGGATCCCGGCACAGCTCACCCAAATCTCCAAATTACTGAAGACAACATAAATGTGAAAGAGTTGATAACTATTTGGAACCACCGAAAAGAAGAAATCCCCTGAATTAGCTGCTCTGGGTTTTAGTTCAGCAATTTTGTTTTTGAAGGTAGACACTACTGGGAAGCGAGTGTGAAAAATAAATTAAACTGGAATCTAGGTATCTGTCCGGATTCTGTCTGCAGTGGGGCAGAAATCATGGTGTCCCCAGAGACTGCATTCTGGACACTATGCTTTAATAGAAGTAATGGCTACCAAACTCTTGAAGATCTACGGAAAATGCTCGACCTTGAGGAATCTCCTGAGATTATTGGTATCTTCCTGGATCACGAGGCTGGGAGAGTCTCCTTTTCTAATGTGACAAAACTGTCTCACATCTACACCTATAGAAACTGCTTCACTGAGCCTCTGAAGACATATTTGTGTCCTGCACAAAACGACCAAGGTCATAATGATCATTCTCTGACTATCTTGCAATTAGGTAATATTAAAAAGTCCAGATAAAGATGTTCTATGTGATTGAGGAAAAATTGCCCTACTTTTTCTGTTTATTGTCAGTACCTGATACATAGAGTAACAGGTGGATAATCTGCAATGTTGTAGGTATAGGTATCTGCCTTTTTTTTAATTTGTCAGGAAAATACTGACAAATTGTTACTAATTTCAAAATGTTGTGTGGGAAAATCAAGATATCCAGATACAGAATGAGAGTGCGAGGATTCACTTTTATCTCATCGTCAGGAAAACTCTCACTGGGAAAGTTGATGCACAAACGACGAAATTTCCCAAATGCATAGCTGGAAATGATTTAATTCAAAACAATGGGCAAAATAAAGAAAGAGGGGGCCTGGGTTAGAAAATAGAAGAAGATCTGTGAGGCTCAGATAAAGTGGAGACAGAATGGTTTTAAATAAAGCAACAGAAGTAAGTAACTGAAGCAACATGACAGACTTAGCTGAAATGGATTTTCTTTGTACCACAAACATATAATTTGGGTTTACTATAATAAAATGTTTAATATACAAGTAAGGAAATGTTAAAATGAAATATTTGAGCAAAAACAGAATAATAGAAGTACTCCAAATGAATACCAAATCTATTATCATAGGGTATTTTAAGGGACATGCCTAAATCTGGTTACATGAATATAACTGCTCATTACTTGCAATATTTATGGGGTCAAGAGAGAACATGAAGGTTTTAGGAATGATCTGTATTTGTATTTTAAATTACTGTCCCAGAAAAAATGATAAATAGTATGGTTGTCTGAACCTCACTTAAATCATATGGGGAAAAAAAAACATTAAGAGTTTAGTCTGTCTCATGAAATCGAAAGAACAGTGGACCCATGTTTGCTTTCTGCCTGGGATACTGAGAGTGAAAGAAGGGCCAGGAGCTACTCTGTAGCATGATGGAGAGTGAAGGATTGTATGACATGTGCACTGAACATATCAGGGTGAGGATTTCATGTTTCCTGAAGGCTACACTATGGTCTATGAATCATCTGGGATGCTGCCTACAAACCTGAATACATATTAGTGGAAATTAGATTATGTATCACAGGATGCTTGGCGCCTGAGATAGAAATCTCGAAAAGCCAAAATACAGATCTATTTCCCTTTCCTCAAGCTCACAACAGGAAAAAAGTTTCTCAAATATTTGGGGTTTTTTGAAGAACTAAGGAAGGAAAATTGAGTTTGAAATGCCATTCTAAATGTAACTCATTGCAACATTGATCAAGAAAACTTTCTCTTCTTGTTATTAAATATCAATAGCAACAGCAACAATAGTTTTAGTAATTATAGTAAGTGTACCTTATTTCAGAAATAATTAATAAAAATGTTCTCACTTATGTTACCTCACTCAGACACTCAATAGTTCTCTACAATGTGTATTTTCCCTTACCGCAGTGAGTAACATACCCAAATCATTCAATTACAGGTGTTTTCCTGGTTATCTTTAGCGAGAGGGCTTTGATAAAAGCTAAAGGGAAAATATATCTATCATATGGATGCCACTTTCCACTAACATTAAACTTTCTTGTCGAATAAGATTTAGAAAATGGAAAATTCAGGGCAAAGGGGAAATTCATGACAAAAATAATTTGCCAAAAATGACTGTTCCAGTTCCACAAGACATTTTACAATTTCATTGTGCTGAAATGCCTGAAATTCTGCTCTAATTAAAAGTAAGAAAATAAGGAAGGAGTAAATGACAGAAGTCAGGCAACTTCTCTTACCCTGCCTAGTCCTTCAAACACAGCTATGCAAATAACAAATAATTCTGGAGATCCAAGAAATCAATATGAAGACTGAGAGAACAAAACTGCACATTCACAAGTGAAAGATGGCCACCTCTTATAAGGTAAGAGCTGCAGAGAGTAGGTATGGGAGAAAAAAAAGAATTGTGAGTGCTCCAAAAGGGAGGGATACTTGATTACAGAGAGAGGAGTGAGCTAGTAAGCAAGAGAGAGAGAAAGAAAGAGTGAACCAGCAGGCTGGGGATTGCACAAGGAAATCTCTTCCCCTAATCCATTGACTGGGAAAAGGAGAGGGGCTGACTATTGCAAATTATAAGTAGCAGAGCACAAAGTCTGCAGTTTTAGAAGTTCATGCCATCACCCAGGGTCATGCCTGTTGGTGTAGCAATGTTCCTGTAGGGAAGAAGGGTAGAGACCTGAGAATGGGCAGCATGGTCTAAAAATCATTTGGTAAAAACAGTTCCTTTTTTTTGGAGTGCATTTTGGAATGGTGTCACAGCTTCTCTGAGCCAAAAGAACTGGTGGTGACAATGTGTTGCTTTGTACATTAGAACAGGGACAGAGACACCAGCTGAGGACAACAAATTTGGTGCTGGATTTTTGCTGTGTTTTACCATAAACTCTGAACCACTGTGCACTTGTGCAAGTGTTTTTCTGGGACAAACCAGGAAATCACAAAAAAACAGGAAGATCCTTCTCCATAGGAACAGTGTGAGTTCCTTCTGGGTGGGTCCATAAAATTTGGAGTTCTGTAAGCCAGCCACATGCCTGATATGTAACACAGCAGTAATGTGCCTCCTGACAGGAAGACAGCTCAGACACAGACAAAGTGAAGGCACAGATCCTACAGAGGCTGGGGACCCAAGACTGGTCATTACTATTCTGTAAGGGCTTCATAAAGAGTAGCGGGTACAAACTACCCACTCCAGGGAGAAGAAAGCGGGGGACTGAGGTCCCCCCAGCTCATCAGACTGCCAACGTCAGTGAGCAACACATCACCCTAAAGTGGAGACCAGAGCTGTTTACACCAAGCTCCTCCCTGCCCCCTGCAGGTGCATCTCTGTAGAACGTGGACACCTGAGAATCAGTGTAGCAGGACCCTCCCCCAAAGACCAACACAAACCCCTCACACCAAGTCTGCTGAACATAGAATGCTTCAAAGGTTCAGCGTAGGGGAAATAGGATCTAATTTATATTATATTATTTTATTTTATTTTATTTATTTTATTTTGTTTTGCTTTCTTTTATTCGATTCCATTCCATCCACTCCATTCCATCCTATTCTATCTATTTTGATCTAGCTTCTTTTAATAATTAGACCAAAATACGCAGTTAGAGCTTGCTACATGGTGAACAATGCCCAAAAACCGTACCGCTGCAATCAAGGAGAAAATATTCAGAGTGCTGAATTGAGGGTATGAATAAACAAAACACAACAACAGAGTACATACAAAGGCACAACTTTTTTTTTTATCTCTTCTTAATATAGCCATTACTGTCATGAGCAGAAACATGACAGGCTTTCCCAACAATCTCACACACACACACACACACACACACACACACACACAACAACAACAACAACAACAACAACACAAAAACCAACCAAGAAACAAACAAGAACAGGAATCTAGACAAAATGAAAAGATAGAGGAATTCACCTCAAAAGAAAGAACAGGAAGAAGTGATGGCTGGTGATTTAATAAATACAGATATCAGCATGATGTCTGAAACAGAATTAAAGGGAAAAAAAAACAATTCAAAGGAATTAAAATAATAAAAACACTAAAGAATCATTACTGCAGAGATAAAAAAAAAAAAAAACAACTAAAATGCAAGGTACCTGAAATCAAAAATGCTATAACTGAAATGCAAACCTGACTGGATGGCATGTCAGCAAGGATGATTGAAGCAGAAAAAGAAATCAAAGATAAAGCTTCAAATAATGAAGCTGAAAAGAGAAGGGAAGAATGCTATTGTATCAAAAAGTAGACTTAGCAAACTCAGTGACTACTTGACATGTAATAAAATCTCTATGATAGGAGTCATAAGATAAGAAGAAGCAGAAGAAGCAGAAGCAGAAGCAGAAACAGAAGCACAAGCAGAAGCAGAAGCAGAAGCAGAAGAAGACAGAAAATGGGAAGAAGGTTTAATTGACTATTTACATGTTTTATTTATTTAATTTTTTAAAGATTTGCTTATTTTTAAGAGAGAAAGACAGAACATGAGTGGAAAGGGGGCAGAGAGAGGGAGACACAGAACCTGATGCAGGGCTCTAACTTACAAACCGCAAGATCATGACTTCAGGGGAACTATGATGCTTAACCGACTGAGCCACTCTATCACCCAAGTATTTCTGTCTTTTGTAGTTCCATGCAAATTTAGAATTGTTTGATCTAGGTCTACCAAGACTGCCGGTGTAATTTGATAGGCATTACATTAAATTTATAGATTGATTTGGGTAGTGTAAATATTTTAACAATAATTATTCTTCCAATCCATGAGCATGGAACGGTTTTCTTTCCCTGTGTCCTCTTCAATTTCATTCATAAACTTTCTATAGTTTTCTAAGTACAATTATTTTACCTCGTTAGTCGGAATATTCCTAGTATCTTATGTTTTTTTGCACAATTGTAAGTAGAATTGATTCTTTGACAGGTATTTTCATTAATGTGGGGATAAAGTGAAAATTGCCAAAACAGGCCTAAAATAAGGTGCAAGAATATAGATGTGGATTTTGTTAAGTGCATAGCCTGACGTGTAATCATAATTACATCTTGTGGCTGCCTAATTGCTTTGTTTCTATGGTGCAAAGAGAACTCTGCAAAGCACTTCTAGTGTCTTGTTCTGGATGTGTGGACCATGAAAGAGTTGAAGACCCTTGGCACTACTGGTAACAGAAGGGTTATCCGAGCAATTTATGAGCTGTGTATTCTAGGATAAATCACCTGGATCTTTCTTTCAGAAATATTTTTTTCAAATATATTCAGCCATTTTCCAGCTCTTGTTACAGCCAAATAATACACAAGCTCTAATTGCAGCTGAGAGCCACAAAGGAAAAAAAAATCAGTGCTTGAGCATCAGTCACTGAGGTTGATTGTTATGCTGAACTCTGGAGGTCGTTTTCTTCAGGAATGTGTCAATATTCACTTCTCTGGGAATCAAAGAATTTTGGAGGACAACTGAAGCTGTTGTGGAGACGGGTGGGTGAGCAAACTTGATGGGCTGGAGCAAATATTGAGTTTGGGTTTCCAAACACAGCTTGAGAAAGATGGCACAAAGGAAGACAGGAAAAACATCAACAATAACAACAACAACAAACAGTGAGAAGAAATCTAAACAGCGTTCAAGGACTGAGTGTCATCAATAGGAGAAATGAAGATGAAGGGACGTGTCAGGTCCTTGTTATGTGGAGAGACCTGGGAGAAAGTGCTCCTACCCCTTTAAACACTTGGATGACTCATCATGGATGTCTACTCAACTAGTATGTGAATTGAGAGTAAATCTGTCGTTTCCCAATGGAAATGAGGGAGACACAGTTCTTAGTCTCTGATTCGAAGGTGTCTCTCCTTTCTGTGGCCCCACCCCAACTCATTTCCCATAGAGGCAACTATGTTAAAAAGATGGAGAACACAAACGTTTTGAGATTTGGGGGCAATGGGATACAGACATATCTACATTTGGTTTATTGCCTAAACAGAAACTGCAGCTCTTTGGCATATACCACAAAAAGCAGAGAGCACGAAGGAAGCTTGCTCAGTGTGATTCCTGGTAATGGCTTTCATGAAGTTATATAATGCACACTTCAGGATTGAGCCCAATGAGCATAAAGTGCTGGTTTTCATGCACTCTACCATAGCAAGATCGACAGACACCCAAAGACCAAGGTACAGGTGCAAATCAGCACGTGAAATAAGACACATTTTAATAAATGATTGTCAGGGAAGTGTGTATTCCTATGGAATTTTTTTTCAATACATTCTTACTTCATATCACACATAAATGTCAATTTTAACTGTTTTTCAGTCTTAAATGTAAACAAAAATATACATAATTTAAAAAATAACATAGGTCACTGTCTTTATACTCAGGAATATTTTATGTAAGACATAAAATCTACTGACACGAAAGCAAATGGATTATTTTGACTATATTAAAATAAGCCAATTTTAATGAAAAAAAACACACATAAATATGTTTAAAAGAAGCCCCAAAATGAAAAAGAGTATTTACAACATATATGAGGAAAAAATATATAAAAAATCAGTAAAGCCAAAAAACACATCAAGAAAGAGTTAATTTAGATATCTAATAAATAAATGAATATATTTTCAACCTTTTGTTCAACAGGAAAGTGCTTATTAAAACCACAGTTAGATAATTTCTATAACCAGCATATGTCTCTATATTAAATATTCAATGAATAACATGGATTGTTGAGGGAAGGAAAAGAAAGTAATTTCATAATGTACTGGTGTGAATATAATTTGCTATAGTAATTTTGGAAAATGTTTTGGAATTATTCAATTTAGGAAGCACTCTACAAACCATAAATTAAAAATCTTCTGTACGGCAAAGGGAACAACCAACAAAACTAATAGACAGCTGATGGAATGGGAAAGGATAATAGCAAATGACATAAATTTGATAAAGGACTAGTGTCTAAAATCTGTAAAGAAGATACGAAACTCCACACCTGACAAACAAATAATTCAGTGAAGAAATGGGCGGAAGGTATGAATAGACACTTCTCCAAAGATGACATCCAGATGACCAACAGACACACGAAACAATGCTCAATGTCACTCATCATCAGGGAAATGCAAATCAAAGCCACACTAAGATACGAGCTCACACCAGTTAGAGTGGCTAAAATGAATAAATCGGTAAACTATAGATGCTGGCGAGGATGTGGAGAGGCAGGCACCCTCCTACACCATTGATGGGAATGCAAACTATTGCAGCCGCTCTGGAAAAGGATGTGGAGTTTCCATAAAAAAATGAAAATAGAACTACCCTATTCCCTAGCAATAGCACTGCTAGCAATCTACCCAAAAGACACAGGAATGCTGATGTATATGGGCACGTGTACCCCAATGTGCATAGCAGCACTTTCGACAATAGCCAAATCATGAAAAGAGACTAAGTGTCCATCAACTGGTGAATGGATAAAGAAGAAGTGGTACATATATATAATGGAATACTACGTGGCAATGAGAAAGAATGAAATCTGGCCATGTGTAGCAACATGGATGGAACTGGAGGATATTATGTTAAGTGAAATAAGTCAGTCAGAGAAAGACAAATACCATATGTTTCCATGCATAGATGGATTTTGAGGACTTAGCAGAAAACCATGGGGGAGAAGAAGAGGGGTAAGGAAAAAAGACACAGAGAGGAAGGGAGACAAAACATAAGAGACTCTGAAAGACTAAAAACAAACTGAGGGGTGAGGGGGGTGTGGGATGGGGGAGAGTGGATGACGGTCACAGAAGAGAGCACTTGTTGGGATGAGCACTGGATGTTATATGGAAACCAATTTGACAATACATTATTTTAAAAAAAGATACAAATATAGATTATCTTAAATAAAAAAATACAATTGTAAGTAATTGTACTCCTAAAGGCAACGAGAAACAAGTATATAAATGTCTATACAATATTGTTTATAATATCCCCCAATGGGTAAAATCCTAGTGTCCACCAAAATATAGATTGAATTAATAGATTTATATATATTTATAAAATATAAAATTTGAGATTGTGGTTCACGATGGTTCAGCAGCATGGAAGCTCTCAACTTGTCTCCTACCTGAAAACACAGCTAGATCAGCATATTTTGGAAATTTATCTGAGGATTTTGCACCCCTTGGAAACTGATATGACTATTGACACAACAATCTGCCACACTTTAGCCACAAAAATAGACAGGTAAGTAATGCAGATAGAGAAACTAAGGGAGAGAAAAATGGTGGAAGAAAGGAGATGTTTTTGTGGAGAGAGGATAAAGAAACTGGGAGAGTGTGGCATATCGGGAGAATACAACAAAAGCACCCCTCCAGAAAGGAGCTGGAGAGAAACCAGAAGAGTGAAAACACTCACAAGGGACTGAATAAGAAATATGTGCACCAATGCCATTGATGGAGAGAAAGGAGAGGGTTTCAATACCATCAAGATTCTGTGAACATAGGAGCACAGAGTCTGAAATTCCGGAGCTCAGTGCCTGATGACACTCTGATGAAGAAAAAGGATGAATACCCAGGAACAAGTAGCAAGGTCTTAGGGGTCTATGTGCCACCTATGGAGAAGTGGTCCCCCATGTAGAGAGCACTTGGTAGAGGCCACATGGCCTCCCCACAGGCAAAATTCCCAGTCAACTTGAGACAACACCCACATTTGCTGGGATTGGCACAAAATCTTCAGAGTGAGGTGAAATCTGGCTCCAGCTATGTGTTGTGAATTGTCACAATCCCTGAACATCTGCCACTGAGAGATCACACAAATATTTTCTGGAACAAGACGTCACTTGGCCATGGTTCAGCAAGACACTCCACCAGAGAGTTGGAGTGGGTCTGAGCTTCAGGGTTGTCTGAAGGGAGGACTTTTGAAACACAACCCTATCGGAGATAAAACTCTGGAGAGAAGTGCCACCTGACAGGCTGGTGATACGGACAGGATAGAGACAGGGAGTAGACAGAAGCCTGAGACAAAGCAAGGGTACTTGATTGCAGGTCAGTGAGAGTGCAAAATTCCCGTGCCAGAGACGAGGAAACTGTGTGAGTTCATTTCCACCTCTCCTGCACAGTGCATCCACATGCATGCACTTGCATGCACTCCACACCAAACCCGAGTAACTTAGGCTAACCCAGTAACTTAAGTAACACCACCGAGTGGAGAAAAGAGCCTTTATACTGAATGCTGCCCAACTACACCCTCCAAGCACATCCCCTAAAAGACCAAAACAAGTCCATCCACCTGCTTATTCTACAGACTGTACAGTGCTTCATAGTTTTAGTTCTAGGGGAAACTAGATGTAACTTCATTCAGGTTTCATTCTGTTTGCTGCTATATTTGTTCGTGCTTTTTGTTTGTTTGTTTGTTTAGTTTGTTTGTTTGTTGTTGTTGTTGTTTTTGTATTTTGCTTCTGTCTTTGATTAAATGGTTTTCTTTCTATTTTTCCATTTCTGGGATTAGAAAGAAAAAAAATTTTAATTTCTTTATTAAATTCTGTGGTTTTTATTTTTAAATTATTTTCTTACTGTTTTTTGTAACCTTTTAATGCTATTTCACTTTATTTAATTTCATTCTATGTTATTATATACATTTTTTGAATTTATAAATATTTTCTTACCTTTTTTCCCTATCTTTTTCTTTTTTCCTCTATTCTATCAAACTTCCTTCAACAACCATACCAAGACACATGTAGTATCCAGTGTTCTTTATTTGATTTTTTTTTATTTTTAATTTTTTAATTTTTACTTTTTATTTCATCTTTTCTTTCTTCCAAAATGACAATATGAAGGATTTCAGCACAAAAGAAAGAACAGGAATAAGTACAGCCAGGAGCTTAAGCAACACTGATATAAGTAAGATTATTGAACTAGAATTTAGAACTATGATTATAAAAAATATAAGCTGGGATTGAGAAAGCATACAATCCCATTCTGTGCAGATAAAAGAAGTAAAATATAGTCAGTACAAAATTTTAAATGCTATAATTGTGATGTAAACTTAAATGTCACAACATCAAGAATAGATGAAGGAGAGCAGTGAATCAGCCATCTACTAGACAAACTTACGGGGAATAGTGAAGAAGAAAAAAAGAGGTAAACCAAGTTAAATGAGCACTATACAAGACTTAGAGAAGTCAGTAACTTATTAAAAAGGAATAAGTTCGAAATCACAGGAGTCCCAGAAGTTAAAGAGAGAGAAAAATGAGTAGAAGATTATGTGAATAAATTATAGTGGAAAACTTTCCTAATCTGGAGAAGGACAGACATCAAAATTCCCAGTAAAATCAACAAAAACCAACCATTAACAAGGCATATCATAGTCAAATTCACAAAACACACATATGAGGAAATAAGAAAGCATCGAGAGAGAGAGGGGAAAAAAATCTTTATAGGGTCAGTCAGATCAGGTGTACAGCAGACGTTACTACAGAAACTTAGGCCAGAAAGGATTGAATAGATATAATCAATGTGCTGATTCAGAGGGGGGGAGGGATATATATATTTCTTGCAGAACTGTTTTGTCACAACAATCTTTAGTTTTTGTTTTTATTTGTAACTCTTTACATATATTTTCTTTTTTGAAAGAAACCATAAATAAATAAAGTAAAGGATGTTGTGACCACTAAAATAGCCCTGCAAGATATTTAAGGAGGCATTTCTTCAATGGAGAAATGACGAAAGGAAAAAAAAAAAAAGACTAAAAACAACAAAGCTAGAAAGGAACAAAGATTGTCACCAGAATCTCCAACTCTACAGGCAATAAAATGGCAATAAATTCATATCCTTCAGTACTCACTCTAAATGTCAATGGACTAAATGCTCCAAGCAAAAGACACAGATTAACAGCATGGATAAGAAAAAAGGATCCATATATGCTGTGTACAAGAGACCCACTTTAGACCTAAAGACGCCCTTATATTGAAAGTAAGGACGTGCAGAACGCATTACCAATGCTAATGGTTACCAAAACAAAGATGGAGTAGCCATACTTATAACAAGCTAGATTTTAAAACAAAGACCTTAACAATTAGGTGAAGAAGAGCATTATATCATTATTAAGGGGTCTATTCACCAAGAAGGTCCAACAATTTTAAAGATGTTATCTCAAAGGTGGGAGCACACACATATATAAATTGATTAATTATAAACATAAAGAAACTCATAGATGATAATCTCATAATAATAGGGGACTTCAACACCCCACTTACAATAATGGACAGATAGTCTGAGCAGAAAATAAACAAGGGAACAAAGGCTTTGAATGACACACTGGATCTGGATGGACATAACAGATATATTCAGAACATTTCATCCTAAAGCAGCAGAATACATATTCCTCTCAAATGTACATGGAGAATTCTCCAGAAAAGATCACATACTGGGACACAAAACAGCCCTAAACAAACACAAAAAGATAGAGATCATACCTTGCATATTTTCAGACCACAACATTATGAAACTTGAAATCAACCACAAGAAAAAATGTGGAAAGACCATTGATACTTAGTGGTTAAAGAACATCCTACTAAATAATTAAGGGTAAACCAAGATATTAAAGAGGAAGTTGAAAAGTACGTTGAAACCAATGAAAATGAAAACAATATAGCCCTAACCTTGTGGATATAGCAAAGGTGGTCATAAGATGGATATATACGCCAATATAGGCACTCCTAAGGAAGGAAGAAAACTCTTAAATACCCAACCTGATCTTAATTACGCTGGAGAAAATAACTGGAAAAAGATGAGCAAATAAAGCCCCAAATCAGCAGAAGACAGGAAATATTAAAGATTAAAGCAGAAATCAATGCTATGGAATTTAAAAAATAAAAAAACAAAACAAAAACAAAACAACGTTAGAACATATCATGAAATCAGGACCTGATTCTATGAAAGAGTTAACAAAATTGATAAATCTCTAGCCATATTGATGAAAAGGAAAAAGGAAAACTGGGAAGGGAAGAAATGGAGGAAAAACCTGGAAGTATTTGTTGTATTTCTCATCTCAAAATGCAGAGAGATCAACACCAAAATATATTGCACACATAGGAACGTAACTTGAAGATTAACACAACAATCTGGACAACTGGAACCAAAGAACACTTTAAGTATACAGTACAGATAGGTGAACTAGGGAAGAAAGTAGCCATGGAGGGTAAAGAGCTGTTTTTGGGTGGGAAGAGAGAATGGGGACATTGAGGAGAGTACAGGAAAAGCACTCCCCTGAAAGCAGTTATAGACAAAGAGGGTTGAATGAAAACAGGAAAAATAGAAACGGAATGCAAGAGACTGAACTAAAAAAAGAGGGAAAGTAGAAAGGAAAATGGATAAAAGAGAGGGTTTAAATTTCATTAAGACACTATAAACAGAAGAGCGCAGAGTCTGAAACTCTGTAGGGCAATACCTGCAGAGATCTGGTAGGAAGGGTGAATCCGCAGTAGCAGACAGCAAGGCCTCAGGGGTCCTGAGGCCACACAGGGAGAAGCTGTTTCCCTGCTGGAAGAACATTTGATAAAGGTTGTGCAGCCTCCCCAAAGGCAAAGGTTCCAGCAGATACCAGAAAATAGCCATATACACTGGTAAGGGAACAATGATATTAAGGGTGAAATATGGAACTAGATGGGTGTTGTGATTTACCATAATCTCAGAAATGCTTCTGCTATCTGACTGCACTATATTTTCTGGAGAAGGCTGGCACCAAGCAAAGTCTCTGGGCATCTGAAGCAGCATGGTCACACGAATATACCAGGAGGTGGGCATGTACCTGGCAATTGATTGGTGATGCACTACCCCAGAGGGTCTGAGAAAGTCAAAGTTACAGTGCCCTCAGAAGCAACAGGTTTGGAAACACAGCCCCATCTGAGATAAAATTCACGAGGGAGGTGCTGCCTGGGAGCCTGACAGCTTGGTCAGAGACACTGTAAAAGCAGGGAGTGGATGGAAGTCAGAGACAAAGTTGGTGTGCTTGATTGCTGTTCGGTGGGAGAACGGAGTGTTGATACTAGAGACTGGGTAGATGGGTGACATCATTTTCGCCTCTCCTGTGCTAGCAAATACAGGCCCTGCACGTGCCACAATGATCCACTCCAATAAAATAAGCAACTCCATCTAGTGGAGAATGGAGTAGATACACCAAGTCCCGCCTAAATGGGTAAGTGTGCTCTAGAAAAACACCAGAAATCTTTTTGCCTGTTTAGTTTATGGACTATAAAGTGTTCATAGTTTGATTTCTAGGGGAGATTGCATGATATTTCAAATATATTTCATCGTGTTCGCTGGTCAATCTGTTCAATTTTTTGTCTTTTTCTATTATTTTCCTATTCTTGAATACAGAAAGAAAAAACACATTTTTATTTTGTGCTTTTTATAAACAATTTTTTTTAATTTTTCTAGTATTTTTACTTTCTTTGTAAATTTTAAGTACATTTTACTTTCATCATTGTATTTTATAATTTCTTTAAAATTTTTCAAATGTTTTCATTTTTTATCCTTTTCTTCATTTTCCTTTTTTCTTTCTTCTATCATGTTTCTTTCAACATCCAGACCACACCACATCTAGGAACTACCATTTTCATTTGATATATATTTTAATTTTGTTTAATTGTTTTAAATTTTATTATTTTTTTTTTTCTTCCTCAAAATGTGACACAAAGGAATTGACCACAAAATTAAGAACAGGAAAACACGACGGCCAGGGACTTAATCAACACAGATACAAGGAAGATGTCTGAACCAGAATTTAGAATACAGTAATATGATTGCAAGCATGGGTTGAAAAAAGCATAGAATCCCTTTTTGCAGAGCTAAAAGATGTAAAATCTAGTCAGGATGAAATTAAAACGCTATAACTGTGCTGCAATCTCAAATGGTTGCTTCTCTATAAGAAATATAGAGAGAAACTTATGAAGAATAATGAAGCAGAAAAAAAAGAGGGATACTAAGGTAAAAGAGTATGATATAAGAGTTAGAGAATGCAGGTTTGCTTTGTTTAAAGCATGAAAAGAGATTATGTAATTTTCTGGGCCTAGCTTTAACTTACACGACTTCTCTAATCTTAAGAAAAATTCAAGGATGTTCATTTTTCTTTCTTTTCTTCTCTGAGTCCAACATATATTGTATTATTCGTGAAGAATAATGCTTTTTTGGAGGGAGTGGGCCAACATGGCAGAGGAGTAGGTCGATCCAGTGCTTTCCTATGATTTTTAAACTAAGAAGGACTGAAACTGAAAACTCTTCTTCCCAGATATCTGCACGAAGAGGAGTTGGAGGATATGGGGAAAAACACGAAATCCAGAAAATCCTGGGAGACAGAGGAGACCTAGGAAATAAACCAATACACACCTAGCCAAATGACAAAATGAAAGAACTTCCCTCAAAAGAAAGTACAGGAAATAATGACAGTGCAAGAAATGATGAAAGCAGACATAAGCAAATTAACAGAACAAGAATATAGAATGATAAACATAAAAATACTCGCTGGGCTTGAAAAAAAGCATCGAAGAAAGAAGGCAGGCCCTCGAGGCAGAGATCAAGGTCCTAAAAAATGGTCAGGAGGAATTAAAAAATGCTTTAAATGAGGTGCAAAACTAATTGGAGGCGGCGATTGTGTGGATTGAAGAGGCAGAAGGGAGTATAGGTGAATTAGAAGATAAAATTATGGAAAAGGAGGAAGCAGAGAAAAAGAGAGAGAAGCTGATTCAGGAACAAGAAAGGAGAATCCAAGAGCTAAGCGATGCAATCAAACAGAACAATATCTGTATCAGGAATTCCAGAGGAAGAAGAGAAAGAAAAAGGAGTCTAAGGGGTACTTGAACAAATCATTGCTGAGAACATCTCAAACATGAAAATGGAAACGGGCATGGAAATCCAAGGGGCACAGAGAATTCCCCTCAGATGTAACCCGAATAGATCCTCAACACAACACATCGTAGTGAAGCTGGGAAAAAAAGACAAAGAGAGAATTCTGAAAGCAGCTAGTGATAAACGGGCCTTGACATACAAAGACAGACACATTAAGGTAGTAGCAGACTTATCCATAGAAACTTGGCAAGCTAGAAAGGAATGGCAGGAAATCGTCAGTGGTATGAACAGGAAGGATATGCAGCCAAGAGTCGTTTATGCGGCCAGCCTGTCATTTAGAATGGAAGGAGAGATAAAGGTTTTCCCCAATAAACAAAAACTGAGAATACATCACAAATAAACCAGTCTAACAAGAGATGCTGAGGGGAACTCTATGAAGGAAAGGTCGCAAGGAACACAGAGTACGACAGACATCCTTACAAACATGAAACCTACAGATAACACAGTGACTCTAAACCCACATTTATCAATATTAGCCCTGAATGTAAACAGACTAAATGCTCCAATTAAAAGACACAGGGTAACAGAATGGATTAAAAAATAAGACCCATGTATTTTCTGTCTTCAAGAGACCCATTTTAGACCTGAGGACACCTTCAGATTCAAAGTGAGGGGATGGAGAACTATCTACCATGCTACAGGAACTCAGAAGGAAGCTGGGGTGGCCATGCTTATATCTGACAAAATAGACATTAAAGTAAAAGATGTCATAAAAGATGAAGAAGGGCATTATATAATAATCACAGGGACTATCCAGCAGGAAGAGGTAACAGTTATATATATCTACATGCCGATTCTGGGGCACCCAAATTTGTAAAGCAACTAATTACAAACATAAGCAACCTTATTGATAAAAACGTGCTAATTGCAGGGGACCTTATTACCGCACTCAGAACACTGGATAGACCCACTAAACATAGAATCACCATAGAAACAATGGCCCTGAATGACACATTGGAACAAATGGGCCTAACTGTCAGGGTCCTTCACCCAGAAGCAAAGGAATTTACATGCTTCTCAAATGCACTTTATACATTTTCTAAGATGGACCATATTTTGGGGCACAAGGAAGTGATGAATAAATACAGCAGAAATTGAGATCATACCATGCATATTTTCAGACCACAATGCTTTGAAATTTGAAATCAACCACAGGAAAAATTCTGAAAAACCCCCAATACCATGGAGGGTAAAGACAACCTACAAAAAGATGAATGGATCAACCAAGCAATCAGAGAAGAAATTAAAAAAACAAAAAACAAAAACAAAAACATGGAAACAAATGAAAATGAAAATACAACAATCCAAATGTGTTGGGATGTGGCAAGGCAGTACTGAGAGGTAAATATATTGCAATCTAGGCTTATCTCAAGAAACAAGGAAAATCACTAATACTCATTCTAACAGCATGCTTAAAGGGACTAGAAGCCGAACAGCTAAGAGACCCCAAACCCAGCAGAAAGAGAGAAATAACAAAGATCAGGGCACAAATTAATCATATGGAAACATAAAAAGTAGAGGAACAGATCAATGAAACCAAGAGCTGGTTTTTTGAAAGAATAAACAAAATAGACAAACCTCTAGCCAGGCTTCTCAAAGAGAAAAGAGAGAGAACTCAAATAGATAAAATCACAAACAAAAGGGGTGATTACAACCAATCCCTCAGAAATACAAGCATCAGAGAACATTATGAAAAACTATATCTGTCAAATTGAACAACCTGGAAGAAATAGACAAATTCCTAAACAGTCACACGCTACCAAAACTCAAATGGGAAGAAATAGAAAACTTGAACAGACCCATAACTAGTGAAGAAATTGAATCAGTTATCAAAATCTCCCAACAAATAAAAGTCCAGGGCCAGATGGCTTCCCTTGGGAGTTTTACCAGGCATTTAAAACAGAGTTAATACCTATTTTCCTCAAGCTGTTCCAAAAATTTAGACGGAAGGAAAACTCCCAGACTCATTCTATGAAGCCAGGATCACTTTGATTCCCAAAACAGATAGAGACCCAAGCAAAAAAAGTGAATTACAGGACAATATCCTTGATGAATATGGATGTAAAAATTCTAAACAAATCGAATCCAACAGCATATAAAAAGAATTATTCACCACGATCAAGTAGGATTCATCCATGGGTTGCAGGGTAGGTTCAATATTTGCAAATCAATCAACGTGATACATCACATCAACAAAAGAAAAGATAAGAACCATATGATCCTGTAAATAGATGCAGAGAAAACATTTGACAAAATACAGCATCCTTTCTTAATAAAAACCCAGGAGAAAGTCAAGATGGAAGGAACATACTGAAATATCATAAAAGTCATTTATGAGAAGCCCACAGCTAATATCATCTTAAATGGGGAAAGACCGATAGCCTTTCCCCAGAGATTAGGAACACGACAGTGATGTCCGCTCTCACCACTGCTATTTAACATAGTGTTGGAGGTCCTAGCCTCAGCAATCAGAACAACAACAACAACAACAACAACAAAAAGACATCAGGATAGGCAAGGATAAAATCAAACTTTCCCTTTACAAAGACGACATGCTACTCTACATGGATAACCCGACAGAATCCACCAAAAGCCTACTAAAACCGATACATGAATTTGGGAAAGTTGCAGGGTACAAAATCAATGTAAAGAAATCGGTGGCATTCCTATACACCCACTATGAAACAGCAGAAAGAGAAATAAAGAAGCTAATCCCATTAACAATTGCAACAGAAACCATAAAATACCTAGTAATAAGCCTAACCAGAGATGTAAAAGATCTCTATGCAGAAAGCTATAACAAACTTATGAAGAAAATTGAGGAAGACACAAGGAAATGGAAAAACATCCCATGCTCATGGATTGGAAAAACAAATATTGTTAAAATGGCAATACTACCCAAAGCAATCTTCACATTCAATGCAATCCCAATCAAAATTGTACTAGCATTCTTCTGAAAGCTAGAGCAAACAATCCTAAAATGTGTATGGAACCACAAAAGACCCCAAATATTCAAAGTAATATTGAAGAATAAAACCAAGGCGGAGGCATCACAATCCCAGACTTTAACCTCTACTACAAAGCAGTAATCATGAAGACAGTATGGTAGTGGCACAAGAACAGACACACAAAAAGGTTTTTTCCTGCTTTCCAAAAATGGACCCAAAAACATATGGCCAACTAATCTTTGACAAAGCAGGAAAGAGTAGCCAATGGAAAAAGACAACCTCTTTAACAAATGGTGTGAGAACTGGACAGCAACATGCAGAAAAATGAAACTAGACCAACACTCTTTCACCACTCACATAAAGAAATTCAAAATGGATGAAGGACCTGAATATGAGACAGGAAACCATTAAAATCTTAGAGGAGAAAACAGGAAAAAACGTTTTTGACCTGAGCTGCAGCATTTTCCTACGTGACACATCTGGAGAGGCGATGGAATTAAAAGCAAACATGAACTTTTGGGACCTCATCAAGCTAAAAATCTTCTGCACTGTAAAGGAAACAACCAACAAAACTAATAGACAACCGATGGAATGGGAAAGGACAATTGCAAATGACATATCTGATAAAGGACTAGTATCAAAAATCTATAAAGAACTTACCAAACCCCACACCCAAAAAAACGAATAATCCAGTGAAGAAAAGGGCAGATGATATGAATAGACACGTCTCCAAAGATGACATTCAGATGGCCACCAGACACATGAAAACATGCTCAATGTCACTCATCATCAGGAAAATACAAATCGAAACCACTCTGAGATACCACCTCACACTGGTCAGAGTGACTAAAATGAATAAATCAGAAAACTATAGATGCTGACAAGGATGTGGAGAAGCAGGCTGCCTCCTACACTGTTTGTGGGAACACAAACTAGTAGAGCCACTCTGGAAAACTGTGTGGAAGTTCCTCAAAAAATGCAAATAGAACTACTCTATTACCCATTAATAGCACTGCTAGGAGTCTTCCCAAGAGACACAGCAGTGCTGATGCGTAGGGGCACGTGTACTCCAATGCTCATAGCAGCACTTTTTCCAAAAATCATGGAAAGAGACTAAGTGTCCATCAGTGGATGAATGGATAAAGAATATGTGATATATATACACAATGGAATACTATGCAGCAATGAGGAAGAATGAAATCTGGCAATGCGTAGCAAATTGGATGGACTTGGAGGATATCATGCTAAGTGAAATAGTCAGAGAGAGACAGATACCGTATGTTTCCACTCATAGGTGGATTTTGAGAGACTTAACAGAAAGTCATGGAGGAGGGGAAGATGGGAAAGAAAAAGAGACAGAGAGGGAGGGAGACAAAACATAAGAGACTCTCAAAGACTGAGAACAAGCTAAGGAGTGAGGAGGATGTGGAAGGGGGTAGAGTGGGTGATGGGCACAGAGGCGAGGACTTGTTGGGATGAGCACTGGGTGTTGTATGGAAACCAATTTGACAATGAATTATGTAAAAAAATATGTTAGAGAATTCAGTGTCTAATTAAAAAAAATATATATCCAAATCATAGAGGTTCCAGAAGATGAAAATAAAGGAAATGAGTAGAAGGATTATGTGACATATCAAAGGGGAAAAATTTATTAATGTAGGGAAAGACCCAGACATCAAAATCCAAGAAGCACTGCAGACTCACATTAGATACAACAAAAGTCGAACATAGAAATCATTGTCAAATTCACAAAATACACAGACAAAAGAGAATCATGGGAGCTGCAAGGTAAAAAGAAAAGTCCTTAACCTACAGGGAAGACAGATCATGTTCACAGCAGAACTATCAACAGAACTTTGGCAAGCCAGAAAGGAGTGACAGGATATATTAAATGTGCTCATTTGAAAATATATGTAGCCTATATTTTTTTAATATATCAAGACTGTCATTAAAAATAGAAATAGAAATAAAAAGTTTCCCAGATAAACAGAAATGAAAAGAGCATTTGACCGCTAAAGCAGCCCTGCAAGAAATTTTAAGGGGAGTTTCTGAGGGAAAAATGTACAAAGACCAAAAGCAACAAAGCTTAGAGAGAACCAGAGAATACCACCAGAGAGTCCAAGTCTAGAGGGAACACAATGGTAATTAACACTTATTTTTCAGGACTCACTCCAAATGTCAATGGACTAAATGCTATAATCAAAAGACACACTATAACAGAATGGATAAGAAAACAAGATCTATCTATATGCTGTTTACAAGAGACCCATTTTAGACCCAAAGTCACCTTCAGATATATAATAAGGGGATGGAGAACCAGCTATCATGCTAATAGTCACCAAAAATCAGAAGTAACCATGCTTATATCAGACAATCTAGATTTTAAAGTAAAAACTGTAAGGAGAAATAAAGAAGGGCATTTTATCATTACTAAAGTGTCTAGTCATCAAGATCTAACAATTGTAAACATTTATACTCCAATCGTGAAAGCACCCAAATATATAAATCAATTAATCACTAACATACAGACACACATTGATAATAAGACCATAATAATAGGGGAATTTCAACAGTACAGCACTTGCTGAATTCCTAAAGTGCTACTGCTACACAATCCTGTAAACTTTTCTGGGGTGGACTGGCAACAGGCCACAGTCTTTGGGCATCTGCAGCAGTATGGTGGCGTGGATGTACCAGGGGGTGGGCTGGCACCCAGCCTTTGCTTGGTGAGACACTCCCCCAGAGAAGCACTTACAGCAATGGCAGATAATCTAAACAGAAAACGAACAAGGAAACAATAGCTGTGAATGCTACACTGGACCTGGATGGACCTAACAGATATATTCAGAACATTTTATCCTGAAGGCACAAAATACACATTCTTCTCGAGTGCGCATGGAACATTCTCCAGAATGGATCCCATACTGGGACAGAAATCAGCCTTCAAAAGGAAAAAAATAATTGAGATCATACCTTACATATTTTCAGACCACAATGCTATGCAACTCGAAGTCAACAACAAGAAAAAATAATGGAAAACTAACAAGTAATTGGAGACTTAAGATCATCCTACTAAAGAATGAATGGGCTAACCAAGAAGTTAAGGAGGAAATTAAAACTTACATGGAAGCCAAAGAAAATGATAACACCACAGCCCAAAACCTCTGGGATGTAGCAAAGGTTGCCATATAAGGGAAGCATATAGCAATACAGGACCCATAAAGAAGGAAGAAAGGTCTAATATACACAACCTAACTTTCCACCTTAGAGAAATAGAAAAAGAACAGCTAATAAAACTCAAAAACAGCGGAAGACAGGAAATAATAAATATTAGAGGAGAAATCAATGTTATCAAAAACAAAAACAAAATAAAAATAGTAGAACAATCATTGAAACCAGTAGCTTGTTCTTTGAAAGAAGTAACAAAATTGATCACCCCCTAGCTATTATGATCAGAAAGAAAAAGAAAAAGGAAAGGAGCCAAGTAAATAAAATTGAGAATGAAGGAGAGATCACAACCAACACAGCAGACATACCAAAAATAAATAAATAAATAATAAATAAATAAATAAATAAATAAATAAATAAATAAGAGCATATTATGAGCAATTATACACCAATAATATGGGCAATCTGGAAGAAATAGGGAAATTCCTAGAAACATGTAATTTACTTAAACTGAAACAAGAAGAAATAGAAAAATTTGAAAAGACCCATAACAAGTAAAGAAATCGAATGAGTAATCAAAAATCTAACATAATACAAGAGTCCAGGGCTGGATGGCTTTCCAGGAGAATTCTACCAAACATTTAAAGAATAGTTAACACCTATTCTTTTGAAACTGTTCCAAAAAATAGGAATGGAAAGAAAATTTCCAGACTCATTCTATGAAGCCAGCATTACCTTGATGCTAAAACCATACAGAGACCTCACTAAAGAGGAGAACTACAGGCCAATTTCTCTGATGAACATGGATACAAAAATCCTCAACAAGATACTAATCTACAGATACAACAATACAGGAAAAGAATTATTCACCGTGATCAAGTGGCATTTGTATCTGGGTTGCAGGGCTGGTTGAATATCTGCAAAAACAATCAATGTAAGAATCACATCAAAAAATAAAGAACAGGAACCACATGATCACCTTAAGAGATTCAGAGGAAGTGTTTGACAAAATACACATAGTTCCTTGATAACAACCCTCAAGAAAGTAGGGATAGGAGGATCATACTTCAACATCATAAAAGCCATATGTGAAAAACCACTGTTGATATCATCCTAAATGGCAAAAAACGATAGCCTCCCCTAAGGTCAGGAACATAACAGGGATGTCCACTCTCACCATTACTAGTCAACATACTGTTGTAAGGCGTAGTCTCAGCAATCAGATGACACAAAGTTATAAATGCACCCAAATCAAGGGCGCCTGGGTGGCTGAGTCGGTTGAGCGTCCGACTTCAGCTCAGGTCATGATCTCACAGTCCGTGAGTTCGAGCCCCGCGTTGGGCTCTGTGCTGATAGCTCAGAGCCTGGAGCCTGCTTCGGATTCTGTGTCTCCCTCTCTCTCTGCCCCTCCCCACTCATGTTCTGTCTCTGTCTCAAAAATAATAAACATTAAAAAAAAAATTTTAAAAATGCACCCAAATCAGCAAGAAGGAAGTGGTACTCCTCACTCTTCACAGATGGCATGACTCTATATTGAAAACTCAACATATTCTACACATACACACACACACACACACACACACACACACACACACACACACACAAAGGAAAAAAAAACAGCTAGAACTGATCGATGAATTCAGCAAAGTCACAGGATATAAAAACAATACGCAGAAATTGGTTGCATTTCTATAAGTCAATAATGAAGCAACAGAAGGAGAAATCAAGGAATTGATCCCACTTACAATTGCATCAAAATTTGTGAAATACCTAGGGAAAAGCCTAACCAAAGAGGTGAAAAATCTATACACTGAAAGAAGTTTTCTATATAAAGTTTATGAAAATAATAGAAGAAGATACACACATTAAGAGAAATATTCCATGCTCATGGATTGGGAAAACAAATATTGTTAAAATGTCAAACTATCCATGGCAATCCACATATTCAATGTGATACCTTTCAAAATAATACCAGCATTCTTCACAGAGATACAATAAACAATCCTAAAATCTGTATGGAACCACCAAAGACCCTGAATAGTCATAGAAATCCTGAAAAAGAAGACCAAAGATTGAGGCATTGCAATCCCTGACTTCAAGTTGTATTACAAAACTGTCATCATCAAGACAGTATGGTACTGGCACAAGAACAGACACTCACATCAATGGAACAGAATAGAGAACCCAGAAATGGACCCACAAACTTATGGCCATCTCATCTTTGACAAAGCAGGAAAGAATATCCAATGGAAAAAGTCTCTACAGCAAATGGTGTGGGGAAAACTGGATAGCAACATGAAGAAAAATAAACCTGGACCACTTTCTTACACCATACACAAAAATAAACTCAAAATGGTTGAAAGACCTAAATTTAAGACAGGAAGCCAACAAAATCCTCAGGAAGAAAGCAGGCAACAACTTCTCTGACCTCGGCTGCAGCAACTTCTTACTCAATATGTCTCTGAAGGCAAGGGAAACCAAAGCGAAAATGAACTATTGGGACCTCATCAATATAAGATCATTCAGCATAGCAAAGGAAAAAGTCCACAAAACTAAAAGGCAACTGACAGAATGGGAGAAGATATTTGCAAATGGCATAATTGACAACAGGATAGTATCCAAAATGTATAAAGACTTATCAAACTCAACATCCAAAGAGCAAATAATCCAGTGAAGAAATGGGTCAAAGACATGAAAAGACACTTTTACAAAGAAGACACCCAGACAGCTAGCAGACACATAAAAAATGCTCAACATCACTCATCATCAAACCGCAACGAGATACCACCTCACGCCACTCAGAATGGATAAAGTTAACAACTCAGGCAACAACAGATGCTGGTGAGGATGCAGAGAAAGAGGATCTGTTTTGCACTGCCATTGGGAATGCACATTGGTGCAGGCACTCTGGAAAACAAAATGGAAGTTCCTTAAAAGTTAAAAATAGGACTACACTACAAGCTAGCAATTACAGTACTAGGTATATATCCAAGGGACACGGGTGTGCTGTTTCAAAGAGGGACATGCACTCCGATCTTTATAGCACTGCTATTGACAATAGCCTAAGTATCGAAAGAGCTCAAAAGTCCATTGACAGATCAATGGGTAAAGAAGACGAGGTATATATATACACACAATGGATTATTACTCTGCAATTAAAAAGAATGAAATCTTGTTATTTGCAACAACATGGACGGAACTAGAGTGTTTTATGCTAAGCAAAATTAGTCAGAGAAAAACAAATATCTTATGATTTCACTCATATGTGGAATTTAAGATACAAAGCAGATAAACAGAAAGGAAGGGAAGCAAAGATAACATAAAAACAGTGAGGAGGAGAAAACATAAGAGACAAATACAGAAAACCTACCGAGGGCTGCTGGAGGGGCTGTGGGTGGGAGCATGGGCTAAATTGGTCAGGAGCGTTCAGGAACACACTTGTTGGAATGAGCACTGGGTGATACACAGTGAATGAATCACTGGAATCTACTACTGAAATCGTTATTACATTATATGCTAACTAACAAGAATGTAAATTAAAATTAATTAATTAATTGATTAATTAAAAAGAGAAAAAATAAATATTGTCAAAATCTCTACACTACTCAAACTCCTCTACAGATTTAAGCAACCCCTGTCAATAACCAACAAAATTTAACAGAACTAAAACAAACAATTCTGAAATTTGTATGGAACCACAAAAGACTGAATAGCCACAACAATATTGAAAAAGATAAACAATACTAAATGTATCACAACTGAAGAGATCAAATTATAGTACAAAGCTATAGTAATCAAAACAGTATGGTACTGCAAAAAATAGACACATAACTCAATGTGAAAGTGTAGAAAGCTCAGGGATGAATCCATGATTATATAATTGATTAAACTTCAATGAATGAGACAAAAATATTCAATGGGAAAAGGAGAGTCCCTTCAACAATTGGTGTTGGAAACACTGCACAGTTACATGCAAAGGAACGAAACTGGATTCCTTTCTTACACTAAACAGAAAAAGAAATTAAAATGCACTACGGACCTATATATGAGAAGTGAAATCATAAAATCTTGAGTTAGAGAACAGACAGTAATGTCTTTGTCATTGGGTGTAACAAGAGTTTTCTAGATATGTCTCCCTAAGGAAGGGAAACAAAAGCAAATATAAACTATGGGGCTTCATCAAAATGAAATATTCCTCCACAGGAAAGAAAACAACCAACAATACTAAAAGGCAACCTACTGAATAGGAGGCAATATTTGTAAATGCCATACCTGATAAAGGGTTATTATCTAAAGTATATAAAGAACTTATACAATACAACACTATAAGCTCTAGCAATGCAATTAAAAATTTTGCACAAAATAAGAACAGACATTTCTCCAAAGAAGACATTCAGATCGCCAACAGACATATCAAAAGATTCTCAAGAACAAAAACAAAAACAAACAAAAAAGATTCTCCACACCACTCACCCTGAGGGAAATGCAAGTAAAAACTATAATGAGATATCACCTAATATCTGCCACAATGGCTAACATGGAAACACAAGAAACATGTGTTGGCTAGGACATGGAGAAAAAGGAACCCTTGTGCTAGTCCTGGTGGGAATGCAAACTGGTTCAGTCACTGTGGAAGAGAGTATGCAGGTCCTTAAAAAAATTAAAAGCTATCCAGTAATTGTACTACTGGGTATTTACCCAAAGAATACAAAATGATTAATTCAGTAGGATATATGCACCCCTATGTTTATTGCAGAATTAATTACAAGAGCCAAATTGCAGGAGTAGTCCAAATTCATCAATAAATGGATTGTGGTAGGGGGCCTCCCAAGGAAATGAATAAAACAAAACAAAACAAAACAAACAAATAACCAAACAAAAAATTAAAGGCAACCTGGCTATAAATGTATGTGACATCCCTCACGACCTTGTAACATGAGACCATTTAATCAGACTGCATGTTTGTGTGTTACCATATATGGGAGATAACAAAGTAGAAAATATATAAGACAAAATGCCATGTGGCGTTCAGGAGTCAGTTTGGGAAAGCCGTATTTACCCAGGCCATATTGGTACTAATGCTTCCTGAATACTTCTTAGAAAGATGCTTATTCTTTTATCTTATTTATTTAATTATTTATTTATTGAGAGAGAGAGAGAGAGAGAGAGAGAAAACAAGCGGGGGGGGGGGGGACATAGAGAAAGAGAGACATAGAATCTGAAGCAGGCTCCAGGATCTGAGCTATAAACACAAAACTTTGAGACCATGACCTGAGATGAAGTCGGTCGCTTAACCGGCTGAGCCACTGAGGCGCCTGGAAAGGTGCTTATTCTCTAAAACAACCCCATGAGATATACCTTATCAATCATAATTTACACATAAAGAAATTGAAAATAACTACATTTTCCTTTGTCATATGGAAGCTATATAACTAAGAAATTTGACTCATATTCTGTCCCTATAGTCCAGAACCATTCACTCGAGATTTATATGCTACGCTCTTCATATCCTAGGAGGATAAAGAATCATTCTTGTCAAGGCCCCGTGCATCTTTTCCATTCACATTTTTCTTGCTATTATTATTCTATTTAGGTTGAAATTGTTTTATTTGTATCTTTTATACTGACACATACTGATTCTGAGTGCCAAGCTCAATGTACATTCTAGTCACATGTTGATTAACTTTCCATGATTCCATGTGAACATTTAGTATTGAGTATTCATTCTTACTTTCTATTAATCATTATAAAGAGGCTTTACAGTCATATCTGGAATGCTGATTGCGCTGGGACAAATTCCACTGAAACTTTGATTAGGGGAATTTAGTTTTACTTCCTTGTAATTACATCCATTTCCATTAGCAGGAGACTCAGAGAAATTTGCAGAGACGGACTTACTCAATATTCAAACCCTATCCAGCTAGAATATGACGAATACCAAGATACCATATATTAGCTCCAGTTTCAATTCTTTTTTCAGTATTGGTTGATTGACTGATTGATTTGAATAGTCTTCAAGTAATAGGGGTAAAAGTCTTTTATAATAATTTCAAGCTAAAATTATGCAGACAAGAGATTGAATGTGAGTATATTGGGATTTTTACTTACTGTTATTTCATTTTATGGTGAGACTACAAATGTTAGAAAGTGTTATTAGCTTTTGATAGAATAAACTGCGTTTTTTACATATTCAGAATACAAAAACTGTACTGCAGGAAATTCCTTCAGTATTAGAATTACCTTGTTTCTTGAGGTAAAACCTTTTGAGAAATGCAATTAAATTTGAAGAATGCTCTCAAGAGTTATGATAATATTAAATGTTGAGAATTTATATGATCTTTATAAAACCCTAAAGCATAGTCTAACAATGATACCTGAATTATACATTATGAAACACACAAAATTAGAAGCAGTACACTTCTAATGGTTGCAAAATGAACTTGGAAAATAATGAGTACGACCAGATGAAGGGAAAAGAACAATATAAGGCTTAATAATGACTGATAGAATACACATAATGGAGTTTGAAAATAGTGGGGTCACCTAGAACTGGTTGTGAAGGGGAGGATTCTTGAGGAAGTCTTTTCAAATTACCCTCGACCTACTGTATATCTTTAAAAAATATAGCCTGGGATTCAGAAACAAAGCTTAACAGAAATCTAGAGAACAACAACAATTCTCTTTAGTGATTGGGGAGGCCAAGAGATATATTTGTGTGTCTCCATCTGCCCTATTCCAGGGTGCCAGTTTCTTACTGGAAAAAAAAAAAAAAAAAAAAAAAAAAAAAAAAAGCTTTTGCACACGTCTTGCATCCCAGCATTGTTACTGCTTCCCAGGTGACACATCCCTTGATACTCTGGCTCTGGTGTCCAGCAGGACTTGGCTCACAGGTTCAAAGGGATGGAAGAAAGCAAAGAAATTGACTATGCCCTCATGGTTCACTGAAAAGTCAAAAAACAGAAGTGCCCATCTCCTAGTATTTTCCTGAGAAAAGATGAATTGCAGCTCTTAAAAGCCCGAGGCTGAAGTTGAGACTCCTAACATAGCACACATCAAGGAGCTGAGTCAAATCTCTGGAAACTGGGGACGTTCGATTGTGTAGTAACTGTGTTATCTACCTACTATACTCCAGGTTGCTGGCATCTCCATGTGAAGATTTTGTGCATTCTCAGTTACCTCAGCTCTTGTGGTCACAAACCAAAGGGCACAATCTGTGATTGCCTAGCTCTGGTGCCCCACAGGGTTACATTCCCAGGTCCCAAAGGACTGTAACAACAACAACAACAACAACAACAACAACAAAATCTTAATTACTTATCAACCCAGGACTGAACAAAGAGGGAAAAGACAGAAACATCAAGATCCCAGTGTTGCCTTGAAAGAAGCCTATTTTCATACTTTAAAAGTTGCTACCCTAAGGTCTCACTCCCTATTAGACTGCATCTCAACTAGGTGTTGCCTGAGATCCTCCACTTTAATACGTTGACACATGTTGTGACATCTTCACTACTAGGAGCCACGAGAAACAAATTATACATCTTGGACAATCACAAAACTTTTGAAGACAACCAAAGATTAGGCCTAGGTGAATTATTAGATTCATTTTCTATATGGAATCATTTTGCCAAGAATGAGAAAGGTGACTATTTTATGTTTACACAGAAACCAACACAGAGAGTCAAGGAAATGAAGAAATAAAGGAATATGTTCCAAATAAAAGAACAAGAAAATACCCCAGAAGGAATCCCTAATGAAGTTCAGATAACTAAGTACTTAAAAAAGAACATAAAAGGGGCGCTTAGGTGGCTCAGTCGGTTGAGCTTTGGACTTCACATCAGGTCATGATTTCGCATTGTGTGAGTTCGACCCCTGCATCTGGCTTCATGTTGATGCCTCCGAGTCTTGGAGCCTCTTTCAGATTCTGTGTTTCCCTCTCTCTCTGCCCCTCCCACTCTCCTACTCTGTCTCTCTTTCAAAAATAAACAAACATTTAAAAAATTAAAAAAAAGAAACTTTCGAAAAAAAAAAAAGAAAATTTGAAATGCTAAATGCCAAAAGATAATTCTGATCATAATTTCCTATGCTTACTCTAGGAATTATTCTAATTAAACGCTAACCAACAAAATTCCTATCTCTTGACTACTGGACTATGTCTACTACTACATTCAGTCTTCACTTTTCTTTCAACCAAACCATGAAATCCCTGTCACTTCAAACATGGTCTTATAAAAATTGTCAATCCTCTTTCAGTTTATTTAGAATGGGAGGCAAATCCCTAACCCTGAGTTAATTTAAACGTGCTATTCTATTTTTCTATGTTCATTTATTTTGAGAGGGAGAGAGAAAGAGAGGATGAGTAGGAGAGGGGCTGATGGCAAAGTAGAGAGAGAATTCCATGTGGCCTGGGTGCTCTCAGTGTGTAGTCCTTTGGGGCTCAAGCCTATGAACTTTGATATCATGACTTGAGTTGAAATCAAGAGTATGATTCTTAAACAACTGAGCCACCCAGGCACTCTTTAATCTGCTATTCTTTCTTTTTTTTCTCCCTCCCCCCCAAGAGCAGATGATTATGTAGAAAGGAGAAATCACTACACTGCAGGCTTTTAATTTCAAAAATATCTGTCTGGGTTGTCAGTTATTCCCATCATTAATTCAAACTTTTCCTTTCAAGTATTCTTTGCCACCATTCGCCACCTGAAACTATATCAAAATGTGGCTAATCCCCTCATTCTTTTATGTCACTCTAACATTTAGTCTGGTGAGATAATTTCCTCTGCTCCTTCAGATTATGAGGTGGATTTCTGTCCTTTTGTATTTAATTTGTTCACGGAATAGGTTGTGCTCTTCCCACTGATCATTTTCCTGTCCCTCATTTTGAAAGTATTTCATTCCACTCCTTGTGGCAATATTTCATGTTGTGACTTTCTTTCACTTTGCATTTGTCCATGATAATATTAAATAAACTTTCAATTCACACTTTTTTTTTTTTTATCCACGATCCTTACAATATGCTTCTAGAAAGCCTCTTGGGTATGTCTTTCATATCAGGGCACTTTCCATAATTTATTGTAGGTTGGTCACAAATAAGTACTTTTTGCTAAATTCAATACATATATCCAAATGAAAAATAAAATCTCTGATTTTCATTATTTGTGCAGTGTGATGGTTTCTAAACACATAGCCCAAGGTGGGGACCCTCATGACCAAATCTGAAGATGGGTCTTCTCCTGTTCTTCTCACACTGACATGGTCTATGTCTTCTGCCTATAATGACTTTTCAACCACTTGCTTTGTGTTAAAGTCAAAATATAAAGCTCTTAGTGGGTATCGCAAAGTTTATTCTTCTTCACATAGTTATCCTACAGCAAGGCACTAAGTTTAGTGACTTTTATAGCAAGTCTTTCATGCTGTTTTTCAGGCTACTTTGCCTTCACTTCAGCTTCTATACTTCTAATTCATATTTATAATAGAAATTTAGAAAACTCTAACATAATCATATCATGTTTACATTCTCTCACTAAACAGATCCCCTTGATTGTACACGTATATGTATGTAGATAACTCCCAGTAGAATGTGTTTTATGAATTAATTAGCAAACGTATTATGACATAAGAAAATCACATTGACTAATGAAGGAGAAACAAGAGTCCAGAAATAAAACTACACATATGCAGTCAATTAATTTTTTATACAGATTCCAAGAACACATGATGGAGAAATTATAGTTTCTTCAATAAATGTTTCTAGGAAATGTGGATATTTATACGGGAATGATGGGAGATTGGGTTTAAGTTGTGGTGACACAAGGTCTTTAACTCACTTCCTCCCACAGGCACAAAACATCTACAACTACACATGGAAGAATACCCCTGATAGAAACCTGAATATTGAATGAACAGAGTCTCCATAAAGGATTAAATGATTCATTGAGTTAGGAAAGGGGAAGTGATGTTGACTCACAGTAAAGAAACTACACCTCATTGTGATGTGTCACGATCAGGAGGGATATCAAACAGACAGAACTTCTGCTGAGGAGTGAGGGATTCAAGCTCTACATCAGAAACTCCAATACTTATACCCCGCACAGGAAAGATAATAACCCCAAAAACCACGGATTTAAAATTAATGGGGATTGAGGCACCTGGGTGGCTTAGTAACTTAAATTTTGACTCTCCTTTTCGGCTCAGGTCATGATCTCATAGCTCATGAGATTGAGCGCCACATCATGCTCTGTGCTGACAGCATGGAGCCTTCTTGGAAACCTCTCTCTCTCTCTCTTTCTCTGTCCTTTCTCCCTGCGCACTTGCTTTCTCTCTCTCATTCTATCAAAATAAATAAATTAATTAAAAAAATAAAATCAATGGAGATTGCATTCAGGAAGACTGTAAAACTATAGGTTTAAAAAAACACACCCTTAAGGGTCATGCATGCAGCACTAAAATGAAAGCCAGCACAAAATCACCACTTTGAAAAGTTCATAGAGGATCTTGGGGCAACATGGCGGAGGAGTAGGGGGCTCCAGTATTTCGCTTGCCCTTTAAACAGGGATGACTGAAACCATAGTCTCTCTCAACTCCAAGAATCGGGGGGAAAAGGTGCTACAGCTAACAAGGAATGAAGGCGAAAACAGGCACAGCCCAGCTAAAACGTGAGTTTAATCTGGGTCGGATAAAACGAACTCGAACTCGAGAAGTTGAGCTGAGGGGAGGGTAAGCGTCTTCGGAGATAGCTGGGAAAGTGCCAATCGAACAACATCTGAACAGAGGGCCAGAGCAGGTGAGACCGCTACTATCCAGCCCCTAAATGCAGGGCTTTTGAAGAGATGTAGATAACTGGCAAACAGCAGCACTATCCGCGCGCTGCCTGGACTGCGCCAACACCGTCCCTAGCCGCTGGGACGCGCACGCCACGGGACTGGCAGTGGGGACCCAGGCGGCGCCCCCTGCTGAGCACCTCTAACTCCGGCACAATAATAATGAAATCGGGGGTAGGAGATGGCCGCATCAACGTCCAGTGAACCACACTAGGCCGGTGTTGGCGGAGGAGAGAGAACAGAAATAAAGGGGCTAATAAAGCGTCCAGGACTGGTGGCGAGGGTCTGGAGAGACGCCATTGTTGTCTCACAAGCCAGGAAGTCACCCCAAAGGCCATCCCTGCAGCAGTGGAGGCGGGACCTGCCTACACCAAACCAAGCCCCTCCCAACCTATCAGCAGGAGCGACTGATGCCAAGTGGAGATTGCTGCCTGGAGTAACTCAAGTCATTTTTTCTGTTTTAAATTTATCCCTCCCTTTCTCATTCCTACCGATCCCCATCCCTGAGCTGGTCATCCAGGGTACTGACTGGCTTAAACATTTTTTTTTTTTAACCCACTCTTTGAGGACATGTCCCACACCCTCTTGTTTACATCCCTATCCCTTTTTCTGGAATAACCAGGCCGCATAAGTTCATCTAAACGACATCGATCTTTATTCCTTTTCCCTTGCACCTGTCCTTATTCTGATTTCTATCAGTCTGGATTAAACCCTTTAGTCGCTCTACCTGGGAAAAGTCCATTTCCTTCTTCTCCCTGCACCAGTCATTATTCTGTCTATATATGCTCTGCCACCAGCACACTACATACCCTGTCCTTAACGTGTAGCCGTTACTTCAGGACATTGCCCTCAGAGAGTGACTTGTTATTCTTTTTTCTGTTGTGAACTGCTTGTCTGGACCATTTGTCGGTACATTTGAGTATTTCTGTGTTCTGTGTGTCTGTCAGTCTTTTTCCTTTCCAGGACAACTTCAAGAAACAACCCAAAACACATCCAGCCAAAATGACGAGACGGAAGAATTCTCCTCAAAAGAATCTACAAGGAGCAGTGACAGCTCAAGAATTAATGAAAACAGATATAAGCAACATAACAGAACATGAATATAGAAGGATAATCATAAAACTAATCGCTGGCCTTGAAAAAAGCTTAGATGAATGCAAGGGGTCCCGCGAGGCAGAGTTCAAGGACCTTAAAAACGGTCAGGAAGAATTAAAGAAGACACTGGAAGAAAAGGGAAACTGGAAGCAGCCACAGCACGGATTGAAGAGGTGGAGGAAAGGGTTAGTGCATTAGAAGATAAAATCATTGAAAAAGAGGAAGCAGATAAAAAGAGAGAGAAGCTGATCCAGGAACAAGAAAGGAGAATTAGAGAGCTGAGCGATGCACTCCAAAGAAACAATATCCGTTTCATAGGAGTTCCAGAGGAAGAAGAGAGAGAGAAAGGAGTCAAAAAGGGTTCTTGAACAAATCATTGCTGAGAACTTCCCCAACATGAGGAAGGAAACGGGCATGGAAATCCAAGAGGCACAGAGAACTCCCCTCAGACATAACTTGAATAGACCTTCTGCACGGCACATGATAGTGAAGCTGGCAAAATACAAAGATATGGAGAGAATCCTGAAAGCAGCTAGGGACAAAAGAACCCTAACATACAAAAGAAGACATATAAGGGTAGTAGCAGACTCATCTACAGAAACTTGGCAAGCCAGAAAGGAATGGCAGGATATCTTCAATGTGATGAGCAAAAAGGACATGCAACCAAGAATTCTGTATCTGGCTAGCCTGTCATTCAGAATAGAAGGAGAGATCAAGGTTTTTCCCAACAAACAAAAACTGAAAGAATTTATCACAAATAAGCCAGCACTACAAGGGATCCTGAGGGGCACTCTATGAAGGAAAGGTTGCAAAGAACACGGACTGCCAGAGACAGCCTTACGAACATGAAACTTACATATAATACAGTGACTGTAAGCCCACATTTTTAAAGATTAACACTGAATGTAAATGGACTAAATGTGCCAATCAAAAACACAGGATAACAGAATGGATTAAAAAACAAGACCCATCTATTTGCTGTCTTCAAGAAACTCATCTTAAACCTGAAGACACCTTCAGATTGAAAGTGAGGGGATGGAGAACAATCTACCATGCTACTGGAAGTCAGAAGAAAGCCGGAGTAGCCACACTTATATCAGACAAATCAGACTTTAAAATGAACGATGTAATAAGAGATGAAGAAGGACATTATATAATAGTCTCAGGGACCATCCAGCAGGAAGAGCTAACAATTGTAAATATCTACGCACCGAATTCGGGGGCATCCAAATTTGTAAAACAACTAATTACAAACATCACCCACCTCATCGATAAAAATGCCCTAATAGTAGGGGATCTCAACACTCCACTCTCAGCATTGGATAGATCCACAAAACAGAAAATCTCCGCAGAAACAATAGCCCTGAACGACACATTAGAACAGATGGGCCTCACAGACATCTTTAGGGTCCTTCATCCAGAAGCAAAGGAATTTACATTCTTCTCAACTGCACACGGTACATTTTCCAAGATAGACCACATTCTGGGGCTCAGGGAAGCTCTGAATAAATATAAAAGAATTGAGATCATACCGTGTACACTGTCAGACCACAATGCTTTGAAACTTGAAATCAACCACAGGAGAAAGCCTGGAAAATATCCAAAAACATGGCGGCTAAGAAATAACCTACTAAAAGATGACTGGGTCAACCAAGCCATCAGAGAAGAAATTAAAAAATACATGGAAACAAAGGAAAATGAAAATACAACAATCCAAACGCTCTGGGATGCAGCAAAGGCAGTCCTGAGAGGGAAATATATTGCAATCCAGGCCCATCTCAAGAAACAAGAAAAATCAATAACACACATTCTAACAGCACGCCTAAAGGAACTAGAAGCAGATCAACTAGACAACCCAAGCCCAGCAGAAAGAGAGAAATAACAAAGATCAGAGCACAAATTAATCATATGGAGACAGAAAAGGTAGTGGAATAGATCAATGAAACCAAAAGCTGGTTCTTTGAAAAAATAAACAAAATAGACAAACCTCTAGCCAGGCTTCTCAAAAAGAAAGGGAGAGAACTCAAATAGATAAAATCGTGAATGAAAAGGGAGAAATTACAACCAACCCCTCAGAGATACAAGCAATCATCAGAGAATACTATGAAAAATTATATGCCACCAAACTTGGCAATCTGGAAGAAATGGACAGCTTCCTAAATAGCCACACGCTACCAAAACTCAAACAGGAAGAAATAGAATATTTGAACAGACCCATAACTAGTGAAGAAACAGAATCAGTTATTTAAAACCTCCCAGCAAATAAAAGCCCTGGACCAGATGGCTTTCCTGCGGAATTTTACCAGACATTTAAAACAGAGTTAATTCCTATCCTCCTCAAGCTGTTCCAAAAAATTGAAACGGAAGGAAAACTCCCGGACTCATTGTATGAAGCCAGCATCACGTTGATTCCCAAACCAGATAGAGACCCAGCAAAGAAAGAGAATTACAGGCCAATATACCTGATGAATATGGATGCAAAAATTTTCAACAAGATACTAGCAAATCGAATCCAACAGCATATAAAGAGAATTATCCACCATGATCAGGTAGGATTCATCCCTGGATTCCAGGGCTGGTTCAATATTCGCAAATCAATCAATGTGATACATCACATCAACAAAAGAAAAGATAAGAACCATATGATCCTGTCAATAGATGCAGAAAAAGCATTTGACAAAATTCAGTGCAATTTTAAATAAGATGTTTTTAAACTTTTTTTTCTCCTGCTACGTAATTAGTGTATAGAGATGCAAGGAATATCTGTATAGTAATTTTGTATCGTGTAACTTTACTTAATTCATTTTTAATTCTAAGTTTCTTGGTGGAATACAGAGAGTTTTCTATGTATAATATTTTGTCTTCCATGAAAAGTTACATTTTTAATTCTTCCTTACCAATTTGAATGCACTTATTTCTGTACATTGTCTGATTGGTTGCTAGGATTTCCATTACTATTTTGAATAAAAGTGGCAGGAATGGACATCCTTCTCTAGTTCATGTTCTTAGAGGAAAAGCTCCCAATTTTTTACAATTACATATGATATTAACTGTAGGTTTCCTAAATATGACATTTGTTACATTGAGTTTTGTTCTCTCTAAATCCACTTTGTTAAGATATTTTGTCATGAAAAATATCAAATTATGTCAACTGGTATTTTCTGCATCTATGAAGACGATCACATAATTTTTATCACCGATTATATTAATGTGGTATATAATGTTGATTTATTTGTGGGTGCTGAACCATCCTTGCATCCGGAGAAGAAACTGCTTGATCATGTTCCATGATGTTTTTAAGGTATTGTTGAAAGTAGCAGGCTACTATTTTGTTGATAATTTGCCTTTATGTTCATCAAGAATAATGACCTGCTTTGTTTTCTTTTGTTTTGCTTTACTGTCTTTGATTTTGGTATCAGGGAAAGGCTTGCCTCAAGGAATGTATTTAGAAGCTTTCCTTCCTCTTCCATTTATTGGAATAGGTTGAAGAAAATCATTATTAACTCTTCTATAAATTATTGGTGGAATTAACTTGGAATCTATCTGGTCCTTTTTTTTAATGCTTATTCTTTCATTTTGAGAGGGAGAGAGAGAGAGAGAGAAGGGAGAGGCAGATAGGAAGACAGAATCCCAAGCAGGCTCTGTATCATCAGTATAGAGCCCAACGTGAGGCTCTAACTAAGAAACCGTGAGACCATGACCTATGTCAAAACCAAGTGATAGATGCATAACCACCAACTGAGCCACCTAGGTTCCCCAGGCCTTATACTTTATGACAAACTTTTTTAGTTATCAATTCAATATTGTTACTCAGAATTGGACTGTTCAGATTGACTGTTTCTTTCTGATCCAGTTTTGGTATATTGTATGTTTCTAGGAATTTATCCATTTCTTTCAGTTTGTCCAGTCTGTTGGTGTCTATCGTGTCATAGTGGCCTAATTACAGTCCTTTCTATTTCTATGGTGTTGGTTTTTACTGCTCCTCTTTCATTTCTGGTATCTTTTCCTTGGATTCTTTCTTTCTCTCTTCTTTCTTTCTTTCTTTCTTTCTTTCTTTCTTTCTTTCTTTCTTTCTTTCTCTCTCTCTTTCTTTCTTTCTTACTCTTTGCTTTGAAGTGTTTGCTTAAGGATTTATTAATTTGTTTATTTTTCAAAGACCAGCTATTGGTTTCATTGATCTTTTCTATTTGTTTTGTTTCATTTTATTTATTTCTACTTCGACCTTTATTATTCCCTTCCTTCTACTAACTTCGGACTCTGTTTCCTCTTCTTTTCTTAGTCCTTTTAGGTAAATGTTTAGATGGTTTATTAGACATTTTTGGTTCATGATGTGGGCATCTATATCTATAAATTTTCCTCCTAGAATTCCTCTTGCTGCATCCCAAAGCCTTTGGAGTGTTGTATTTTTATTTTCGTTTGCCTCCATGTATTTTCTTATTTTGTCTTTGATTTCTTTGATGACCCATTCGTTGGTTAGTAGCATGATCTTTTGCCTCCTCATACTTGTGTTTTTTTTTTTTCCAGTTGTTTTTCTTATAACTGATATAGCTGCACACTGAGGAAAAAGGTCTAAGACACTTAGACTGTGCAAATGTGCAAGGCTGCCTCTGCAAGCAAAACAGCAGCAGCAGCAAACTGTGCATAGTGTTTATTTCATGATCACCTCTGAGGGCTTACAATACACTCTCTAGAAATAACTCCACAATAGACAATGCAATACTACTTGGTGATAAACAAGATTGAAACCTTGCCATTTACAACATTGTGGATGGAACTAGAGTGTACTATGCTAAGTGAAATAAGTCAGTCAGAGAAAGACAAATATATGATTTCACTCATTTGTGGAATTTGAGAAATGTAACAAATGAACCTAGGGGATGAGAAGAAAAAATAATATAAAAACAGACAGTGAAACAAACCATAAGATTCTCTTAAATACAGAGAACAAACTGAGGTTGATGGGGATATGGTGGGGGTTAGGTTAAATGAGTGACAAGCATTAATGAGGGCACTTTTTGGGATGAGTAGTGGGTGTCATATGTAAGAGATGAATTACTGGGTGATTCCTGAAGCCAAGACTACACTGTATGTTTACTAAATTTAGAATAAAAAAAATAGGAAAAGGGTTAAAAGAACAAAGGAATGATTAACACAGCTGTGAGCTTCAGAATATTCAATCAGCCAGAGAGACTTCTACAAAATGAAAGCTGAAGTGAAGAAAAAACAAAAACAAAAACAAAAAAACACTGACCTGCATAATTCCTATTTTCTGTTCTACTGAAAACCGTCTTCATTAGCCATGTCGAATTTGAAGTCAAAGAAAGTGAACCAGGAAGTTTGAACTCTAGAATGTAAAATAAACAGGGCGAAACTACGCAGGCCGTGAGTGCATATTTTACCTTTCTCTGTTGTTCTTTTTCTTACCTCATTTTTGTGTCAATGTTTCTTAAACTCTTAAGTATTTGGTAAAGCATATCTGATTTTGTATTTTCTGACAATTACTCATAATTAGGGTATCTATTTGCTTTTGTTTTCATTATTTTTTTAAATTTTTAATTATGTCATATTTAACATACAGTGTTATATTAGTTTCATGTGTACTATATAGTGTTTCAACAATTCCATACATCACTCATTTCATTACAAGTGAGCTCCTTAATCCCTGCCCACCTATTTCACCCATTCCTCCACTAACCTTCCTTCTGGTAATCATCAGTTGATTCTCTATAATTAAGATTCTATTTCTTGGTTTCTCTGTCTCTCTCTGTTTCCTTGTTTTGTTTCTTTAATTCTACATGAGTGAAATCATATGGTATTTGTCCTTTTCTGACTGACTTATTTCACTTAGCATTATCTAGCGCTACTCATGCTCTTGCAAATGGGAAGATTTCATTTTCTATTGCTTAGTAATATTCCATTATATAGATATAGATATAGATATAGATATATATGTAGATATAGATATATAGATATAGGCATGTTAAATACACTAAATATACATCTTCTTAATCCATAAATATATTGATGGATACTTGGGCTGCTTCCATATTTTGACTATTGCATATAATGCTCTTATAAACACATGGGTGCACATATCACTTTGAATTAGAGTTTTTGTGTTTTTTTGGGGGTAGATAGTAGTGCAATTACTAGGTCATAGAGTAGATAGGGTAGTTCTATCTTTAACTTTCTGAGGATTCTCCATAATGTTTTCCACAGAGACTGTACTTTGAAAGGAAGGTGTTTTATAAAACTTGCTGCCAACTGACTGGAAGTGGCTGTTGGGGAATAAGATAGTTTTGATGATCCCTTTAAAAGTATAGATTATTCCTTTTTTTTTAATCTTTATTGAGTTGGAAATAGACTTAAGTTCAACATTTTTAATTCTTTATCAGATCATTTTAGAACTATCCTATGGATACTTTTGTCCACTCTTTAGTCCTTCAAAATTGAATTTATTTTTATTTTTCATGAATATTTGTTTCCTTAACCTTCATGAATAATTTTTGTACAAGTAAGCAATATATTTAAATTTGTAAGCATATAAACTAATCATTTTAAATATTTTACTTTTCTTATCATATTCAAACACTTTATCACTTTGAAGTGCATATATAAAAATATACATAGAAGACTGAATATATGGTCTATAGCAAAGTCATATGTAGATATACATTTGGGAGTACAGTTTTCAGTAACCAAATTAAGTAAATCTGCTATAAGTCCTGAGTCAGACCACAATCTGCTAAAAAGAAAAGGAGCAAACAATAACTCTACTCACACATATCCAGGAATTGATTAATAACTGGCATTTTTCCAAATTACTTTTCTTTATCCCAATTTAGGACCAATGAGGGAAAGCATATATACTTCTTACACTTTCCACATGAAAGCAACCTCCAATCAGGGCAAACCTGAATATTTTCCTTTTCCCACCACAAAATTTCCCAGTCAGCAAAGTACATTGGAGTCACTGACAAAACATAGGTAATGTTGGTTGATTCCTTTGTGACTACTTATGAAAATATAAATAAATAATTTCTACTTTTTTTTTTCATTTGGTGGCTTTACATTTATCTCCTCGACTAATAATACTGATAAATTAAAAAAAAAACATATATATGTATATGTATGTATGTGTATATATATATATGTATATGTATGTATGTGTGTGTATATATATATATATATATATATATATATATATATGTATGTATTTTAATCTATCAGTGCTATTTACCCTTCTAGAAAATTTGGAGTAAAAGTCATTATAGGAACACCATTATATTTGTGATGCACTTTTGCAATCTACCATTCATATACTGTGGAGTTATTTTTAGAGTGTGTACTGTAAGCCCTGGGAAAGTGAATGGGGTCATTGCTGAAACATCAGCAATGTTCTGGGCTTCAGGCTGTCAAATATGATAGCGCTATGAGATCCAGAGCCCCATGACTCCCCAGGAGCAGACCCACTGTAATCGCCTATCAATCCTTGAAACTGCACCTCTTCCCTGCATCCTTTCACGTAAACACCAGATGTGGGTTTGGTCTATGTCTGGAGGTTCTTTGTGTTTTCCTCCCATGCTTTGACGTTCTTTGATGTTTATACCCAGCAAACGTGAAACTAAGACTGTGTGTAGTTTGCTGCTATTGCTGTTTCTCTGGCAGAGGCAGCTCTGCACGTCTGCTCAGTCTAAGTGTCTGAGAACTTTTTTTTTAAGTGAGAGGCTACAATATACATGTACATATCCAATTTATTGTTTGAAATTCGTATCCATGTTAGTGAATCCTTTTCTGTTATCATAAAGTAAGAATAGAATGTTTCACAGAATTTTAGTACAAGTATGTATATTCCTTTCTTGAATCTGATCCACAGACATAATTCATGATTTCTCATTAGAGTAGGTTAACCACCAAGGCAGGGACAGAAGTTTGTACCCTCAGAAGACAACACCCAAGCAGTATCTTACAGTACAAGTCATAGCCAGAACTCTGGGTCTTTTCTGAAGATGTTTTTGAGCAAGTCTGGTGGGTTGGGTATCTAGAACCTCACATAGGTGGGAGTGAGAGGATATGTGGGTTGCATTGCAATGAGGGGAATGTGTGTTCAGCCAACCACTCTGCAACCATTTCACCTGTATTTGTTGTGTATTTGTTGTTAACTGTTCTGGTTGGTTGTTAGTATCTCTCTCTTCGTTTTTTATGCTCAATTTTGCTATAATTTCCTCAAATTATAATAGATTTTTTAAATAAACAGCTTTTATTTTAGTGGATCCTTATTATTTGTTCTCAATCCCAATCTTGTCATTTATTATATATTATAATTTATTCCTTTATTATATATTTACACACATTACAAAATGATCAGAATACATAATTGTGGCTACCCATTTTCTTTTACATTTAAATAGTGTATAAAACATATGCAATGTATGATTTACGTTTACTCAGTTGCTCCTTTTTTTATGGAGTCATATGGTCCAATATGGTAACCACTGGCCATGTATGGTTAATGAGCACTTGAAATCTGGCTCCTTTTATAAAGATGTAATTAAATATAAAATAATCCACCTTGGATTTAGAAGATGTATTAATTTTTTCTTAGTTTTATTTTTTCAAAGATTATTGAGATAAAAAATAAAATGTATATATATTTTTAAGTGTACACTATGATAATTTAATATAGTTTTATGACAAACGTTTATCAATTTGTTAAGAAAGTAACTTCATGTATATTTTTGAATGATAGTTTATAATTTTTTTTGTTAAAAGTGACATATATAAAGTGACATGTGTAAAAGTGGCATATGTAGGGAGAGACAGACAGAAACAGAAAGAGAAATAGACGATCTTTGGTGTAAATTATTAAATTATAATTAAATGTATTAAGCATAGCATTTATGTATGTTTAATAGTTTTGTAGTTCATTGTTAAAATTTTTGTAGTTCATTGTATTTTTTTCTGTTTAATGTTTTCTTTTTTTGATTGTTTATATATTAAATTTTGTAGTTCATTGTTATAATTTTTCCATTTAATGTATTCTTTTTTTTTTGGTTGTGACCATTTTATGTTATGAATCCAATATGCATATCTTATAATCTGCATAGGATTATTTACTAGTAATTAATTATTATAAAATTAATATCATTTCTTTATTTTTCTTTTTTAAATTTAATTTGAAATTTAAATTTCAGTTGGTTAACATATAGTGCAATATATGTTTCAGGAATAGAATTCAATGATTCATCACTTACAGAAATAAAAAAAAAACACTGTTCCTCACAAGTGCCCTCCTTAGTAAACATCACCCATCTAAGCAATCCCCAATCCACCTTCTTCCATCAACCCATACTTCATTCTCTATCACTAAGAGTGTCTTGTGGTTTGTTTCCCTCTCTTCACTTCCCTCTCTTCCTATATGTCCATCTACTTTGTTTCTTACAGTCCACATATGAGTGAAATCATATAGTATTTTCCTTTTTCTTTCTCTGACTTATTTTGCTCACCATAATATATTTTAGCTCAATCCACACTATGCAATTACATGATTTCACCCTTTATGGTAGTTGAGTGATTACATATATCTATATGTAATTTATAAAAAATATATATATGTATGTGTATGTGTATATGTATGTGTGTATATATATATATGTATGTGTATATATATATGTACCACATGTCCTTTATCCATTCATCAGTTGATGGACATTTGGGTTCCCTCCTTAGTTTGGCTATTGTTGGTAATGCTGCTATAAACATTGATATGCATGTACTATTTTGAATCTGTATTTTTGTATCCTTTGGCTAAATACCTAGTAGTGCACATGTCTCACATTTAGGTTTAGGTTTAGGTTTAGGTAAATTCATTTTGAATTTATTTTTGTGTATGGTGAAAGAAAGTGGTCCAATTTCATTCTGCATTTCGCTGTCCAGCTTTTCCAGCACCGTTTGCTGAAGTAGTTGTCTTTTTTCCATTGGATATTCTTTCCTGCTTTGTCGAATAATAGTTGACAATATGTCTGCGGATCATTTCTGGATTCTTTAGTCTGTTCTATTAATCTATGTGTCTCTTTTATGCCAGGGTTCACCCTGAGAGGAGGCCAGATCCTACTTCAGGGCTTCTGGCTTGTCCAGGGTTTCACCTGCGTGAGGGTTGGTCTAGGCGCGAGAGATGATGTGTGAAGTCAGTCTCTTGGAGTCAGCCTCATATCAGGACTGGTCCAGGGCTCCCTAAGTAAGGGCTGAAACATAAAGATAAAACAAGACAAAGACACACAAACGACATGGAGGCAGCTCTTTTCCAGACTGCTCAGAGTTTATTTTTCTTTCTGGGTTTTTATGTAGTTTTTAGAAGCAGTACAGATGTATATTTTGTAATCATTAACAAAATGATCTCAACCCCCATGATTGTTCCCATGATTTACAATAGAAATGATCAGAAACAATTTTGGATAAAAGGTCAAGTGCAATTTACACATAAGCAAGATCTAACAAATGGACACATTCAATAGAAATGTTCTAAAACAGTTTCGGTTAAACAATTCACATGCAAGCAAGGTATAACAAATGGGTACATTCAATAGAAATGTTCAAAAACATTTTCAATTAAGAGATCAAAAACAATTCACATGCAGGCAAGGTATAACAAATGGCCACAGTCTAATAAGTGGTATAGGTTGAAAGGGCAAGTTCAAAGCACAAAGATTTTATTCATAGATTCTTGGTTACAGTTTAAAGATTATGTGACAAACATCATTATTTTTCTGTAACATTATTCTAATTTCTATTTCCTTTGTAATTTTGTCCCAAGACTCACAGCAATAATCACATTCCTGAGAGTCTGACATCACTCTAAATAGATTATAATACATTCTAAACTCTATTGATTTCTTAGAGATTTTATTTCCATGATTCTCAACATGATTTTACTATTAATAAAGTATAGAAGCATATGCTGGTTTAATAGGAGAGGAAGCTGTGGAGCACTTCTATTTTTCTATGGCCCATCTTGTTCAGGAAATATTAGGATGAATCGCAAATCAGCACAAAGGCCCAGTGACCCTAAGCCAGGTGCTGTGGTGACACTTACTGCGACTGTGCCTGTCTTAGGTTGTTCTTCCCTGCGGAATCTTACTTGTCTCTGACTAACCAGCCCTCCTTCAGAGTCAAACCAGCCCTAATTCTGTTCTTGTTATATTATAACCTGGCATATGCTTCAGGGTACCCCCATCCACCGATGAGGGCCCCAGTCTAGGGCACTGTCTTATGGGCCTGAATCTCCTCCTTAGGTAATGTCACCAGGGCCAATGTCTTCTGGTCTCCAACAGTTTTAATGCCAGTCTCATACTGTCTTGATGATTACAGCTTTGTGATACAGCTTGAAGTCCAGAATTGTGATGCCTCAAGCTTTGGTTGACTTTTTTAACATTACTTTGGCTATTTGATGTCTTTCCTGTTCCATATACATTTTAGAATTGTTTATTCTAGCTCTGGGAAGAATGTTGGTGTTATTTTGATAGGGATTGCATTGAACATGTAGATCTTTGGGTATTATCGACTTTTTAACAATATTTGTTCCTCCAATCCATGAGTATGGGATATTTTTCTGTTTACTTGTGACTACATCAATTTCTTTTATAAGCTTTCTATACTTTTCAGTTGAGTACATTTTTCACCTCTTTGTTTATACTTCTTCCTATGTATTTTCTGATGTTTGGTGGAATAATAAATGAAATCGATTTATCTTTCTGCTACTTCATTATGATGTGTAGAAATGCAGCTGAAATGAGGAAGAATGAAATCTGGCCATGCGTAACAACATGGATGGAACTGGAGGGCATTATGCTAAATGAAATAAGTCAGTCAGAGAAAGACAGATGCCATATGTTTCCACACATAGGTGGATTTTGAGTGACTTAACAGAAAACCATGGGGGAGGGAAAGAGGGGAAAGAAAAAAAGACACAGAGAGGGATGGAGACAAAACATAAGAGACTCTTAAAGACTAAGAACAAACTGAGGGGTGACAGGGGTGTGGGAAGGGGGAGAGTCGGGGCTAGGCACAGAGGAGGGCTCTTGTTGGAATGAGCACTGGGTGTTGTATGGAAACCAATCTGATAATAAATTATTAAAAAAAAAAAAGAAATGCAGCTGATTTCTATACGTTGATTTTATATCTTGCAACTTTACTGAATTAATGCATCAGTTTTAGCAGTTCTTTGGTGGAATCTTTTGGAGTTTTCCACATAGAGTATCATGTCCTCTGTGAAGAGTAAAATTTTGACTTCCTCCTTGCCAATTAGGATTCATTTTATCTTTTTGTTGTCTGATTGTTGACATAGGAATTCCAACACTATGTTGAATAACAATGGTAATAATGGACATCCCTGTAGATTTACTGAATTTATGGAGGGAGAAAGTTCTCACTTTTTCTCCAATGTGGATGATACTAGTTATGGGAATTTCACATATAGCTTTTATGATTTTGAGATATGTTCCTTCTATCCCTGCTTTCTTGAGGGTTTTTATCAAGAAAGGGTGCTGTAGTTTGAAAAAGATTTTTCTGCTTCTATTGAGAGGATCATGTAGTTCACATCCTTTTTTATTACTAATGTGATGTATCAAATTTAATGATTTGTGGATATTGAGGCAGCCCTGGATCCCAGGAATAAATCCCATATGATTTTGGTGAATAATTCTTGTAATGTATTGTTTTATCCTGTTTGATAGTATCTTATTGAGAACTTTTGCATCCAGGTTTATCATGGAAATTGGCCTGTAGTATATTTTAATGGGGTCTTTGTGTGGTTTCGGAATCAAGGTAATGCTGGCCTTATAGAAGGAGTTTGGAAGTTTCCTTCCATTTCTATTTTTTAGAAGAGCTTAAAAAATAGATTTTATGTCTTCTTTAAATATTTGGTAAAATTTACCTGGAAAGTCATCCAGCCCTAGAGTCTTGTTTGCTGGGAGACTTTTGATTGCTGATTCAATGTTGTTACTTGTTATGGGTCAGTTCAAATTTTCTATTTCTCCCTTGTTCAGTTTCAGTAGTTTATGTTTCTAGGATTTGTCCATCCATTTCTTCCAGATTGCCCATAATTGTTTGTATTTCTGTGGTGTTAATTGTGGTTTCTCCTCTTTCATTCATGATCTTACTTATTTGGTTTCTTTACTTTGTAAAGGAAGTCCTTGTCTCCCCACCCTGGTTATGGTCTGGGTTGTGGAACCAAGAGGAATCGTGGATGGCCAATCATATGTTTTGATAACTTTAAGATCAACCCAAAAGTCAATTAAACAGACCATTGATTGTCTGGTTTGAAATTTTTATTTGTAAAGTAGGTCTTGCATGTTGTATGGGGATTTTCCAGAATGCCTCATTTTTAGGATCAGTGCTACCAAAACCTTTAGAGCTACACCTAGTGTTAACAGTTGTCAGCATCCAATAAGGTAACATAATCAAATGTGCTTTAGGAATATTTGTGGGAATCTCTATGTAAACAGAGGCTGTAAGCCTGATATAAATGTATCCGGTAAATCCAGAGTCAATAACTCTAAGTAAAACAAATATTCCCTTTAATGTAGTGTTCGATCTTCCTAAGAGAAGTCCCATGTAATCGGGAAAAAGGGGGCTGAAAATGCCTGTAGGCTCCTTTTGAATTCCCCCAGAATGTTAAGGGTTAAGTTAGACGTAAGGGCCAAATCAAGCCCCACATTGACAGAGGTGGCAGCCAGGAGATCTGAAACTAGTTTAGGTTTTGATTGAAGGTACTGTTTGATGATTTGGGGAACCATTCCCTGGCATCCACGTTCCAAATGTGGGATGGCTGACTCCTGTTTTGTTTTTGGGGCGAGAATTGGCTCCCCTTTTGAAGTTTTCCTGAATAGGGTTACCTTGGAAATCTATTTTTTATTTTTACTGACGGACCCAACAATATCCTCTTTTACATTTTGGGAATTTTTAGTAGGGTGCTTTTGGTCTTCTTGATGACATTGTTTTTGAAAATGCCCCTTGTTTCCATATTTAAAACATTTTTTTTCTGGGGTTATTGCTTTATAGGATTCAGTCACCACATTTTGGCAAACTTTTAATAATTTTAGCAATATTATGGTTTCATACCTTTAAGGGAGCAAGGATCTTTTGGCAATCCTGGTTAGCATTTTTATATGACAATTGAAGAGTTAAAACATTTTGATCATCAACATTGTTGATTTGTCTTGAGTTAGCAGTAGGTAATCGTTTAATAAAGATACATAGGGTTCATTTGCACTTTAACCAATGGTGGTGAAAGAACCCATGGGTGTCAGAGTATCAGGAATATGGGACCAAGCATTAGATGCCACATCTGAGGTCTGGGGAAAAACTCTGGGGTCTAGGTTTATTTGAGTATGTACAGTCATATACAGTCCCATTCCCAAAAGCATGTCTTTTCCAATAGTTCCATTATTTGAATTATCTATTTCTGTAACATGTAAGGCATCTTTAAATTCTTGCAATCAGAAGGAATATTGGACAGCATTGAGAGTCATTTTAATTAAAGTTTTCCAGTTGCAAGGGTCATGTTCTTTAGGTATAAACATTAAAGGACATCAAAGCATGAGAGGAAAATAAAAAGAACCTCCAGACATAGACCAAATAGACATCTGGTATTTACATGAAAGCATGTGAGGCAGATGTGCGGTTTTAAGGACTGCTAGGGAATTACAGTGGGTCTGTTCCCTAACTGGCTCCTGGGGGATCATGGGGCTCTGTTCCCACAGTGCCATCATATTCAATAGCCTTGAAACCAAAACATCTCTGATGTGTTATCAATGACCTCATTTACTTTCCCAAGACTAACAATACACTCCCTAAAAATAACTCCACAGCTGATTCCTAATTTCGGTTGAAAAAGATTCTTTGCCTATTAGCAATCTTCTGAAACTTATTGAGAATTTTTTTTTTTTTTTGGTAAAAGGAAATCTATTAGAAAATGTTCCTTTTTCACTTGAAAGGAATGTGTATTGTTATTTTTGAATTAAGTTATCCATATAATTCTTTTAAGTCATTTGGTTTAATGTGTTAATCAGAGACAGTTTGTCCTTATGAGGTAAGTAGGGTAATAAAGTCCCCTACTATTATTGGATTAATGGTAGCTTATTTTTTTATAATTTGTAATATATTTTATGTATTTAGGTGCTCCAATATTGAGGGCATTGATATTTACAGTAGTCATATCCACTTGTTCAATTCATCTCTTTATCATTATATAGTGTCCTTCTTTGTCACTTTCTACAGTTTTTCTCTTAAAGTCTATTTTGTATGATAAAAGCATTACTACCCTACTTCTTCCTTCACTTCCATCTTCATGGTAAATGCTTTTCCATCCCCACACTTTTAATCTTTATATGTCTTTAGGTCTAAAATAAGTTTCCTGTAGTGGTCATATAAATGAGTGTTTTATTTTATCCATTCTATCATCCTATATCTTACATTTTAAGCACTTTGAACATTTTCATTGAAAATAGGTGCACCTGAGTGGCTCAGTCAGTTAAATGTCCGACCTTTGATTTTGGCTCAGGTCATGGTTCCTGGATTCACTTCTGATTAACAGGTTTTTAACTCTTTAATCTCTGTGGGAAGGCCCTTACTGAAGTCTTTCAATTTTTTTTTTCAAGACCAGCAAGCAACATATCATGGCTTCTTTAACATCTCCCTGAGGCATAGTGATTTTCTTGGTTTTACTTAGATCACTAGCTTGGACAATATATTTTTGTTTCACTTCCGAGGTTTCCTCAGTTTTGGCATTGTCTCTAAATCTCCATCTATTTATCAGTATTAGGAAAGCCCGTTACATTTCCTGTTCCTGAGAGTAGTTGCTTTAAGAAGAAGAGGTCATATCGTGTACAGATCCTGATGCTTTAGGGAGTGTCTCTGGAGTGACTTACATACACTCTGCTCCTGTGTTTTAGATGCACTGTCCTTCAGGTGAGTCATCTTCAGAGGCTGACTTTGCCTGACTTGGGCAGTGTTTGGACTTTGTCGTGAGTGTGGCTAATTTATGAATTATAATTTATGAATTATGAATTATGAAGGTGTGCGTGTGCTCTGGTCTGTTTCTGAAGTGAGAGCTAAGTGATTTCCACTAGAACTGAAGCCTTGCAGTATACTAAGGTTAGGAGACGTGGTTGGGCTGCATTTCCTCAGGTCCTCTGATGAAGGAGCCTACCATGCTGAGACTGAGGCATCCTTGAGAGAGAAGGGGAATAGTGGCTGAATGCAGGGTTGTGGACTTCTTTTATGCAGAGTAGGCAGCCCATCACAGCACTGTGTATCTACTAAACATTGCTCTGTGTTTATGCTGAAGGGTGGGGATGTGAAATGTCACCAACCAACTCCTTTGTCTCCACTGAGGAGTTCCTGCATCTGTTGCTCTCAGAGAAGCACTCTCAGAAGAGCAAAGACGCTCCCTTCTGTGTGTCTCTAGTGTTGGTGTGTTTCAGATCCTCATTTTCATGCTGTCTGCCTCTAATTTGCATGCCTGTGTTTTAGCCAGAAGCATTGCAGTGCCCTCTGGGCTCTATTCCAGCCAAGCTCACTGACCTTTAAATGCCAGACTTTAAGCCCTCTTGTTTACAAAACTTCAATGAAAGCAGTCCCTCTGTTTTTCCCAGAAAATGGCTTTGAGGATGTGTCCTCCTTGTGCGTTCTCCTGTGTGCTTATTGCTCTCTTGTCATTCTCTGCAACTCTCCCCTCCACAGCACCCAGGATCCATGTCTTCCCCAAACTATATCTCTGCATTTCCTACTTTCCTTGATGAGGCTTCTTTTCTCCCTCTAGTTATAGACTTGTTCTATCAATCCTCATGCTGATTTCTTGGGTATTCAGAATGATTTGACAGTTATCCAGTTGTGTCTGAGGAAAGAGAAAAGCCTAGGTTCCTCCTACTATGCAACCATCTGAGTCCTGGAGCAGGCAACTTTGGTAAGGAAGGAAAAGTTCAAGGTATCATCCTTCTGGATTTTATGCAGAATATAAAGCTACAGTAATGAAAATAGTACTTTTACTGGCACAAAAATAGACAGAGAGATCAACTGTACTGATAGGAATTATAGAGGTAGAAAGTTGTCCTACAGAATAGGACACTCAAAAACAATTCCACACTTCTAAAGCCAATTACTCAATGACAAAGGAGGCAAGAATATACAATGGGGAAAATACCCCTTCAATAAATGAGGTTGAGAAAACTTTAAACAGATACATACAAAATAATATCTTTTGACCACTTTCCCACCCTATGCTAAAGAAATCTGATTATAGGTGAAAGATGTAAATGTAAGATCTAAACCTGAAAACTCTTAGAAAACACATAGACACTAAGTTTTGTGACAACAGTCTGAGCAATATTTATTTGAATCTGGTTGCTCAGACAAGGACAGAAAAAAACAAAAAACTATTATTAAGACTATTGCAAAATTATTTTTTAAACAAACGAACCATTATCAGAAGGAAAACCTGTGAAAAGGAATAGATATATGTAATTGTACATCTTATAAGGGAATAATATCCAAAATGTATAATAAAACCATAAGGTTCGATATCAAAAACAGCCCAATTAAAAAATGTCCAACATATGTGAATACGTATTTCCAAAAAAGACATACATACGCCCAAAGTCACCAGAAAAATATGCTAAACATCACTAACCATTACCGATTTGCTTATCAAAGCCATAGTAAGATAGATTCTCACATCTGCCACAATGACTAGTAGCAAAAAGACAGGAAATAACAAAGGGCGAAATCATGAAAGGGAATACTATGAACTGTCAGAGGCTATATAAATTGTTGTAGCAGTTATTGAAAATAGCTTGAGTTTCCTTAAAAAAATAAGAATAGAATTACCACATTATCTGGGACCTCCAGTACTAGGCATTTACCTGAAGAAAATGAAAATATTACCTCAAAAAGGCATTCACTCTTATGTTTTTCACAATATTGCTTACTTTCCTAAGACGTAGAAGTAACGTGATCTTCAATGATAGTTGAACGGATAAGAAAACAATAATGGAAGTTAAATTAGCCACACACACACACACACACACAAATAAGATCTTGTCATTCAAGACAGCATGGGTTTACCTAGATGGTACTATGCTAAATGAAGTAAATCAGATGAAGAAAAGCAAGTACCCTATGATTTCACTGACATGTGGAATATAAATACAAAGACAGACTACCAAACAAAACAAAAGAGAAACCTTTCTTAAAGACAGAAAACAAACTGATCCTTGTTATCAGGGATGTGGAGGGGATGAAACAGGTAAAGGATATTAAAAAGTTCCATTTACCTGTTACAAAATAGGTAAAACATGAGTATGTAATGTACTCCATAAGGAAAGTAGAGAACTCTTCTATATCAACGTTGGATGGATAGACTCAGTTTGCTGATGATTTCATAAAATATGCAGGTGTAGACTCACTCTGTTGTACTCCGGAAAATAATAAAGTGTATCATATCAATTATTCTTCTATTAAAAAATAAAATTCTTCCTGGGTGAATGTGGGTTTCAGATATTCACACTTTGCACTCTCCAAAGCATAGGTATAACCTTTGGAAATATATCCTTTACACTCATTCACTTTTAATGACCTCCTGCAATTGTCGTATCTATAATTTTAAAGCCAGAGAAATAAATAATGGAGTGGTTTGAAAAATTTAAAAGAATATATCTAATACTTATTACGGTGTTGTGTTTGGGGGATATTCTTATGGAGGGCAGCTCAAAACTACTAAATACTCAACAGGTCACACTAATCTCGAAAATAACACCCACCATGGTGACACCCATTCATGAGAGACACACATTCATGGGAGACAATAGTCAATTGTCTCTACTTGGGCGATACTCATATTTTATTTTGCTATCCAATTACATAGCACTTGCCTCACACACACAAAATACATAATTTATGACTTCCATCTATAATATGCTGTGCCACCTTTACAGAGCAATGGATTGCCAGAATTTTTAGTTTCACTCTCTAAGTTATTTGTGTTTTTCCTTCTTAAAGGTAAACTTCTGAAAGAACATGGTAAGTCATTCATTACTTCTTGTGTTTATCGGATTGATCGCATATTAAGAGGTCAGGATTTTTTTTAAGGAAAGATTTAAAAGAAAAATTGTTGGTAAAAATATAAAGAAGTAAATATCAATTAGGAATTTGGGATTGTGCATTCCCTTCCCTTTTGTCTTCATTAGGTTGTTTAAGTGTTGAGACCGTTATGTATATAATCACTTGACATTTACAAATATTGTTTTAATTGTACAGAAGGAGAAGGTGGTTAATACCTGGGCAAAGTACTAAAGGAAAGTCTGCAGTAAACCTACCAGAAATCCTGAAAAGGCACAAGGTGCTACATTTCCATGCAGAGCACAGCCTGGTCCACCATCCAAATCTCTACTAATATTAGCTACTCTCCTTTTTGTTGGGTAAATTGCACCGTATGTTTTACTGGCTAACCCACTTTCATGTAATTGAGAAAAGGAAGTTTGTGTAAAATGCACGTGGAGAAATTATTTTTATCCCCTTCTGCATTTTCAAAATATCCCTATGTTTTGAATATTCTTTCTAGCCTTCTCTGACCTCCTTCACATTTTAAAAATGTTTCTCATGTGCTGCAAACGAGTTTCCAAGTATGAATTGGTGTTTGTATTAACATCAGTCTATGATCCTTTAAAGCCTCAGAGAATTTATGTCTTTCAAAGCCCAAGAATTCTTCTTGGGATAGCTGATGAAAACTGATTAGTTTTTTCAGGTTATTCCTGACTATGGATTGATTCCCCTCCCAATGGCTCACTGATCCTGTCCCGGTATCTTGAAACTCAGACCCCATGTGTGATCTGTATGAATTGTGTTTGGGGAATATCCTGTGATGAGCTCCATACACTCAGCAGATGGAGGGGCATGGACCGACTTAGGTCTTGGAGAAAGAAGACTGTAGATGATGGAGTTATCAGCATATTTCATGATTCACTGTAGTCTCTTAGAAATGAGCTATTTGAGATGATGGACCCAATGCCTGCTTCCTTTTTGTGTCTTCTCTATCAGTTTTGTGCACCTACTTGGCTAATAATGTATCAAGTCAGAGATTGAAAATTTGGGTACAGTCTGTTTCTTTATAAATTCTTGCATACATAATTTTTGATATTCTTTATTATATATTTTGTTTTTACACAGAGATCATAATGGAACGGCAATGTGAGTAGTGTTTGATTCTATTCTGGATGCAAACATCACAAAAAAATATATTTGATTGACTAAAATATAGAACTTGATTTCCATATCATAAATAATCAATTCTTTTAACTGGTCTCCCTCTATAGGATTAGTTAGTTATGAGTTAAAACTATATTGTGTTTGGTCACATAATAAATAATAGGTTGTGTAACTAATTTGCATTTTAAAATAGTCACTCTGTGGCATCTCTGTTGAAATATTTCACCTGTTTATTAGATATTTTACTTTCATGGGCACGGGAAAGTACTCAGATATTCTTCATGAATTTCTCTATTACTTCTAAAATACACATCCTTACCTGAGTTTTGATCGTCACCTTGGTTTATGTTAATTCTGACTTCTTTATTATTAAATAATTATTAATGCTAACTTGTCCTTTATATGATAAGATGTGCTGCAAATTTATCACCATCATTTTTTGGCTCTTTTAAAGGCTTTAAATTTTTCTTTATTATATGAAAAATTGCTAAATATGATCTGCATAAACTTCGATATTCTGTATACAAATTTTATTTTCTTGTTTTGATCTGTTTTTTTAACTTTTGATCTTATTACATAAGAGAAAGATTTGTTTTTAATTTTTTAATCTTTATTTTATTTATTTTGAGATAATGAAAAAAAGACCAGGAGAAGGACAGAGAAAGGATAGAAAGGATCTCAAGCAGGCTCTGTGATGTCAGTGCAGAACTACAGAGACTCTAACTCACAGACCATGAGACCATGACCTGAGCTGAAGTCAAGAGTCAGATGCTCAAATGACTCAGCTGCCAAGGCGCCCTAGGATAATGTTTTTAGAGTAATTTGATCTCTGTACATTTACACTTCTTTTTTTCCTATTCCTGAAACATTTTATTTCTGTGGACACGTCCCAATGAACTCTGCTTTCCCTGTGAGAACATGGTGAACCCTCACTAGTTCAGATACGTATCTGAGTACTCTATGGAATACCACCGCCATGCCTTCTCTATTTATTGCTTTGCATGGTGCTTTGTGCATGTGACAGGTCAGAGTTCAGTTTCATCCTTTACTGAGAGAGCCTGGTCTGTGCAGAGCTAAGGGCAGCCAGTCCACAAATATCTGTTTCATGGAAAAAATGATTTCATTCATATTTCTTTCTTTTCTGTTTTTCTCCTTTTATTTTTCCAGATTATGTAGGAAAAGATAACATGAGTTCTGTTTCTTTTCTGGTCGAGGGTTTCAAGATCACATAACACTTAACGTGGACAGAATCATTTCTGTGAAAATCAGTCTCTTGTTGGACTCCATTTCATATTGTACTGAACCTCTAATCTTTGGCCATACACATCGGGTCAAATGAGGCAAGGTGCAGAATATTGCCTACGGGCCTACAGATGTGCCCAGGAGATTTCCAGTTAAGCCCTAAGGGCCCTAAAGACAATCATGTGGAGGGTAGATTGCATACCTCATAAGGGTATATAAATAGGTAGAAATGGGGAGGGTTGACCTGGAGGAATGTACCAATCTCCTCCCCAAAAGAAGGAGTCATATTTGGGCATCTAAGCATACAGATGACCCTCATGTGAGACCAGTTCTTCTCCTTCCCTTCCACAAACCCACACTCTGTTCTACATTCAGTTCTTTTTCTTGTAGGAACCACAAGATTCATGGAATGTGAGAGGAGGTAGCAGACTTGAACCAGAAGTGGCAAGGGATACTGCATGGCCTGGACAGTTGAATACTCAAAATATAAATGGGAAAATCAATTCTGCAAAGGTTATTTGAAAGGATAATTTTGAGATTTAATGAGTTTTTTGGTCTTGCATCAACTTAATGATTTCAAAGTTATGCTACAAACCAGTTATAAAGACATATGTAACTGTGTGTACTCTAGACACATTTGGTCAAATGTTTAATAAGGAACTATTATGTAAATTACTTATTTTATTGAATTAGGTACTGTCCAAGAAACATATCATATTATTGTTTACTTGCAAAACTCCTCAGGGATCTGTGTGGCTCAGTCAGTTGTGCATCTGACTTAGGTTCAGGTCACGATCACAGGGTTTATGAGTGCCAGTCTGATTTGGACTCTGTACTGAGAGCTTAGATCCTAATCCTGCTTCAGGTTCTGTGTCTCCCTCTCACTCTGACCCTTCCTTGCTTGCTCTCTCTATCTCTGCATCTCTCTCTATGTCTCTCTCAAAAATAATTAAACATTAAAAATTAAAAAAAAATAAAGAAACTTCTGAAGAGAGGCTTTGGGAAGACATTTGTTAACTCTTCTTTGAAATATTCAAAAAAAGAGTTATTCTGTTGTGCTTGGGGATAGAATCCGTGGGAATTCCATTTCACCTTAAGTCTGTAGCCATATAGTTTTCATTCTTGAGGACAAGTCAGCAATAAGTTCAGATTCATATAAGATACATATGGGAGGTTTCAAAACCTTTATGACCGAACCACCTATGATTTGGAAAATTTTAAGATGTGTATCAGGGAACCACCTCCTTATTTCTCAAACCCTAAAACACATGTCTTGAGTTTTTATGGTTGTTCTCAAAAAGGATTCATTACTTGAGATGAGTATACTAAACACTTTAGCTTCCTACAGTAAGCCTACACAAAGCATATCATCCTTCTGAGGAAATCCTCCTTTCTCAGTTGTTGTTGTTGTTGTGTTTCTTTTCTATTATATTCCACTTATTAACTTCCATATATTCTAAATGATCTTGTGCTAAAATGAGGTCCTGAAGGGGAGTTTCAGACTACCCTCTTATCTTGGAAAGAATCGGTAGAATTTGTAGAACCTTCGCACCTATTTCCACAACTTCCAGACCTAACCCCATAGAGACCTTTTGTAATATCCTGTTTTATATCTATGTAAACACATTTATAGGTCAAATCGTATGTTTTTTAGTTTCTGTTTTATTATTATTATTATTATTATTATTATTATTATTATTATTATTCAATAAAAATGTATCTTTCTAATTCCGGGAAATATACTGGACCATCAAGTTTCTGAGTCTTTGTTCTCAAATGGGGACCATGTTCCAGGATAGATTTTCCATGAATAGGGAAGGAAGACAGTCTCTAATATACTTTCATTTGTTTCTTTTTATAGGGGGTCTAGAAGAGAATGGTAAATGATATTTAGTTTTGAATGATCCACTTTTGGTCTTCTTTCATTATTAAAACAAAACAAAATCCAGACACCCCATTAATGCCCCACACGTATCTAGAAGCAATTAAAATATCTTTCTACTACGTTTTAAAAAGTGAACATAAGTGTTCATAAATCAGGGAAAAATGTAGGCACAAACAGATAAGAAAAAAGCGCATCACCTGGTGGTGTTGAGCACTGAAACTCAGGTCTTATATCTGGCCCTGTCAGTGCAAACAGCCATCTATTTTGTATATAGTAATTAACTACCTACTTTATGCTCAGTGCTTAAGAAATACTGAGGAGTTGACATTTTTATGGAAGTTGCTATTTTAAGACAAATTCAAATTCCACATATAAACAATGAAGATAAAACAAATATTCTAATAGTGTTATGGAAAAGGATTCCTGATGCTATGAATAAATACAACACTGACATTGGACTTATTCATTGGGGTGTGAATTTTCTGAAAATGCAGCAATGAGGATGACACTAGTGGTATTGAAGTCAGGTAGGTAGGTCAAAGACAAGACTTGCATGGGAAAAGTACAAAGCACAACATGGTTATACTTTTCAGAGTACAGATATTTTATCTGTTTGGTTAGGTTTATTCTTAGGTATCTTATAGTGTTTGGTGTGATTATAAATAGAATCGTTTCCCTAGATTCCCTTCTGCTGCTTCCTTGTTGGTGTATGAGGAACGCAATAGATTTCAGTACGTGAATGTGCATCCTGTGTCTGTACTAGATTTCTGTACCATTTCTAGAAATGCTTTGGCAGGGTCTTTTGGATTCTCTATAACATGCCATCTACAAGTGGTGAAAGTGTGACTTCTTCCCTATCCAACTCGGTGCCTTTTATTTCTTTGCATTGTCTGTTTAATGAGGCTCAGTTTTCCAGTTTGATGTCAAAGAACTGAGGAGAGAGTGGATAACACTGTTTATGTTTTTGTTTTATTGTTTATTTTGTTTTGTTTTTTCCTGTCAATAGATGAAAATCTTGCGGATGTTCCCACTGAGGATGACATTGAGTGTGGGTCTTTCATCCATGGTCACTATTTTGTTGTGTATGTTCCCTCTATCCTTTTTTTGTGGAAGCATTTATTTTATTTTTTTAATCAAAAAATGATGCCTGTGGCACCTGTGTGGCTCAGTCACTTGAGTGTCTGAATCTTGGATTTCAGGTCAGTTTATGATCCCTGAGTCCTAAGATCAAGGCCTACATCAGATTCAGTGCTGAACATGGATTCCTATAAGATTCTCTTTCTCTCTCTCTCTGTCAATAAATATTTAGAAAATTTTAAAAAAACATTCTCAAGATAGGCTTTAGGAAGACATTTGTTGACTCTTCTTTGAAATTCTCAACAAAAAGAGTTATTATGATGTTGTTGAGGGTAAAATCAACGGGAATTCCATTTCACCCTAAGTCTGCAGCCATGTAGAGTCCATTCTGGAGGACAAATCAGCAATAAGTTCACATCAATTGGTCAGACTCATTTAAGATATATGTGAGTGGTTTCCAAGATTGTATGACTTAATAGCCTATGGGTTGGAACATTTTAAGATGTGTATCAGGAAACCAGCTCCTTATTTCTCAAACTGTTAAACACACATCTTGAGTTTTTATGGTCGTTCACATAAAGGATCCATTACTTTAGCTGAGTATGTTAAAGACAACACCTTTAATGCAAGGTAAGTTGAAGCATACTGTCCTTCTAAGGAAATCCTCTGTTCTCAGTAGTTGATATATTTCTCTTCATTTCCACTCATCACTAGAAGTCCTAAACGCATTTTGCAGACTACCCTCTTACCTTGGAAATAATGGGTAGAATTTATAGGTCCTTTCAACTATTTTCTGTACTTTCAGAGCTCATCCAAAAGAGATTTTTGTAATTTTCTGTATTAAATCCATACATATTCATTTACATATCATATAGTATTTTTTAGTTTGTGTTATTTATTATTATTATTATTTTCTTTAAATAAATGTTTCTTTCTGTGTCAGATATATACACTGAATTATCAAGTTTCTAAGTGTCTGTTTTCAAATAGGGACCAAGTTCTGGAACACATTTTCCATGATTAGGGATAGGAAGACACTTTCTAAGAAACTTTTCTTTTGTTTATTTTCTTATATAGGGAGACCTGAAGAAGGGAATGGTAAGTGATATTAATTTTAGTTCCGCAGTTGATATTATTTAATTACTATACAAATACAAAATACAGAAACCTCATTTATAAGCCAGATGTGTTTAGAAGCAACTAAAATATCTTTCTGCTGCTTTTTAAGGAGTGAACATAAATATTCATATGACAGCGAAAGATGTAGCATAAAAGGAGAAGGACAAGATGCATCACCTGTTGGTGTTGAGCACTGGAACTCAAGTCTCACATTCTCCCACTCACTGAGAGTCAATTTTTGTGCATATAGTAATTAACTACCTATTTTATATTCAGTGCTTAATAAATACTGAGGAGATAAGACTCCTTCGTTATAGATGTTGCTATCTTAAGACAGATGCAAGTTCCACATCTAAGTAGGAAATGTAAAACAAATATTATTTAGTGTTATGGAAGAGGATTCAATATACTATGAACATATACAATAGTGAGATTGGACTTATCCATAGTGTTGTGGATTTGCTGAAAAAGCAGCAATGAGGATGAGGCTAGTGTTACTCAAGATAACAGGTAGAGAGATCAAACGGGGGAATTGCATGTGTAAAAGATAAAGCACAACATGCTTATATTTATCAGAGTGGAGAACTTTTATTTGTTCGGTTAAGTTTATTACTAAGTATCTTATGGTTTTTGTTGCAATTACCAATAAGATTGATTCCATAGTTTCTCTTTTTGCTGGATCATTGTTGGTGTTGCGGAATCCAGTAGATTTCAGTACATCGATTGTGTATACTGTGACTGTACTAGATTTCTGTATCATTTATACAAATTATTTAGTGCACCTTTTATATTTTCCATAACATGTTATCTGCAAGTATTGAAAATTTGGCTTCTTCCCTATCAATTTTGACCCCTTTTATTCCTTTGTATTGTTCATTGATGGGGCTGAGTTTTCCAGTATGGTGTCAAATTATAGGGTGAGACTGGATATCTCTATTTTGTTTTGTTTTTGTTTTGTTTTGTTTTGTTTTCCTGAAAATAGAGGAAACCTTTTCAGGATTTCCCAACTGAGGATGACATTAAGTGTGGGTCTTTCATACATAACCATTATCTTATTGGTGTATGCTCTCTATTCCTATTTTGTGGAGGGCTTTTATTTAGTTATTTATTTATTTTTACTCAAGAATTGACGCCTGAGTGCTCAGTCACTTGGGGGTCTGAATCTTGATTTCAGGTCAATTTATGATCCCAGATTCTTGATATGAGGCCCATATCAGAGTCAGTGCTGACCAGAATTGTTCAAGATTATCTCTCTCTCCCTCCCTCTCTGTCCCATTCTTTTTTGTGCTTGTGCTCTCTGTCTCTGTCTCTCTGTCTGTCTCTCTCTCTCATAATAATAAACGTAAAAAAATAATTGACACTGTATTTTGTTAAATGCTTTATCTGCAGCTATTGATAGACTCATATTTGTTCTATTTATTTATCATTTATTTTTATTTTTTTATCATTTATTTCTATTTTAATCTTCATTATTACTTTCCTTCTGTTGGCTTTCGGCATTCTTTTTCATTCTTATTCTAGCTACTTTTAGTGTAAGTTGAGGCTTTTTTATTTGAGATTTTTCTTGCTTCTTCAGGTAGGTATTGTTCTATACTTCCTTGGGGACCACTTTGCTGTATCCGTAAAGTTGTGGAGCATTGTGTTCTCATTTTCATTTCTTTCCATGTATATTCCTTTCTCTTTTCATTTCCTGTGTACCCATTGATTCTTTAAAACCACGTTTTTTAAACTCCATATATATATTTGGTCTTTTCAATTTGTTAGTGTGTGTGTTTGTGTGTGTGTTTACTTCAAGTGATAGCATTAGGGGCCGAAAAGATGCACACAGTGATCTCAATCTTTTTGTTCTGCTGAGGCCTGGATTGTGCTCTATTTTGGGGAATGTCCTATGTGCACTTGAAAAGAATGTGTATGTGCTCCTCTAGGACGAAATGCTTTGCATATAATTGTTAAGTCCATCTGATCCAGCGTGTCATTCAAAATCATTGTTTCCTTATCAGTTATGTGCTTGGGTCTTTTGTCCTTTGATGTAAGTGGGCTGTTAAAGCCTCCTTCCACAATTGAATTTTTACCAAGGAGTTCCTTTATGTTTGTTATTAATTGGTTTTTGTATTCAGGTGCTGTCATGGTGGTGGCATAAATATTAACAATTTGAGATCTACTTGTTGGATAGACCACTTTATTTTGCTATAGTATCCTTCTTCAACTCATGTTCGTGCCTTTGGTTTAAAGTCCCTTCTGTATGAGATAAGTATTGCTACTCTGGCTTTCTTTTGACATTCAGTTGAATGATAAGTGTTTCTGTGTCTATTCCTCCTATTCAATCTACAGGCTTTGTGAGGTCTAAAATGAGTCTCTTATAGGCAGCATGTAGAAGGGTCTTGTTTTTGTTTTTGTTTTTTCTTGTTTATTTTTGTATTTGTTATTTTCTGATACTGTATGTGTTTTGATTTGAGCATTTCATTCACTTACATTCAGAGTAAATATATGTAGAAATATATACATGTGTTTAGTGTCATTTCATTTTATTATTTGTTTTGCTGTCGTGCCAGGATGTTGCCTATTTTCTTTTCTTTCTTTCTTTCTTTTTTTTTTTTAATGCCCCTTTTGGTCTTTCCTTCCCACTAAGGTAGTCTCCTTTAATATTGCATGCAGGGCTGTTTAGTGGGCATAACTCCTTTAGTTTTTGTTTCTCTTGGAAAGTCTGTATCTCCCTCTGTTCTATATGATAACCTTGCTGGATAGAGTATTTTAGCTGAAAATTTTCCCCTTCAGAACATTGAATATACCATGCCATTACCTTCTGTCTTATCAAGTTTCTGTGGAAAGATCTGAAGCTAGCCTTGTGACTCTTCTCTTGTAATGTAGGAAATTCTTTTCTTTCTTTCTTATTGTATGTTTATTCCTTATCAGAATATTTTGCTCATTTAACTACAATATTTTGGGTTTTGGCCTGCTTTTGTTGATTTCTGTGGGATTTGTCTGTGCCTCCTGGATCTGGATGGTTGTTTCCCTCCCCAGATTTGGGAAGTTTTTGCCTATTATTTACTCAATCAAACTTAAATCCCCTTTTGTGTCCCTTTTTCTACGACTCCTATGATACAAATTTATGTTTCATGGATTCACTGGGTTTTCTAAGTATACTCTCATGGTTCATAATCTTTTTTCTCTCTTTCATTGAGTTTCATTATTTTCCCTTATTCTATATTCTTCATTACTTATTTGTTAATCTGATTCTTCCATCCTCGTTTTCAGTGCATTCAGTACAATTCAAATCTTAGTTATTGTATTTTCATTTCTGAGAAATTGTTTTTTAACTCTTCTATTCTCTGTGGTAAAGTCCTTCCTGAAGTCTTGCAAGTTTTTTTTTTTTTTTTCAAGCCCAGCCGGAATTTTATGATGGCTGCTTTCAATTATCCCTGAGGCACAGTAGTTTTCTTGGTTTTACATAGATCTCTGGCTTTCATATTATCTTTTTGTTTCATTTTGGAGGATTCCTAGTCCTGGAATTGTCTCTAAATCTCTGTATTCTGATCAGAGTTATGAAAGCCTGTTACATTCTTGCTCCTGACAGTAGTTGATTAATGAAGAAATGATCATATAGTGTCCAGGACATGATGCTTTAAGGAGTGTCTCCGGAGTGACCTACATACACTCTGCTCCTGTGTTTTGGTTGCACGGTCCTTCAGACCAGTCATCTTCAGAGGGACAGATTTTCCTTGAATAGGGATAGGAACACACTCTCTAACATACTTTTACTTTATTTCTTTATAGAGAGAGAATAGAAAAGTGTGTGGTAAGTGATATTTATTGTTGGTTGTTCCATAGTTGATGTTCTTTCATTAGTACAAAAAACAAAATTCAGACACCCTATTTATGACCTAAATATGTTTAGACACAACTCAAATATCTTTCTGCTACTTTTTAAAAGGTGAACGTAAGTATTCATAAGACAGGGAATGATGTAGGCACAAATGGAGAAGACCAAGGTGCATCACCTGGTGGTGTAGAGGACTGATGCTCAGGTCTTACATCTGCCCCATTCAATGAGGACAGTCATTTTTTTGTGCATATAGTAATTACTACCTATTTTATATCAGTGATTAAGAAACCCTGAGGAGAAAATACACTCTTAGTTATGGAAGTTGCCATCTTAAGACTGATGCAAATTCCACATTTAAAAAATAAATGTAAAACAAATAATATAATGGTGTTATAGAAGAGGATTCATGATGCAATGAACGTATACAATAGTGAGATTAGACTTATGCATGGGGTTGCAGATTTCCCGAAAAAGCAGCAATGCAGATGTGGCTAATAGTATTGAAGAAGAAAGGTAGGCAGATCAAAGAGAGGGCTAGCATGTGTCAAGCACAAAGTACAACATGGATTAAACTCTGGGAGCGGGGAGTGAGCTCATGATTCTATTAGAGGAGACAATATTATCCAAGTACTCTGGTTTAGAAAACTCAGACAAGGCTCCAGGTAGGCAAAGGCTGGGAAATACAGTATTGCTTTACCATTGTAGGAATTCTGAATATTGTGAAGGAAACAGTATATTGGATATTATCCAAGAAAATCAGAAAACATAGAAATGTTAAATGCGGCTTGCAGAGACAACATTTTCATTTTAAAATGTTATTTTTGTTATTTGCTTAGTAACTAAAGTTTCTTTGTCAGGATAGAAATGTACAAATATTTTAAAAAGGAAATGTAAAGATATTTCAAAGCAATCTCTGACTCCTTTCCACTCTTTCAGAAAGGATAAAATGCCTGGGAGAAATACTGACCCATGAATTTTCCTTTTGATCACACATCTCTTTGTTGTTATTCACTGTTACATCTTGGATTCAAAACTGCACTTTTATGTTTATTTTTTAAATTTTAGGATTGAAATTTCTCCAATGCAATGCAGGTCACTAGACACTGATGTATTTGGATATTTATTTGTATCCAGTGACACTGGGTCACTGGAACATTAACACACTTACGAACTCACACTGCACACACACACAAATTATTTATTCTCCAAAATTTCCAATTTATCCTCCTTTTTGTGGGGTAGTTTAATGCTATACTTCTTACATATTGCAATTGGTGTTGTTGTTTGAGGTTCAGTGATGGAGGGAAGCAGAATATTATAGCCCAAAATGATACCAAACACAATTTTTAGAACCAGTAATGAGTTTGGGAATAGTTTAGGGGGTAGCTGACAGGGAATGGGCTAAAGACAGGCTGCCACTGATCTGTGTTAGGATGGAGGCTAGTGACACAATGATAGTATTTGCCTATGGACCATAATTTGTGGTCCTTCATTAATTTGTCAAATTGAAAACTTCTAGCTCCATTAGGATATCTTTTGGTTTGTAACAAATTGTCAAACTTATAACCTCTGTTTAGTATTAGGAACAATAACAATTTGTGTTACATTTTACAGTTTTATATTATTTCAAATAAAGTATTTTCATTTGATTTAAACAAATACACAGTGAGGAATAAAAGTCAAGTTTTAATACACTGTTCCATTAAGAAATATTTGCTAATTATTAGGAGACTTCTCCAGTTTACATAACTAATTGATGTAATATTCACATTCATTTGACAACTTTAAAAGCACATTTACCAATTGAAACAAAGTACAGTCTAGATCTCAGATACTGCTTTCTAAAAATGCTTATCAGCAACTGAGTTGCAATGGCTTTAACTGCGCATAATAGTATATTTACGGCGCTAATATATGAACCATTAGTTATTTGTATATTATATTAATACTAGTGGAACTTTATTTTTGGTTACAGTAAATAAGTAAAATTCATTTTTACCTACAACTATGGAACTTCGTTCACAGCGAAAATACTTTTAGCCTATATTAACAGAGTCCTATGTAATTGGGTAAATATCTGGATCATTTTACCTCTGTCTTGTGTGCTTATATGCTTTCAGCATTTAAAAATTATTTTTGGATTCATGCATCTGCGAAAATATGTACCCATGTGAAGGCACTTCTAGAAAAAGTAATTCAGTAACTCTGCTTAAATTTCAAAGAATAATTTCTGGGAAATTTAAATTTCCATATAGCATTTAGATTTCAAGGAAAACTGTATAATTGTTTCTCATTAATTCATAAGTTGAATAAGATAGACCTGACTTGAATCCAAACATTGATGGATATTAGTAATAAGAGTTGGACAAACTTCCCTAAATCTTTGTTTTCTCAATTACTAAATAAAAATATTTCTCCATCTCATTGCTTTGTTATGAACATTATTTATAAATGTGCTTCAAATAGGCACATAGTAAGTGTTCAGTGTAGCACTGGCCATATTCATAAAATATTTTGACTAAAATATATCTGCATGTTTTATATTCATTTTTCCCATTTTGCATAATTGCTCATTTTCATGTTAAGTGTGTGATTTGACAAGTGAGATGATATAAAGAACATAGGATGAGAGAAAGTAGAAGCTTCTTTTTTTTTCGTGTTTATTTTTGAGAGAGAGACAGAGACAGAGCATGAATTGGGAGGAGCAGAGAGAGGAAGACACAGAATCCAAAGCAGGTTCCAGGCTCTCAGCTGTCAGCACAGAGCCCGACATGGGGCTCAAATTCACAAACCGCGAGATCACGACCTGAGCCAAGTCAAATGCTTAACCGACTGAGCCATCCAGGCGCCCCAGTAGAAGCTTCTTTTAAAGATACTAGAGAAAGATCCAAGATAGAGGAAGGGTCCTTCAATATTGTGTTAATTGTTTTCGATTATTATTGATCATAGCCAAGACTGGCAACACGTTCTTCCATAGACAATGTTACCCTGGATCCTGGCACAGCTCATTCAAATCTCCAAATTGTTGAAGACCACAGAACTGTGAAAAGAGTTGATATCTCTCGGGAACTACTGAAAAGAAGAAATCCGTTGAATTAGCTATTCTGAATTTTAAGTCAGCAGTTTTGTTTTTGAAGGTATACACTACTTGGAAGTGAGCGTTAAAAAGAAATTAAATGGGACTCTAGGTATTTGTAAGGTTTCTTTACACAGACGGGCCGAAACCATGGTGTCCCCAGAGACTGTATTCTGGACACTATTTTTTAATAGAAGTAATGGCTACTGACTCTTGAAAATCCATGGATAACACTCGACTTTCTGGGATCTCCTGAGATTATTGGTATCTTTCTGGATCATGAGGCTGCGAGAGTCTCCTTTTATAATGTGACAAAGGTGTCTCACATCTACACCTATAGAAACTGCTTTGCTGAACCTCTGAGGCCATATTTCTGTCTTGGACCCAACAACCAAGGTCAAAATTATCATTCTCTGATCATCCTGCAATTAGGTAATATTAAAAAGCCCGGTAGAAGATGTTCTATGTGGTTGAGGAAAAATTGCACTATTTTATTTATTTATTTATTTATTTATTTATTTATTTATTTATTTATTTATTTAATGTTTTAACATTTATTTATTTTTGATAGAAAGAAACGGAGCCTGAGCAGGGGAGGGGCAGAGAGAGAGGGAGACACAGAATGTGAAGCAGGCTCCAGGCTCTGAGCTGTAAGCACAGAGCCCAACACAGGGCTTGAACTCACGAACTGGGAGATCATGGCCTGAGCCGAAGTTTGACACCTAACTGCCTCAGGTGCCCCAAAATTGCCCAACTTTAAATCAACTAAAATTTGGAGATTATATATAACTAATGTATAATTATTATAATTCAGATATATAAATAATTTCTTTTAGAATTCAGATGATGTCCTGCTTCCTTCAAATAAATCTAAAAAACACTTTGATGTCATGAATTATATCTCCTTATCATCTCAATCCCCTATATGCCTATTTGTTAATAGATGATAATTACCTGATTTGAATTACATGCTGCAGAATTACTTGATGACAATTCAACTCTACTGAACATAGATACAATATTGAAAGGAAGTAAATACTTGTGCAAGTGGTGAAGGAAAGTTAATTCTCAGCTCATCCCCGATGGGTATGATTTCTCTTTTGTTCATAGTTTGACATGGAAGAAGATATGGAGTCTATTCTTCATCATCAGGAAATTGGCTGTAGCCCATACTCTATTAATTTTGCCTAAACCAAAAGATCAGGATGGGTTTAGAAGAAAGTTCTAAACTTGTACTACGTATAATACACGCCAAAAATATATCTTAAAGTGAATATGTCTTCCAGTCACTCATTTCTTTCCCATTTTACCTTCTTGTTGTTTTGAAGTGTCAATGACCACAATCACCAACTTAATTTAATATAACAGTATCATTTATTCATCTACTCAACAAATGTTCATTATGTAATATACATATATATAGACATGTATATATACATGCCTACTTGTTAATAGATGATAATTACCCGATTTGAATTACATGCTGTAGAATTACTTGATAACAATTCAACTCTACTGAATTATATATATATATAATATATATATAATTTTATATATATTATATATAATATATATACATGTCTATATATGTGTGTGTTTGTGTGTGTGTGTGTGTGTGTGTGTCTGTCTGTCTTCTAGATATCCATTTTCTAATCACGGAGGATTGCCCCTCTTTAACTGCAACTATGTATCAGGTACTGGCAATAAACCAGAAAACACTGACAAATAGTTACTTATTTAAAAATGTTGTGTGGGAAAATCAAGGTATCCAGATAAAGAATGATAGTGAGTGGATTCACTTTAATCTCATCATCAGGAAAAGTATCACTGGGAAAGTGATTCACAAAAGATGAAATTTTCCACATACATAGCTGGAAATGATTCAATTCAAAACAATATGCAAAATACAGAGATAGTGGGCCTGGGTGAGAAAGTAGAAGAAGACCTGTGGGTCTCAGATGAAGTTGGGACAGAATGGTTTTAAATTAGCCTGCAGAAGTAAGTAGCTGAAGCAACATGGACAGGCTGAGCTGAAATGGATTTTCTTTATACTACTAACAGATTATTTGGGTCTATTATAATAAAATAGTTAATATACATGTAATTTTAAGATGAAATATTTGAGCAATAACAAAATAATAGGAGAATTAATCTGAATGAATACCAAATCTATCATCATAGGATATTTTAAAGGAGGTGCCTAAATCTGGTTACATGAATATAACTGCTAATGGCTTTACATATTTTTGGGGTCAAGAGACAACATGAAGCTTTTAGGAATAATCTGTAATTATATTTTATATTATTGTTCCAGAAAAAACTGAGATATGGTATGGTTGTCTGAACCTCACTTAAAACATATGGGAAAAAAAAAAAATTAAGCGTTTAGTCTGTCTCATGAAAAGTAAAGAACACAGTGGACTCATATTTGCCTTCTGCCTGGGATACTGAGAGTGAAAGAAGGGCCAGGAGCTAGTCTGTAGCATGATGGAGAGTGCTGGATTGTATGACATGTGCTCTGAGCATATCAGGTTGAGGATTTCATGTTCCCTGAAGGTTAGAATATGGCCCATGCATCCTCTCAGATGCTGCCTGCAAAACTGAATACATATTAGTGGAAATTAGATTATGTATCACAGGATGCCTGGTGCCTGAGATAGAAATCTTGAAAAGCCAAAATACAGGCCTATTTCACTTTCCTCGAGTTAGCAGGAAAAAAATTTCTCAGATATTTGGGGTTTTTTGAAGAACTAAGGAAGGAAAAATGAGCTTGAAGTGTCTTCTAAATGTAACTCATTGCAACAATGATTAGAAAACTTTCTCTTCTTGTTATAAAATAATAATAATAGTAACAATAACAATAGTTTTAGTAATTACAATAAGTGTATCTTATTTCAGCAATAATTAATAAAAGTGTTCTCACTTATGTTACCTCACTGAGACACTCCATAGTTCTCCATGGTGTGTATTTTCCCTTACTGCAGTGAGTAATATACCCAACTCACTGGATTACAGTTGTTTTTCTAGTAATCTTTAGCTAGAGGGCTTTGATAAATGCTAAAGGGAAAAGACATCTATCATATATGCCTTTTTCCACTAAAATTAAACTGTCCTGTAGAATAAGATTTGGAAAATGGGAAATTCAGGGCAAAGGGGAAATTCATGACAAAAATAATTTGATGAAAATAATTATTCTAGTTACACAAGATACGATACAATTTCATCGCGCTGAAAGGCCTGTATTCTGCTTTAATTAAAAATAAGAAAATGAGGAAGGAGTAAATGACAGAAGTAAGGTCACTACTCTAAGCCTGCCTGGTCCTTCGAACACAGCTAGACAAATAACAAATCACTTTGGACATCCAAGAAATCAATATGAAGACTGAGAAAGCAAAACTGCACATTTACAAGTAAAAGGTGACCACCTCTTGTAAGGTAAGAGCTGCGGAGAGTTGATATGGGGAGAAAAGAACTGTGAGTACTCCAAAAGGGAGGTATCCATGATTACAGAGAGAGGAATGAGCTAGTAAGGAAGAGAGAGAGAAAGAAAGAGTGAACCAGCAGGCAGGGGATTGCACAAGGAAATCTCTTCCCATAATCCACTGACTGGGAAAAGGAAAGGAGTTGACTATTGCAAACTGTTATAAGCAGCAGCGCACAGAGTCTGCCATTTTAGAAGTACATGCCACACCCAGTGTCATGTGGTTGGGTTTAGCAATTTTTCTTGGGGGGAAGAAGGGTAGAGACCTAGAACTGGGCAGCATAGTCTGAGGATCACTTCATGGAAACAGTTCCTCTTTTTGGAGTGCATTTTGGAGTGGTGTCACTGCCTGCCTGGGCCAAAAGAACTAGTGGTGCCAATGTGTTGCCTTGTTCATTAGAATAGGAACAGAGGGGAGCCTGGGTGGTTCAGCCCGACTTCAGCTCAGGTCATGATCTCACAGTTTGTGAATTTGAGCTACTCATCAGGCTCTATGCTGACAGCTCAGAGCCTGGAGCCTGCTTCAGATTCTGTGTCTCCTTCTCTCTCTGCCTCTCTCTCCCTGCTCTCTCTCTCAAAAAAAAAATAAGATAAAATAAAATAAAAAAGAATAGGAACATAAACACCAGCTGAGGAAAACAAATTTCATGCTGGATTTTTTGCTGTGTTTTACCATAAACTCGGAACCATTGTGTAGTAGTGTAAGTGCTTTTGTGGGACAAACCAGCAAATCACAAAAACGCAGGAAGATCCTCCTCCATATGAGCAGTGCAAGTTCATGCTGGGTGGGTCTATAAAATTTGGGGTTTTGTAACCCAGGCACTTGCTTGATATGTAACACAGTGGTACTGTGCCTCCTGACAAGCAGACAGCTCAGACATAGACAAGGTGAAGGCAGGGACCTGACAGAGGCTGGGGACACAGACTGGTGATTACTATTCTGTGAGGGCTTCCTGAAGAGTAGTAGGTGCAAACTACCCACTATAGGGAGGAGAAAGTGGGAGACTGAGGCCCCTCAAGCTCATCAGACTGACCAACTTCAGTGAGCACAGAGCACCCCAAAGTGGAGACCAGTGTTGTTTACACCAAGCTCCTCCCTGCCCCCTTGCAAGTGCATCTCTGTAGAACATGGACATCTCAGAATCAGTGCAGGAGGATCCTCCCCCAAAGACCAGCACAAACCCCTCACACCAAGTCTACTGATCATAAAATGCTCATTGCTTCAGCGTCGGGGAAACAATATCTAACTTCTATTTTATTATCTTATTTTTATTTTATTTTATTTTACTTGTTTTGTTTTGTTTTGTTTTGCTTTGTTTTGTTTTTTTTTATTCCGTTCCATTCCATTCCACTCCATTCCATCGTATTCTATCTATTTTGATCTAGCTTCTTTTAACAATTAGACCAAAACACACATAGTTAAAACTTGTTACACAGTGAACAATGCCCAAACACCCTACTGCTGCAGTCAAGGGGAAAATCTTCAGAGTCCTGAATTGAGGGTGTGAGTAAACAAAACACAAAGCAGAGTACATACAAAGGCACAACTTTTTTGGACCTCTTCTTAATATAGTCATTACTCTCATGAGCAGGAAGGTGACGGGCTTTCCCAACAATGACACACACACACACAGACACACACACACACACACACAACAAAAAACAACAAACGAACAAACAAAAACAGATAGTAGACAAAATGAAAAGATGAAGGAATTCACCTCAAAAGAAAGAATGGGAAGAAGTGATGGCCAATGATATAATGACATCAGCATGGTGTCTGAAACAAACTAAAAAAAAAATAATTCTAAGGAACTAAAGGAAAGAAAACACTAAAGAATCATTACTTCAGATATAAAAATACTAAAATATGATGAAACAAATTTAAGATACTATAACAGAAATGCAACCCTGACTGGATGACATGACAGCAAAGATGTTTCAAACAGAAAAATAAATCAATGAAACAGAAAAATAAATCAATGATAAAGAAGATAAAATTGTGGAAAATAATGAAGCTGAAAAGAGAAGGGAAGAATGCTATTGTATCAAAAAGTAGACTTAGCAAACTCAGTGACTACTTAACATGTAATAAAATCTCTACGATAGGAGTACTAGAAGAAGTAGAGAGAAAAAATGGGGCAGACGGTTTGACTATTTGCATGTTTTTTTAATTTTTTTAAAGATTTGCTTATTTTTGAGAGATAAAGACAGAGTGTGAGTGGAAAAACATCAGAGAGAGGGAGACACGGAACCAGATGTGGGGCTCAAACTTACAAACCATGAGATCATGACCTCAGGGGACCTCTGATGCTTAACCGACTGAGCCACCCTGACACCCCCAATATTTCTGTCTTTTATATTTCCATGCAAATTTTGGAATCATTTGATCTAGGTCTGCCAAGATTGCTGGTGTAATTTTTACAGGCATTGCATTATATGTGTAGATTGATTTGGGTAATATAAACAATTTAACAATAATTATTTTTACAACCCATGAGCATGAAATGGTTTTATTTCTCTTTGTGTCCTCTTCAAATTCTTTCATAAACTTTCAATAGTTTTCTGAGTACAATTATTTTACCTCTTTAGTTAGGTTTATTCCTAGTTTCTTATGTTTTTTGGCACAATTGTAAGTAGAATTGATTCTTTGGCAAGTATTTTCCTAAATGTGGGAATAGTGTGAATTTCGCCAAAGCAAACCTAAAATAAGCGGCAAGAATATAGACGTGGTTTTGTTGAGTGCATAGCCTGATTGATCATAATTACATCTTGTGGCTGCCCGATTGCTTTGTTTCTATGGTACAAAGAGAACTCTGCAAAGCAGCTCTAGTGTCTTGTTCTGGATGTGTGGACCATGATAGAGTTGAAGATCCTTGGCAATACTGGTAACAGAACGATTATCAGAGCAATTTTGAGTTGTGTGTTCTGGGATAAATCATCTGGATATTTCTTTCAGAAATATTCCTGAGGTCATTTTTCAGCTCTTGTTACAGCCACATAACACAGAAACTCTATTTGCAGCTGAGAGCCACAAAGGAAAAAAAAATCAGTGCTTGAGCATCAGTCACTGAGATTGACTGCTGATGCTGAACTCTGGAGGTCGTTTTCCTCAGGAATGTGCCAACATCCACTTCTCTGGGAAGTAAAAACTTTTGAGAACACCTGAAGCTGTTGGGGTTTTGATGGATGAGCAACGCTGATGGACTGCAGCAAATTTAGAGTTTGAGTTTCCAAATATAGCCAGAGAAAGATGCCACAAAAGAAGACGGGGGAAAAAAAAGAAAAAGAAACAGTAAGAGAAAATCTAAACATCTATCAAGGACTGAGTGTCATCAATAGGAGAAATGAGGATGAAGGGAAATGTCATGTCCTTGTTATGTGGAGAGACCTGGGAGAAGGTGCCCCCACCCGTTTCAAGTTCTGGGCCGCTCATCCTGGCCATCTGCCTAACAAGTCTGCTAAGGGACAGTAAATCTATCTTTTCCCAATGGAAAGGAGTGATACACAGTTCTGTCAGTCTCTGATTAGAAAGTCCCTCTATCTTCTGTGGCCCCACCCCAACTCCTTTCCAATAGAGGAAACTACACTGAAAAGGTGGAGAACACAAACATTTTTGAGACTTTGGGGCAATGGGATATAGACATATCTACATCTGGTTTATTGTCTAAACAGAAAATGCAGAACTTTGGCTTATAGCACAAAAAGCAGTCTGCACTAAGAATGCTTGTTCAGTGTGATTCCTGGTAATGGCTTTCATGAGGGTATATAATGCTCACTACAGGACTGAGCTCAATGGGGATGAAGTGCTGGTTCTCATGCCCTCTACCATAGCAAGATCCACAGATACTCAGGGACCAAGGGAGAGGTGCAAAGTCACAGGTGAAATAGAACACATTTTGATAAATGAAGATCAGGAAAGCAGGTATTCATATGGATACATTTTCAATGCATTCTTACCTCATATCACACATAAATGCCAATTTTAAGTGTATTTCAGTCTTAAATATAAAAAATATATATATACAGAATTTAGTAAATAACATAAGTCACTGTCTTTAAACTTTTAGGGAATATTTTATGTAAGACATAAAATCTACTGACACTAAAGCAAATGAATGATTTTGAATATATTAGAATAAGCCAATTAATGAAAAAAAGAAAACCACATAAAAACGTTTAAAAGAAGCCCGAAAATTAGAAAGAGTATTTTTAACATATATGAGGAAAAATATATATAGAAATTGATAAAGCCAAAAAACACCTCAAGAAAGAGTTAAATCAGATATGTAATAAATAAATGAATATATATTCAACCTTTTTTTAATCAGGAAAATGCTTATTAAAACCACAGTTAGATATTTTCCTATAACCATCATGTGTCCCTATATTAAATATTCAAATAATTTCATGGATTGTTGAGGGAAAGAAATGAAAGAAAATTTCATAATATATTGGTGTGAATATAATTTGCTATAGAAATTTTGGAAAATATTTTGGCATTATTCAATTTAGGAAGCACTATATGAACAATCAATTAAAATTTTAAATACAAAAGGTAAGTAATTGTACTCCTAAAGGCAATGAGAAACAAGCATATAAATGTCCATACAATATTGCTTATAATATCCCCCAAATGGATAAAATCCTAGTGTTCACCGAAATATAGATTGAATGAATAGATTTATATATATTTATAAAATATAATATTTGTGATTGTGTTCAAGATGGCAGAGTGGCATGGAAGCTCTCATCTTGTCTTCTCCCAGAAAGCACAACTAATCTGCACATCTTGGAAATTTATCTGAGGATTTTGCACACCTTGGAAACTGATATGAGGATTGACACAACAATATGCAACACTTTAGCCATAGAACTCAGCAGTTAATTAATGCAGAGAAGTAAACTGGGGGAGAGAAAAATGATGGAAGGTAGGGAAGGACAGGGACAGGGTAGAGGCAGGGAGTAGACAGAAGTCTGAGACAAACCTGGGGTACTTGATTGCAGGCCAGCGAGAGTGCAAAATTCTTGTGCCAGAGACTAGGGAACTGGGTGAAACCATTTCCACATCTCTTGCACATTGCATAACATGCATGCACTTGCATGCACTCCACACCAAACCCAAGTAACTTAGATTACAGTAACCTAAATAGCACCACCTCGTGGAGAAAATAGTCTTTACACCGAATGCTGCCCAACTGTACCCTCCAAGCACATCCCAGAGAAGACAAGAACAAGTCCATCCACCTGCTTACTTTACAGACTATACAGTGCTTCATAGTTTTAGTTTAGGGAAACTGGAAGTTACTTCAGTCAGGTTTCATTCTGTTTGCTGCTTCATTTATTCCGGGTTTCTTGTTTGTTTGTTTTTTGTTTGCTTTTCTTTTTTTTTATTTTGATTCTGTCTTTGATTAAATGTTTTCCCTCTCTCTCTCTCTCTCTCTCTCTCTCTCTCTTTTCTTTTTTCCTTCTCTGGTATTAGAAAAATATTTTTCTTTATTAAATTCTGTGTTTTTTTATCTTTAAATAAGTTTTCTACTGTTTTTTGTAACTTTTTAAATTCTGTTCATTTCATTTCATTCTATATTATTGCATACTTTTTTTAATTTTTAAAATATTTTCTTACCTTTTTTCCCTTTCTATATTTTTCCTTTTTTGTCCATTCTATCAACCTTCCTTCAACTACCATACCAAAATACATATAGGATCCAGTGTTCCTTATTTGATTTTTTGTTTTGTTTTTAATTTTTTAATTTTTACTTTTTATTTCATTTTTTTCCTTCTTCCTAATTGACAAAATGAAGGAATTCAGCCCAAAAGAGGGAATAGGAATAAGTGCAGCCAGGAGCTTAAGCAACACTGATATAAGTAAGATTATTGAGCTAGAATTTAGAACTATGATTATAAAAATATAAGCTGGGGTTGAAAAAAGCATACAATCCCATTCTATGGAGATAAAAGAAGTAAAATATAGTCAGTACAAAATTATAAATGCCATAAGTGTGATGCAAACTTAAATGGCTGTCACAACAACAAGGATAGATGAAAGAGAGCAGTGAATCAGCCATATAGTAGACAAACTTAGGGAGAATAATGAAGCTGAAAAAAGAGGTAAACCAAGTTAAATGAGTACTATACAAGACTTAGAGAAATCAGCAACTTATTAAAAAGGAATGACATTGAAATCACAGGAGTCCCAGAAGTTAAAGAGAGAGAAAACAGGGTAGAAGATTTATGTGAACAAATTATAGTGGAAAACTTTCCTAATATGGACAAGGACTCAGACATCAAAATCCAAGAACTTCAGAGAATTCCCAGTAAAATTAACAAAAACCTACCATTAACAAGGCATATCATAGTGAAATTCACAAAACACACATATAAGGAAAGATATAAGAAAGCACCAAGAGAGAGGGAAAAAAAAATCTTTAATCTATTAGGGCAGTCAAAGCAGTTGTACAGCAGACATAACTACAGAAACTTAGAAGGTCAGAAAGGATCGGATAGTTATAAACAATGTGCTGATTCAGAAAGAAAAAAAAATATATATATATATATACATATATATTTCTTGCAGAGCAGTTTTAATGGTCACATCATCCCTTAGTTTTTCTTTTTATGGTGTAACTCCTTATACATATTTTCTTTTTTAAAAGAAACCATAAATACATAAAGTAAAGGATGTGACCACTAAAACAACACTGCAAGATATTTAAAGGCGATTTCTTCAATGGAGAAAAGATGAAAGAAAAAAAAAAAAAGACTAAAAACAACAAAGCTAGAAAGGACCAGAGATTGTCACCAGAATCTCCAACTCTACAGAAAACACAATGACAACAAATTCATATCCTTCAGTGCTTACTCTAAATGTCAGTGAACTAAATGCTCCAAGCAAAAGACACAGATTAAGAACATGGATAAGAAAAAAGGATCCATATATGCTGTTTACAAGAGACCCACTTTAGACCTAATGACACCCTTACTTTCAATGTAAGTACTACATGCAGAACTCTCTATCAATGCTAATGGTTGCCAAAAGAAATATGGAGTAGCCATACTTATAACAGGCTAGATTTTAAAATTAAAACCTTAACAATAGGTGAAGAAAAGCATTATATCATTATTAAGGGGTCTATTCACCAAGAAGATCTAACAATTTTAAAGATTTTATCCCAAAGGTGGGAGCACACACATATATAAGTTGATTAATTACAAACATAAAAAAATCATAGATAATAATCTCATAATAATAGGGGACTTCAACATCTCACTTACAATAACGGACAGATAGTCTGAGCAGAAAATCAACAAGGAAACAAAGGCGTTGAATGACACACTGGACCCAGATAGACATAACAGATATATTCAGAACATTTCATCCTAAAGCAGCAAAATACACATTCCTCTCAAATGTACATGGAAAATTCTCAGAATAGATCACATACTGGGACACAAAACAGCCCTAAACAATTACAAAAAGGTTGAGATCATACCTTGCATATTTTCAGACCACAGCACAATGAAACTTGAAATCAATCACAAGAAAAAAATGTGGAAAGACCATTAATACTTGGTGGTTAAAGAACATCCTACTAAAGAATTAATGGGTTAACCAAGATATTAAAGAGGAAGTGGAAAAGTACATGGAAACAACACAACTCCAAACCTTGGGAATATAGCAAAGCTGGTCATAAGAGGGAATTATGCACCATGTTAGGCATTCCTAAGGAAGAAAAAAAAACTCTTAAATAACCAACCTAACCTTAATTACATTTTAAATAATTGGAGAAAGAAGAGCAAATAAAGCCCCAAACCAGCAGAAAACAGGAAATATTAAAGATTGGAGTAGAAATCAATGATATGGAATTAAAAAAACAAAACAAAACAAAATAAAAACAAAAGAACAACAAAACAATGTTAGAACAGTTTCATGAAATCAGGAGCTGTATATTTGAAATAATTAACAAAATTGATAAACCCCTAGCCAGAATGATGCAAAAAATAAAGGAAAAATTGGGGGGGGGGGAAGAAATGGAGGGGAAACCTGGAAGTATTTGTTGCCTTTCTCCTCTCAAAATGCAGCAAGGTCAACATCAAAACATATTGCACACATAGAAACCTGATTTGAGGATTAACACAACAATCCACAAAACTTTAACCACTGAACGATATAAGTACACAGTACAGATAGGTGAATTGGGGAAGAAAGTAGCCACGGAGGGTAAGGAGCTGTTTTTGTGTGAGAAGAAAGATCGCAGACATGGAAGAGAGTACAGGAAAAGCACTCCCCTGAAAGCAATTGTAGAGAAAGAGTGGAGTGAAAGAAAGCACGAGAAAAGAAAAAGGGGAAGCAAGAGACTGACCTAAAAAAGGGGAACGGAGAAAGGAAAAAGGATAAAGGATAAAGGAAAGGGTTTAAATTTCATTAAGACACTATAAACAGAAGAGTGCAGAGTCTGAAACTCTGTAGGTCCATACCTGACAGAGATCTGCTGGGAAGAGTGAATCCCCAGGAGCAGACAGCAAGGTCTCAGGGCTCCTCAGGCCATACAGGGAGAAGCTGTTTCCCTGCTGGGAGAACATTTGATAAAGGTTGTGCAGCCTCCCAAAAGCAAAGGTCCCAGCAGACACCAGAAAACAGCCACATTCGCTGCTGTGGGAACAGGGACTTTAAGAGTGAAGCATGGCACCAGATGGGTGTTGTGATTTACCATAATCCCAGAAACGCTTCTGATATATGCTTGCACATTATTTTCGGGGGAAGGCTGGCACCAAGCAAAGTCTCTGGGCATCTGAAGCAGCATGATCAGACAAATGTACCAGAAGGTGGGCATGTACCTAGCAATTAATTGGCCAGGCACTACATCAGAGGGTCTGAGAGAGTCAAAGTGGCAGCGCCCTCAGAAGTGACAGGTTTGGAAACCGAGGCCCATCTGAGATAAAACTCACGAGGGAGTTGCCACCTGGGAGCCCGACAGCTTGGTCTCGGACACTGTAAAAACAAGGAGTGGATAGAAGCTAAGACAAAGGAGAGGTGCTTGACTGCTGATCGACGGGAGAACAGAGTTTTAATACTAGAAACTGAGTAGATGGGTGACACCATTTTTGTCTCTCCTGTGCAAGCAAATACAGGCTCTGCACGTGCCACAATGATCAACCCCAATAAACTAAACAGCTCCATCTGGTGGAGAATGGAGTGGATACAGCAAGCCCCGTCTAAATGGGCTAAGGCGCTCTAGAAAAACACCACAAATCTCTTTGCCTGTTTAGTTTATGGACTATAAAGTGTTTCATAGTTTCATTTCTAGGGGAGATTGGATGAAATTTCAATTATATTTCATCCTGTTCGCTGGTCAATCTGTTCAATTTTTTTGTCTTTTTCTATTATTTTCCTATTCTTGAATACAGAAAGAGGAAAAATATTTTTATTTTCTGTTTTTATAAGAAAATTTTCTTTAATTTTTCTAGTATTTTTACTTCTTTGTACATTTTTAAGTACTATTTTACTTTCGTCATTTTATTTTATAATTTCTTTAAAAATTTTCAAACATTTTCATTTTTTCTTCTTTTCTTTGTTCTCCTTTTTTCTCTCTCCTATCAAGTTTCTTTCAACATCCACACCAGACCACACCTAGGAACTACCATCCTTTATTTGATATATTTTTTTAAATTTTTAATTATTTTAAATTTTATTAATTGTTTTTCTTCCTTCAAAATGATGAAACAAAGGAACTTACCCCAAAATGAAGAACAGGAAAACATGACACCCAGGGATTTAATCAACACAGATATAAGGAAGATTTCTGAACCAGAATTTAGAATATGAAAATAAGATTGCTAGCTTGGGTTGAAAAAAGCATAGAATCCCGTTCTGCGGAGCTAAAAGATGTAAAATCCAGTCAGGGTGAAATTAAACTACTATAACTCAACTTCAATCTCGAATGGTTGCCTCTTTATAAGCAATATAGAGGAGAAACTTATGAAGAATGATGAAGAAGAAAATAAGAGGGAAACTAAGGTAATATAGTACGACATAAGAGTTAGAGAATGCAGTGTCTAAAAAAAATATATTCAAATCATAGGGGTACCAGAAGATGAGAAGAGAGAAAATGGGTAGAGGGTTTATGTGAACATATCAAAGGGGAAATTTTTCATAATGTAGGAAAAGACACAGACATCAAAATCCAAGAAGCACAGCATACTCCCATTTAATTTAACAAAAGTCGAACATCAACATCATTGTCAAATTCACAAAATACACAGACAAGAAAAGAATCATGAAAGCAACAAGGGGAAAAAAAAGAGTCCTTAACCTACAAGGGAAGACAGATCAGGTTCACAGCAGAGCTATCCACAGAACTTTGGCAAACCAGAAAGAAGTGGCAGGATATATTCAATGTGTTGGTTCAGAAATATATGCAGCCTAGAACTTTTTTTTTTTAATATAATAAGACTATCATTAAAAATAGAAAGAGAGATAAAAATTTTCCCTGATCAAAAAAAAAAATGAAAAGAGCTTTTGACCACTAAACCAGCCCTGCAAGAAATTTTTAGGGGAATTCCCTGAGGGAAAAAAATACAAAAGACCAAAAGCAACAAAGACTAGAAAGAACCAGAGAATATCACCACAAAGTCTAAGTCTAGAGGGAACACAAGGACAACTAACTCTTATTTCTCAGGACATACTCTAAATGTCAATGTACTAAATGCTAAAATCAAAAGACACACTGTAACAGAATGAATAAGAAAACAAGATCCATCTACATGCTGCTTACAAGAGACACATTTTAGACCCAAAGTCACATTCAGATATGAAGTAAGGGGATGGAGAACCAGCTATCATGCTAATAGTCACCAGGAGTAACCATGCTTATATCAGACAATCTAGATTTTAAAGTAAAGGCTGCAACAAGAAATGAAGAAGGGCATTTTATCATAACTAAAAGTTCTAGCCATCAAGATGTAACAATTATGCTCCAATCGAGGCAGCACCCAAATATATAAATCATTTAATCACTAATATACAGACACACATTCATAATAATACCACAATAATAGGGGACTTCAACACTACAGCACTTCCTGAATCCCTAAAGTGCTACTGCTACACAATCCTGTAATCTTTCCTGGGGCGGACTGAAAACTGGCCACAGTCTCTGGGCATCTGCAGCAGCTGGTGGTGCGGATGTACCAGGGGTGGGCTGGCACGCAGCCTTTGCTTGGTGAGACACTCCTCCAGAGGAGCACTTAGCAATGGCAAATAATCTAAACTGAAAATGAACAAGGGAACAATACCTGTGAATGACGCATTGGACCTGGATGGACCTAACAGATATATTCAGAACATTTCATCCTAAAGGCACAAAATACACATTCTTCTCCAGTGCACATGGAATATTTTCGAGAATGGATCCCATACTGGGACAGAAATGAGCCTTCAAAAGGAAAAAATAATTGAGATCATATCTTGCATATTTTCAGACCACAATGCTATGCAATGCAAAGTTGACCACAAGGAAAAAAAAAATAAAAAACTAACAAATAATTGGAGACTTAAGTTCATCCTACTAAAGAATGAATGCACTAACCAAGATGTTAAGGAAGAAATAAAAACATACATGGAAGCCAATGAAAATGATAACACCATAGCCCAAAACCACTGGGATGTAGCAAACATTGTCATATAAGGGAAGCAATAGCAATTCGGGCCTTCCTAAAGAAGGAAGAAAGGTCTCAGATACACAACCTAACTTTCCACCTTAGACAGCTAGAAAAAGAACAGTAAATAAAACCTAAAACCAGCAGAAGACAGGAAATAATAAAGAGTAGAGGAGAAATCAATGCTATCAAAGAAAATAAATAAATAATAAATAATAAATAAATGAAAATTAAAAAAATAAGAAACAATAGTAGAAAGACCATTGAACCAGTAGCTTGTTCTTTGAAAGAATTAACAAAATTGATAAACCCCTAGCTAGTTTGATCAGAAAGGAAAAAAGGAAAGAACCTAAATAAATAAAATCAAGAATGAAATAGGAGAGATCACAACCAACACAGTAGACATATAAAAAAAAAAAAAAGACCATAATATGAGCAATAATACACCAATAACACAGGCAATTTGGAAGAAATAGAGAAATTCCTAGAAACACATAACCTACTTAAACTGAAACAAGAAGAAATAGAAAAAAATTTGAATAGACCCATAACAAGTAAAGAAATCAAATGAGTAATCAAAAATCTAACAAAATATAAGAGTCCAGGACTGGATGGCTTTCCAGGGGAATTCTACCAAACATTTAAAGAAGACTTAACACCTATTCTTTTGAAACTGTTCGAAAAATTAGGAATGGAAGGAAAACTTCCAGACTCATTCTATGAGGCCAGCATTACCTTGATCCTAACACCATACAAAGACCCCACTAAAGAGGAGAACTACAGACCAATTTCTCTGATGAACAGGGATGCAAAAATTCTCAACAAGATACTAATCTACAGATATAACAATACAGTAATAGAATTATTCACCGTGATCAAGTGGCATTTATACCTGGGTTGCAGGACTGGTTCAATATCTGCAAAAGCAATCAATGTAAGAATCACACCAAAAAATAAAGGACAGGAACCATACGATCCTCTTAATAGATGCAGATGAAGCTTTTGACAAAATACAGCATATTTCCTTGATAAAAATCTTCAAGAAAGTAAGGACCAGAGGATCATACCTCAAGGTCATAAAAGCCATATGTGAAAGACCACGGTTGATATCATTCACAATGGCAAAAACCGAGAGCCTCCCCTAAGGTCAGGAAAATGACAGGGATGTCCACTCTTATCACTACTAGTCAATATATTGTTGGAAGCCCTGTCTTGGCAACCAGACAACACAAAGTTATAAATGCATCCAAATCAGCAAGAAGGAAGTCAGACTCCTCACTCTTCACAGATGACATGACTCTATATTCAAAACTCAAAATATTCCACAAAAAAAAAAAACCCAGCTAGAACGGATCGATAAATTCAGCAAAGTGACAGGATATAAAAACAATGCGCAGAAATTGGTTGCATTTCTAAACACCAATAATGAAGCAACAGAAGGAAAAATCAAGGAATTGATCCCATTTACAGTTGCATGAAAAATTGTGAAATACGTAGGGATAAACGTAATCAGAGAGGTGAAAAATCTGTACACTGAAAACTACAGAAAGCTTATGAAAGTTATAGAAGAAGACACACACAATAAAAGAAATATTCCATGCTCCTGGATTGGAAGAACAAATATTGTAAAAATGTCGAACAACCCATGGCAATCCACATATTCAATGCAATACCTATCAAAATAAGACCAGCATTCTTCACAGAGATGCAATAAACAATCCTAAAATCTGTATGGAACCACAAAAGACCCTGAATAGCCAAAGTAATCCTGAAAAAGAAAACCAAAGCTGGAGACATTGCAATCCCTGACTTCAAGCTGTGTTACAAAGCTGTCATCATCAAGACAGTATGGTACTTGCACAAGAACAGACACTCAGATCAATGGAACAGAATAGAGAACCCAGAAATGGACCCACAAACTTATGGCCATCTCATCTTTGACAAAGCAGGAAAGAATATCTAATGGAAAAAGACAGTCCTTGCAGCAAGTGGTGTGGGGAAAACTGGATAGCAACATGAAGAAAAATAAACCTGGACCACTTTTTTACGCCATATACAAAAATAAACTCAAAATGGTTGAAAAACCTAAATGTAAGACCGGAAGCCATCAAAATCCTTGAGAAAAAAAACAAGCAACAACTTCTTTGACGTCGGCTGCAGCAACTTCTTCCTTCACGTGTCTCTGGAGGCAAGGGAAACAAAAGCAAAAATGAACTATTAGGGACCTCATCAAGATAAGAGCATTCAGTACAGCAAAGGAAAAAGTCCACAAAACTAAAAGGCAACCAATGGAATGGGAGAAGGTATTTGCAAATGGCATAACTGATAACAGGATAGTATCCAAAATGTATAAAGACCTTATCAAACTGAACACCTGAAAAGCAAATAATCCAGTGAAGAAATGGGCCAAAGACATTTTTCCAAATAAGTCATCCAGATGGCCAACAGACACATAAAAAATGCTCAACATCACTTTTCATCGAAACACAATGAGATACCACCTCAAACCACTCAGAATGGATAAAATTAACAACTCAGGCAACAACAGATGATGGTGAGGATGCAGAGAAAGAGGATCTGTTTTGCACTGCTGGTGGGAATACAAATTTGTGCAGGCACTTTGGAAAACAAAATGGAAGTTCCTCAAAAGTTATAAATAGGACTACCCTACAACTTGGCAATTACAGTAATAGTTACATATCCAAAGGATACAGGTGTGCTGTTTCTTTTTTTTTTTTTTTTTTTTCAGGTGTGCTGTTTCGAAAGTGCACATGCACTCTGATATTTATAGCACTGCTATTGACAATAGCCTAAGTATGGAAAGAGCCAAGAATTCCATCGACAGATCAAGGGATAAAGAAGATGAGGTACACACACACACACACACACACACACAATGGAGTATTACTCTGCAATCAAAAAGAATGTAATCTTGTCATTTGCAACAACACGGATGGAACTAGAGTGTTTTATGCTAAGCAAAATTAGTCAGAGAAAAACAAATATCACATGACTTCACTCATAAGTGGAATTTAAGATACAAAGCAAATGAACATAAAGAAAGGGAAGCAAAAATAAAATAAAAACAGGGAGGGGGAGAAATGTAAGAGACAAATACATAGAACCTACGGAGGGCTGCTGGAGGATCTGTGGGTGGGGGCAAGGGCTAAATTGGTCAGGGGCATTCAGGAAGACACTTGTTGGAATGAACATTGGGTGATAACAGTAGATGAATCACTGGAATCTACTACTGAAATCGTTGTTACATTATGCGCTAATGAGAATGTAAATTAATTTATTACAATATTAATTATATATTTATTTATAATATATTTATATATATTTATTATAATATAAATTATTTTTAATTTAATTAATTGATTAAATAAGAAAAGAGAAACAAGAAATATAGTTCAAATATCTACACTACTCAAATTCCTCTACAGATTTAAGCAACCTCTGTCAATATACCAACAAAAGTTCACAGAACTAAAACAAACAATTCTGAAATTTGTATGCAACCAAAAAAGACCCTGAATAGCCATGACAATATTAAAAAAGATAAACAATACTAAATCTATGACAATTGAAGAGCTCAAATTAAATAACAAAGCTATAGTAATCAAAACAGTATGGTACTGCAAAAATTAGACACATAAATCAAGGCAAAAGTGTAGAAGCTCAGATATGAATCCATGATTATATAACTGATTAATCTTCAATGAATGAGGCAAAAATATTCGATGGGAAAAGGAGAATCCCTTGAACAAATGGTTTGGAAACACTGCACGGTTACATGCAAAGGAATGATACTGGATGACTTTCTTACACTAAACAGAAACAGAAGTTAAAATGCACTAAAGACCTATACATAAGAAGTGAAACCATAAAATCCTTAGTTAGAGAACAGACAGTAATGTCTTTTTCATTGGGTGTAACAAGAGTTTTCTAGATATGTCTCCCTAAAGAAGAGAAACAAAAGCAAATACAAACTATTGGACTTCATCAAAATGAAATATACCTCCACAGGAAAGAAAACAACCAACAATACTAAAAGGCAACCTACTGAATAGGAGGCAATATTTGTAAATGCCATACCTGATAAAGGGTTATTATCTAAAGTATATAAAGAACTTATACAAAGCCATAAACTCTACCAATGCAATTAAAAAATGGGCAGAAAACAAGAACGGACATTTCTGCAAAGACATTCAGATGGCCAAAAGACATATCAAAAGATTCTCAAAGACAAAAACAAAAACAAAAAGATACTCCACATCACTCACTCTGAGGGAAATGCAAATAAAAACCACTATGAGATATCACCTAATATCTGCCACAATGGCTAAAATGGAAACACAAGAAACATGTGTTGGCGAGGACATGGAGAAAAAGACACCCTTGTGCTAGTCCTGGTGGGAATGCAAACCAGTTCAGTCACTGTGGAAGACGGTATGGTGGTTCTTAAAAAAAAAATAAAAGCTATCCAGTAATTGCACTACTGGGTATTTACCCAAAGAATATAAAATTATTAATTCAGGAGGATATATGCACCCCTATGTTTATTGCAGAATTAATTACAATAGCCAAATTGCAGGAGTAGTCCAAATCCATCAATAAATAAAAGGACTGTAGTAAGGGGCCTCCCTAAGAAATGAAGAAAACAAAACAAAACACAACAAAACACAACAACAACAACAACAAAAAACCCTCAAGGCAACCTGGCTATAAATGTATGTGACATTCCTCACGACCTTGTAACATGAGACCATTTAATCAGATGCATGTTTGTGTGTTACCATACGTGGGAGACAACAAAGTAGAAAATATATAAACAAAATGCCATCTGGCGTTCGGGAGTCAGTTTGGGAATTCTGTATTTACCCAGTATATATTGATACTAATGCTTCCTGAATACTACTTAGAAAGATGCTTATTCTTTTAATTAATTAATTAATTAATTAATTAATTAATTAATCTATTTATTTATTTATTTTTATTTTTTGAGAGAGAGAGGAAGCCAGAAGGGGAAGGAGAGAGAGAGAGAGAGAGAGAGAGAGAGAGAGAATATGAAGCAGGCTCCAGGATCTGAGCGATAAACACAGACCCTGACACAGGGCTTGAACTCACAAACTGTGAGATCATGACTTGAGAGGAAGTCAGTCGCTTAACCTTCTGAACCACTCAGGCACCTGGAAAGGTGCTTATTCTCTAAAACAACCCCATGAGATATACCTTATCAATCATATTTTACACATAACAAAATTGAATATAACTACATATTCCTTTGTCATATGGAAGCTATATAACTAAGAAATTTGACTCGTATTCTGTCCCTATAGTCCAGAATCATGCACTCAAGTTTTTCTTTTTTTAATTTTATAATAGTTTATTTTCAAATTGGTTTACATATAACACCCAGTGTTCATCCCAACATGTGCCCTTTTTAATGCCCATCACCCCCTCTCCCCCCTCCCTCATCCCCCTTACGCTTAGTTTCTTTCTTAGTCTTTGAAAGTCTCTTATGTTTTATCTAGCTCCCTCTCTGTGTCTTTTTTTCCTTTCCCCTCTTCCCCTCTCCCTGGTTTTTGCTTAATCTCACAAAGTCCACCTATTCGTGGAAACATATGGTATCTGTCTTTTTCTGACTGACTTATTTCACTTAACATAATACCCTCCAGTTCCATCCATCTGGCTACACATGGCCAGATTTCATTTTTTCTCATTGCCACGTAGTAGTCCATTATATATAAGTACCATAACTTCTTTATCCATTCGTCAGTTGATGGGCACCTGGTCTCTTTCCATGATTTGGCTATTGTCGAAAGTGCTGCTATGAACATTGGGGTACACGTGCTCCTATGCATCAGCATTCCTGTGTCTCTTGGGTAGATTCCTAGCAGGGCTATTGCTGGGTCATAGGGTAGCTCTATTTTCATTTTTTTGAGGAACCTCCACACCGTCTTCCAGAGTGGCTGCACCAGTTTGCATTCCCACCAACAGTGTAGGAGGGTGCCTACTTCTCCACATCCTCGCCAGCATCTATAGTTTCCTGATTTGTTCATTTTAGCCACTCTGACTGGTGTGAGGTGGTATCTCAGTGTGGTTTTGATTTGTATTTCCCTGATGATGAGTGACATTGAGCATCGTTTCATGTGTCTGTTGGCCATCTGAATGTCCTCTTTGGAGAAGTGTCTATTCATATCTTCCGCCCATTTCTTCACTGGGTTGTTTGTTTTTCGGGTTTGGAGTTTGGTAAGTTCTTTATAAATTTTAGATATTAGTCCTTTATCCGATATGTCATTTGTGATGATCTTTTCCCATTCCGTTGGTTGTCTATTCGTTTTGTTGGTTGTTTCTTTTGCTGTGCAGAAGATTTTTATCTTGATGAGGTCCCAATAGTTCATCTTTGCTTTTAATTCTCTTGCCTTTGGAGACGTGTCGAGTAAGAAATTGGTGCGTCTTAGGTCAAAGAGGCTTTTTCCTGCTTTCTCCTCTAGGATTTTGACGGTTTCCTGTCTCACATTCAGATCTTTTATCCATTTAGAATTTATTTTTGTGAGTGGTGTAAGAAAGTGGTCTAGTTACATTCTTTTGCATGTTGCTGTCCAATTCTCCCAGCACCATTTGTTAAAGAGGCTGTCTTTTTTCCATTGGATACATTCTCCTGCTTTGTCAAAGATTAGTTGCCCATAAACTTGCGGGTCCATTTCTGAGTTTTTTATTCTATTCCATTGGTCTATGTGTCTGTTTTTGTGCCAATACCATACAGTCTTGATGACCACCGCTTTGTAGTAGAGGTTAAAGTCTGGGATTGTGATGCCTCCCGCCTTAGTTTTATTATTCAGTATTATTTTGGCTATTCGAGGTCTTTTGTGGTTCCATACAAATTTGAGGATTGTTTGCTCTAGCTTCGAGAAGAATGCTGGTGCAATTTTGATTGGGATTGCATTGAATGTGTAGATTGCTTTGGGTAGTATTGCCATTTTGACGATATATATTCTTCCAATCCATGAGCATGGGATGTTTTTCCATTTCCTTGTGTCTTCCTCAATTTCCTTCATAAGTTTTTTATAGTTTTCAGTGTAGAGGTCTTTCACATCTTTGGTTAGGTTTATTCCTAAGTATTTTATGGTTTTTGGTGCAATTGTGAAAGGGATTAGCTTCTTTATTTCTCTTTCTGCTGCTTCATTGTTGGTGTATAGAAATGCCACCGATTTCTGTACATTGATTTTGTATCCTGCAACTTTGCTGAGATCATGAATCAGTTCTAGTAGGCTTTTGGTGGATTCCGTCGGGTTTTCCATGTAAAGTATCATGTCATCTGCAAAAGTGGAAGTTTGACTTCCTCCTTGCCAATCTTGATGCCTTTTATTTTGTTTTGTTGTCTGATTGCTGATGCTAAGACTTCCAGCACTATGTTAAATAGCAGTGGCGAGAGCGGACACCCCTATCGTGTTCCTGATCTCAGAGGGAAGGCTTTCAATTTTTCCCATTGAGGATATTAGCTGTGGGCTTTTCATAGATGGCTTTTATGATGTTTAAGTATATTCCTTCTATCCCGACTTTCTCGAGAGTTTTTATTAAGAAAGGATGCTGTATTTTGTCAAATGCTTTTTCTGCATCTATTGACAGGATCATATGGTTCTTATCTTTTCTTTTGTTGATGTGATGTATCACGTTGAGTGATTTGCGAATATTGAACCATCCCTGCAACCCAGGGATGAATCCTACTTGATCATGGTGGATAATTCTCTTTATATGCTGTTGTATTCGATTTGCTAGTATCTTGTTGAGAATTTTTGCATCCATATTCATCAGGGATATTGGCCTGTAATTTTCTTTCTTTGCTGGGTCTCTATCTGGTTTGGGAATCAAAGTGATGCTGGCTTCATAGAATGAGTCTGGGAGTTTTCCTTCCGTTTCAATTTTTTGGAACAGCTTGAGGAGGATAGGAATTAACTCTGTTTTAAATGTCTGGTAAAATTCCGCAGGAAAGTCGTCTGGTCCAGGGCTTTTATTTGCTGGGAGGTTTTTAATAACGGATTCTATTTCTTCACTAGTTATGGGTCTGTTCAAATTTTCTATTTCTTCCCGTTTGAGTTTTGGTAGCGTGTGGCTATTTAGGAAGCTGTCCATTTCTTCCAGATTGCCAAGTTTGGTGGCATATAATTTTTCATAGTATTCTCTGATGATTGTTTGTATCTCTGAGGGATTGGTTGTAATTTCTCCCTTTTCATTCACGATTTTATCTGTTTGAGTTCTCTCTCTTTTCTTTTTGAGAAGCCTGGCTAGAGGTTTGTCTATTTTGTTTATTTTTTCAAAGAACCAGCTTTTGGTTTCATTGATCTATTCCACTACCTTTTCTGTCTCCATATGGTTAATTTGTGCTCTGATCTTTGTTATTTCTCTCTTTCTGCTGGGCTTGGGTTGTTTTAGTTGACCTGCTTCTAGTTCCTTTAGGCGTGCTGTTAGAATTTGTGTTATTGATTTTTCTTGTTTCTTGAGATGGGCCTGGATTGCAATATATTTCCCTCTCAAGACTGCCTTTGCTGCATCCCAGAGCGTTTGGATTGTTGTATTTTCAATTTCATTTGTTTCCATGTATTTCTTAATTTCTTCTCTGATGGCTTGGTTGACCCAGTCATCTTTTAGTAGGTTATTTCTTAGCCGCCATGTTCTTGGATATTTTCCAGGCTTTCTCCTGTGGTTGATTTCAAGTTTCAAAGCATTGTGGTCTGACAGTGTACACGGTATGATCTCAATTCTTTTATATTTATTCAGAGCTTCCCTGTGCCCCAGAATATGGTCTATCTTGGAAAATGTACCATGTGCAGATGAGAAGAACGTAAATTCCTTTGCTTCTGGATGAAGGACCCTAAAGATGTCTGTGAGGCCCATCTGTCCTAATGTGTCATTCAGGGCTATTGTTTCTGCGGAGATTTTCTGTTTTGTGGATCTATCCAATGCTGAGAGTGGAGTGTTGAGATCCCCTACTATTAGGATATTTTTATCGATGAGGTTGCTAATGTTTGTAATTAGTTGTTTTACAAATTTGGGTGCCCCCGAATTCGGTGCGTAGATATTTACAATTGTTAGCTCTTCCTGCTGGATGGTCCCTGAGACTATTATATAATGTCCTTCTTCATCTCTTATTACATCGTTCATTTTAAAGTCTAATTTGTCTGATATAAGTGTGGCTACTCCGGCTTTCTTCTGACTTCAGGTAGCATGGTAGATAGTTCTCCATCCCCTCACTTTCAATCTGAAGGTGTCTTCAGGTTTAAGATGAGTTTCTTGAAGACAGCAAATAGATGGGTCTTGTTTTTTAATCCATTCTGTTACCCTGTGTTTTTTGATTGGCGCATTTAGTCCATTTACATTCAGTGTTAATATTGAAAAATATGGGCTTACAGTCACTGTATTATCTGTAGGTTTCATGATTGTAAGGCTGACCCTGGCAGTTTGTGTTCTTTGCAACCTTGTCTTCATAGAATGCCCCTCAGGATCTCTTGCAGTGCTGGTTTATTTGTGATAAATTCTTTCAGTTTTTGTTTGTTGGGAAAAACCTTGATCTCTCCTTCTATTCTGAATGACAGGCTAGCCGGATACAAAATTCTTGGTTGCATGTCCTTTTTGCTCATCACATTGGAGATATCCTGCCATTCCTTTCTGGCTTGCCAAGTTTCTGTAGATAAGTCTGCTACTACCCTTATAGGTCTGCCTTTGTATGTTAGGGTTCTTTTGTCCCTAGCTGCTTTCAGGATTCTCTCCCTATCTTTGTATTTTGCCAGCTTCACTATGATGTGCCGTGCAGAAGGTCTATTCAAGTTACGTCTGAGGGGAGTTCTCTGTGCCTCTTGGATTTCCATGCCCGTTTCCTTCCTCATGTCGTGGAAGTTCTCAGCAATGATTTGTTCAAGAACCCCTTCGTCTCCTTTCTCTCTCTCTTCTTCCTCTGGAACTCCTATGATACGGATATTGTTTCTTTTGAGTGCATCGCTCAGCTCTCGAATTCTCCTTTCCTGTTCCTGGATCAGCTTCTCTCTCTTTTTATCTGCTTCCTCTTTTTCAATGATTTTGTCTTCTAATGCACTAACTCTTTCCTCTACCTCTTCAATCCGTGCTGTGGCTGCTTCCAGTTTCCCCTGTATTTCTTCCAATGTCTTCTTTAATTCTTCTTTCAGACCGTTTTTAAGGTCCTTGAACTCTGCCGCGCGGGACCCCTTGCATTCATCTAAGCTTTTTTCAAGGCCAGCGATTAGTTTTATGATTATCCTTCTATATTCATGTTCTGTTATGTTGCTTATATCTGTTTTCATTAATTCTTGAGCTGTCACTGCTCCTTGTAGATTCTTTTGAGGAGAATTCTTGCGTCTCGTCATTTTGGCTGGATGTGTTATGGGTTGTTTCTTGAAGTTGCCCTGGAAAGGAAAACTGACAGACACACAGAACACAGAAATACTCAAACGTACCGACAAATGGTCCAACCAAGCAGTTCACAACAGAAAAAAAATAACAAGTGACTCTCTGAGGGCAATGTCCTGAAGTAACAGCTACACGTTAAGGACAGGGTATGTAGTGTGCTGGTGGCAGAGCATATATAGACAGAATAATGACTGGGGCAGGGAGAAGAAGGAAATGGACTTTTCCCAGGTAGAGCGACTAAAGGGTTTAATCCAGACTGATAGAAATCAGAATAAGGACAGGTGTGAGGGAAAAGGAATAAAGATCGATGTCGTCTAGATGAACTTATATGGCCTGGTTATTCCAGAAAAACGGGCTAGGGAAGTAAAGAAGAGGTTGTAGGACATGTCCTCAAAGAGTGGGTTAAAAAACAAAAACAAAAAAAAAAACAAAAAACAAAAAAACAAAAAAAACAAAAAACAAACAAAAAACAAAAAAACAAATAAAATGATTAAGCCAGTCAGTACCCTGGATGACCAGCTCAGGGATCGGGATAGGTAGGAATGAGAAAGGGAGGGATAAATTTAAAAAGAGGAAATGTCTGGCGTTACTCCAGGCAGCAATCTCCACTTGGATCAGTTGCTCCTGCTGATAGTTTGGGAGGGGCGTGGTTTAGTGTAGGCGGGTCCGACCTCCACTGCTGCAGAGATGGCTTCTGGGGTGACTTCCTGGCTTGTGAGACAACAATGGCATCTCTCCAGACCCGTGCCACCAGTCCTGGAGGCTTTGTTCGCCCCTTATTTCTGTTCTCTCTCCACCGCTAACGCTGGCCTGGTGTGGTTTACTGGACGGTGATCCGGCCTTGTCCCACAGGAGCAGCCGCCTGGGGCTGCCTGGGTCCCTGCTGCGTGCGTGCCCGGAGGCGCTGGGCGAGGTTGGCGCGGTGGCGCAGCCGTCTGCTACCCCCCGATTTGGCTGTAACTGTGCGGGGGTTAGAGGTGCTCCGCAGGAGCCACCGCCTGGGTCCCCGCTTCCTGTGACAGCAGCGCGCGCGCCCCGGAGGCGCTGGGCGAGGGTGGCGCGGTGAGGCGGTCGTCTGCCACCCCCGATTTCGTTATAATTGTGCCAGGGTTAGAGGTGCTCGGCTGTTGGCGCCTCCTGTGTCCCGCTGCCAATCTCCCCGGCGCGAGCGTCCCAGTGGCTCAGGACGGGGTTGGTGCGGTCCCAGTAGCGCGCGGGGATTGCTGCTGTTTGCTACCGAACTTCTCTTCAAAAGCCCTGCTTAGGGGCTGGATGGTAGCGGTCTCACCGGCTCCAGCCCTCTAGTTCAGATGTTGTTCGATTGGCACTTTCCCAGCTATCTCCGAAGACGCTCACCCTCCCCTCAGCTCAACTTCCCGAGTTCGAGTTCGTTTTATCCAACCCAGATTAAACTCACGGTTTAGTTGGGCTGTGTCTGTTTTCGCCTACGTTTCTTGTCAGCTGTAGCACCTTTTCCCCCCGATTTTTGGAGTTGAGAGAGAGAATGGTTTCAGTCGTCCCCCTTTAAAGGGCAAGCGAAATACTGGAGCCCCCTACTCCTCCGCCATGTTGCCTTCCCTCCCTCTTTTTTTTTTTTTTAAGTTTACTTATTTATTTTGAGAGAGACAGAGAGAGCATGAGTGGGGGAGGGGCAGAGAGAGGGGGAAGAGAGAGAGGGTCTGAAGCAGGTTCCCAGCAAAGTCAGCGCAGAATCCCACTCAAGTTTTATAGGCTATGCTCTTCATATCCTAGGAGGATAAAAAATCATTCTTGTCAAGGCCCCATACATCTTTTCCATTCACATTTTTCTTGCTTATTCTATTTGGGTTAACATTGCTTTATTTATATCCATTATACCAACACATGGTGATTCTTAGTGCCAAGCTCAATGTATATTCCAGTCACAACATGTTGATTAACTTTCCATGATTCCGTGTGAATATTTAGCATTGAGTATGCATTCTTACTTTCTTTTAATCATTATAAAGAGGCTTTACGGTCATATCTGGAATGCTGATTGTACTGGGACAAATTCCACTGAAACTTTGATTAGGGGAATTTAGATTTACTTCCTTGTAGTTACATCCATTTCCATTAGCAGGAGACTCAGAGAAACTTTGCAGAGATGGACGTACTCAAGCAACATTTAATCCCTATCCAGTTAGAATACCACGAATACCAAGATACCATATATTAGCTCCAGTTTCCATTATTTTTTTCAGTATTGATTGATTGACTGATTGAGTTCAATAATCATGTAATAGGGGTAAAAGTCTTTTATAATAATTTGAAGTTAAGATTATGCAAGGACAAGAGATTGAATGTGTGCAAATTGGGATTTTTAGTTACCGTTATTTCACTTTATGGTGAGATTACAAATGTTAGAAAGTGTTATTAGTTTTTGATAGAATAAACTGGGTTTTTTACATATCCAGAATACAAGAACTGTACTGCAGGAAATTCCTTCAGTATTAGAATTACATTGTTTCCTGAGGTAAAGCCTTTTGAGACATGCAATTGAATTTGAAGAATGCTCTTAAGAGTTACGATAATATTAAAAGCTGAGAATTTATATGATCTTTATAAAACCCTAAAGCAACAATACCTAAATTATACATTATAAAACACACAAAATTAGAAACAGGACATTTCTAATGGTTGCAAAATGAACTTGGAAAATAATGAGTATGACCAGATGAAGGTAAAAGAACAATATAAGGCTTAATGATGACTGAGGGTATACAAAAAATAGGGTTTTAAAATAGTGGCGTCACCTAGAACTGGTTGTGAAGGGGAGGATTCTTGAGGAAGTCTTTTCAAATTACCCTCGACCTACTGTATATCTTTAAAAAATATAGCCTGCGATTCAGACACAAAACTTAACACAAATCTAGAGAACAATAACGATTCCCTTTATTGATCGGGGAGGCCAAGAGATATATTTGTGTGTTTCCATCTGCCCTATTCCAAGGTGCCAGTATCTTACTGAAAAAAAACTTTTGCACACGTCTTGCACCCCAGCTTTGTGGCTGCTTCCCAGGGTACACATCCCTTGATAGTCTGGCTCTGGTGTCCGGTAGGGATTGGCTCACATGTTCAAAGGGATGAAAGAAAGCAAAGAAATTGACTACGCCCTCATGGTTCACTGAAAATTCGACAAACAGAAGTGCCCATCTCCTAGTATTTTCCTGAGAGAAGCTGAATTGTAGATCTCAAAAGCCTGAGGCTAAAGTTGAGACTCCTAACATAACACACATCAAGGAGCTGAGTGTAATCTCTGGAAACTGGGGATGCTCGTTTGTGTAGTAACTGTGTTATCTACCTGCTATACTCCAGGTTGCTGGCATCTCCATGTGAAGATTTTGTGCATTCTCAATTACCTCAGCTCTTGTGGTCATGAACCAAAGGACACAATCTGTGATTGCCCAGCTCTGGTGCCCCACAGGGTTACATTCCCAGGTCCCAATGGACTGTAACAACAACAACAACAACAAAATCTTATTTATTATCTCAGGACTGAACAAAGAAGAAAAAGACAGAAACACCAAGATCCCAGTGTTGCCATGAAAGAAGCCTATCTTCATACTTTAAATGCTGCTACCCTAAGGTCTCACTCCCTATTAGACTGCATCTCAACTAGGTGTTGCCTGAGTACCTCCACTTTAATACACTGACACATGTTGGGACATCTTCATTACTACGAGCCACTAGAACAAATTAGACACTTGAACAATCACAAAACTTTTGAAGACAACCAAGGATTAGGCCTAGATGAATTATTAGATTCATTTTCTATATGAAACAATTTTGTCAAGCATGGGAAAGGTGACTATTTTATGTCTACACAGAAACCAACACAGAGAGTCAAGGAAATGAAGAAACAAAGGAATATGTTCCAAATAAAAGAACAAGAAAATACCCCAGAAAGAATCCCTAATGAAGTTCAGATAACTAAGTACTTAAAAACAAAAACTTAAAAAGGGCGCCTAGGTGGCTCAGTATGTTGAGCATTGGACTTCACTTCAGGTCATGATCTCGCACTGTGTGAGTTCAAGCCCTGCATCGGGCTTTGTGCTGATGGCTCAGAGCTTGGAGCCTGCTTTGGATTCTGTGTCTCTTTCCTTCTCTGCTCCTCCCCTGCTCATGATCTGTCACTCTTTGTCATGAATAAACTTAAAAAAAAAAAAAAAAAACTTAAGAGTTCAGAGTGCCCCACTGGCTCAGTTGTTTGAACTTCTGAATTTGGCTTGGGTCATGATCTCATAGTTCATGAGTTCAAGCCTTTCATTGGGCTTTGGGCTATCAGCTCAAAGCCTGGAGCCTGCTTCTGATTGTCTGTTTTCCTCTTTCTTTATCCCATCCTCATTAGCACTCTGTCTCTCATTCTTCAAGAGAAATAAACATAAAAAAAAGAGTTCAAAATAAAAATCATAAGGATGCCTTCTGAGGCAAAAAACACAATGGATGAACAAAGAGAATTTCAACAGAGATAGAAAATATTACAAAATACTAAACAGAACTCACAGAGCTGAAGAATACAATAACCAAATTGCAAATTCTAATAGAAGGATTAAACAGTGGGAACAAAATGAAGCAGGAAATGTATCAACAGACTAGATGACAGAGCAGTGGAAATCATTGAATAATTGGACCGATTTGCCCTCTGAGGATGAATAACATTTGGGAAACTATAAGAAATAGAAAGGTCATTTTGGAAGATGAAATAATATCAGTGGTGACTGAAGAAAAATATGACATATTATATATGGCCTCATATTAACAGAGTGTTTTGTATGGGCCACACATTGGGATATTTACTGGAAATATGGAAAGACATTTTCTATATAGGAAGAAAACGTCAGGTACTGAGGGCATTTGCTGAAAATGAGGACTCACACCGAAGTAGAATGGATGAAGCATATTGGGAAACAGGAAGGCGGGACAAATAACAGCTAGGATCCACATGCTAAAGAAACTTGGAAATTAGCATTGTGAAAAAAAACATAAGATTTTATTAAGGACTTTTGAAGGAAAAAGTGCTTTGCTAAGTAGTCTTTTAAGGAAATTCCTCTGGCTGAAATATCAGAGATAAATTGTGCTGGTTACATAATACAAATGATCATCCAGAATCTCTTCTGACGATCACAAAAACACAAAGAATAAAAAATAAAATAAAATAAAAAGAAAAGTGAAAAAGAAAACACAGTAGTTTACTCCTAATGGAAATTGGACAGAAAAATTGGACTCTGGAAACTATTTTAAGTAAAAACTGAGCGGGAATAGGTGAGTAAATGCAAATGCCAATCAGTAATATTTAGTATCTTTCACTGCAGATAATTTGGCTCTATTACATTCCATACTCAACTCCATAACCATAAAATAGATAATGTTATTAAAATAAAGTTCACAAAGCTAAATGCCAAAAGATAATTCTGATCATAATTTCCTATGTTTACCCTGTTGCTCCCACTCTAGGAATTATTCTAATTAAACACTAACCAACAAAATTCCTATCTCTTGACTATTTGACTATGTCTACTACCACATTCAGTCTTCACTTTTCTTTCAATCAAGCAATGAAATCCCTGTCACTTCAAACATGGTCTTATAAACATCCTCTTTCAGTTTATTTAGAATGGAAGGCAAATTCCTAACCCTGGGGTAATTTAAACCTGCTATTCTATTTTTCTGTGTTTATTTATTTATTTCGAGAGGGAGAGAGAGAGAGAGAGAGAGAGAGAGAGAGAGATTGAGAGAGAGAGGACAAGTAGGAGAGGGACTGAAGGCAAAGTAGAGACGGAATTCCAAGTGGGCTGCGTGCTGTCAGTGTAGAGCCCATATGGGGTTCAAGTCTATGTACTCTGATATCATGACTTGAGCTGAAATCAAGAGTCTGATGCTTAAACGACTGAGTCACCCAGGCACCCCTTAATCCGCTTTCCTTTCTCCCTCCCTCCCTCCCTTCCTTGCATCCTTCCTTCCTTCCTTCCTTCCTTCCTTCCTTCCTTCCTTCCTTCCTCTCTATCTCTTCCTTTCTTTCTTTCTTTCTTTCTTTCTTTCTTTCTTTCTTTCTTTCTTTCTTTCTTTCTTTCTTTCCTTTCTTTCTTTCTTTCTTTCTTTCTTCCTTCCTCCCTTCCTTCCTTCCTTCCTTCCTTCCTTCCTTCCTTCCTTCCTTCCTTCCTTCCTTCCTTTCTTCCTTCCTTTCTTCCTTCCTTTCTTCCTTTCTTTCTTTCTTTCTTTCTTTCTTTCTTTCTTTCTTTCTTTCTTTCTTTCTTTCTTTCTTTCTTTCTTTCTTTCTTTTCTTTTTTTCTTCTTTCTTTTCCCCTCAAGAGCAGATGGTTAACTACAAAAGAGAAATCGCTACGCTGCAGGCTTTTAATTTCAACAATACCTATCTGGGTTGTCAGTTATTCCCATTAATAATTCAAACTTTTCCTTTCAAGCATTCTTTGCCACCATTCGCAACCTGAAACTATATCAAAATTTGGCTAATCCCCTCATTCCTTTATATCACTCTAACATTTAATCTGGTAAAATAATTTCATTTGCTCCTTCAGACTCCATGAAGTGGATTACTGTCCTTTTGTAGTTCATGTGTTCATGGAATAGTTTTTGCCCTTCCCACTGATCATTTTCGTGTCCCTCCTTTTGATACTATTTTATTCCACCTCTTGTGGCTATATTTAATGTCACGACTTTCTTTCACTTGGCATTTGCCCATCATACTATTAAATAAACTTTCAAATCACACTTTTTTTATCCACATATCCTTACAATATGCTTCTAGAAAGACTCTTGGGTATGTCTTTCATACCAGGGCACTTTCCATAATTTATTGTAGGTTGGTCACAAATAACTACATTTTGTCATCCAATCGGTATATCCAATGAAAAATAAAATCTCTGATTTCCATTATTTTGTTCACTGTGAGGGTTTCTAAACACAGAGTCCATGGGGGGAACCCCTACGACCAAATCTGAAATTAGGTCTTCTCCTGTGCTTCTCACATTGACATGGGCTGTGCTTTCTGCCTATGGTGTCTTTTCAACTACTTGTCTTGTGTTAAAGTCACAATAGAAAGCTCTTATTGGGTATTGCAAAGTTTATTCAATTCTTCCCCAAATACATATCCTACAGCAATGCAATAAGTTGAGTGACTTTTATAGCAAGTCTTCCATGCTGTTTCTCAGGTTACTTTGCCTTCACTTCAGTTTCTATATATCTAATCCATATTTATGATACAAATCTTAGAAAACTCTAACAAAATCATGTCATGTTTACATTATCTCACTAAACCAAGATGTCTTTGATTGTACACATATATCTACATAGATAATGCTCAGTAGAATATGTTTTATGAATTAATTAGCAAACATATCATGACATAAAAAATCACATTAACTAATGAATTAGAAACAAGAGTCCAGAAATAAATCTACACATATAAAATCAATTAATTTTTATATGGATTCCAAGAACACATGATGAAGAAATTATAGTTTCTTCAATAAATGTTGCTAGGAAATGTGGATATTTATATGGGAATTATAGGAGATTGGGTTTAAGATGCTGGTGATACAAGGTGTTCAACTCACTTCCTCCCACAGGCACAAAACATCTACAACTACACATGGAATAATACCCCTGATAGAAACCTGAACATTGTATGAACAGAGTCTCCACAAAGGATGAGATGATTCATTGATATGGGAAAGCAGAAGAGATGTTGACTCACAGTGAAGAAACTAAACCTCATTGTGATGTGTCACAATTAGGAGGGATATCAAACAGACAGAACTGCTGAGGAGTGAAGGATTCAATCTCTCCATCAGGAACCCCAGTGCTTACACCCCACATAGAAAAGATAAGAACCCCCCAAAACACAGATTTAAAACTAATGTGGATTGAGGCACCTGGGTGTCTTAGTCACTTAAGCTTTGACTCTCCTTTTCGGCTCAGGTCATGATCTCATATGTTCTGTACTAACAGCGTGGAGCCTGCTTGGAAATCGCTCTTTCTCTCTTTCTCTGTCCTTTCTCCCTGTTCTCTCTCTCTCTCTCTCTCTCTCTCTCTCTCTCTCTCTTTCAATGAATAAATAAACTTAAAAATAAATAAATGCAATGGGGATTGCATTCTGGAAAACTGTAAAACTATATAGGTTTTGGAAAACACACCCTTAAGGGCCATGCATGCAGGACACAAATGAAAGTCAGTATGAAACCACCACTTTGAAAAGTGCATAGAGCCTAGGTCAAGGAGATGGATTTGCTAAAAGCATTTGGCATGGAGACAGGAAATAACAGAGACTCTCCCTGGGAATTGAACCAGTAGAAGGAACCAGAATGTGATCTCTTTCTACTTTACTGATCCTGCCTCTTGAATTCTGCCTCTAGCCTGCTAACACCAGTGGTTATGTTCTGCTGAGAGCCCCACCCATCAATAGAGCACAACGTTCAGGGACAACCATCACACCAATCAGGGACCATCCTTACCCTTCGTGCAGAGCAGGAGTCATGAGAACGTCCTACACTCAGGCTGGGGCCATCCTTACCACAGCACCTGAAGCCTCATCCTGCAGCCAAACTTTGTGCTAACCCCACCACCAACATGTCACACCTGCTGTCCTACCTTAAAAACAGCATGAAAACATCCCCCAAATGGCTAACACCAGTACCTGGCTCTGGTGGTCAAGAGACATTGTGCTTTCAGGCCCCACAGGACATCTCCTACATAAGGTTGCTGCTTGAAGACTGAAAAAGGGACCCCTGGGGGGCTCAATCAGTTGAATATCTGTTTGCTGTAAATAAAATGTGTTTTTCTTCCCTGGTTATTTCTTTTAATTTTTTCTTTGTCTTTGAAATTTAGCAGTTTGAATATAAAATGCTTCGATATAATTTTTAAGGCACTTATCTTTTCCATATTCTCTGAGTTTCTTTTATGTGTTGTTTGGTGTCTGACATTAATTTTGGGAAATTCTCAGTCATTATTTCTACAAATGTTTCTTACATAATTTTACCTCTTTCTTCTCCTTCTGGTATTCTTATCACATGTACATAACACCTTTCTGTATGTCTCACAGTCCTTAGATATCCATAAGTTTTATGATTAAGTTTAAGTTTTGAAAGTTTCTATTAACCTTTCATCACTCACTATTTCCTCAACCATATCCAATTTATTGAAAAGCCTATAAAATGTATTTTACATTTGTGTTACAGTGTTTTTTATTTCTAGCATCTCTTTTGATTCTTTATTAGAGTTTCTTTTTTTTAACATTTTTATTTATTTTTGAGAGACAGAGAGAGACAGAGCATGAGTGAGGTAGGGGCAGACACAGAGAGACACAGAATCTGAAGCAGGCTTCAGGCTCTGAGCTGGTAGCACAGAGCCCAACAGGGGGCTTGAACTCACAAACTGGGAGATCATGACCTGAGCTGAAGTCGGACACTCAACCGACTGAGCCACCCAGGTGCCCCAAGAGTTTCTATCTCTCTGCTTAAGTTATTCATTTCTCTTTGTATGTTGTAGAATATTTCTATTAGAAACTTTAATCCTATTAATTTTGTTTTTAATTCCTAGTCTGATAATTTCTGCACCTCTTCTTTATTAGAGTGTGATGCTGATGTTCTTTCCATCTCTCAAAATATCTTTCTTGTCTTTTGAAAGCTGGGAATGGTGTGTGAGGTAAAAGCACTGAGGTAATATGATTTAAGCGGAAATTTTATGTTTATCTAGCTAAGAATTAGACTGTGTTTACTATTTGCTCTAGCTATAGGTGTCAGAGGCTAAATTTATGTCATATTTTTGTTTTCATCTCCCCTTTTGGATTTGGATTGCCATAGATATTTCTACTTCAATAAGGTCTGACGCATGTGTTTTTCTTGTTATATTTCCTTTCTATTTTTTGAGATCCTTAATGATGGGGTGGTAAGGTAAGGGGAAGTGGCATACTTTTTAAAATTAGATTCTGATCTTTTAGTGAGCCTGTGACTTTGCACAATGATTTGTACAAGAGTTTCTCAGTTGTCTACCTTTTCCCACCCTTAAGTGTGATAGGATGGTTAGAAGGGACTAGAGTGGGTATTTTCCTCTGCTGGTTATTACATCTCAAATAATTCCAGATTCTTAGGCTTTGATAAAATAGGTCTTTTGAGGACAAGCCTTTAGGAACAGGTCGTTCTGGGGGAATTTCGAAATGATTACTTTTCCTATTCCCACTGCTTATTAGAAGGAGGAGATTGTTCTCCAGTCTTCACTATGAGAATCTAGAAGAGGTCCTAGAGGTAAAATTCACAAAAGTGTATGGGTCCCCCTAAAAAGGACTTCCTTTTAAGTTTTTAACTCTTCAGATTATCCATCTCAATCCTCCAGAATTCATCCATCATAGTTTAAATATTTCTCCTGAGTTCCCTAAGTGTTTCCTACTATGGTAGATTGATTCTCTGTATCTGCTTGTTGATCTCACTAATTTGGGGGCAGCCGTTTTCCTATAATTTCAACTTTCTGATGGACCTAAGAAGACTTGTTCATTTTCAACTTGTTGTTTGTTTGTTTTCTTGCTGTGAGAATGGGAGTGAAGACTCCCTAGTCCCTTTCTTATATGACAATCTGGATACCAAAACCCAGGAGAATTTGTTTATTTTAAATATCAGTGTGTCATAAGGGTTTAGAAATGAAAGAACATACTAACTACAATGATCATTAAATAAGTCAAGATTGTCTTCTAATTTCCAAAAAGCCTTCAACAGCAAAGGGTTTTGAAATTAGAAAATGATCTTTTTAAATTTTTTTTTTTCAAAAATTTTAATGTTAATTTATTTATATTTGGAGAGAAAGAGATTGCATGAGTCGGGGAGGAAGATAATCTTTTTTAACATGATTATATTAATTTTAGTGTGTTTATATCTGCTTATATCAATATGTGTTATTTTTCTTTGAATCTGACATCATGCCTTCCAGTTTTCTCTCCTAAGCATTCATGTGTTCATGTGTTTTCTTTTCAGTGAATTTTTCTATTTTATTGATAACTTCTATTTTGTTCTTACTCTTTCAAATAACTCAGATTTTATACAAAGTTTTATACTAATTTATTGATTCACACCGAACATCACAGTGTTTCTAATCATGTAACTGCATTTCTTTTCTATATAGAAATTCAACCTAATATTTAGTATCTTTTGTTTTGCTATGGCTTTGTATTACTTAAATTTTAAATTTTACATAATTTTTAAATAACTGTAGACTTATGAAAAGTAGCAAACTTAATACAGAGAAGCCCCTTCTCCTGTTTTCCTCAGTGGTAATATTTTGCATAATCCCAGCATACTGTCATAACTAGGAAATTGATGTGACTACAGTCCACAGAAATTATTCCTATGTTACAATGTTAAATCTGTTACTCATGGACACTTCAGGTGTGTGTTTGTGTGTGAGAGAGAGTAGTTTATGTGATTTTACTCCATGCTTAAATGTGGGTAACAACCTCAACCAAGAAATATAAAAGTACAGTCACCACAAGGATCTCTTGAGTTACACCGTTAGAGTCACATCTGCCTTTCGCCCCACATCTCAAACCCGATCTCGCTCTCTAAACCCTGTGAACCACTAATCCATTCTACATTTATATAATTTTGCACTTTAAAGAACATTATATGAATAGACACTTGCAGTATGCAATCTTCATCATTGGCTTTTCACAGTGTAATTCCACTGACATCCATTCTGGTTAATTTGTGTAAAAATACTTTCTTTTTATTGCAATTAGTAAACCATAGTGTGGATGTGACACAGTTTGTTTAACTGCTCACACACTGAAGGACGTTTAGATTACTGCAAAATTTTACTATTACCAACTAGCTTTATGAACATCCTTACACATTTTATATGAATACAATTTGATATCTCTGTGAATATTGTCAACACTTACAATTATTGTGTCATGTGGCATTTGGATGTTTGTTTTTAGTAGAAATCACAAAACTATTTTTTTTAGAATCTGTGTGCCATTTCACATTCTCATTAGCACTGTATGAGCGATCCAGTCTCTTTGTATCTTTACAAGTTTTTGCATTGTCGCTTAAATACAAAACAAAACAAAAAACTAAAATGTTAATTTGTGAAAACAAATGTGTAGTGATATCTCATCATGATTTTATTTCACATTTTCTTTATGACTAATGATTTTGTACATATTTTCATGTAAGTACTTATGTATCTACATATACTCAATGCCTAACATAGAGTAACCATAAAACAGGCCTGTTTATGTTCTTTCGCCCAGGTTTGGAACTAGATTATTTTCATTTTTGCTCTTGATTCTGATCTTTGTGTATAAATGATAGCTAAAGTATGTAGAGCAGGTGTTCCCATGCTTAGTCCCCACAGTAGTATCAAAGAAGGTGAATTTTCCCCTACTAAAACACATTCCTGAAACACTCTCTCTCGGGACACTGAGGTCCAGGCATCTCATAACCTCTGTACTTGTGCACAAGCTTCTCTCTGCATTATGGGGCTCTGTTCATGTTTGCCTTCTTCTAGTTAAGACGATTTGAATGTCACTAATTTCATTTTCCTTGAAAGAGTAAAAGAGTGGTTTAAATTCTAATTCAGAAGACCAGTCTGAATTCAGTCTCCATACTGAAATCAAGAGTTTAGAGTCAAAGTTTTCTTCATTCTGTAAGATGATTGTTACAAGGAAATCGATAACCCTGCTGTAAACTTCTTCCTTATCTGGTCCTTTCCTATATAAAAGCATGAGGAAGTTTGTTCAGAGTCCACTTAATTTCTTCTCACATATTCCTCTATGAGAATGCGTAACAAGTCAGTTTACTGTTTGGGAATCACATTCACAGTATTTTAGAAACAGTGTAAATGTAATTGAACCAGGTTTCAGGACAGTGACCCATGATCGCTCATGGGAGGACAGAAGTCTGTTCTTCTAGCACTGAGACCACCACCTGGGATGCAGCCTTTCAGTGTGAACATCGGGACCCTTCTTCTCTCAGTTCTGCTTCCCTGGCCATGTGCAGGTGAGTAGGACAGATAGAGGAACAGATGTGTTTTTCTTTACCCTGGAAGTAAGCTCAGAAGTCATTTTTTTTCCATAGAACATTCCCAGGGCTTTAGCTCTTTTCCCATTATCTGGACCTGAAGCCCTGAGAATTATTCTCATTTCAGTCTCTCTCCCTCTCTCTCTCTCTCTCTCTCTCTCTCTCTCTCTCCTCTGCCTATTGTATCTCTTTCCTTTTCAGTACTTTTTAGGAAAAAATCATATGCAGTTATCCAAAGTGATTTGTAAACTGTAAGTAATATATGAGGAATATCTCAAAATGCTATGTTTCAAATTCTTCCCCATTTATGTGACACATTTTCTAAGCTGAGCCTAGAAGAGAAAATTCAATTTGCTGTCTTGGGGGTTACTGTCTACCCACTGCAGCCAGAACCTAGAGTCAGAAATTTTGAGATCCCATGGTCATGTTGCACCCACCTCCTACATGACCCTTGGCAGGGTTATTAAATATTTTCAGCTTTAATAAATATCCTTATATTTATGTGAAGACACTTGAGCTAAGATTGAATATAATTTCCAATATGGAAATTTAAATAAAGTTGTGAGGAGATTCGATTGAGAAAACATGCAATTGTCAGACAGCAGGTTAATTGAAAGAAGTATACAATATACCATTGCATTACAAATGTAAACAGCAATATATCAACAGATTTTGATAGAGTTAGTTCATATTGATTTTAATGAAAGATTTCATATTAAACATTAAGGTAAATATACATATTTTTCAAAGAAATCTAAAAAAAATTTCCAGTTCTAAAATATATCTGAATCCCCTATCTCAGAAACATCATCTATTAAAAATACAAGAAAGCAATTAGTAGAGGGGCACCTGGATGGCTCAGTCTATTAAGCATCCTACTGTGATTTCAGTTTAGGTCTTGATTTCATGATTATTGAGATTTACTCCTGTGACAAGTTCTGCACTGACAGCATGGATGCTACTTGGAATTCTCTCTCTCTCCCTCTCTCTCCACCCCTCTCATGCTCTCTCTCTCAAAATAAATAAATACACTTCAAAAATAAAGCAATTAGGGGGTGCCTGGGTGGCTCAGTTGGTTAAGCGTCCGCCTTGGGTTCAGGTTATGATTTCACGGTTTGAGCCCGCATTGGGCTCTGTGCTGACAACTCAGAGCCTAGAACCTGCTTCAGATTCAGTGTCTCCTTCACTCTCTGCCCCTCCTCCACTCATGCTCTGTCTCTCTCTGTCTCATATAAACACTAAAAAAAAAAAATAAATAATAATAATGCAATTAGTACATTAGAAAATAAACTGCTAAACAATACATAAATAAATTTGAGATATAACTGTAAAAATATAACTCATTATATTTGTGAAGTTTTCTTTTTAAAATTCATTGTATTGAAGCAAAATTGATATACAAAAATTCACATACATAGTGTATAAAATTTGTGAATTTGGAGACTTGACATTTTGTTCTGTTTCATAAGATGATCAATCAGGTGCAGCCCCCAGAGGGGATACGAGAGCATCCTAGAGAAACAGTCACATTTCATGAAGGGAGTTACATGGAAAAAGACAAAAGAAGTGCCCAGACGGGGAGGTCAGCTAAGCAAGGAGTGGGGAGAGTCTAGACAGTACAAGCCCTGTGGGGAAGTATCCTTATTGAAGTGAAAGCAGGACACATAAATAAAAGCCACACATAAATTTCTGCATTCGAATGTCACAAGGACTCATCTTCTGTCACTTTTTCAACCTGCAACTTGGTGGGGTTGTACAGATGTCCCTATATGGATTGCGATTGGTCACTATCTGTCCTACAACTGTTACAGAAGGTCATTGTCATAGGGTCCTGCGTGGTCATCAGGGCGAATTTGTTTTAGTTAAAAAGACCATCTGTCGACTGGGCAAAGAACACAGGACCTACTTGTGTGTATCTCAAACATAGGAGAGAAAAAATGTGGAGGGGGCAATATATCAGGATTATAACTATAATAAAAATAAAAGGTGCGATAAGAAGACCTTTTAGCGTGGACCATAGTCCACCTCCCAACCATGATCTCAGCCAATCTTTAAGTGACAATGCAGGGTATTTAAGAGCACCAATTTGGTTATTTGCAGTAGAAAGTAATCTTGTTATAGTTTTGTTATAGTGTGTAATGTAGATGCAACATTCCGCTATAGAAAGTGTATGTGTTCCTCCTTGTGCTGCTGTTATCTAAATTATCTACTGCCATTCTATTGTGTAGAATTTGTTTATGCGTTTGAGTTACCTTAGTGTTTAATAATGTAAAGCTGTTTCGTGAGTTATTTAAGGCATTAATTTTCTATTTATTAATGACCTCTGTGTGCTATATGACATCTTCTAAACCTGTTGGTGGAGGAAAAATACATGTTAGATCCAGTGAAACACGGATCTTGTGTATGATTTTTTTAGATATGGAAAATAAGCTTGACCTGTGATAGTCTCAGTGCTACAACCATGTATGCAGACATAACCTATGGTACATCTTCAAACCCAGCTGGATGGAAGCCATGGGCATTAATTTGGCCCACATAGCAATTGTGTTCCATTAGATGCTAGTCATGTGATGTCTCTGGTCACCTTGTCCAGTAAATAGTAAACAAATTGGTTGCCTGTCAAACATGGTATGGTCACAGGCTTATGGGTGGAGACATCCTTTTGGTGAATACTATAGCGTCATGAATCAAGTGTATGTTTTATCTGTTACCAGCATAAAGAAGCCTCTTGGCCTAGCTGTGTTATTGTGAGAATAAGCCACATATATCCATCCATATCTGATAAATTCTTTCCTGAGTGTATTGATAGGAAGGACTATGTAGATGGGGAATATGTGGTAATGAGTTTATCTGTTGGTTGGCATATTGAGTTAAATTTTTGATAATTCAAGGTTAACAGAAAGGCCTCCTATGTCTTGGAATGTCCCATGTTATCTTTAGCATAGACCAGAAAGAAATATTATATTTAGTAATAAAAATATTCCTATGTGTGGTGATATTGGGGTGACTTTGTGTTGGGTTTGGTTAAAGGTGTCCCCTGTAGGCTTGGTTAAGACTGCTTACAATTTTGCATTAAAAAATGTGGGTCCTAGAATAAATAGGACTAACATATAAGTAGTAAGAAGGTGTCTTTGCCCAATGTCTAGCCTTAACCATACTATACTTACAAGGAATCACTGGTAAGTGGGAGATGACTTGTCCTGGGAGATAAAGGCATCCTCAAGTTCATTCTCCAATCAAATTATAAGGAAGGTGGGGCCATCCATTATATTCACAAGTTCATAGTTAAACATACTGAGTATGCTATGCTCTTTTGAAGAGCGATTTGCCACATGGAATTGATCAAGGAAGGTGACAACTGAGATACACAGTTGTTGGGGAGTCCAACACATTGCCCAGAATTTTAGATAAGCATATGTCCATGGGGCCCCTTTTATTAGCTACAAGTAATAAGTAAGAAGATTGTCTATATGTGGGCTCTTATGGCAATCTCTCTGAAGTTTACCTCAAGTTGTCCATCTTAGGAAAACAGCTGACTCTTAAAGATAATTGTCCAAGACTAGAATAACACCTAAAAGGATATGTTAATTAAACATAATTTCTCTCCCCATTTACCCTTATTTCCAGAGACAGTCAAACCAGGACTAATATGTATGAAAAATAAGTACAGTTTTAACAGAATTGGCATAATTATTTACATAAGCTCACCAAGAATAGTGATTGATCATATAGATCCTGTAAAAACTTCTTGCTGGAACTTTTTATAATGATTCTCTAGATTGAACTTTCAATAGCCTCTTGGGGCCAGAGTCAAGCAAATATTTGTCATCAGACTTGCCAGAAATAGCTATAGATTTGGGGTGTATTCATCTTCTCAAAGTATTCAATGTATCTTGGAATTATATTTCCTTTGATACATGCAGGAATCCTGCACCTGCCAAGAAGAGACATTGTCTACTCACCTGGTAAGGCTGCTGTGAACTCCGTAAGCAAGATATCAGGTCAACATTCTCAAGGGGATTTATTTGCTTCAAAAAGTCAACCTTAATTCCTTAAAAGTGTCTGCTCATGTCTGAGTCTATCCACATGTATTTCAAATATGACATTCCAGTCAAAGTCTTGGTAATATACCAATGTTTCCAAGGTGTCCTGTTACAAGGAGAACAGATTCTCATGGAACATATGCAAATAATTATAAATGCCAAGGAAGAAAGAACACTCCCTGAGAGTTTATGAATTCTGAAGATTTCAGTTAGAGGAAATGTTAAAAGCTTCCATTCGTTCACAAAGGAATATTCTATCATCTTCCTCATTACATTTAGTTCTATGTATTTAATTTTGTTCATTTTAAATGCAGCTTTCCCACTAGTTCTGGAAATTCTTACCCAGGTCGTTTTTATGGTTTTAAAGATACTAAAGAACTATTTTTTCCAAAAATTCTTTCTATGAATTTCCTTGAAGATGAAACACATTTTGCAAGAGCATTAAAATAGTAAGTATAAATTCCAAAAAAGAAAAAAGAAAAAAAAGAAAAAACTCAGGAATGTACATGGTTAAAAATCTGATATGAGAATTTATTATAATTCAAATGACAAGGAAATCTGATTATTTCTGTGACATACAACATTTCAATAATTCAAGTAATGACTAAGAGGACAAATTATAAACTTCATGAATTTCATATATTTTCTAGATTAGTTACAGATTTACCCATAAAATACACCCTAAAATTTCATTATTGGTTTGACAATGTTGTCCAAGTAACTTCACATACCAAATAAAAGAGCATAATTATTGAAAATTAATATTTCATTTATGATTTAAATGTTGTAAAGCTTGTTAAAATCCTCAGAAAGTTTTAAAGCACATGCCGAAAAAGTATTATAGATCATTATAAATGTAATATTTATATTTAACCAAGGTGACCATAAGCGATTCCAGAGGAAATTACATATTGTTTAGCAATACTTAGCTCCTTCAGTATCGAGAAAATTTAAGTTTCACTTCTTTACAGTTTTTTTTTTTTTCCTTTTAATAGGCTCCACATCAAATGTGGCTCCTGAACTCACAACCCTGACTTCACGGTACCATGTACTATCTCCAGACCCAACCAGGCATGTTCTTAAGTAATCTATGTCCTGATAAGGATAAAGTGTAGAAGCCATGGTTTCCTGGGCGGATAAAGAAAAACACTAGTTTTTTGGTCAGAAAAAAGAGAAAAAAAACCTTTATGCGTTCTTATAAAGAGCAAATAGAAAAAAACTCTGTCTTTTTAACCAAGAGGAAAATAGAATTTAAACTTAACACAGTGTACTTTCAAATTTCATTCATTTCAAAGTTACTCCTAACCACATATATAATATTTTTCCAAGGATTCTCCTTCACAAACCTTCTATAGTTGTCTTTTTCATTCAAATTTGTCCTTGGCCTATTCTTTTGAAACAACCTGATTCATTTTAGGACAAAATAGCTTTGTTTTTAATTCTATTCATCTCAAACTTACTTCTAACCACATGTAAAATTCTTTTCCTAGGATTCTCCTTCACAAATCTTCTACAGCTTTATTTTTCATTCAGATTCTGTCCTAAGCCTGTTCTCTTGAAACAACCTGTCTCATTTTTAGGATAAAATTACTTTGTTTCTCCTTCAACAATACGCATTCACTTTCCTTATACCTTTATTATTGAAAACAAATGTGTTCTTGTATACAGAGTCACTACCCTTATTTCCACCAGTTTTAATTGCATTTAGCATAATTTTAACTTTTAGAAACTTTAGTCTCCAATGAAAATTAAGTAGTAAAAATTGTGAACAGCTTCCTACACCAGAATTCTTGATAGATGAATACATTGTATATGAATACAATGAATAATTCTAAACACATGTTTTTCCACAGTAAGATCTTTCAATAAAGATAACACACATACCAACAGAACCAAGTATCTTCAGCTTCTCCGCAATAAGAAACCAAAAGCACAAAACTATGTCTAGGAATCAATGCTTCAACATTTTACTTTGTTTTGACAAAACTTAGATATCCAAGGAATCCAATCCGTTTTATCATTTAACTTGGCAAAACATCAAAGTTTGAGCTGACCAAAGATTTTAAAACCTATGAAAACATTATACATAAACCGTTTTAATCTATTTAATCTACTTGTTTTTTTTTTTAACAATTACTCATGGAAAGTCTGAGAGAGATGAAACTTTCATCATTTTAAGTCATCTTTTTCCTGACAAATTACAACAGAGATCACATGAGTTTATTTCATCTTTAGTAAGCCTTGGTAGAAGAAAAGTTATATTTAATGCTGATAACTCTAAATACAAGACTTCATTAATTAAACTGACAAACTTAAATGAGTTTAAATACAGAATATGTTGCATCTAGGTCCACTTAAGAGCCAATCCACTTGTTCCCACTGTTCATGTTGACCTGGGGCACCTGTGGGGAGAGGAAGTGGGCAGTTTAAGTCTGAAAGAAACCTTGGACCCTTTCATGTTGATTAGGGATGTGTCTGATTTGAACTTCAAAAGAAAGTGTTGCAACAGCTTGAGGAGCTCTTTGCTCCTAGATAACAAGAGTAGGAGGAGCAGGGGCCACTGGTACTGGAGGCATGGAGACTGATATAGGAGCCAGTTATCCATGCCATGCCACTGGATGTGCAGAAACAGGAGGAAGGGTAGGTGGAGGAAAAAGCTGTGAGGCACTACCAGCAAGCTTGGGGAGGATAAAAGCCCAGCGTGCAGACAAAGAAGACTCCCATTCCTAAAGCTCATCAGCTCAGGCAGAGGAAGAAATACACATTTCTTTCCTCCAATGAAAAGTGAAAATAGACAGCTCATGTCAAGTTTGAGAAGTCAGGAAACCTCCCTGAAACAAAAGAGGTTTTGACTATCGTTTGGGAATATTCCTTAAAGTCTCTGTCCAGAGGTAGATAAACCAGATAATTGGGTCCAATTAGCATAGCCATTCACCTGGTAGATAAATGAGGGAGAAAAGTCCACCTACAACAAAACTCAGGCAGCATTCCTTCAGGCCTCTCAAAATCTATTTCAGGTCCCGCACACAAGAAAAAGCAAAGAGGAGACCAGTGACTCGGGAAAAACACAAGAGACAAGTGTATGATCTTAGCAGCAAAAGGTTTATAAGAGAGACAAGAGTTCATAACCTGAAAATTTCACTTTCGTTGATTAGGGACGTGTCTGATTTGAACTTCATAAGGTGTTGCAACAGCTTGGGGTGCTTTTTGCACCCCAAAAATCTTTCATGGGCCCTTGCATTAATCTACGCTCTCACCATCAGTGCAGAAATATGCTGGTTGCTTCGCAACCTCTCAAATTTTTATGTTTGTGGGTTTTGTTTTAGTCTTTTGTGGGAGAACTAAACTTGTGCATACAAAGTGATATTACATTTCCCTAATTGCCAGTGTGATCTTCCTCTTTTATATTTGGTTGTCCTTTCTTATGTTGTGTCTCTAGGTAGGCCTTCCGATATTTTGTCTATTAGTCTGCACGTTTTTCTTTATTTGTAGGCATTTTAAAACCTTAATTATTGGATAATACCCCTGTGCCAGTCTACATGTGCTGTAAGTCTCAACCAGATGTGTATGTTACTCTTTATTTCTTTATTTTGTGAAAGAATTGGGGGAGAGGGGCCAAGAGAGCCAGAGAGAGAGAATACCTGTTGAGAGCATGGATCCTGACACAGAGATGGCTCTCATGAACCTGTATCATGTCAAAATTTCATCAAAAGTTCATAGCAAGCTAACAACTGCTCCTTAATTGAAAATTTTAACCAGCCATTTTAGAAAATATTTTTCAAGATGACACTCTTCCACAAAATGAGAAATTTCAGATGATAACTACTGGTTTGATAACTTGAATTTTTACCCTTCCATCTTACATTGATTATCTGTGGTATTTCTCTTGTCCCGGTATTATTTTTGTGTTTGGAGTATGGTTAGAGACTAATAAAAAAGGTCAAACTAAGTAAATTCTGAGATTATTCATCATCAAGTTCTGACCTAGCATTGTCTTTTATTTCGGTAGCTATTGCAAAAACAAAGGGATTACATATTTTGCTTTTTTCCTAAGTGGTTTTCACATCCTTAAGCACCCAGTGAACCAACTCCCAGAAGTTGGATCCATCATTTTTCTTTTTTTTTAATTTTATAATAGTTTATTTTCAAATTGGTTTACATATAACACCCAGTGTTCATCCCAACATGTGTCCTTTTTAATGCCCATCACCCCCTCTCCCCCCTCCCTCATCCCCCTCACCCTCAGTTTTTTCTTAGTCTTTGAGAGTCTCTTATGTTTTATCTCCCTCCCTCTCTGTGTCTTTTTTTTCTTTCCCCTCTTCCCCTCCCCCTGGTTTTTGCTTAATCTCACAAAGTCCACCTATTCGTGGAAACATATGGTATTTGTCTTTTTCTGACTGACTTATTTCACTTAACATAATACCCTCCAGTTCCATCCATCTGGCTACACATGGCCAGATTTCATTTTTTCTCATTGCCACGTAGTAGTCCATTGTATATAAGTACCATAACTTCTTTATCCATTCGTCAGTTGATGGGCACTTGGTCTTTTTCCATGATTTGGCTATTGTCGAAAGTGCTGCTATGAACATTGGGGTACACGTGCTCCTATGCATCAGCATTCCTGTGTCTCTTGGATAGATTCCTAGCAGGGCTATTGCTGGATCATAGGGTAGCTCTATTTTCATTTTTTTGAGGAACATCCACACCGTTTTCCAGAGTGGCTGCACCAGTTTGCATTGCCACCAACAGTGTAGGAGGGTGCCTACTTCTCCACATCCTCGCCAGCATCTATAGTTTCCTGATTTGTTCATTTTAGCCACTCTATTGACAATATTACACTTAGTCAATGTTCTCAACAAAGCTTCTATTCCATAATATGATTGACCTCTAACCCAGTAATTAAAGCTTCCATAATTTCTGCATTTTATCATTTATCTTTTTTTATTAACATTTTATTATATATATATATATACATATATATATACTTGTTTATATGTTTATTTATTTATTTATAACATTTTTTGTCAAATTGGTTTACATACACCATGTTCTCATCCCAACAAGTGCCCTCCTCAATACCTGTCACCACTCTACTCTTTCTCCCACCCCCATCAACCCTGTTTCTTCTTAGTATTTATGAGTCTCTATCGTTTTGTCTCCCTCCCTCTCTGTGACTTTATTTTTCCCCTTTTTCCCTCCCCCATGATCTTCTGTTAAGTCTCTCAAAACCCACCTATGTGTGAAAACATATAGTATCTGTCCTCTCTGATTGAGTTATTTCACTTAGCATGATACACTCCAGTTCCATCCATGTTGCTACAAATGGCTAGATTTCATTCTTTCTCATTGCACATCATATTCCATTGTGTGAGTGTGTGTGTGTGTGTGTGTGTGTGTGTGTGTGTGTGTATAAGATGTATCACATCTTCTTTATCCATTCATATGTTGATGGACACTTGGTCTCTTCCATGATTTGGCTATTGTTGAAAGTACTGCTGTAAACATTGGCGTCCATATGCCCCTATCCATCAGCACTACTGTATCTTTTGGGTAAATTCCTAACAGTGCTATTGCTGGGTCATAGTGTAGTTCTATTTTTGTTGTTTTGAGGAACATCCCCACCATTTTCCAGAGCGGTTGCACGAGTTTGCATTCCCACCAACAGTGTAAGAGGACGCCTGTTTCTCCACATCCTCTCCAGCATCTGTTGTTGCCTGATTTGTTCATTTTAGCCACTCTGACCGGTGTGAGGTCATATCTCAGTGTGGTTTTGATTTATATTTCCCTGATGACGAGTGACGTTGAGCATCTTTGCATGTGTCTATTGGCCATCTGGATGTCTTCTTTGGAGAAGTGTCTATTCATATCTTCTGCCCATTTTTTCACTGGATTGTTTGTTTTTCTGGCGTTGAGTTTGGTGAGTTCTTTATCTAGCCCTGATGTGATATGTCGTTGGCAATTATCTTTTCCCATTCATCGGTTGCCTATTTTGTTGATTGTTTCCTTTGCAGTGCAGAAGCATTTTATCTTGATGAAGTACTAGCAGTTCATTGTTGCTTTTACTTCCCTTGGCTTTGGAGATGTGTCCAGTAAGAAATTGCTGCAAGTGAGGTCAAAAAGAATTTTTCCCGCTTTCTCCTCTAGGTTTTGAAGTTCTTGTCCCATTCAGATCCTTCATCTATTTTGAGTTTATTTTTGTTAATGGCATAAGAAAGTAGTCTAGTGTCATTCTTCTGCATGTTGCTGTCCAGTTCTCCCAGCACCATTTGTTAAAGAGGCTGTCTTTTTTTCCATTGGATCCTCTTTCCTTCTTTGTCAAAGATTAGTTTGACATACATTTGTGGGTCGATTTCTGGATTCTCTATTGCATTTGTAGATCTTTCTTTTTTTGTGGCAATACCATACTGTCTTGATGATTACAACTTTGTAGTCAAGACTGAAGTCTGGGACTGTGATGCCTCCCGTTTTGGTTTTCTTCTTCAATATTACTTTGGTTATTTGGGCTCTTTTGTGGTTCCATACAAATTTTAGGATTGTGTTCTCTAGCTTTGAGAAGAATCCTTGTGCAAGTTTGATTGGGAGTGCATTGAATGTTTAGATTGCTTTGGGTAGTATTGACATTTTAACAATATTTATTCTTCCAGTCCATGAGCATGGGATATTTTTCCATTTCCTTGTGTCTTCTTCAATTTCCTTCTTAAGTGTTTTCTAGTTTTCAACGTAGAGATCTTTTACAGCTTTGGTAGATATACCTAAGCTACATATTTTATGTTTTTTGGTGCAATTGTGAACGGGATTAGTTTCTTTATTTCTCTTCCTTTTGCTTCATTTTTGGTGTATAGAAATGCAACCGATTTCTGTACATTGATTTTGTACCCTGCAACTTTGCTGAATTCATGGATCAGTTCTAGCAGGTTTTTGGTGGATTTTGTCAGGTTTTCCATGTAGAGTATCATGTCTTCTGCCAAAAGTGAGTTTGACTTCATGCTTGTCAATCCTGATGCCTTTTATTTTGTTTACTTGTCTGATTCCTGACACTAGGACCTCCATCGCTATGTTAAATAGCAGTGGTGAGAGTGGACATCCCTGTCATGTTCCTGGTCTCAGGGGGAAACCTCTCACTTTTTCCCCATTAAGGATAATATTAGTTGGGGGCTTTTCATAAATTACTTTCATGATATTTCAGTATGTTCCTTCCATCCTGACTTTCTCCACGGCTTTTATTAAGAAATGATGCTGTATTTTGTCAAATGCTTTTTCTGCATCTATTAACAGAATCATATCGTTCTTATCTTTTCTTTTGTTAATGTAATGCATCACGTTGATTGATATGCAAATATTGAACCAGCCCTGCAACTCAGGAATGAATCCCACTTGAATATGGTGAATATTTTTTTATATGCTGTTGAATTTAACTTGCTATCATCTTGTTGAGAATTTTTGCATTCATATTCATCAGAGCAATTTGCATGTTGTTCTCTTTTTTTGCTGGACCTCTATCTGGTTTGGGAATAAAAGTAATGCTGGCTTCATAGAATGAGTCTGGAAGTTTTCCTTCCATCTTAATTTTTTTTGGAACAGCTTGAGAAATATAGGTATTAACTCTTTTTGAAATGTCTGGTAGAATTCTCCAGGGAAGCCATATGATCCAGGATTCTTATTTGTTAGGAATTTTTTTCACTAATTATGAGTCTGTTGAAATTTTCTATTTCTTCCTGTTGAGTTTTGGATTGTATGCTGTTTAGGAAATTGTCCATTTCAACCAGATATTCCAGTTTTTTGGCATACAATTTTTCGTACTATTCCCCAATAATTGCTTGTATTTCTGAGGGATTGTAATCCCTCCATTTTTTTTCATGATTTTATCAATTTGGGTACTCTCTCTTTTCTTTTTGAGAAGGTTGGCCAGAGGTATATCAATTTTGTTTATTAAAAAAAAAAAAAACAGCTCTTGGTTTCATTTGTCTGTTCTACTGTTCTTTCCATTTCTATTTTATTTGTCTCTGCCCTGATTTTTATTATTTCTCTTCTTCTGGTAGTTCTGGGGTGTCTTTCCTGTTCTGCTTCTAATTCCTTTAGGTGTGCTGTTAGATTTTGTATTTGGGATTTTTCTTGTTTCTTGAGATGGGCCTGGATTGCAATGCATTTCCCTCTTAGGAGTGTTTTTGCTCCTTCCCAAAGCATTTGAATGGTTGCATTTTCATTTTCATTTGTTTCCATATTTTTTAATTTCTTCTCTAATTGTCTGGTTGACTTATTCGTTCCTTAGTTGGATATTCTTTAGCCTCCATGCTTTTGGGAGTTTCCAGACTTTTTCCTGTGGTTGATGTCAAGTTTCATACCATTGTGATCTGAAAGTGTGCATGGTATGATCTCAATTCTTTTATATTAAATGAGGGCTTATGTATGCCCCAGTATGTGGTCTATCTTGGAGAATGCACCATGTGCATTTGAGAAGAATGTGAGTTCCATTGCTCCTGGGTGTAGAGTTCTAAATATATCTGTCAAGCCCGTCTGTTCCAGTGTATCATTCAGGGCCATTGTTTCTTTAGTGATTCTCTGTCTAGTTGATCTATCCATTGCTATAAGTCGAGTATTAAAGACTCCTGCAATAGCACTTTTTTATCAATAAGATTGCAATAAGATTGCAATTAATTGTTTTATGATTAGCCCCCACTCCCGAATTGGTGCATAATTTATGATTGTTAGCTCTTCCTGATGGATATTCCCTGTGATTATTATATAATAACATTCTTCATCTCTTACTACAGCCTTTACTTTAAAGTCTAGTTTGTCTTATAGAAGTGTGGCTACCACAGCTTTCTTCTGACTTCCAGTAACATGGTAGATAGTTCTACAACCCCTAACTTCTAATCTGAAGATGTGATCAGGTCTCAAAAGAGTCTCTTGTGGATAGCAAATAAATGGGTCTTGTTTTTTATCCATTCTGACACCCTATGTCTTTCAATTGAAGCATTTATTCCATGTACCTTCAGTGTCAATATTGAAAAATATGGGTTTAGAGTCATTGTGTTTTTTGTAGGTTTCATGCTTGTAGCGATGTCCCTGGTACTTTGTGTTCCCGACATTTCATTCATAAAGTCCTCCTCAGGAACTCTTTTCGGGTTGGGTTTTTGGTAATGGATTACTTCAGTTTTTTTTTGTTTGAGAAAACCTTTATCTCTCCTTCCAATCAGATAAATGATTCTTTGCTGCGTATCTTTCCTGTTCATCACATTGTATATTTCCTATCATTCCTTTCTGGTCTCCCAAGTTTCAGAAGGCACGTTTGTTACTACCCATATGTGTCTACCTTTGTATTTTAAGGCCCATTTATCTATAACTGCTTTAGAATTCTCTCTTTATCCTTGTATTTTGCCAGTTTCACTATGATATGTCATGCAGAATATCAATTCAAGCTACATCTGAGGGGAGTTCTCTCTTCCTCTTGGATTTCAAAGCCTGTTTCCTTCCCCAGGTTGGGGGTGTTCTCAGCTATGATATGTTCAAGTATCCCTTCACCTCCTTTCTCTTTCTCCTTCTTCTTCTATAATTCCTATGATAGGCAGGTTGTTCCATTTGATTGCATCACTCAGTTGTCAAATTCTCCTTTCCTGTTCCTGAATCAGCTTCTCTCTCTTTTTCTCTGCTTCCTCTTTTTCCATAATTTTATCCTCTAATTCAACTATTCTCTCTTCTGCCTCTTCAATCCACTCTGTGGCCACCTGAATTTTTTTTTTTCATCTCATTTATAGCGTTTTTCAATTCATCCTGACCTTTTTTAAGGTCCTTGATCTCTGCAGCGTTGGAGTCCCTGCATTCTTCTATGCTTTTTTCAAGCCCAGCGATTATTTTTATTACTGTCATTCTATATTCTTGTTCAGTTATGTTGCTTATATCTGTTTTGATCTTTATTTAGCTGTCACTACTTTCTCGAATTTCTTTTGAGGATAATTTTTCTGTTTAGTCATTTTGGCTAGTTTTCTGCCCCTTATATGTTTATAAGTTTGTTATGTGCTCTACCCTTGTGAGTACTGTTTAGTCAATTTGGCTAGTTTTCTGCCCCTTATATGTTTATAAGTTTGTTACGTGTTCTACTCTTGTGAGTACTGCTCATATATGGTCAAGTGCCTGGCCTTTCAGGAGATGTTTTTTTGGAGAGTGTTACTCACGCTCTGTTGTTGTTAGTTTGGTTGTCCTCCACCAGGTGTGCCTTGGTTTGTTCCTTAATATAACCCTGGAAAGGAAAACAGAGAGATAAACAAACAGGAAACAAAGACACACAAATTCACCAACAGACAAAACAGGCAAGCAAACCAAAACAGAGAAAAGAATAACGAATGGCACTCTGAAGGCATACAACCAGAAACACCAGCTACAAGTTAAGAACAGGCTGTTTGAGGTGATGATGGAAGAGCATATACAAAGAGAGTAATGACAGGTGCGGGGAGAAAGAGAAAATGAGCTTTGACCAGGTAGAGAGACTGAAAGGCTTAATCCAGAGAGAGAGAAATTAGAATAAGGAAGGACGTGAGGAAAAAGAAATGAAGATAAAGTTACCCAGAGGAACTATCTGGCCTGATTATTCCAGAGAAAGATAGGAAAGTAAAAAATGAGATGCAGAATATACATTGAGAGAATGGATTAAATATGTCTGTTTAAGCAAACCAATACCCCGAATAACCAGCCTAGAGGAAGGGAGAGATTAAGGAGAAAAGAAAATATCTAAATAGCTAGAATTGCCTGGAGTCAATCCACCAATACTGCAGTGCTTGTTTCACAGAGTCTATCTGGCCCCCTTAGAAAACCAGCTATCCTGTGAGGAGGGGCATGGTTTGGTGTAGGCGGGTTCTGCCTCCACTGAGTGCTTGTGGACCGATCCCAAAGGTCTTGCCTTGCTGGTTTTGGAAACAAAAATGCTGGTCCCCCAGTTCCTTCTACATGGACCAGGTGTCCCAAATCATTCTTTGTTTATGCCCTCACTCCTCCAGGGACACAGGCACAGTGGGATTTGTTGTTGTGCAGTCCCCTGTATCCTATACTTATCTGAGTTTTAAACTCTCTACTACTGCTATGACTGGTTTCCCTGTTGTAGATTGAATCCGTGGAATAACACCAAATCTGGAGATGATTCCCCACCTCCAAGTTATGCGGTGTGGGACTGCAAGCCCTTGTCTGAAGAAAGCTCTGCTGTTAGAAATGTGACTTCTCTTCAAAAACTCTGCAGAGACTGGATGATAGACTTCCTCTCAATCTCTGTTCAAGGGTCCAAGATTTTTCTATTGTCCAGATACAGTCTACGCTTCCTCAGCTGCTCTTTCTCTTCCTTTTGTCTTTTTGCAGAAGGTGTTCCCTCGCTTCAGTACCTCTGAGGTCTGTTTTATCTCCCCCAGTTTGCACTTGCACCCTTATTTAGGTGCTTCTTGGATTTCTCATTTTCTTCCTTGTAGATTCTGTCTCCTTTTCCCCCAAACTCTTGGGGATGAGAGTCCTTTGGCTTCAGTCCTTCTTTGCTTGGGAGACACGGGAAGACAGAGAAGAGCCCCTACTTCTCAGCCATGTTGGCCGTCCTCTTATTTGTCTATCCTTTATCTTTTCAAACCACATGTTTCTATTCAATTTTCCAATTCCAGTGGGTTGTCTAATAATTCAATAAAATTCTGAAACTAATCACCCAAAACTGTGTGAATCCCGGAAGTTAAGGCTTTGTCCCAAAAGACTATCCCCACTTCAAACACCAGCCTCAATAAGACCTTGAGGCTGTTCATATTCTGCCAGGAAGATTAAAATTTGGGGGTCTAGAACAACTCATAGAACCCAGGAAAGAAATATATGTACAATCACAGTTTTATTACAGGTTTACAACTCAGGAACAGCTAAATGGAAAAGATAAGTGGAGCAAGATACAGGATAGGGCAGGCATACAGAGATTTCATGCCTCTCTAGGCAGACCACTCTCCTAGGACTTCAGTATGTGCACTGACATGAGCTTCTCTTAACCTCATTGTTTCAGAATATTTGTGGAAGTTTCAAAATATAAGCATGAGTGATTATATAATTGACAATTGGTAATTGGAAAACTCTAGCCCACTTACCTCCATGGGTTGAAGAGGGGGTAAGGTACATAGTTCTAATCCTCTAATCTCATGGTTGGTCCCTCAGGGGACAAACGCCTAACTTGAAGCTGTATAGGGACCACACCTTGAGTCTCCTCAATAGCACAAATTCAAGTATAGTAAGAAGGGCTTGTTAGAAATATCAAGACATTTGTATCACTCAGAAAATTCTAAAAGGTCTTAGGAGTCTATTGTATTTCTATACTCAATTAATAAAGTGGCAGAAAGAGAAATTTAGAAACCAATATCACTTACAATTGCACCAAAACCCATAAGATACTTACGAATAAACCTAAGTAAAGAGGTAGAAAAAATGAACAAAAAAATAACACTTTATTCTGAAAACTGTAATATAGTGATGCAAGTAATTGAATATGACACACACACACAAAGAGGAACACAAAAAATATAAAAAAATAACATTCCACACTTATGGATTGGAGAACAAATATTGTTATTGAAGCTTTCCCAAGTGTATTTCCAAGCAGAATTTATTTAAACCGTGTGTAAGAAAAAAAAAAATATGGCAGAGATCTAAGTGTTGGAACTCTAACACTCAAGTGATGGGAAAGCTTGATTGACTGAAGAAAATTTCCATATTTTATTTTTTTTTTTTAATTCTTGATTTAGCAATCAATAACTTCATTGATTTTAATAAGTGGTTTTGGAAAGTTCTTTGAGCATCTGGCCTGTTTTTAAATTGTTAAGTCTTCTATGGATTTGAAAAATACTGAATACATCCACTGAAGACTGTAGAACACAAAACACATTCTTAAAAATGTTTTTTTTTTAATTTATTTTCAGAAAGAGGGAGAGACAGTGTGAGAGGGGTAGGAGCAAAGAAGGAGGGAGACAGAGAATCTCAAGCAGACTCCATGCTGTCAGTACAGAGGCTGACATGAGGTTAGATTCCATGAACCAATAAATCATGACTTGTGCTGAAACCAAAAGTTGAATGCTTAACTGAGCAACCCAGACACCCCAAGAACACAAACTTTTTATTAAAAAGGTGGTCATACAGGTTATGTTTGTAGCTACCTGCGTTAACAGGTAATAATATAGGATATTATGTCTTCCAGTTGTTTTTCTGAAGTAATCAAATTGAATAATAACACTGAGTCCAAGTGAACATTTCTTATTTTGATAACTATTAACTATTATATTTTATTTTTATTTATGCAAATATTTTTGAAAATTTTTAATGTTTTATTTAGTTTTGAGATAGAGACCGAGAGTGGTAGAGCATGAGTGGGAGAGGGGCAGACAGAGGGAGGGATACACAAAAGCCAAAGCCAACTCCAGGCTCTGATCTGTCAGAACGAGCTGATGCAGGGTTCAAACTCACAGACTGTGAGATAATGACCTGGGCAGAAGTCGGATGCTTAAGGGAATGAGCCATCAAGGTTGCCCGTATGCAAACATTTTTTTTTTAATTTAAATAGTTTATTTTCAAATTGGTTTACATATAACACCCAGTGTTAATTAACTTATTGTTTAAATTCTTAAACTTCTTCAAATAATCTCCTTAAATATCCCCATTATCTTTAAATGGCACAAAACTTTACACCGACCCAATGACAATTCATCTATTTGTGTTGTCACAGTGGTTAATTAGGAAAGAACAGTTGGATAAATTGATATATGTATTTTATCACCTCACCTTCTACATGGAAGATTACCAGATAGTTCCATACCATCAACAGCATTTCATTTGTTTATAATTGTGAGGAGATTATAACCAAGATGTTTAGAATGTCAGAGTACAGTTAGTTGTCTTTACTACCAGATTACAAGACAGCTCCTCAATCCTCCACCAACAGTGAAGAAAGCCAACCCACTCAGCACTTGGGACAGTGCATCGAAAGTGTACCACTTGGCTTCCTTTTCTTAGATAAAGATTCTGCTGAGATGATCCTTGCCCTTATTATTATGTAATAAACTCAGTTTTTCTCCATCAATAAATTATTCTAAGGGTCCTTTTGAAGACTTACAGATTGTCACCTGACTGAAATCAGATACAATTTCATAATATATGAGTCAGAAATTCCAGCTCCAATGGTACATATGCCAGGCACCCAAGTGTATTTGTATAGTCTAACAATCTCTTGACATCCCAAATATAAGTTGGCAATAAAATGTACCACTGAACTCTGCACTTTATGTACCATTTATTAGTAATCTACTGACTCTCAGAGGTGCTACAATGTCCATGATTCAACTTATGTTTCATGCAGATTTACATGCTAATTAGATCCCAGGAATGCTTCCATTATTTGGTCGACTGCTTGTGCTCCACACCCACCCTACTCATTTCTTAGAAGATTTACCATGCCTAGTCAGTTTTCACTTTTCATTTTACTTTCAACTATCAAGTTGTTCAACTATCAAGACAACTGTCTTGTCTTTCATTGTTTATGCAGCATTAACAGTATGGATTGACTACGTGGAGAGGCTCAAGTAGGTACCTAAGTAAGTCTTAGACAAAAAAAGAAGGATGACATATTAACAAATTTATAGTTAATAGAGTCTTGGGTATGAAAATATTACAGTGTCCTTAAGGAAATACGAAGAAACATTTTCTGACTCAGCAGCAAGGAGGTGCCGGCCAAACCAAAGGTGTGGCTATTCCTAGGTTCAGTTCCCATGACAATTTCTGATACATACAGTTCATGCTGTTCTCTGTGGTGCATCTCATCCTTTTCAAGAAGTCTTTCTCCTTCCATCAAGTCCCAGGTCCCTCTGATAGCCTTTCCAATAAGAGGCACCAGAATCTTTTCTGATGTCATACATATAGCCATAAACATGATACACTGTAGAGTTCTGTAAAGAGCCAATGAAATCCTTTACTGCTATCTTCTTACCTTTATCAGCTTTTTTCACGGTTTTTATTATGACATGACACACTAAATACTCAACGATTCAATTGGAATGGATCTATGTTGAAAGATAAGACATGCCTTTGGTACCTGCTTGATGCCCAATCTGTTTTCTGATGAATCATATGCACTTCTACCTAGTGTCTGCAAAGAAAGAGACTATTTTAGAATTAAATACACATTGAGCAAAAAAAAAAGAAAGTTCTGCAAAGATGGAATTAAATGTTTCTGTTTATTTTACTTTGACCAGTTTTTGTTACTACCTGTGTATTTCTAACTGTACAAAAGTAGATGCATTACTTCTACTTTCTACAAAGGAAGTGTTGAACTACAAATAAGAAGTAAAGAAATTCAATTAGTCAAGTGAGGATAATGTATGATACTTAATAATCTCAGTTCCCTTGACAGGGTTATGACAAGAAAGTTCTAAAAAGCGGGGGTGGACATTGTTGGAATTTGAGGCATTTTATGTATAGGTTTCACTGCCATTCAAAATAGTAGAGGACAATTTGATTACTCTTGGAAAAATACTTAAAAAATAAATTTTCTTTCTAACAAAGAACATCTTCTCCACAAACATAGAACTAAAAAGAAAGGATTCAGTGGCAAAGGATGATCCTGAACTCACCTCCTCTCATGGGCACAACAAATCTACAACTATATATGAAATAACTCTCTCTAAAGGAGACCTAGAAACTGGTAAACAGAGCCTTCAAAAGAGACACCACCGAGCTAGGTAGAAGAGGGAAGGATACAATCTTAAAAAACAGAAAGAGAGAGAAAAGTAAAAGTAAAACAGTCCAGGATGCATTACATAGTCAAGACGTGTCTCAAATGTAAGAAACTTCCAGGAGAAGCAAGAATTTTGAGCTCCGCATTAGGCATCCTAACCCTTAAATTATGCACAGTACAGATAAGCCCCCTAAACACCTCTAATTAAAATCCAATAGGGACTACATCCAGGAAAATGATAGAACTATAGGGAAAGGAAAACCTTCCTTTAGAGGGTGGGCACATAGGTTTACTAGACATGGAAACCAGTGAAAAAATTCCATATCATAAAGTGTATAGACCATAGATAAAGAAGATCCACTTCCTCATCTTGGAGTGCCTGCCAGAAAGGCAAAGGGCTCCGATTAAGTAAGGACTCAGACAATGGCAGCAGCCGTTTATGCTTTCTCCTCCTACCATGTTGCTCCAAGGCCATGTTGCTCCATATGACATTTGGTAATTCTCTCTCTACACTGTCAATGCCAGGGGGCACAAACTGCTGAGATCTGTGGCAAGTAATCTACCTGAAAAAGTGTTCAAAATAAAGGTCATAAAGATGCTTGCCAAACTCAGGAGATGAAGAGATGAACACAGTGAGAATTTCAACAAACATATAGAAAATATAAGAAAATATTAACCAGAGCCAAAGAATAAAATAACAGAAATGAAAAAAATAAATATACTAGAGTCTATAAAGAGTAGATTACATGATAAGGAAGAATGCTTCAGTATTCTGGAAGACAGAATTCACCAAAACTGAGAAACAAAAAGAAACGAACAATAAGGATAGTTTAAAAGACTTCAGGGACAACATCAAACAGACTAAAATTCACATTCTGTATGTTCCAAAAAGAAATGAAAGAGAGAAATGAGCGAAAAACGCACTGAAAGAAATAATAGCTGAAAACTTCTATATCCTGGGAAGAAAAAAAAAAAGACATTGAGGTCCAGTTTACACCCAAAATCCCAGAAATGATAAAGCCGAAGAGATATACATCAAAACACATTATAATTAAAATGTCAAAAAATTAAAGGTAAAGGCAGAATTTTAAAAGCATAAGATAATAGTAATTAGTTACATGTAAATGAATCACTATAACACTATCACCTACCTTTTTAGCAGACTTCGTAGGCAGGATATGTCAAACTGCTAAAAGGAAAAAAAAAAAAAAGAAAAAAATGTACAACCAAATATACTCTATCTGGCAAAATTATCATTCAGAATTTGAGAGATGATATTCCAGATAAGCAAAATCTAATGGAGTTCATCACCACTAAAACAGCTTCATAAGAATTATTCAAAAGAATTACTTAAGCAGATAAACAAAGATAATAACTAGAAATGAGAGAATGCAGGAGATAAAACTTCAGTGGTAAAAGCAATCAGTTAGAAAAGTAGTGGGTCAAATACATATAAACCTACTAATAAGGTCAAAACACATAAGTGGTAAAGTAAACTATGCCTAGAATAGTTGAGGGATACAAAAACTAAAGAGATAATAATATGACATCAAAACAGAAAACATGTTTTGTCTCCTTCCATCTCTGTGACTTTTTTTTCTTTCCCCTCTAGATACATACATAAGAGAGCCAGAAAATAAACCTACACTTATATGTCCAATCATTCTACATAAGGAATGCAAGCATATAGCATGGGAAAATGTGTCTTAATGCACATATACAACAATAAACTCAAACTATTTTATCCACTTAAATATAATATGGACAATTATAAAACTCCTGGAAACATGTAAGTGATAAGCATTTTAATATCAGTCTTAGTGATATTTTTGGATCTGTCTTCTCAGGCAAGGATTACAAAAACAAAAAAAAAAATAATGAGACTATGTTAAATTAAAATGGTTTTGTAAAGAAAAATAATCAATCCAATGATCTATCCCATAAGGGGTAACATCGAAATACATGGAAACCTCCTACAACTCAATACTTTGGAAATGTATGAATTACAAAATGTGTAGAGGACCTAGAGAGACAGATCCAAAAAATACATACAGATGCCCAATAGGCACAGGAAAAGCTGCTAAAAATCACTCACAATCACGGAAATGCAAATCAAAACCACAACGACATACTAACTCACACTTGTCAGAATGGTTAGTATGAAAAAGACAAGAAGTAACAAGTGTTGGTGAAGACGTGGAGAATAGGAAACCCTCATGCACTGCAGGCGGTGATGTAAATGGTGCATCTACTGTAGAAAAGGGTACGGATGTTCTTCAGAATGTTAAATAAATAGAACTCCCATACGATTCAGTAGCATACTTCTAAGTATTTGATAAGCAAAAGCACTTATTGAAAAAACGTATGTACTCTTTTATTAGTTGCAGCATTTTTCTTTTATGACTGCCAAGATATGGAAACATTTTATGTCTGCTAATGGATAAAAAGATAAAGAAAGAAGTTATACACGCACACACACACACACACACACACACATGCATGCACGTGCATGCAGATGCACACACACGCGCGCACACATGCACACACACAATGGGATAATACTCAGACATAAGAAAGGACAAAATCTTGAAACTTATGACAACATGGATGGAGCCAGACATTATCATTCTAAGTAATATAAGTGAGACAGAAAAAGACAAATACCATATGATAGAAGTTATAAGTGGAATCTAAGAAACAGAAACAAAAACAAAAGAAGACAAATGAACAAACATCCCAGAAAAAGACTCCTAGCTACAGAGTAAAATAATGTTTGTTGGTGAATATGGGATGTTTGGATCATGAAAAATGAGGGCTAAGAGGCACCATATATCCATTGTAAAAGAAGACTTGGGGATGTAATTTATACCATAGGGAATATAGCAATAATATTTTAACAATTTTATATGGTGATGGCAGGTACACATTTTGATGAACTTTTTATTAATATATATTAATTTTTATTTTTATTAATATATATCAATTTTATATATTAATTTATATATTAATATATTAATCTCATACATTAATTTTATCAATATATATTTTATTAATATATTAATACTAATATTTATATATATCAATAAATAAATTTATTTAATTATATTATAATATATTTAATATATTGTATTTAAATATATTATATTTAATATATTTATTAATATGTATATTAAATCACTATAGTGTGCACTTGAAATTAATACAACATAGTACGTCAGTTATCCCTCAATAAAAAAAGAAATGAATAATTTTATTAACAATAAGCACTATGGACACCTGGGTGGCTCAGCTGGTTATACCTCCAACTCTTGATCTTGACTCAGGTTGATCTCACAGTTCCTGAGATCTAACTTCTCACTGGGTTCTATCTTGAGAGAGAAGAGCCTTCTTTGGGTCTCTATTACTGCCTCTCACCTGATCGTGTTCTATCTCTCTCAAAATAAATAAATAAATTTAAACAATCATAACAAATAACAAACCAGAATGCAATGACATTGTAAGAAATCTGTAAGGAAATTGACCATGTAACAATCAATCAGTAAGGTTTCAAGAGAGAAAGAAACATCAGACGCTTTTCCAAACAAGCTGGATCAATCTATTACATGCACACCTCAAAATATGTGGTAAAAATTTGTCTTTAAGTAAAATAATTTGACAGTACTTTTTTTTATTTCTTTTAACGTTTATTTATTATTGACAGACAGAGAGACAGAGCATGAGCATGGGAAGGGCAGAGAGAGGAGGAGACACAGAATTCGACAGAGGCTCCAGGCTTTGAGCTGTCAGCACAGAACCCGACGTGGGGCTCGAACTCACGAACCAGGAGATCATGACCTGAGCTAAAGTTGGATGCTTAACTGACTGAGCCACCCAGGCGCCCCACTACTTTTGTTTTAAATTAGCTAATTATTTGGGTTATTATCTGTGTTAGTTAATGGCTTCTATCCAAAGGAAAAATAGAACTTTCCTTAGGTTTGTGACATGTGAGCAGTAAGAACTTGGAGCCATGCATGCCTAGGTTACATATAAACAGTGACAGGGCAAAAGTGATGCTATCACTATTGATGTTTACATTTCAAAATGAGAGTTCCTACATCCTTAAGAAAGAAATATTTGAGGGGCTCCTGGGTGGCTCAATTATTTAAGTGTTCGAATGTTAATTTCCACTGAGATCTTGATCTCATGGTTTGGGATTCCACATGGAGCCCCACTTCAGGTTCTGTATTGACAGCACGGAGCCTGCTTGGGAGACACTTTCTCCCTCTTTATTTGCCCCTCTTCAATCTTCCTCTCTCAAAATAAATAAATAAAGGTTAAAAATTCATAAATTTGATTTTCAATACTGGAACAAAGATTAGGTAGCATTTTAAAGATGTAAACCAGGTAAAATTTATTTATTTATTTATTTGTTTGTTTGTTTGTTTATTATTTTTAAATTTTAAAATTTATTTTCGGTTTAGATAACATACATTGTACTCACGGCTTCAGGAATAGAACCCAGCGATTCATCTCTTACATATGACACCTAGTGCTATCCCAAAAATTGCCCCCCCCAATGCCTGTCACCCATTTTACCCAGGCCCCCACTCCAGTAACCCTCAATTTGTTCTTTGTAGTTAAGAGTCTCTTATGGTTTGTCTCATATCTATTTTTATTTTATTTTTCGGTCCCTTCCCCTATATTCATCTGCTGGGTCTCTCAAATTCCACATATGAGTGAAATCCTATGATATCTCTCTGTCTTTGACTGAGTTTCTTTGCTTAGCATAGTACACTCCAGTTCCATCCATGTCATTGCAATTGGCAAGATTTAATTATTTTTTATCACCAAAGTGTATTCCATTGTGTGTTTATATCCACTTATTTTTTATCCATTGATCAGTCAATGGATATCTGGGCTCTTTCAATAATTTGGATCTTGTTGATAGTGCTGCTATAAACACTGGGCGGTATGTGCCCCTTCAAACCTGCATTTTTACATTCTTAAGATAAATACCTAGTAGTACAATTGCTGGTTCATAAGGTGGTTCTATATTTGAATTGTGATTGATCCGTTGATCTCACTTTCTCTTACCTCATTATTGTTGTACAGAAATGCAACTAATTTCTGTACATTGATTTTATATTCTGTGACTTTACTGAATTCATGTATCAGCTCTAGCAGTTTTTTGATGGACCATAGTATTTTCCATGTAATGTCATATCAACTGTGAAGAGTAAAGTTTGACTTCTACATAACCAATTTGGATCCCTTTTATTTCGTGTTGTTTCATTTTGTCGTCTGATTGTTGATGTTAGGACTTTGAACACTATATTGAAGAACAGTGGTGAGAGTGGACATCCCTATTGGGGTACTGATCTTAGAGCAAAAGCACTCAGTATTTCCCTATTGAAATGATATTAGCTGTGGCCCTTTCGTATACAGATTTTACTATTTTAAGGAATGTTTTTTCCATCCAGACTTTCTTGAGGTATTCTTTGTTTGTTTTTTTCCCAAGAAACGGTGCAGACTTCTGTAAAAGTTGTTTCCTGAATCTATTGACAGGATGTATCGCATTGACTGATTTGCAGATATTGAACCATTCCTGCATCCCAGAAATGAATCTGACTTGATCATGGTGGATAATACTTTCAACATACTGTTGAATTAGATTTGCTAGTATCTAGTTGAAAATTTTTATAAGTGTTGTGTGCACTCTGTTGTTGCATATTGGCTGTGCTATCCCATGGTCAGTCATCTGCAGAGCTCCTCCTTGCTTGTAGTGGTAGAGTGTTTGGAACTACAACCAGGTGGGCTTTGATTTCTTTGTTGAAGTAACCTTGGAAAAAAATGATAATGGGTGAAAAACCTGATACTATAAAAAGAAAACAAAGAGAGGGGGAGAAAAGAATATCAGAGAATAAAAAAAGTATAAGGCTAAATCCTGAAAAAGAGAGAGGAAAATAAAGAGGAAAGAGAAAAGGTGGAAAAGTAAGAGAATAAAGAATGCCTGATTTAATACATGTACACACACACACACACACACACACACAGAGAAAGAGAGAGACAGAGAGAGAGAGAGAAACTGAACCAGAATCGAAAAGAATCCTAAAGAAAGGAAAAGAAAAAAAAGGAAAGGAAAGGAAAGGAAAGGAAAACGAAAATGAAAAAGAAATATCAAGAACAAAAAACAAACAAACAAACAAAAAGCAGGTATCAGTTGGAGCCTGGAACAGGTGGCTGTGCTCTTCTGGAAGAGGCCCACTGGTTGGCTTAGTGTCAGTCTTGCTCCAGAAGGTAAGCAGTTGCCAGGAACAGAAGGGCAGGGTTTGGTGTAGGCGGTCCCTCCTACAGGAGATGGAGGGAGGAGGGGGTGCTGTACTGCTCTCCAAAGTCCCACAGTGTTTGTGACGGAGAGAAAAGTGTCAACAACCCAATCTCTCGTCTCCAGACTTGGTGTCTCACACCATTCCTTTCAGGCAGCCCTCACGGAGCAGTCAGGGAGGACAGTTTGCCCTGTTCCACAGTTCTCCCATGGCTTCTAGGTGCTTGGCTGGGATTCAAATCCTGAAGTCGTTAAAGAACCCGCACTGCATGGACCTGTTCTGCTGTAGAGCTACCCCACCCTGCTGATGAAAGACCTTTGTCTGGCCCAGCAGGGTCTTTTGTCCTTGGGGAGGCTGTGAACCTTCTTCTTGCAGTACTATCCTCCTCCACTGGACCCTTGAGGTCTGTGTTGGCACTGTGTTCTCAGCTCCCCCATCCCCGAGTGCACACGAAGACTCCCAGCTTCAGTCTGGAGACAATCATGCACTTTTGAAACCTCTGAGTTTTCAGCTCCTAAGGCTGTTTGCAAAATAGAATCTGGCACTCTCCGTATTTCTTATTCTCTAGTCTGTAGTCCAGAGGGGTCTTCCTCATGTGCTAACTCGGTGTTGACTTTTCCCAGAGCTCTTTCTCTCCCTTTTATCTCTATACTGAAAGAGTCCTCTTCTCTCTGTGGCTCTGCTGTTTTATCTCCCCCAATTCACATACACACATGGATCCAAGTCGTCTCCCTTTAACTGTGGAGATCCTTTGGCCACTCTGCAGATCCATTTCCTGGGTGTTCCACGTGATCTGATCTCAGTAGAGCTGTGTTTGAGGTTTGAGGAAAATACCAGCATCCCTATTTCTCTGCCATCTTACTCCCTCAAATTTGTTTTTTTTTAATTGATCTAATATTCTAGAAAATTTATGTTGTACACAGAATCATACTTATGTTCCAAAATGGGAAATATTATACATATTGTTCTAGTTTTCTCAACACGCTTAATTTTAATAGTTTCATATTATATTTCATTATTATACATTATATTATTAATTATATTTATAATTATTATATTATAATTATTGTTATATTATATTATATAATACATAGTTTAAAGAGTGAACGATTTGGATGTTACTATTAGCATTCTTAAATCATTCCTTTGTAATTAAATATTTAGTGGTGATTTATCATTCACTCACTCAATTCATTAATCATTGACTAAATTATTAATTATTGACCAACTCAATATTCTCATCTGATAAATGTGAATAATATTTTCCACCACATGGAATTTTTATGACATAAACAAAGAGATTTATAAAATTTGAATTTCAATCTTAGGAAAAGGGAAAACACGATTAAATTGTTGTTAAGATCATATGATTGTTGCACATTTGCATCATGTCCAGTATTATCCCTTATGCTAACAGTGTATTTGGGCAACTTTATTTTACATCTGTTCATTAATTTGCTATACTTGCTAATGTTAATTAAACTGGTCCAACTTTTTACCTATTAGATGATCACGACCATGCTATCACTGTCTCAACGATGATTTCATTGTTTTTAAAATTCCTTCCAGGAAAATTCCAAGTGATAGGACCCAGAGCACCAGTCATTGCCTTGGTTGGGGAGGAAGCTGTGGTGTCCTGTCACCTCCGCCCATCAATGAATGCTCAGAACATGGAAGTGACATGGTACCGACATGATCTTTCAGGCGTGGTGTATCAATATAAGGATTTCCGGAATCATTTGGAGCACCAGATGCCAGAGTACAAAGGGAGGACAGAGTTCCTGAGGGAGAATATTACCAAAGGGCTTGTTGCCCTAAAGATCTACCGCCTCCGACCTTCAGATGGAGGGGAGTATGGGTGTTTCTTTGAAAGCCCCTCATTCTACAATGAAGCACAATTTGAAATTTTGGTCACGGGTGAGTCACTGCAAGGAAAACTCTTACACAAATTGTATTATCTTTTCCACCAGCAGTCTACAGTATTAGTGTATATGAAAAGAAGTGACTAAATATATACAAACAATATGATTGAATGCCGAGTATGATAAGTACGTAAAATAAGTCTAATCGGTGTGCCCCATTATTCTTGGGTAGTAGTAAAAATCCATTTTCATCCGTCAACATAATTACTTTGAAGAAAAGAAAGAATAGAGATTATAGTATGTTCTATCTCAGAAGAATCCCAGAAATGATCTGTATTCTACCGTCTAAACCTCAAAAGGTGCTAAAAAGAGACAGAAAAAATCTGAGTAGCCTGACATCAGACTAGATTTTCTGCAGTAATATGAAATACTTGTTTATTTAGATTCTTGCATAATTTATCCCCTTAGCTTTTACTCCTGCTAACATATTACACACACACACACACACACACACACACACACACACACACTGTACTGCCTGAGTGGAAGTGTAAGGAAGGACTGTAATTCAAGCATACACTGATCCTGGAACATCATTTTCCTCTATAAACAAGTTAGGGCCTTATACTGAACTGAGATGATGGGTTTTTGTCTTTCTTACAGTGGACTTAAGAAAAACTCACCAAATCTAATGAAGGAATCAATGATATTGGCCTTCCTCCAAAAGGAAGGAATTATTTTTCCCTCCATAACTCCCTGAACTGTGTGCAATTGCTCCTGCCTCCTAGTTAGTAACAATTCTACTATGCATAAGTAACCCCGAATCCATGTTTATAGAATAAAGGGTGTGTTCTTATATAATTTCTCATATATCCAAGGAGGGAAATTGCAAAGACACTTGCATGGAAGCTTTCAACACCTCTTTGAGTCAACATTTTTGTAACCTGACACTTTGATCTGCACATCCTCTGGTAATACTTCCACTTAGTTAAGGAGAGAATACTTGCCTCCTTCTCAGATTCCTTCCTGTATTAAGAGAAAATCTGCTTGTTTAGGGAAGTTTGCTGGAGTTCCTTATCACAAATGTCTATTGTATGCAAACGTGTGTAACTGCACTGAAGGCATTTAACCAGGCAATAAGAAGCATGACTGAGACCAATTATATTCATCCTTTCATTAAGTTTTTCCTTTTGAGCAGGGATCTTTCACTCTATGGTAACTTCTGAAGTAATCCAGGGTTAGACATCCACTTCTAGAAGTCCTACAAACATTTCCTAAATCTTGGATAAACCCTTACCAAGGGCTTTGAGCTTGAGAGCCACTTTCTACTTTGCTTCTTCAATAAAAATATGCCATAATTCAGGATCATCTGTTTTCTTTATCTCTGACTTGTACATTGTGCAGAGTAAGTCTACCACTAAATATAAAACACCTTTCCACTATTCTTCTATTTTACCCCCAGAGTCTTTAGAAAGTTGCATTTCCTAACTCGAAGCTCTTGACACTAAATTCTGGCATCATACTTGTGCTTCAAATAGTTTTGAGTTTAAAATGCTTAATTTGTCAACATAATTTTTAGAATCTTCTTTACAATCTCCTGTACCTTGTAGATGATGTTTTCTGATATAGCTCTTCACTGATTTTTCAAATCATATATGCAAGATAAGTTGTATTTCCTACCCAAGCACATTTTTTAAATTAAAGTATGATAAGCCCTGTGCCAAGCTCTTAAAGTTGCACGGTGGTCATATATTACAAAAAAATACCCTTGAAATCTACACATCTTTTTATGAAGCCCAGCATCCCTCAAACCATCCAAAGAAATTTGTTTCCCTTTCTCTTGTTCCTGTAGGAGAAATATCTGGATTTTATATTCCAACCAAGTCTAATATTTTCAGATACAACGTTTCACATTTGGAATTAATGAAAAGAGATGTGCTTCTAAATTATTAAGACATCGTGTCACCTTGTGGCCTATTATAATATAAACTTGTATGTAAATATTGACACAATAAGTGATCACAAATGTGTTTGAAGAATCCACATTTCTCCCCAAAATGCCTTATGCTCCCTAAATGTAAGAGAGCTGCTTTTTTTGCAACAGTTTGTTTATCATAGTTGGAGCCATCCCATTTTTGAACCTACTATCCTCATTCATTATAAGTCAGAAAAATAAAGTCCTATGTTGATTCAGTGCTCTTCCTGCCTCCAGATGAATTATCCATGACCTTCTGTAGTTATTCTTGGGATGGATCCTTTTACATCCAATCCCATATCCACTGCTATGTAGTGTCTAGTTTTCATGTGTGCCAGATCTTCAGTCAAAGTCCTTGATTTTTCTCTAGCTGGATAACTCATATTTTCCTGTGATTTGTTTGGAGACTGAGATTTCTGGCTTGAATCACTTCAATCTGCGTCCTCTTCCTGGAGGAGTGACATTTTCCCAAGGTCAATAATCAGTCCTGATAGAAATGCAGCCTCTGCATGGGGCGCCTGGGTGGCTCAGTTGGTTAAGCTCCCAACCTCAGCCCAGGTCATGATCTTGCGGTTTGTGAGTTCGAGCCCTGCATCGAGCTACGTGCTGATAGCTCAGAGCCTGGAGCCTGCTTCAGATTGTGTCTCCCTCTCTCTCTGCTCCTCTCCCATTCATGCTCTGTCTCTCTCTGTCTCTCAAAAATAAATAAATGTTTAAAAGAAAGAAAGAAATGCAGCCTCTGCAGGCAACTCCATAGTGAGGTACGGTCTCCTGGAGAAAATATTCTCCTATACCTTGAGTCAAAACAACCAACTCATTCCCTTTGCGGTTTCAACATCCAGGAAGTTATGAGTTACAAGAACACCTACATTAAATTCTTCTTAAAATTGATAGGCATCAGTACCTTCTACTATCAAACTAGTTTGACACTTGTAGGGTACAGGTAAGCATATTCATCAGTCAATCACTAACAGGGAAACCACAAGTGTAAGTTGCAAACTTAACCAAAATAATTTCAAAGAGATAGGAAATAAAATTGAAGAACCTGATATTAGATGACATAAACATATGGGTTCATTCATAATGGTGAAAACTATAGGTTTTCTCTCCCTTCCATGAACATAAGACATTGAAAATCTCAGAATCTCAAAATAGGTAAAAAAATGTTTTAAAGTCAGCCTGTGCTATGTCAGAAACTATTTAGGCTCAAGTATGCCTGTTAGAAACCCATGATAGGGGCACCTGATTGGCTCGGTCGGTAAAATGTCTGACTTTGGCTCAGGTCATGATCTCAAGGGTCGTGGGTTCGAGCCCTGTGTCCAGCTCTGTGCTGACAGCTCAGAGCCTGGAGCCTGCTTTGTATTCTGTGTCTCCCACTCTCTCTGCCCTTCCCCAGATTGAACTCTGTCTCTCTCTCTCAAAACTAAACTTTAAAAAAATTAAAAAAAAAAAAGAAACCCACGATAGTAGGAGAACCATGGTGACCTGGTTTTCTCTCCTGCTGACAAATTTTCTCCACTTTGACCCCTCAGTCTTGACTTGGTAACTCATAACAAAACACTAACAGTTAAGCAAACACCATGAATACATGTTTCAATCCTGTGGTATTATTCCTACTCACCTCCCCTAATTTCCATTCCTATTTTTAATTGATCCCGGACACAGAGGTTGTGTTCTTACTTAGTCCCCACATTTAATAAGGCAAACACAATGGCATAATTCAAAGTACACCTGTATTCTTCTCTCTCCAGAAAATCAGAATCAAATTAAACATTTATTGTGTTTCTACAAAGACCTGCTAAATATAATCTTGTCTTTAGAAACTGCCCATCCACAACCATATTTTTCTTCACTTCTTAGCAGGTAGCCTGAATACAAGAAATACAATGGGAGAGCCTTTTGAATGGAAGGATCTCAACAATGAAAAACATATTTTCTTTGTATTCTTAGTTAATTTACTCTTTAAGATGAATAACGTGTATTCATTACAACCCTGTAAGCACTTGATATGGAGTAATTTTTATACTATTCATATGAGTTGACTCTCTTAATCCTGGTTTTACAAAAAGGGGATGGAAGCACAGGGAAACTGAGTCATTAGACACACTGGCTCAGTTGTGCCAGCAAGTACAAGTGTACACCTTTAACTCTAGAACTCGTTCTCACAACCATGATTCACTATTTATTTTCAAAGCCATTGTATTCTGAAAATTCCATGTATCACTACCAGCAGAGGATGATACCATTGTGACTGTTAAGTCATCACTGGCTTGACACACTATTTACTAGTCACCTCGTGGTGTTTCTTCAGGGTCTGGCCATCCATACAATATCACATGATATTAGATAATTTTCCTTCACCAACATCATAGAAGGACTGTCATAAAAAATATCACAAATTGGATGGCCCCAAAACAATAGAAATTTATTTGTTCATAAATCTGGAGGCCAGAGTCCACAATTAAGGTGTCATCAGGGTTTTGGCCCCATGGAATAATGTGAGAGGAATGTTTCCTTGCCTCTTCAAGCTTCTGATGTCCCCAGGGATTCTTTCGATTTGATAGAATCTTTCCAATCTCTGCCTCCATCTTCACAGGACCCTTTTACCTATGTCTCTGTGTCCAAATTGCTTTCTGTTTACATAGGCCATAATCATGTTGGATTAGCACCCTCCTGTTCCAGTATAATTTAACCTTAATAGTTACTTGTACAGAATGGTATCCAAATAAATCACGGATTCAAAGTTTAGGAATTTAACATATCTATCAGAAGATAAAATTCAACCTTAAACAAGAATAGTTTTATCCCAAGAAAGTTGACCTTCTGTTTTGTTAAAGACTGTTTTGGTTATTGTACATAATACTGTATGGAACGCTATACTACTATACAATAACTTCAACATCTAGTGGATTAAACCAGTTTCTATTCTTCTGAGTTATAGGGAGAAAGGATCTAGAATTGGAAGAGTGAGTATACGCCGTGAAATTTACATATTTTCTTATCTTGATGATTTGCCATATCCACAAATTTCACTTTTGAAGATGACTCAAAGGCACTCTCTGTACCCCAGCCCTAGAGAGGGAGAAATAGTGAAGGAAAAATGTGTCTCTTTCCTTTGAGGGAAATAGTCTAGAAGCATACACATCATTCCCTTTCACAACACTTACAGCAGCTTGTCAAGGCCACTCCTAAATGCACATGGGAGTGGGACATACAGTCATGACATGGACCGGCATCTGTGTAATTAAAACACTATTCCCCAAATTGGTCTATCCACAATGGTGGCTACTAGCTGCATGTTGCATTTACATTTAAATTTGTTGATATAAATTTAATTGATTAAAATATGAAATCCATTTCCTAAAAATATTTTAGGTGCTCTGTAGTCACCTGTAGCTAGTTTATTTGGACTACATTTATATTGGTAGTATTACCAACATTAAATGAAGTTCTTATTAAAAATAGCTTCTTTAGAATTAGAGATTAAAAGATATTTGTAAAATGACTAACGATTTGCTACAGAAAACCAAAAACTGTCGTGCTCCTTTAAATTTAGAAGCTGCAAATGAAATCGTAGAGTGTACCCAAAATTTAGAATCATCCGATAAAATACTAGGTAATGTTTCAACTGGGATGGAAGAAAAAGAAAAGAATACACACATGCTTAGTATGTGGGTACTTTTAAAATATTGATGCAGCTGATTTTTTTTTCTCCAAGGTTCTTTGTGGTTAGTTATTTTTCTAACTCCTATTTTATAAATAAGAAAACTGATTTCAGTGAAGTTTATTAAAATGTAAAAGGGCAAGAAAACTCTGGGAAATGCATATTTTCTCTGTGTCTCTTTGCTCTCCTAGTCTCAGGTACTGCTCCTCATATTCACTTTGAGCCTGGCAATAACAGGGACATTAAGTTGACCTGCGCATCCAAAGGGTGGTATCCAGAGCCTCAGGTACAATGGACGAACCTTCAAGGACTGCACTTGACACCAGCCTTTGAGACAAAGAAAATAGAAGAAAATGGACTGTTTCATGTGGAATCATCCATCACAGTGGATACAAGTTCAAGAGCAGATGTGTCCTGTGTTATAAGGAACCTAATACTCAGTGTGGAGAAGGAGGTGGATATTTCAGTAGCAGGTCAGTTTCCCCCAAAGTTGATATCTTTAGAAATCGCAGCTGATCACGAAGGCCTTACTGGAAAAGACCTATGACTGACAGACCTACAAAGATATTCTAGTTTATCCATTTCTAACTCTTAATGTAAAGAACTTGGAAAAGACCATATTCTGTCTTGTTTTGTGTTTCTTATTGCAGTAGAAATGTCATTGTGCTACTTTTTAAAAATGAATACATGAGTACACAAAAGTATTCAAAAGGTAATACAGTTTTTGTGGAATCTTTCAAAGTTGCTCCTAAACTTCTCCTAATCCCATTGCCTAGGGAGAGTCTCTTTTAACAATTTGGTGTTTTCTCCCCTCTTTCCAACTGAATTTGAATCCTGGCAGTGCAATTTAGCAGCTTCACGAACTTGGGTAAGTATTGACCTGCTTGTGCTCAGTTCCCATGAGCTAAATTAGATAAGTATGGTCTTTGCCTAATAAAATAGTTAATAATGTAAACCTATATAATTAATTTCACAGGCAGAGAAGAGTTCAGACATTCCAGTAACTACTGAAAGTGTTCAAATAAATAGCTTGCTCACATGATCTCCTCCAACTTCTTGGATATGCAAATGTCTTATTTGAAGTATTGCAGCTTGTCCAAAACACTCTTTATCACCTGTCCTTTCTTATCTCTCCAGCTTTGTCTTTCATCCCTCTCTTCCTTTGTCTCCAAATCCTTCTACCCCTCACTAATTCTTTAAACATATTCCTGTAATACCCCACGTAGGCTGTTATTGACTCATTTCTAATATTTTCTTGTAACTAAGAGTGTTCTAAGGTCCCTCAATATTTAACCTTAGCCTCTCAGGAAGCTATCTTTAATCTATTGTGTGTTAAGTGCCCTCTTTAGTCACACATTATTTTGATTATATATTTCACTATTTCCCAGAAATAATATATAATCCTGATGACACTATATCTATTTTTAAATATCCTCATTACTAAAAAAATACCGAACCAAAATGTATTTTTTGTACAGTGGATAAACATTCGTATGACCTTTTATCAATAAGTAAAGTGTCATTTCTATCGTGCTTCAGTTTGGGAAGTCACATTGGTTTAAGATAATTAGAATGTGAACGTGAGGTTGAAAACTTGAAAGAAACAAACACATATACCAAAATAGAGATGATATATATACAAACACATACATATATGTTTTAGATCATCAATTAAAAATTACACAGACATTTTGGGGCACCCGAGTGGCTAGGTCAGTACCTCTTTTGAAATAATAATATTAAAGAGAAAACTATCAGGCATGCCTAGGTGTCTCAGTTGGTTACCTGTCCGACTTTGGCTCAGGTCATGATCTCACAGTTTGTGAGTTTGAGCCCCACATCAGACTCTGTGCTAACAGCTCACAACCTGGAGCCTTCCTCAGATTCCATGTGTCCCTTTCTCTCTGCCCCTCCCCCACTCAGACTCTGTGTCTCTCTTTCTCAAAAATAAATAAAACATTTAAAAATTTTAAAAAATAGAAAACTATTGAAACAAGAGTTATTTTTACTGACATCAGTTGCTAACTGTCAGATATATCATAAGAAACAGTGAATTGGAATAATATCTGTCTCTAGAACCTAGACCATGAATTCCATTTGGTTTATCATCCAAGATATCACAATTTCTCCTTTAACCTTTCGAAGAGCTGCTCCACATGCTTCTCACTCCTCAGCATATTGTCAATCTCCCATATATCTGTTAATGTATAAAATAAATGGATAGGAAGGTTATGGCAGGGTGCCTGGGTGGCACAGTCAGTTCAGCATCTGACTTCTGCACAGGTCATGATCTCCTGAATCACGGTTCAAGCCCCACATCAGGTCTGTGTTGACAGTTCACAGCTTTGAGCCTTCTTCAGATTCTGCCTGTTCCTCTCCCTCTACCCCTCCCTTGTCTGTGCTCATTCTCCCTCTCTCTCAAAAGTAAATATTTAAAAATTCTAAAGAAAAGAAACATGACAAAGTCGGTGTGGGGAACTGTAGGAGAAAAGAGGAGAAAATGATGAAAATAAATATCTAATTGTATTTGTAGACTTTTATTATAATAGAATTATTTGTCACAAATATAGTAATAATAATGTTTTCTAACATAGTTTATTGTCAGGGTAGCTAACATACAGTGTATACGCTGTGCTCTTGGTTTCAGGAGTAGATTCCCATGAGTCATTGCTTACATTCAACACCCAGTGCTCATCCAAACAAGTGCCCTCCTCAACGCCCATCACCTATTTCCCCCTCTTTCCTGTGACCCCATCAACCCTAAGTTTGTTCTCTGTATTAAAGAGACTCTTATGGTTTGCCTCCCTCTCTGTTTGAAACTATTTTTTTTCCTTCCCTTCCCCTATGGTCTTCAGTTATGTTTCTCAAATTCCACATATGAATGAAAACATATAATATCTGTCTTTCTCTGACTGACTTATTTCACTTAGCATAATTACCACCAGTTCCATCCACATAGTTATAAATGTCAGGATTTTATTCTTTTTCATTGCCAACTAGTATCCCATTGTATATATAAACCACATCTTCTTTATCCATTCATCAGTTGACGGACATTTGAGCTCTTTCCATAGTTTGGCTACTGTCAATAGCTCTGCTAGAAACACTGGAGTACATGTGCCCCTATGGATCAGATCTCCTGTATCCTTTGGATAAATTCTTAGTAGTGCTATTGCTGGGTTGTAGGGTAATTCTACTTTTAATTTTTTATTATTTTTTTAATGTTTTTATTTATTTTTGAGACAGAGAGAGACAGAGCACGAGTGGGGGAGGGGCAGAGAGAGAGGGAGACACAGAATCTGAAGCAGGCTCCAGGCTCTGAGCTGTCAGCACAGAGCCCGACGCAGGGCTCGAACTCACAGACCGCGAGATCATGACCTGAGCCAAAGTCGACGCTCAACCGACTGAGCCACCCAGGTGCCCCTACTTTTAATTTTTTGAGGAAGCCGCACACTGTTTTCAGGGCAGCTGCACCAGTTTGCATTCCCACCAACAGTCTAAGAGAATTCCCTTTTCTCCACATCCTCACCAACATCAATTGTTCACTGAGTTGTTAATTTTAGCCACTCTAACTGGCATGAGGTGATTTCTCAATGTGTTTTTTATTTATATTTCCCCCATGATGGGAGAATTAGACCATCGTTTCATGTGTACGTTGGCCTTCTGGATGACTTCTTTGAAAGTTTCTATTCTTGTCTTCTGCCTATTTCTTCACTGGATTATTTGGGGTTTTTTTGGTTGTTTAGTTTGGTAAGTTCTTCATAGATTTTTTGGTACTAAACTTTATTTAGTATGTCATTTGCAAATATCTTCTCCCATTGCACTGGTTACCTTTTAGTTTGTTGATTGTTTCTTTTAGAGGGAAAAAGTTATTTTTAACTTAATGAGGTCCCAATAGTTCATTTTGCTTTTAATTCAGAGACGTGCTTAGCAAGAAGTTGCTGAAGATGAGGTAGAAGAGGTTGTTGTCTGCCTTTTACTCTAGAGTTTTGATTGTTTCCTGTCTCACATTTAGGTCTTTTATCCATTTTGAGTTTACTTTTGTGTATGGTGTAAGAAAATGGTCCAGTTTCATTCTGCAAGTTGCTGTTCAGTTCTCCAAGCAACATTTATTAAAAAGACTGTCTTTTTTTCCATTGGATATTCTGTCCTGCTTTGTAAAAGATTAGTTGGCCATAAATTTGTGGGTCCAGTACTGGGTTTTCTATTTTATAAAATTGGTCTATGTGTCTGCTTTTGTGCCAATACCATGCTGTCTTGATGATTGCAGTTTGGGAGTAGAGGCTAAAGTCTGGGATTGTGATGCCTCCCACTTTGGTTTTCTTTTTCAACTTCATTTAGGCTATTCAGGGTCTTTTATGGTTCCATACACATTTTAGAATTATTTATTCTAGCTCTAATGAGAATGTGGATGGAATTCTGATTGGGATTGCTTTGAATGTGTAGATTGCATTGAATGTGTAGATTGCTTTGTGTAGTGTTAACATTTAAACAATATTTGTTCTTCCAATTCATGAGCATGGGATGTTATTTCATTTCTTTGTGTCTTCTTCAATTTCCTTCATAAGTTTTCTATGGTTTTTCAGCATATGGAACTTTTACTTCTTTGGTTAGGTTTATTCCTAGGAGTTTTAAGGTTCTTGGTGCAATTGTACATGGGATCAATTTCTTCATTTCTCTTTCTATTGCCTCATCATTGATTTATAGAAATGCAACCAGTATCAGTACATTTATTTTATATCCAGAGATTTGCTAAATTCATGTATCAGTTCTAGCAGGTTATTGGTAGGATCTTTCGGGTTTTCCACGTAGAATATCATGTCACCTGAGAAAATTGAAAGTTTGACTTCTTCTTTGACAATTTGGATGCCTTTTATTTCATTTTGTTGTCTCACTGCTGAAGTTAGTACTTCCAACACTGTGTTAAACAACAGTGGTGAGATTTTGCATCCCTGTCTTGATCACAGGAAGCTCTGTTTTTCCCAATTGAGATTATTAGCTGTGGGGTTTTCCTATATGGCTTTTATGGAGTGAAATTATGTTTTTTCTACCCTGACTTTCTTGAGGGTTTTTATTAAGAGAATATACTGTAAACAAAAAGAATGAAATCTTGCCATTTGCAACAATGTGGATAGAACTAGAGGGTATTATGCTAAGTGAAATAAGTCTGTCAGAGAAAGACAAATATCATATGACTTCAATCACATGAAGAATTTAAAGTACAAAACAGATGAACATAAGGGAAAAGAAGCAAAAAAGAATATAAAAACAGGGAGGGAGGCAAAACATAAGAGACTTTTAAATACGGATTACAAACTGAAGATTGCTGAAGGGCTGTGGGTGGGTGAATAGGCTAAATGGGTAAGGGACTTTAAGGAAGACACTTGTTGGAATGAGCCGTGGGTGTTATACCTAAGGGATGAATCACTGGAATCTATTCTTGAAAACATTATTGCACTATATGCTAACTAAGTTGATATAAGTAAAAAATAATTAATTAATTGATTAAACAAAAAATGAAAAAAAGGATGGGTTCTTTTATCAAATATTTTTTCTGCATCTATTAACAGGATTGTATGGTTTTTATCCTTCTTATGTTAATGTGATGTATCATATTGTCGATTTGTGAATATTGAACTGTCTCTGCAGCCCAGCAGTGAATCCCAATTGATCATGGTGAATAATTATTTTGATATACTGTTGAAATCAATTTTCTGGTACCTTGCTGAGAATGTTTGCATCCATTTTTATCAGGGATATTGGCCTATAATTCCCCTTTTTGGTACAATCTCGGTCTGATTCGGTATCAAGGTAATGCTGGCCTCATAGAATGAGTCCAGAAGCTTTTTTTCCATTTATATTCTCTGAAACAGTTTCAGAAAGATAAGCATGAAATCTGCTTTAAATGTCTGGTAGAATTCCCCTGGGAAACCATCTGGCCAAGGATTCTCATTGTTGAGAGATTTTTGATAACTGATTCATTTTTTTCAGTGGTTATGGGTGTGTTCTAATTTTCTATTTCTTCCCATTTGAGTCTTGGTAGTGTGTTGATGTCTAGGAAATTTTCCACTTCTTCCAGGACATCCAGTTAGTTGGCTTATAATTTTTCATCGTATTCTCTAGTAATTGATTGCATTTCTGTGGTGTTGGTTGTGATTTCTCCTCTTCCTTTGTGATTCTAACTATTTGGTTTCTCTCTCTTTTCTGTTCGAGAAGTCTGGCTAAGGTTTTATCAATTTTGTTTTTTCTTTCAAAAACCCAGCTCTTAGATACATTGATTTTTTTTCTTTTTTTTTTATTCTGTAGTGTTTATATCTGCAATAATCTTTATTATTTCTCTTCTTCTGCTGACTTTGGGGTTTCCTTTTTGTTCTGCTTCTAGTTCCTTTAGTTGCGATGTTAGATTTTGTACTTGGAATTTTTTTTCTTTCTTGAGATAGACCAGACTGCACCATCCCAAAGGGTTTGGACTGTCATGTTTTCATTTTCATTTTTTTCCATATATTTTAGTTTCTTCTTTAATTGCTTGGTTTGACTTATTAATTTTTTAGTAGGGTGTTCATTAACCTCCATGCATTTGGAGGCTTTCCAAAATTTTTCTGTGGGTGATTTCAAGTATCATAGTGGTGTGATCTGAAAATATGCATGGTGTGATCTCAGTTCTTCTAATTTTATTGAGGACTGTTTTGTACTCAGTATGTGATCTATCTTGGAGAATATTTCATGAGCACTCCAGAGGAATGTTTATTCTGCTGCTTTTGGATGAAAAGGTCTGAATATATATGTCAAGTCCATGTGGCCCAGTGTATCAATCAGGGCCATTATTTCCTTATTGATTTTCTGCCTAGATGATGTGTCCATTGCTGAAATTGGAGTATTAAAGTCCCCTGCAATTAGCATATTCTATCAACAAGGTTGCTTATGTTTGTGACTATTTTAGATATATATTTGGATGTGAACATGTTGGGGGCATAAACGTTTATAATTGTAAGCTCTTCTTGATGGATAGACTCCATAATTATGATATAATGCACTTTTTATATCCTGTTACAGCCTTTAGTGTAAAATCTCATTTGTCTGACACAACTATGATAACTACGGCTTTCTTTTGACTTCCAGTGGCATGAGAGTTGGTTCTCTATCCCTTTGTATTCAATCTGAAACTGTCCTCAGGTTTAAAATGGGTCTCTTGTAGACAACAAATAGATGGGTCATGTTTTTTTTTCTTTTATCCATTCCGATACCTTATGTCTTTTTATTGGCACATTCAGTCCATATACATTCAGAATTATTATTGAAAGACAGATTTAGTGTCATTGTGTTATCTATAAGTTTCATGCTTGTGATGATGTCTCTGGCCATTTGTAGTATTGCAGCATTCCACTCACAGAGTCCCCCGTAGGATATCTTAGGGCTGGTTTAGTGGTCATGAACTCCGTCAAATTTTGTTTGTTTAGGAAAGTCTTTATCTCTCCTATTTTGAATGAAAGCCTTGCAGGATAAAGGATTCTTGGCTGCATATTTTTCCTATTCGGCACATTGAGTTTTACTACCACTCTCTTCTGGTCCACAAAATTTCATTGGATAGATCTGCTATTAAACTTATGTGTTTACCATTGTAGGTTAAGGACCTTTTTTCCCCTAACTGCTTTCAGAATTCTTTCTTAATCTTTGCATTTTGCCAGTTTCATTATTATACGCTATGATGAAGATCTCTTCTTATTGAATCTGAAGGGATTTCTCTGTACCTCCTGGTTTTGCATTCCAGATTAGGGAAGTTCTTAGATATAATTTGTTCAAGTAAACCTTCTTCCCATTTATCTCTCTCTTATTCTTCTTCTGGAACTCCTATAATATGTATATTATTTTGTTTCGTTGAATAGCTTAGTTCATTAATTCTGCCCTCATGGTCTAGTATTTTTTGATCTCTTTTTCTTGGCTTCATCATTTTCCATAATTTTGTTCTCTATTTCACTTATTCTCCCTCCTGCTTCCTCCATTCTTGCTATCACTTAATCTAGTTTATTTTGCATCTCAATTACATCATTTCTTAATTCGTTGTGACTATTTCTTAGTTCCCTGAACTCTGCACCAATAGATTATCTTCTGTCTTCTATGCTTTTTTTTCAAACCCAGCTGTTAATCTTATAACTATTATTTTAAATTATTGATGAGATATATTACTTATATCTATTTGGAGCCGTTCTCTAGCTGTCATTTCTTCCTGCAATTTCTTTTGAGGACAATTCTTCCACTTTGCCATTTTGGCTAGTTTTATGTCCTTTACATGTTTTAATAGCTTGTTATGTGTCCGGCATATGAGAGCACTATACTGAAAAGAGGTCATACACTGTCCGGATCCTGGCCCTTCAGGAGGTGTTTTCAGAATGTGTTGCATGTTCTCTGTTGTGACTCTAGTTGCTTTATCTCCCTACTCATAGTGATGGTTTGGATCTTCTACCACGTGTCCTTTGATTTGTTCATTGAAGTAACCCTAGAAAAAAATTTAAAATGGGAGGATGGTGGAAGAAGACTTATCCCATATAAAGAGAAAAACGACAAGGATGGAGAGAAAGATAAGGAAAAAAATCATCAGGCTGAAAATTAGAGAAACTATACAGCTTAATCCAGGGAGAGAAAGAGAGACAGAGAGAGAGAGAGAGACAGAGAGAGAGAGAGAGAGAGAGAGAGAGGTGAAATAAAGAACAAGGAGATACAGAAGAGATGTAAAAAGCAAAGGTTAAAAATGCTTAAACAAACCAACAACCAGAACAGAGACAGGGAGAAATTAGAGGAAAAAGAAAGATAGAAAAAATAGTGTGTGTGTGTGTGTATATATAATGTATAATGTATAATATATAATATATAATATGTAATGTATAATATATAATATATAATATATACACACATATGCACACACTCACACTCAAATATGTGTGTGTGCAAATATATATATATATATATATATATATATATATATATATATATATATGATTCGACCAAGATTCAATCACAAAATGCAAAACTCCAGGACTGATATCTGATGGTAACTTAGAACCTGTGATTGTGTGTGCTGGTCTGGAGGAGGGGCTGTATGATTTTGTCAGTGTTAGTCTTGTAGTTACCAGGCACCAAGGGACGTGGTTTTGGTTGGGCTAGTCCTGTCTCCAATTTGGGCCTGCTGCCCCTTTCCCTGAACTTCCACCTTGTTGGTAATGGGGAGAAAAATGGTGACACCCCAGTCTCTCCTTCTCACAATAGGTGTCCCAGACCACAGTGTTCATGGTGTACTCACAGTGCCCCATGGACTCGAGCTGGCTGCTTTGTCCCACTCTGCAGTCTCCCATGATTCCTAGGCATTTGACTCATATTCAAACCTCATGTCTTAAAAGATCCCACCCTGCGTGCCCTGGTTCTGGGGTAACATCACTCTGCCCAGTCCCCTGACAAAGGGTCTCTAGTGTCTTCAGGGTGTTTTGTTCTTGGAGAGAACAAATGAGAGAGAACAATATGCTTTTTTTTATATAGCACTCAATGGAGTGGACTATTCTCTCCAACTTCTCCTTTGATCTCACTACCGATCCTGGCTCTCTCTGCCACACAGAGGTATGTACAAGGTGGCAGGCCTCAGTCTGGAAAAAGTCCTGCAACCCTGGGTTGCGTATAGAAATTGGTTCTTTCTGGGGCGCCTGGGTGGCTCAGTCGGTTAAGCAACCAACTTAGCTCAAGTCATGATCTTGCGGTTTGTGGGTTTGAGCCCCGTGTCGGCTCTGTGCTGACAGTTCTGAGCCTGAAGCCTACTTCAGATTCTGTGTCTCCCTCTCTCTCTCTGCCCCTTCCACGCTCATGCTCTGTCTCTCTCAGTCTGTCAATAATAAATAAATGTTAGAAAATATTTTAAAAAATTAAGAAATTCATTCTTTCTCTGTTTTTTCCTTCTCCTGCCTGTGGTCAGGATTTTGTACAAGCACAATCCTACCCTTCCACGGGCTTCCTTTTTCTTCCTTTCGTCTCTCCACAGAAGGATCCCTCCCCTCCATGGTTACACTGCCTGTTTTATCTCTTCCAATTCGCAGTCATGCACATGTGCTCACCAAGTTGTCCCCGTGGACCCTTGGAGATGTTTGTCATTCTATAGCCTGGATTCCTGGAATTCCCAGCTTATGGCCTCAATACTGCTGTGTTTGAGGGATGAGGGGACTTCAGGACCCTCTACTTCTCTACCATGTTGACTCTTCCCATAATGTTAATGTTTGTTAAATCTTGATGTGGATGTCTGATGAATTATTTGTATGTTTTCAGCATATTAAAACATTGTGATAATTTATAAATAAACCTGTGAGTCTCCATACATGAGGAAAAGGAAAGGAAACTGAAGTCCCTTTAGGATTCAAAAATTCCTTAGATTTGAAGGGAGGGGTAGGTGAAGCTTGAAATCTATGCAATTCCTAATAATGTTACCTTAAAGAAAATATCTTGGAGTTTGTTCCCAGAACCCAAGTCTGCTGATGGCAATCTGGATACTAAGTCAGACAATTTCTGTTTTTCAGGTACCTGTTCCCCCAAGGACTTTCTTTGGGTAGTGTGGCTTACTCTTCCCCTGGTTGTCCTGGCTGTTGGTGCAATCATCTGTGCTCTACTTGTGTGGGCTAGAAAATCCAAAGGTAAATGAAAATAAGTAAGATTGGGTGATAGGCTTTATCTTGTGAACGATTAGGGTATAATAGTAACAAAACAATTCCTAAATGGTTTATTGGTGGTCTTTAGCATTTACAGTTGGGAATAAGAAAACAAGAACCGAAAAAAAAATTCCTTTTACAAACTCATGGCTCTGAATATTTGTCAGATATTAGAAGTTGTCTCTTCAAGGTCAACCATTTCATCAAGCAAGAAACAACATATGCTTGATTTATTTGTGGTCTGACACTTACATTTGTGTGTTCAGATACTAGAATATCTGTTTGTTTATGTTAGTTGATGCATTCAGAAATAATCAAATTTTCTGTGACATAATTTAACTGAAATTTTATTTTCGCATTAGTATGACCTTTTGTGATATCAGAATGTCATTGTTCTCTAATATTTGTGTGGGGGAGTTCAGGTTAGACCAGTATTCAGAATATTTATTGGTGAAAAAAAGCAGAAGATATTAACAAATTAGAGTTTTTACCCAGGCCATGACTGCCTGTGACTGTCTACCTATAGTCCCTAGAAAATATGTCTCATATGAGAACCCATTTCTCTGTGTTCTAGCTTGATTAATTTCCTCTACAGAAGACTGGCTACAAACAGCCTGTGGTACTTCTGTTCCTCACTCTCAATGTGTTCAAAGAGTTTTTAAACAAATGCTTTCTTCATAAGAAATATCAGTGCTGTAAATAGTCTTAGGTAGCTACTCCTGTAGAACTAAAATACATTTCTATTTAGTTTTGTTCTTCATTGATTGAATTTCCAGTCTCTTGAAGTTTACTTTCCTGCCAACATGATTTACTTCAACTAGTGCTGAAGAGAATCAGGCCAGTGTTCAAAATTAAAACAAGACAAGCAATAACAACAAAACCCTGAGTGTGAGGAAATGCATAGCCTGTGTTAAAGTTTTCTCTCATAACCTGTAGTTCATACAAGTGATATAGTTTACAATCCTAAATTTATGTAAAACACGGAAAAGTCTCAAAATGTTCAATAATGACAATATGAAAAAGATAGATTTTTTCTAAAAAATGTAGGAGATATATTTTTAAAGGCAGGAAAAGAGGTATTTATCAGCGAAAGCATAGTATATCCAAACATAAGCACTTTACTGGGCATTGTTTCACAAAATTGCCTGAATGGTTTATTATTTATAAAAATTATCTAAATTTACATTTCTAGTGTCGTTGCTCATTATCAATCCACCAATTTAATCAACAATTGTTTACTTATTGAAAACAATCGTTGATTATATGGGAAGTAAATTTAAAAAAACTAAATAAAACTATATGGCTAACAATATTACCTCAATTTCAAGTCTACAGCATTGTGACTCAATAACTCTACATTATGCTTTGTACACCACAAGTGTAGCCATCATTTATCACTAACAGCTATTACAATATCATGAATTATATCGGTTTTTCTATGTATAATATTTTATCTTCTACAAAAAGTTACAGTTTTCTTTCTTCCTTACCAATTTGGATGCATTTACTTCTGTACATTTTCTGATTGATTGCTAGGATTTCCATTACTATTTTGAATAAAAGTGGTAGGAATGGACGTCCTTCTCTAGTTCACGTTCTTAGAGGGAAACCCCCGATATTTTACCATTACATATGATATTAACTGTAGTTTTCTTATGTATGACATTTGTTACATCCTAACAACCCATTTTGTTAAGATTTTTTAATCATGAAAAATATAAAATTATGTCAACTGGTATTTTCTGCATCTATCAAGATGATCACTTAATTTTTATCCGTGATTGTATTAATGTGATATATCCTGTTGATTCATTTGTGGATTGTGAACCATCTTTGCATCCCCAGTAGAAACCTGCTTGATCACGTTGAATGAGTTTTTTTAAGGTATTGTTGAACTTAGCATGCTACTATTTTGATGATAATTTGAATTTATGTTCATCAGAAATAATGACCTGCTTTGTTTTGTTTTGTTTTGCTTTGCTTTAGTGTCTTTGATTTTGGTATCCGGAAGGGCTGGCCTCAAGGAATGCATTTGGAATCTTTCCTTCCTCTTGTACTTTTTGGAATAGTTGAGGAAAATCAGTATTAGCTATTCTATACATTTTTGGTGGACTTAACTTGGAATCTATCTGGTCCTTATATTTTTGATGTTTCCTCATTCATTTTGAAAGAGAGAGAGAGAGAGAAAGATGGAGAAGGAGAGGGGCAGATAGGAAGACAGAATCCCAAGCAGGCTCTGTGCCATCAGCACAGAGTCCAATGTGAGGTTCTAACTAACAAACTGTGAGACCATGACCTATGTCAAAACCAAGTGATAGACGCATAACCACCAACTGAGCCACCCAGATTCAGGCCTTATACTTTATGTCAAAACGTTTTTAGTTACCAATTCAATATCGTTACTCAGAATTGGGCTGTTCAGATTTATTGTTTGTTTTTTTTTTTTAATTCAGTTTTGGTATATTGTAGGTTTCTAGGAATTTATCCATTTCTTTCAATTTGTCCAGTCTGTTGGTGTCTATTGTTTCATAGCGGCCTAATTATAATCCTTTCTATTTCTGTGGTGCTGGTTTTTATTGCTCCTCTTTCATTTCTGATATCTTTTTCTTGGGTTCTTTCTTTCTCTCCCTTTCTTTCTTCCTTTCTTTCTTTCTTCCTTCCTTCCTTCCTTCCTTCCTTCCTTCCTTCCTTCCTTCCTTCCTTCCTTCCTTTCTTTCTTCCTTCCTTCCTTCCTTCCTTCCTTCCTTCCTTCCTTCCTTCCTTCCTTCCTTCCTTTCTTTCTTTCTTTCTTTCTTTCTTTCTTCCTTTCTTCCTTTCTTTCTTTCTTTCTTCCTTTCTTCTTTCTTTCTTTCTTTCTTTCTTTCTTTCTTTCTTTCTTTCTTTCTTTCTTTCTTTCTTCTTTCTTCTTTCTTTCTTTCTTCTTCTTTGCTTTGAGTTGTGTGCTTAAGGATTTATTAATCTGTTTATTTTTCAAAGACCAGCTCTTGGTTTCATTGATCTTTTCTCTTTGTTTTGTTTCATTTTATTTATTTCTACTTTGACCTTTATTATTCTCTTCCTTCTACTCACTTTGGGCTCTGTTTCCTCTTCTTTTTTTAGTCCTTTTAGGTAAATGTTTAAATGGTTTTTTTAGACATTTCCTGGTTCATGATGCGGGCATCTATATCTATAAATTTTCCTTTTAGAATTCCTCTTGCTGCATCCCAAAGCCTTTGGAGAGTTGTATTTATATTTTCATTTGTCTTTGTTTATTTCCTTGTTTCCTCTTTGATTTCTTTGATGATCCATTCGTTGGTTAGTAGCATGATCTTTTGCCTCCTCATACTTGTGTTTTTTCCAGTTGGTTTTCTTATAATTGATATAGCTGCACACTTAAGAAAAGTTCTAAGACACTTAGACTGTGCGTATGTGCAGGGCTGCCTCCTCAAGCGAAACAGCAGCAGCAGCAAATTGTACATAATATTTATTTCGTAATTACATCCGAGGGCTTACAATACACTCTCTAGAAATAACTCCGCAATATACAATGCAATACTACTTGGTGACAAACAAGATTGAAATCTTGCCATTTGCAACAATGTGGATGGAACTAGAGAGTACTATGCTAAGTGAAATAAGTCAGTCAGGGAAAGACAAATATATGATTTCATTCATATGTGGAATTTTAGAAATTTAACAAATGAACATAGGGAAAGAAAAGAAAAAATAATATAAAAACAGACAGTGAGACAACCATAAGAGACTCTTAAATACAGAGAACAGACAAAGGTTGATAGGGATACGGTGGGGGGGCGGGTTAAATGAATAACAAGCATTAATGAGGATACTTTTTGGGATGAGCACTGGGTGTCATATGTAAGAAATGAATTACTGGGTGATTCCTGAAGCCAAGACTACACTGTATGTTTACTAACTTTAGAATAAAATAAAAATAGGAAAAGTGTAAAATGAACAAAGGAATGATTAACACAGCTGTGAGCTTCAGAATATTCAATCAGCCAGAGAGATTTCTACACAATGAAAGCTGAAGTGAAGAAAAAACGAAAACAAAGACACAACTACCAAACTGCATAATTCCTATTGTCGGATCTGCTCAAAACCCTCTCCCTTAGCCATGTCCAATTTGAAGTAAGGAAAGTGAACCAGGAAGTTTGAATTCTAGAACATAAAATAAGCAGGGGAAACTAGGCAGGCCAGCAGTGCATATTTTACCTTTTTCTGTTGTTTCTTCCTGAAACCTTACCTTATTTTTATGTCAATGTTTCATAAACTGCTAAGTATTTGGTAAATCATATCTGATTTTCTATTATCTGTCAATTACTCATAAATGGAATATCTATTTGTTTTTGTTTTTACTATTTCTTTTTAATTTTAATTATGGGATAGTTAACATTCAGTGCTATATTAGTTTTAGGTGTACAATATAGTGATTCAACAATTCCATACATCACTCAGTGTTCGTTACAAGTGAACTCCTTAATTCCTGTCCACCTATTTCACCCTTCACTCCACTAACCTCCTTTATGGTAACCATCAGTTGGTTATCTGTCATTAAGATTCTATTTCTTGGCTTCTCTCTCTCTCTCTCTTTTTCTTTGTTTTGTTTCTTAAATTCTACATAAGTGAAGTCATATTGTATTTGTCTTTTTCTGACTGACTTATTTCATTTAGCATCATTCTCTCTATCTCTACTTACGTTATTGGAAACGGCAATATTTCACTTTTTTTTTTGCTTAGTAATAGTCAATTATATAGCTAAAGATATAGATATTTTAAATACAATTTATATACATCTTCTTAATTCATTCATACATTGATGAACACTTGGACTGTTCCCATATTTTGGCTATTGTATATATTGCTCCTGTAAACACATGGGTGTACATATCACTTTGAGTTCTTTTTTTTTGGGTTGGTACTCATTAGTGCAATTACTGGGTCATAGGGTAGTTCTATATTTAACTTTCTGAGGAAGCTCCATAATTTTTCCACAGTGGCTGCACTTTGAAAGAAAGGCATTTTATAAACCTTGTTGCCAACTAAATCAAAGTACCAGTTGAGGAGTGAGATAGTTTTGATTAAGTATAGATTACTCAGTTTTTTAAATTTTTATTGAGTTGGAAACAGACTTAAGTTCAACATTTTTAATTTTTATCAGATAATTTTTGAACTATCCTATGAATTTTTTCTCTACTCTTCAGTCCTTCAAAACTGAATTTATTTTTATTTTTCATTAATATTTGTTTCCTTAACTTTCATATGTAATTTTGAACAAGTATTCAATATATTTAAATTTTTAAGCATTTAAACACATCATTTAAAATATTTTTCCTATCATAGGCATGCACTTTATCACTTTGAAGTGCATATATAAAAATATACATATAAGACTGGATATATGTTCAATAGCCAAGTCATACATAGGTGTACATTTGCATGTACAGTTTTCAGTAACCAATTAAGTCAATCTCCTATAAGTCCTATAAGTCTCCTATAAGTCTCTATAATCCTTCTAAAAATAAGGGGAGCCAAACAATAACCTTACATTAATAATCACACTTTTCCAGGAATTGATTATAGCTGACATTTTTCCAAATTACTTTTCTTTCTTTCAAGTTAGGACCAATGAGAGAAAATCAAATGTATACCTCTGTACTCCCTACACCTTCCACATGGAGGCCTCCATTCAATACAAAAAGCAGTATTTTCTTTTTCCCACCATAAAACATTTCCCAGTCAGCAAAGTACATTGAATCTCTACCAAAATATTAGTGATATTGGCTGATTCCTTTGTGACTACTTGTGAAAATCTAATAATATTAACTTCTTTTTTTTCATTTGGTGGCTTTACATTTATCTCCTCAACTAATAATACTCATGAATTTTTATAAAAAACAGGTGTCATTTACCCTTCAAGAAAATTTATAGCGAAAGACAGTATTGGAACACCATTATATTTGTGATCCGCTTTTGCAATCTACCATTCATACACCGTGGAGTTATTTTTAAAGAGTGTGCTATAAGCCCTGGGAAAGTGGATGGGGTCACTGCTGAAACATCAGCGATATTCTGGTCTCAAGGCTGTCAAACATGATAACACTACGAGATCCAGAGCCCCATGACTCCCCAAGAGCCATTTCAAGAGCAGACCAACAGTAATTGCCCAGCAGTCCTTGAAACTGCACATCTTCTCTGCATGCTTTCATGTAAACATCAGATGTGTGTTTGGTCTACATCTAGAGGTTCTTTGTGTTTTCCTCCGATGCCTTGACATTATTTGATGTATACCTGGAGAACATGAAATAAACATGTGCAGTTTGCTTCTATTGCTGTTACTCTGGCAGAGACAGCCCTGTAAGTCTGCTCGGTCTAAGCGTCTGAGAACTTTTTCTTAGTGAGAGGCTACAATATACATGTACATATCCAATTTATTGTTTGAAATAGTATCCATGTTAGTGAATTCTTTTTAAGTTATCATAAAAATAAGAATAGAATGTTTTGAGGAATCATAGTACAAGTATGTATATTTCTTTCTTGAATCCTATCCACAGATATAATTCATAATTTCTCATGAGAGTAGGTTAACCACCAAGGCAGGGACAGAAGTTTGGCACCTCAGAAGACGACAACACCCAAGCAGCATCTTACAGTAAAGTCATGGCCAGAACACTGGGTCTTTCCTGAAGATGTTTTCGAGCAAGTCTGGTGGGTTGGGTATCTAGCACATCACATAGGTGGGAGTGACAGGATATGGTGGATACCTTGCAATGAGGGGAATGTGTGTTCATCCAACCACTCTGCAACCATTTCACCTGTATTCGTTGTATATTTGTCGTTAACTCATGTGGTTGATTGTTCGTATCTCTCTCTTGTTTTTTTATGCTCCCTTTTGCTATTGGTTTCTCAAGTTATAATAGATTTTTTAAGTAAACAGCTATTATTTTAGTAGATTTGTATTATTTGTTCTCAATCACACTCTTGTCATTTATTATATATTATAATTTATTCATTTATTATATATTTACACACATTAGGCATATCATCAGAATACATAGTTGTAGCTACATATTTCATTTTATTTTATTTTTACTTCATTGCTTCTGTAACGTGTCCTGTTTTTATTTATTTTTTAAAATAACTTATTGTCAAATTGGTTTCATTACACACCCAGTGCTCAACCCAACAAGTGCCCTCCTCTGTGCCCATCACCCACCCTCCCCTCCCCACAGCCCCCTCTCCCCTCAGTTTGTTCTTAGTCTTTGAGAGTCTCACATGTCATGTCTTCCTCCCTCTCTGTGGCTTTTTTTTATTTTTCTCCCTTCCCCTCTTCCCCTCCCCCCTGGTTTTCTGTTAGGTCTCACAAAGCCTACCTATGTGTGGAAACATATGGAATCTGTCCTTCTCTGCCTGACTTATTTCACTCAGCATAATATCCTCCAGTTCCATCCATGTTGCCACACATGGCCAGGTTTCATTTATTCTCATTGCTGCATAGTATTCCGTTGTATATATATATATATGACATCTCGAACTATATATATATGACATCTTCTTTGTCCATTCATCAGATGATGGACTTAGTCTCTTTCCATGATTTCGCTGTTGTTGAAAGTGCTGCTATGAACATGGAGATACACCTGCCCCTATGCATCGGCAGTTCTGTATCTTTTGGGTAGATTCCTAACACTGCTGTTGCTGGGTCATAGGGTAAATCTATTTTCATTTTATTGAAGAACCTCCACACAGTTCTCCAGAGTGTCTGAACTAGTTTTCATTCCCACCAACAGTGCAAGAGGGTGCTTGTTTCTCCACATCCTTGCCAACATCTATAGTTTCCTGATTTGTTCATTTTAGCTACTCTGGTGTGAGGTGGTGTCTCAGTTTGGTTTTGATTTGTATTTCACAGATGATGAGTGACATTGAGCATCTTTTCATGCGTCTGTTGGCCACTTGGATGTCTTCTTTGGAGAAGTGTCTATCCATATCTTCTGCCCATTTCTTCACTGGTTTATTCGTTTTTTGGGTGTGGAGTTTGGTACGTTTTTATAGATTTTAGATACTAGTCCTTTATCCGATAGGTCATTTACAATTATTATTTCCCATTCCTTCAGTTGTCTCTTAGTTTTGCTCGTTGTTTCCTTTGCTGTGCAGAAGCTTTTTATCTTGATGAGGTCCGAATAGTTCATATTTGCATTTAATTACCTTGCTTTTGGAGATGTGTTGTGTAGGATATTGCTGTGGCTCAGGTCAAAGAGGTTTTTTCCTGCTTTCTCCTCTAGGATTTTATGGTTTCCTGTCTCACATTCAGATCCTTCATCCATTTAGAGTTTATTTTTGTGAATGGTGAAATAAAATGGTCTAGTTTCATTCTTCTGCATGTTGCTGTCCAGTTCTCTCAGCACCATTTGTTAAAGAGGCTGTCTTTTTCCCATTGGATACTCTTTCCTGCTTTGTCAAAGATTAGTTGGCCATATGCTTGTGGGTCCACTTCTGGGTTCTCTATTCTATTCCATTGGTCTATGTGTCTGTTCTTGTGCCAATACCATACTGTCTTGATGATTACCGCTTTGTAGTACAGGTTAAAGTCTGGGATTGTGATTCCTCCCGCCTTGGTTTTATTCTTCAGTATTACTTTGGATTTCGGGGTCTTTTGTGGTTCCATACAAATTTTAGTATTGTTTGCTCTAGCTTTGAGAAGAATTCTGGTCCAATTTTGATTGGGATTGCATTGAAAGTGTAGATTGCTTTGGGTAATATTGCCATTTTAACGATATGTATTCTTCCGATCCATGAGTATGGGATGTTTTTCAATTTCCATGTGACTTCCTCAATTTCCTTCATAAGTTTTTTATAGTTTTCAGCATAGAGGTCTTTTACATCTTTGGTTAGATTTATTCCTAAGTATTTTATGGTTTTTGGTGCAATCATGAAGGAGATTAGCTTCTTTATTTCTTTTTATGCTACTTCATTGATGGTGTATAGAAATGTCACCAATTTCTGTACATTGATTTTGTATCCTACAACTTTGCCAAATTCATGGATTAGTTCTAGAAGGCTTTCGGTGGATTCTGTTGGGTTTTCCATGTAAAGTATGTCATCGGCAAAAAGTGAAAGTTTGACTTTCTCCTTGCCAATCTTAATGCCTTTTATTTTGTTTTGTTGTCTGATTGCTGATGCTAGGACTTCCGACACTATGTTAAATAGCAGTGGTGAGAGTGGACACCCCTGTCTTTTTCCTGGTCTCAGTTTTTCCCCATTGAGGATGATATTAGCTGTGGGCTTTTCATATATGGATTTTATGATATTTAAGTATGTTCCTTCTATCCCGACTTTCTAGAGGGTGTTTTTTTTAGGAAAGAGTGCTGTATTTTGTCAAATGCTTTTTCTGCATCTATTGACAAGATCATATGGTTCTTATCTTTTCTTTTGTTAATGTGATTTATCGTGTTGTTTGATTTGCGAATATTGAACCTGCCCTGCAACCCATGGATGAACCCTACTTGATCATGGTGAATAATTCTATTTATATGCTGTTGTATTCGATTTGCTAGTATCTTGTTGAGAATTTTTGCATCCATATTCATCAGGGATATTGGCCTGTAATTCTCTTCCTTTGCTGGGTCTTTATCTGGATTGGGGGTCAATGTGATGCTGGCTTCATAGAATGAATCCCTGAGTTTTCCTTCCGTTTCCATTTTTTGGAAGAGCTTGAGTAGGATAGAAATTAACTCTGTTTTAAATATCTGGTAAAATTCTGCAGGGAAGCCATCTGGTCCAGGGCTTTTATTTGATGGGAGATTTTTGATAACTGATTCAATTTCTTCACTAGTTATGGGTCTATTCAAATTTTCTATGTCTTCCCGTTTGAGTTTTAGTAGCGTGTGACTATTTAGGAATTTGTCTATTTCTTCCAGGTTGCCGAGTTTGGTGGCATATAATTTTTCATAGTATTCTCTGATGATTGCTTGTATTTCTGAGGGATTGGATGTAATTACTCCCTTTTCATTCACGATTTCATCTATTTGAGTTCTCTCTCTTTTCTTTTTGAGAAGCCTGGCTAGCCATTTGTCTGTTTTGTTTATTCTTTCAAAGAACCAGCTCTTGGTTTCATTGATCTGTTCCACTACTTTTTCTGTTTCCATATGATTAATTTGTGCCCTGATGTTTGTTATTTCTCTTTCTGCTGGTTTGGGTTGTTTTAGTTGTTCTGCTTCTAGTTCTTTTAGGCATGCTGTTTTAATTTGTGTTATTGATTTTTCTTGTTTCTTGAGGTGGGCATAGATTGCAATATATTTCCCTCTCAGACTGCCTTGGCCTCATCCCAGAGCATTTGGATTGTTGTATTTTCACTTTCATTTGTTTCCATGTATTTTTAAATTTCTTCTCTGATTGCTTGGTTGACTCACTCATCTTTTAGTAGGTAGTTCCTTAGCCTCCATGTTTTTGGATATTTTCCAGGGTTTTCCCTGTGGTTGATTTCAAGTTTCAAAGCATTGTGGTCTGACAGTGTACACGGTATGATCTCAATTCTTTTATATGTATTCAGAGCTTCCCTGTGCCCCAGAATGTGCTCTATCTTGGAAAATGTACTGTATGCAGTTGAGAAGAATGTAAATTCCTTTGCTTCTGGATGAAGGACCCTGAAGATGTCTATTAGGTCCATCTGTTCTAATATGTCATTCAGGGCCATTGTTCCTGTAGTGATTTTCTGTTTTGTGAATCTGTCCAATGCTGAGAGTGCAATGTTAAGGTCCCCTACTATTAGGAGATTTTTATCGATAAGGTTGCTTATGTTTGTAATTAGTTGTTTTACAAATTTGGGTGCCCCCTGAATTTGGCACGTTGATATTTATTATTCTTAGCTCTTCCTGCTGGATGGTCCCTGTGATTATTGTATAATGTTCTTCTTCATCTCTTATTACATCGTTCATCTTAATGTCTAGGTTGTCTGATATATGTGTGTCTACTCCAGTTTTCTTACTTCCAGTAGCATCGTAGATAGTTCTCCATCCCCTCACTTTCAATCTGAAGGTGTCCTCAGGTTTAAGATGACTGTCTTGAAGACAGCAAATAGTTGGGTCCTGTGTTTTAATCCATTCTGTTGGTGCATTTAGTCCATTTATATTCAGTGTTAATACTGAAAAATATGGGCTTACAGTCACTGTATTATATGTAGTTTTCATGCTTGTAAGTCTGTCTCTGGTAGTTTGTGTTCTTTGCAAACTTTCCTTCATAGAGTGCCCCTCAGGATCTCTTGTAATGCTGGCTTATTTGTATTGAATTCCTTCTGTTTTTATTTGTTGGAGAGAACCTTGATCTCTCCTTCTATTCTGAATGACAGGTTAGCCAGATACAGGATTCTTTGCTGCATGTCCTTCCTGCTCATCACACTGAAGATATCTTCCCGTTCCTTTCTGGCTTGCCAAGTTTCTGTAGATAAGTCTGCTACAACCTTTATGTGTCTGTCTTTATATGCTAAGACCCGTTTCTCCCTAGCTGCTTTCCGGATTCTCTCTCTGTCTTTATATTTTGCCAGTTTCACTATGATGTGTCATGCAGAAGGTCTATTCAAGTTATGTCTGAGGGGAGTTCACTGTGCCTTTTGGGGAAGTTCTCAGCAATGATTTGTTCAAGTACCCCTTCGACTCCTTTCTCTCTCTCTTTTTCCTCTGGAATTCCTATGATATGGATATGTTTTTGTTTGAGTGCATTGCTCAGCTCTCTAATTCTCCTTTCCTTTTCCTGGATCAGTTTGTCTATCTTTTTATCTGCTTCCCCTTTTTCCATAATTTTATCTTCTAATTCACTTACTCTCTCTTCTGCCTCTTCAATCCGCGATGTGGCTGCTTCCAATCTGCTTTGTACTTCATTCAAGGCGCTTTTTAATTCTTCCTGACCATTTTTAAGGCCCTTGAACTCTGCTACTTGAGACCACTTGCATTCATCTACGCTTTTTTCAAGCTCAGTGATTAGTTTTATGATTATCATTCTACATTCATGCTCTGTTACGTTGCTTATATCTGTTTTCATCAATTCTTGAGCTGTCACTACTTCCTGTAGATTATTTTGAGGAGAATTCTTCCTTTTTGTCATTTTGGTGTGTTTTGGATTGTTTCTTGGAGTTGCCATGGAAAGGAAACAGACTGACAGACAAACAGAAAACTGAAATACTCAAATGTAGTGACAAATGATACAGACAAGCGGTTCACAACAGAAAAAAGAATAACAAATGATTCTCTGAGGGCAATGTCCTGAAGTACCAGCTACATGATGAGGACAGGGTGTGTCGTTTTCTGGTGGCAGTGCATATACAGAGAGAATAATGACAGGTGCAAGAGGAAGAAGGAAACAGACTTTGCCCAGGTAGAGCGACTAAAGGGCTTAACCCAGATTGAGAGAAATCAGAATTTGGTTGGATGCAAGGAAAAAGGAATGAAGATATACATTGCCCGGATGAAATTATGTGGCCTGGTTACTCCAGAGAGAGAAATAGGGAAGTACAGAAGGGGGTGTAGAACATGCCTTGAGAGAGTGGGTTAAAAGTCTGTTTAAGTCAGCCGGTACCCTGGATAGCCAGCTCAGAAGTGGGGATCAGTAAGAAGGATAAAGTGGAGTATATATTTAAAAAAGAAGAATTGACCCGAGTTACTCCAGGCAGCAGTCTGAACTTGGCATCTGTAATTGTGCCGGGATTAGAGGTGCTCCACAGGCCACTCGGGGCACCGCAGGTGGCTGGGCAACTCCGTGTGATGTGGACTGACTGGGCCTCCGTTCACAGTCCTGGCAAGAGAAGAGTTTTGCTGAGAGTTCTGCTGTTAGACACAGAGCTTCTCCTCAAAAGCCCTGCCTTTACAGGCTGGATGGTGGTGGTCTCCCCCTCTCTGACCCTCTCCTTCAGATGTGGCCTGTTTGGCACTTTTCCGGCTGTCTCCAGCTCACCCTCCCCTCAGCTCAGCTCCGTGAGTTTGTTTTGTCTGTTCCAGATTAAACTCACGGTACATGGGGCGTTTTCTAGGTTTCCCTTTCCGTTCCTTGTAGGCTGCAGCACCTTTCCTCCCCAATTCTTGGAGTTGAGAGTCTCTCGGTTTCATTCCCTCTCAGTTTAAAAAACAAGGGAAATACTGGGTCCCCCTACTCCTCCGTCATGTTAGCCTGTCTCCATATTTTATTTTATATTTAAATATTTTATATAATATATGCAATTGTATGATTTATGTTTACTCAACTGCTCTTTTTCTTATGGAGTAATATGATATTATATAGTAACCACTGGCTATGTATGGTTAATGGGCACTTGAATGTGGCTACTTTTATAAAGATATGCTTAAGTATAAAATAATCCACATTGGATTTAGAAGTTATATTAATTTTGTGTTACTTTTATTTTTTCTAAGTTTATTGAGATTAAAAATAAATGTATATATATTTTAGGTGTACATTATGATAATTTAGTATAATTTATGACATACATTTATTAGTTTATTTGTTAACAAAGCAACTTCATGTATATTTTTGAAAGATAGTTAATAAAAATTTTTGTTAAAAGTGACATATATATGAAGTGACATATGTAAAAGAGGCATATGTAGGGAGAGATAGACAGAAACAGAAAGACAGAGACAAAGAGATGCTCTTTGGTGTAAATTATTAAATTAGAATTAAATGTATTAAAGATAGCATATATGTATTTCAATTTCTGTTCTTCATTGTCATTATTTTGCTGTTTTTGTTTTTCTTTGTTTGTGACCATTTTATGTTATGGAGCCAATATACTTATCTTATAACCTTCGTAGGATTATTTATTAATAACTAATTATTGGAAAATTAATATTAATATAATTTATTTATTTTTCCTTTTTAAAATTTAATTTTATATTTAAATTTTAGTTAACACACAGTGTAATATAGATTTCAGGAGTAGAATTCAATGATTCATCACTTACAGACAACACACATTGTTCCTCACAAGTGCCCTCCTTTAGTAAACATCACCCATCTAGCCCATTCCCAAACCCACCTCCTTATATCAACCTATACTTCTTTCTCTATCACTAAGAGTGTCTTGTGGTTTGTTTCCCCCTCTTCCCATATGTCCATCTATTTTGTTTCTTAAATTCCGCATATGAGTGAAATCATATAGTATCTTTCCTTTTTCTTTCTCTCACTGACTTATTTTGCTTACCATAATATATTCTAGCTCAATCCACGCTACACAATTACAAGATTTCATTCTTTATGGTAGTTGATTGATATTCTATTGCGTGTGTGTGTGTGTATATATATATATACCACATCTCCTTTATCCATTCATCAGTCGTGTGCGTGTGCGTGTGTGTATATATATATATATACCACATATATACTGGTCTCCTTTATCTGTTCATCAGTCATGTGCCTGTGCGCGTGTGTGCGTATATATATATATATATACCACATCTCCTTTATCCTTTCATCAGTCGATGGACATTTGTGTTCCCTCTTTAGTTTGGCTATTTTTGGTAATGCTGCTATACACATTGGGATGCATGTACCAGTTTGAATCTGTATTTTGTATCATTTGGCTAAAGACCTAGTAGTGCACATGTCTCACATTTAGATTTTTCATCCATTTTGAATTTATTTCTGTGTATGGTGTAAGAAAGTGGTCCAATTTCATTCTGCATGTTACCGTTTTCCAGCACCATTTGATGAGGTGGTTGTCTTTTTTCCTTTGGATATTCTTTCTTGCTTTGTCAAATATTAGTTGACAGTATGTCTGTGGGTTCATTTCTGGGTTCTCTAGTCTGTTCCATTGATCTATGTGTCTTTTTTTCATGCCAGTCCCATAGTGTCTTGATTACAGCTTTGTGATACAGCTTGTGATGCCTCAAGTTTGGTTGACTTTTTTAACATCACTTTGGCTCTTTGGTGTCTTTCTTGGTTTCATTCAAATTTTAGAATTGTTTGTTCTAGGTCTGGGAAGAATGTTGGTGTTATTTTGATAGGGATTGCATTGAAAATGTAGATTTCTTTGGGTAGTATCAACATTTTAACAATATTCATTCTCTAATACATGAGTATGAAATATTTTTCTGTCTGTTCTGTCACTTACTTTCACAGCTTTCTATAGTTTTCAGTGTGTACAGTTTTCACCTTTTTGGTAATTCTTCCTAAATATTTTCTGATGTTAGGTGCAATCGTAAATGGGATCAATTTCTCATTCTGCTGCTTAATTATGGATGTGTTGAAATGCAACTGGTTTCTGTAAGTTGATTTTGCATCCTGAAACTTTGCTGAATTCATGCATCAGTTTTAGCAAATTTTTGGTGGAGTCTTTTGGGGTTTTCCACATAGAGTATCATGCGTCTGTGAAGAATGAAATTTTGACTTCCTCCTTGCCAATTAGGATTCAATTTATTTCTTTTTGTTGTCTGATTACTGAGCTGGGAATTCCAACACTGTGTTGAATAACAGTGGTGATAATGGAAATACTTGTCATGTTCCTGAATTTATAGTGAAAGTTCTGACTTTCACTCCAATGTGGATGATACCAGCTATGGGACTTTCACATATGACCTTTATGGTCTTGAGATATGTTCCTTCTATCCCTGCTTTCTTGAGGGTTTTTATCAAGAAAGGGTGCTCTATTTTGTCAAAAGATTTTTCTGCATCTATTGAGAGAATCATGTGTTTGTATCATTTTTTAATTAATGTGACATATCACATTTATTGATTTGTGGATATTGAGCCAGCCCGGGATTCCAGGGATAAATCCCATTTGCTTTTGGTGAATAATTCTCTTAATGTATTGTTTTATTCAATTTGATAGTATCTTATTGAGAATTTTTGCATCCATGTTGGTCATGGAAATTGGCCTGTAGTAAATTTTAGTGGGGTCTTTGTGTAGTTTTGGAATCAAGGTAATGCTGGCCTCATAGAAAGAGTGGAAGTTACCATCTATTTCTATTTTTTGGAACAACATTAAAAAATATATATGTTAAGTCTTTTTTAAATGTTTGGTAGAATTTACCTGGAAAGCCATCTAGCCCTAGAGTCTAGTTTGTTGGGATATTTTTGATTACTGATTCAATGTTATTACTTATTATGGGCTAGTCAAATTTTCTATTTCTTCCTGTTTCAGTTTCAGTAGTTTATATGTTTCTAGGAATTTGTCCATTTCCTCCAGATTGTCCATAATTATTTGTATCTCTGTGGTATTAGTTGTGATATCCCCTCTTTAATTCATGATTTTACTTATTTGGATTCTTTACTTTGTAAAGGAAATCCCTGTCCCCATATCCCAGTTATGGTCTGGGTTTTGGCCCAAGAGGAATCTTACATGGCCAATCATATGTTTTGATAACTAATATCGGCCACAAAGTCTATTAGACAGGCCATTGATTGTCCAGTTTGCGATCTTTATTTGTAAACTAGGTCTTGAATGTTGTATGGGCATTGTCCAGAATGCTTCATTTTTATGATTAGTGCTACCAAAACCTTTAGATCTATACCTAGTGATAGCAGTTTCCAGCATCCAATAAGGTAACATAATCAAATGTGCTTTAGAGATACTTCTGGGAATCTCTGTGTAAATAGAGGATATAAGCATGATATAAATTTCTTCATTAAAGCCAGAGTCAATAACTCCAGGTTAAACAAAGATTCCCTTTAACATAGTACTGGATCTTCTTAATAGAAATCCTGTGTAATCAGAAGAAAGGGGGCCCAAAATGCCTGTAGGCTCCTTTTGAATTCCGCTACAGTGTTAAGGGTTAAGTTAGATGTAAGGGCCAAATCAAGCCCCACACTGACAGAGGTGGCACGCAGGAGATCTAAGATTAGTCTAGGTTTTTTCGAAGGGACTGTTTGTTGACTTCAGGATCCATTCCTTGGCATCCACGTTCCAAATTTGGGATGTCTGACTCCTGTATCGTTTTGTGGCATGGAATTGGCTCCCCTTTTTAAGTTTTCCTGAATAGGGTTACCTTGGAAATCTATTTTTGATTTGTATTGACCGGCCCAATGATATCCTTTTTTACATTTTGGGCATTTTTAGTAGGGCACTTTTGGTCTTCTTGATGACATTGTTATTGAAAATGTTCCTTGTTTCCATATTAAATACATTTTTTTTTGGGTTTTCATGCTGAGATTAATAACACAACTTTATAGGATTCAGTCCCCACATTTTGGCAAGCTTTTAATAATTTCAGAAATATTACGGTTCCATCCTTTAAGGGACCAAGGATCTTTTGGCAGTCCTGGTTAGCATTTTTATATTCCAATTGAAGTGCTAAAATATTTTGATCATCCACATTATCAACTTGTCTTAAGGTAGCGGTTGGTATTCTTTTACTAAAGGATATATAGGGTTCATTTGCACCTTGCCTGATGGTGGTGAAAGATCCCATGTGTGTCAGAGTATCAAGATATGGAACTAAACTTTAGATGCCACATCTGAGATTTGGGGAAAAGTTCTGAGATCCATGTTTATTTGGGGCTGTATAGTCATATATGACTTTCCCAAAAGCATGTCTTTTTCAATAGGAATTTCATTATTTGAATTCTCTATTGCTGCAACATGTAAGACATCTTTAAATTCTTGGAACCAGAAAGAATATTAGATAGTATAGAGAACCATTTTAATTCAAGTTTTCCATTCCAAGGATCATGTTCTTTAGTTATAAACATCAAAGAACAGCAAAACATGGGAGGAAAACACAAAGAACCTCCAGACATAGACCAAACCCACATCTGGTATTCATGTGAAAGCATGTGAGGCAGATGTGAGGTTTCAAGGACTGTTAGGCAATACAGTGTGTCTGTTCCCTAACTGGCTCCTGGGGGATCACGGGGTTCTATTCTCACAGTGCCATCATATTCAACAGCCTTGAAACCAGAACATCACTGACATGTCAGCAATGATCCCATTCACTTTCTCAGGGCTTACAATATGCACTATAAAAATAATTCCACAACAGATTTTTAATTTCATACTATTTTGGTTCAAAAAGGTTCTTCACATATTAGCAATCTTCTTAAATTTATTGAGAGTCTCTTTTTTTCTTTTTTATGATTTTTGGGCTTTTTATTCATTTATTAATATTAATATTATTATTATTATTAATTATCCAATGAAATCTCTTAGAAAACATTGCTTGTGCACTTGAAAGGAATGTGTATTGTTATTTTTGGATTAAGTTATCTATATAATTCTTTTAAGTCATCTGGTTTAATATGTTAATGTGTTACCTCCTTATGAGGTAAGTGGGGTACTAAAGTTCCCTACAATTAATGGATTACTGGAGTTTTTCTGTTATATTTTGTAATGTATTTTATGTATTTAGGTGCTCCAATATTGAGTGCATTGATTTTTATAGTAGTTGTATCCATTCGTTCAATTCATCTTTTTATCATTATATAGTGTCCTTCTTTGTTACTTCGTAGAGTCTTTCTCTTAAAGTCTATTTTGTATGATAAAACTATCACCACCCTACTTTTCCTCACTTCCGCTTGCATGGTAAATGCTTTTCCATCCCCACATTTTTAATCTTTATATATCTTTAGGTCTAAAATAAGTCTCCTATATAGGGCATATAAATGAGTGAATTATTTTATCCATTCTATCATCCTATATCTTACAGTTTAAACAATTTGAACGTTTTCATTGCAAATAGGGACACCTGGGTGGTTCAGTCAGTTGAATGTCTGACTTTTAATTTCTGCTCAGTTCATGATCTCATGGTTCTTGGTTTGGATCCCCACATTGGGCTCACAACTGACAGCATGGAGCCTGCTTGGGATTCTCTCCCTTCTCCTCTCTCTGCCTCTCCCCTGCTCACTCTCAGTCTCTCTCTCAAAATAAATAAACTTATTTTTTTATTTTATAATATTTATGATAGGTACATATTCATTTTCATTTTGTTGTTTGTTGTCCGTTTGCTTTCATTATCCTTCTCAGTTTCTTTCTTATCTTGCTCTCTTTGCTTGTGATAGGTTACTGTCCTTAATGTTATTGGCTTGGTGTACCTGGTATACAGTTTTGTTTGATGGTTTCCTTGAGGTTCATACATAAAATCTTAAGTATATAGAATTTTAATATACCTTGATGTTCATTTAAATTCAAATATGTTTTTCGATAGAGAGGCAATTATCATTTAATTCTTTATTTATTTTATTTCTTAATATAATTTATTATCAGACTGGTTTCCATACAACAACCAGGCTCACCCAAACAAGTGCCCTCCTCAATGCCCATCACACACTTTTCCCTCTTCCCCACACCCCATCAAAGCGCAGTTTGTGCTCTGTATTTAAGAGTTGTTTAAGTTTTGCCTCCCTCCCTCTATGTAACTTTTCACCCTTCCCCTCTCCCATGGTCTAATGTTAAGTTTCTCAAGATCCACATATGAGGGAACACATATGGTATCTGTCTTTCTCTGATTATTTCACTTAGCATAATACCCTCCAGTGCCGTACACATTGCTGCAAATGGCAGGGTTTCATTCTTTCTCATAGCCAAGTAGTATTCCATTGTATATATAAACTACATCTTCTTTATCCTTTCATCAGTGGATGGAAATTTAGGCTCTTCCCATAATTTGGCTATTTGTTGAAAGTGCTGCTGTAAACATTGGAGTACATGTGCCCTTTTGCATCAGCACTCCTCATCCCTTGGGTAAATTTCTAGCAGCGCTTTTGCTTTGCCAGAGGGTAGTTTTATTTCTAACTTTTTTGAGGAAACTCCACATCATTTACCAGAGTGGCTGCATCAGTTTGCATTACCACGAACAGTGCAAAAGGGTTCGCGTTTCTCCACATTGTAGCCAGAATCTGTAGTTTCATGATTTGTTCATTTTAGCCACTCTGACTGGTGTGAGATGGTATCTCAGTGTGGCTTTGGTTTGTATTTCCCTGATGATGTGTGACGTTGAGCATCGTTTCATGTGTCTGTTGGTAATCTGGATGTCTTCTTTGGAAAAGTGTCTATTCATACCTTCTGCCCATTTTTTTACCCCTGGGTTATTTGTGCTTTGGGTGTGGAGTTTGGTGAGTTCTTTATACGTTTTGGATACAAGCACTTTATCTGGCATGTCATTTGTAAATATATTTTCCCATTCCGTACCTTGCTTTTTACTTTTGTTGATTGTTTCCTTTGCAGTACAAAAGCTTTTTATCTTGATGAGCTCCCAATAGTTCATTTTTGCTTTTACTTCCCTTGTCTTTGGAGATGTGTCAAGTTAAAAACTTGCTGCAGTTGTTGTCAGTGGGGTTTTTTCCTTCTTTCTCCTCTTGGGTTTTGATGGTTTCCTGTCTCACATTCAGGTCCTTCATTCATTTAGAGATTATTTTTGTGTATGTTGTAATAAAATGGTCTAGTTTCATTCTTTTGCATGTTGCTGTCCAGTTCTCGCAGCACCATTTGTTAAAGCTCTTTTTTTTTTCCCATTGGATACTCTCTCTTGCTTTGTCAAACACTAGTTGGCCATACATTTGTGGGTCCAATTCTGGGTTGTCTATTCTATTCCATTGGTCTATTTGTCTGTTATTGTGCCAATACCATACTGTCTAGATGATGACAGGTTTATAGTAGAGGCTAAAGTCTGGGATTCTGATGCCTTTTGTGTTGGTTTTCTTTTTCTTTCTTTCTTTCTTTTTAATGTTTATTTATTTTTGAGAGAGAGAGACAGAGCATGAGAGGGGGAGGAGCAGAGACAGAGAGGGAGTCACATAATCTGAAACAGGCTCCAGGATCTGAGTTGTCAGCCCAGAGCCTGACATGGGGCTCGAACTCGGGAACGGTGAGAGTATGACCTGAGCCGAAGTCGGACTCTTAACCAACTGAGCCACCCAGGTACCCCTTTTTTAAATTTTTTTTTATGTTTATTGGTTTTCTTGTTCAATGTTACTTTAGCTATTCGGGTTCTTTTGTGGTTCTATACAAATTTTAGAATTGTTTACTCGAACTTTGAGAGGAATGCTGGTGCAATTTTGATTGGGATTGCATTGATTGTGTGGATTTCTTTGGGTAGCATTGACATTTTAACAATACTTACTCTTCCAGTCTATGAGCATGGGATGTTTTCTCATTTCTTTGTGTCTTCTTCAATTTCCTTCATAAGGTTTCTAATGTTTTTAGCATAGATAACTTTTACAAATTTGATTAGGTTATTTTCTAGGCATTCGATGGATTTGTTGCAATTGTAAATGGGATCAATTTCTTTATTTCTATTTCTATTGCTTCATTATTTGTGTATAAAAATGCAACCAATTTATTTATATTGATTTTGTACCCTGCTACTTTGCTGAATTCATGAATCAGTTCTAGCTGGCTTTTGGTAGAGTCTGTCAGGTTTTCCATGTAGGGTATCACTTCGTCTGTTAAAAGTGAAAGTTTCACTTCAACTTTGCCAATTCTGATGTCTTTTATTTCATTTTGTTTTCTCATTGCTGATTCTCGGTATTCCAACACTAAATTAAACAACACCAGTGAGAGTAGACATCTCTGTCTTGTTCCTGATCTCCGAGTGAGGTCTCAGTTTCTCCCCATTGAGGAAGATATTAGCTGTGAGCTATTCATATATGGCTTTTATGATGTTTAAGTGTGTTCCTCTATCCAGACTTCCTCGAGGTTTTTTTTTTTCTTTTTTTTAAGAAAGAATGATGTATTTTGTCAAAAGCTTTTTTCTGCATCTATTGACAGGGTCATAGGTTCTTACTCTCTCTTTTATTAATGTGATGTATCACATTGATTGATTTGTGAATATTGAACCAGCCTGCAGCACAGGAATGAATCCCACTTGATCATGGTGAATAATTACTCTTATATACTATTAAATTCAATTTGCTAGTATCTTGTTGAGAAATTTAGCATCCATGGTCATCAGAGATTCTGGTCCATAGGTCTCCTTTTTTGTAGGATCTGTGTCTGATTTTGGAATCAAGGTCATGCTGACTTCATGGAATAAGTCTGGAAGTTTTCCTTCCATTCCTATTTTTTGGAACGGATTGAGAAGGATAGGTTAACTCATTTTTAAATGTCTCATAGAATTTCCAATGGAAGCCATCTGGTCCAGGACTCTTATTTTTGGGGAGATTTTTTATAACTGATTCAATTTCTTCATTAGTTATGGGTCTGTTCAAATTTTCTATTTCTTGCCATTTGAATTTTCATAGTGTGTGGGTGTCTAAGAATTTGTCTATTTGTTCCAGGTTGTCCAGTGCCGGGGTCCAGTTCCAGCAAATCTAGGGGTCCCCGAACGATGGATGGTCAGGCGAAAGGAAATGAGAGAGCCACGAGAGAGATGTAGTCTGATGACCAAGTAGGCAGCCCTGGCAATTCTGGCATCTCTGTCCTGCCGGTCTCAGTGTCTTTATTTAAAAGGAGTGAGTTACATTACAGCAATGAGCGACATCCCATCAGTAAGCATAGTTTGAACGATAACGTGTTTTATCAGTAAAGCAGCGATTTCTTCAATCTTGCAAGTCGTTTTCAAGTTAGTTAGCATATAAATTTAAGGCAGGGGGAGAGAACAGGAAGTTACCTATGCCTGCCTATGTTAATTATCTATAAACAGGCCAGGAGTCATTCCGCCTATTCTTCCAGCTGCAATGGGAGAGGTGCAACCCATCTGGCAAGGATAGAATTCCCAATGCTTGTCCTTTGCTTGTGAATTTACATAATAGGAGCCCAACGTTTACAAAAATCACACCAATATCCAGCCAGCTCGTAACTACTATCAATCTATGCAACCCAACCCCAAGATGCAACTTTAAGATTACTTCTGGCCACGCTACTCTCATTCAGGTGTAATCCATCAAAGCATCTTGCTCCAGGTTCTTCCCTTTTATCTAAATGCTATTAAACAAAAGAGCATCACATTCCTTGGGGCCAATGAGAGTAGCTCGAGAAAACTAAGCCTGAAAAACCACTTAGAAGGAGGTAAGACTGGGCACCAGTTTGGCTGCCAGGATCCTCGCCTCAACCACCTTTTCCACACAGGGAGGGGTCTCAACCTGTGAGCTCAAAACGGCTCCCAACAGTCCAGTTTGTTGACATATAATTTTTTATCATATTTTCTGATAATTGCTTGTATTTCTGAGGGATTTGTTGTGATAAATCCATTTTCATTCATGATTTTATCTATTTGGGTCCTCTCTCTTTTATTTCTGAGAAGTCTGACTAGAGGTTAATCATTTTTTTTTTCAAAAAAACAGCTGTTAGTTTCATTGATTTGTTCTACTGTTTTGTTTTGTTTTGTTTTGTTTTGTTTTGGTTACTATTTTGTTTATTTCTTCTCTGATCCATTTTATTTCTCTTATTCTGCTGGGTTTGGGGTTTCTTTGCTGCTCTGTTTCTAGCTCCTTTAGCTGTGCTGTTAGATATTTTATTTGGGATTTTTCTTGATTCTTGAGATAGGCCTGAATTGCAACTTATTTTCCTCTTAAAACTGCCTTTTCTGCATCCCTGAGGGTTTGGATTGTTGTTTTCATTTTCATTTGTTTGTATATATTTTTTAATTTATTATTTAATTGCCTGTTTGACCCATTCATTTCTTTAATAGGATGTTCTTTAACCTCCAAGCATTTAGAGGTTAAATAATTTTTTCCAATTTTTTCTTGTTCTTGATTTCAAGTTACATAGCATTGTGATCGGAAAGTGTGCAGGGTATGATCTCACTTTTTTTGTACTTATTGAGGCCTGTTTTGTGACCTAATATGTGATGTATCTTGGAGAATGTTCCATGTGCACTGGAGAAGAATGTATATTCTGCTGCTTTAGGATGAAAATTACTAAATATTTCTTTCTAGTCCATATGGTCCAGTGTTTCATTCAGGGCCAATGTTTTTTTTACTGGTTTTCTGTCTAGATGATCTGTCCATTACTATAAGTGTAGTATTAAAGTCCTTTGCAATTACCACATTCTTACAAGGAAGAATGCTTATGTTTGTGATTAATTGTTTTATTTATTTGGGTGCTCCTGAATTTGGTGCATAGATGTTTATAATTTTTAGCTATTCTTGATCAATAGACTCTGCAATTATTATATAAGGCCTTGCTTCATCTCTTATTAGAGTCTTTTATTTAAAATCTACTTTGTCTGATATAAATATAGTTATTTCAGCTTTCTTTTGACTTCCACTAGGATGGTAGATAGTTCTCCATCCACTCACTTTCAATCTGAAGGTGTCCTCAGGTCTAAAATGGGGCTCTTGTAGATAGCAAATAGATAGGTCATGTTTTTTGGGTTTTTTTGTTTGTTTGTTTGTTTGTTTTTTTCCATTTTGATGCTCAATGTCCTTTGATTGGAGCATTTACTCCATTTACGTTCAGTGCTATTATTCAAACATATGGGTATACAGTCACTATGTTCTCTGTAGATTTCATGCTTATAGTGATGTCTCTGGTCCTTTCTGGTCTTTGAAACACTTACAGTACCCCCATTAGGATCTCTTGTGGAGCTGGTTTAGTGGTGATGAATTCCTTCAGTTTTTGTTTGTCTGGGAAGACCTTTATCTCTCCTTCTATTCTTAATGACAGGCTTGCTGGCTAAAGGATTCCTGGCTGCATAGTTTTCCTACTCAGCGCATTAAAAATTTTCTGCCACTCTTTTTGGCCTGCCAACTTTTGGCAGATAGGTCTGCTACTACCCTTATGTGTCTACCCTTGTAGGTTAAGGCTCGTTTATCCCTAGCTGCTTTCAGAATTCTTTCTTTGTCCTTGTATTTTGCCATGCCAATATGATATATCATGCAGAAGATCAATTCAAAGTACATATGAGAGGAGTTGTCTGTCTCTCTGGGATTTCAATGTCTATTTCCTTCACAGATTGGGGAAGTTCTCAACTATTATTTGTTCAATCCCACTGTCAGACCCTTTCTCTCTCTTCTTACTCTCCTGGAACTCCCATGATATGGATATTATTCCCTTTCATTGAATCACTTAGTTCTCTAATTCTTCACTCGTGATCCAGAAGTGTTTCCCTCTCTTCTCTCAGCTTCATCTTTATCATAATTTAATCTTGTATTTCACCTATCCTTCTCTCTGCCTCTTCAATCCTCACTGTAACTGCGTCTATTTTATTTGGCTCCTCATTTACAGCATTTTTCAATTCATCATGATTATTTTTTAGTTCCTTGATTTCCGCAGCAATAGACTCTCTGCTGTCTTATATGTTTTCTTTTTTAAGCCCAGCTACTAATTTTATTGCTATTATTCTAAATTCATGTTTGGTTATATTGTTTATATCTGTTTTGATCAAATCTTTAGCTATCATTTCTTCATGGAATTCTCTTGAGAAGAATTCTTCAGATTCATCATTTTGGCTCATTTTCCATCCCTTATTTGTTTTAAAAGCTTGGGAAGGGTACTGGACCTGCAAGCACTACTATATTAAAGAGTAGTATACACTGTCCAGGGCCTGGCCCTTCAGGAGGTGATTTTTGGAGAGCGTTACTTGCTGTCTGTTATTGTTACTTTGGTTACTTTATCTACTTCTCCTGGTGATGTTTTGGGCCCTGTATCAGGTGTGCTTTGATTTCTCATTGAAGCAGCCCTAGAAAGGACAACATACAAACAAACAAAAATCAATCAGAAAATATAAATACACAAACACACAAACACAAAAACAAAACAGAAATATCAGGTACAAGTAAACAACAGAGTGGAGGTGGTGCTGATGGAAGAGGACTTATCCCATACAAAGAGAGAAATGACAGGGGTGTGGAAAAGAAAAAAAAATTGACGAGACAGAGAAACTGTATGAATTAATCCAGAGAGTGAGAAAGGAAAATAAAGATGGAGGAAGAGAAAAAGAAAAGAAAATAAAGTTGTCCAGACAGAGAAATGGTATGGATTAATCAAAAAAAAAAAATCCAGAAAAAAAAATCCAGAGAATAAATAAGGAAGTGTGGAACATGTATCAAGAGAATGTGTTAAATATGTCTGCTTAAGGAAACTAACAACCAAAATAACCACAACCGAGGAAGGAAAAGATAGGAAGGAGAAAAGGAAGGAAAAATACATCTATATAATAAGAGTTGTCCAAGAATTAAATGAGGCAATCCAACAGTGCTGGTCTGGAGGAGGGGCTGTCTGGCTCCTCAGTACCACTCAGGTAGATACCCAGTTACCAGGTGCATAGGGGTGTGGTTTGGTGTAGGTGGGTCCCAACACCATGTAGGCCCCCTATCAGATCCCTGAGCTCCACCTTGGGGAGAAAAATGGCTTCACCCCAGTCTTTCTTCCATTGACCAAGCGTCCCAAACAATTCTGTTCAAGCTGTCCTCATTGTGCTGGGGACCCAAATGAGGCGGTTTTTACTGCTCTGCCTACTCCTATGCCCTGGTGCTTGGCTGGGATTCAACCTTCTTCTCCATGCACCCAGGTATTGGGGGAGTGAGGCTCCAAGTCGCCTGATATACAGTCCCTGGCTGGCAGATGCAGACAGGCTTTGTCCTGTTCCATAGCACTCCAGGGAGGGAATCGCCTTTCTCCTACTGTGGACTGGGTCCCTGACCTTGCCGCCGAGCCCAGGGCTGCCTCTTCTCCTCCCCAGGTGTGCAATCTGGGCAGCCCACCCCAATCCAGATGAAGATCTTCGGTTAGAGATTGGATCTTTCTCTGTCTGGATCCATGGTCTTTCTCTTGTCCAGATACAGTCTTATGCTTCTCCAGTCTTGGTTTCTCTTCCCTTTATTTCTCCGCAGAAGGGGATCCGTCTCCTCTGTTCCTTTTATCTCTCTCCCAGTGCACAATCACCCACCTATGGTCCATCAGGTTGTTTCGGTGGGTCCCTGGAAGCAACTGACATATATATATATATGTCAGTTATATATGTGTGTGTGTATATATATATGTGTGTGTGTGTGTGTGTGTGTGTGTGTAAATGTATGTGTGTATATATATGTATGTATGTATGTGTGTGTGTATATATATATATATATATATATGAATGTATGTGTGTGTATGTGTATATACACATATATATGATAGAAAATTACTTAGCCATAAAAAAAGAATGAGATCTTTCCATTTAAGACTGCATGGGTGTACCTAGATGGTACTATGCTAAATGAAGTAAATCAGACATAGAAAAGGAAATACCCTATGTTTTCACTTACATGTGGAATATAAATATCAAAACACACTACCAAACAAAACAAAACAGAAACTATTCTTAAATACAGAAAACAAACTGATATTTGGTATAGGTGATGTGGTGGGGATAAAACAGGTAAAGGTGATTAAAGGTTCCATTTTCCAGTTGCAAAATGAATAAAACATGGGTATGTAATATATACACTATAAGTAATGTAGTCAATTGCACTGTATCAACTTGTATAGCTAATAATAGGACTCAATTTGCTGATGATTTCAAAAAACAAATAAGTATAGAATTAGTATATTGTACACCAGAAACTAATAAAATGTATCATATCAATTGTTCTTCAATTAAACAATAAAATTCTTCCCGCAGGAATGAGGGTTTAAGATATTTACATTTTCACTCTCTTGAGCACATGTATAAGACTTGGAAATTTATACTTTACTTTCATTCTCTTTGATGACTTCCTACAATTGTCATATCTAAAATATTTGAAGTCAGAGAAATAATTATTTAAGCAGTTTGAAAAATTAAAATAACATGGCTAACACTTATTACAGTGTTGTGTTTTGGGGATATTTTCAAGGATGGCAGCTAAGAAGTACTAAATACCCAACAGGTCACACTGATCTCTGGAGAATATGACCCTTGGTGGTATTGGGGGGTTATGACTCAGACATCTCTGAACATGTTAACGGTTCTCACAACTCTCTCTAGTGTCTCTACATGGGTGATACTCTTATTTGTTATTGAGCTGCATAGCACTTGCCTCACACACACAAAATACATACTTTCCAACTTCCATCCTTAATATGTTGTACCACCTTCACAGAGAAATGAACTGTTAGAATTTTTAGGTTCACTACTTAACTTGTGTTTTTCCTTCTTACAGGTAAACTCCAGAAAAAACACAGTAAGTCATTCGTTACTTCTTTATGTATTGGATTGACCGCAATATTAAAAAGTCAGACCTTTTTTTTTATTCTTTTTTGGAAAGATCTAAAGAAAAACATGTGGTAAAGATAGAAAGAAGTAAATACCAATTAGGAATTTGGGATTGTGAACTTCCTTCCCTTTGTATTCCTTAGGATGTTTAAGTGTCTATGAGCTCTGTGGGATCATTATGTGCATAACCCCCAGAAGTTTGCAAATATCCCTTTTATTCTACAAGAGAGGAGAAGCTGGGTAATACCTGGACAAAGTACTAAAGGAAGGTCTGCAGTAAACCCACCAGATCCTGAAAAGGCACATGGTGCTACATTTCTTTGCAGAGCACAGCCTTCTCCACCATCCAAATCTCTACTACTGTTAGCTAGTCTCACCTTTTGTTGGGTAGTTTGCAGTGTATGATTTACCGGCTAACCCACTTTCACCGGAATTGAGAAAAGGAAGCTTGTGTAAAATGCACATGAAGAACCTTTTTTCTCCCCTTCTGCACTTTCAAAGTATCCTCATGTTTTGAGGATTCTTTCTAGCCTACTATGATGGCCTCACATTTTAAAAACGTTTCTCATGTGCTGCACCTGAGTTCCAAGTTATAAATGGGTGTTTGTATTATCATCAGTCTGTGCTTCCTTTAAAGCATCAGGGAAGATTTATGTCTTTCAGTACCCAGGAATTCTTCTTGGGATAAGCCATGAAGACTGATTAGCTCTTTCAGGTTATTCCTGACTCTGGATAGATTCCCCTCCCAAAGGCTCACTGATCCTGTCCCAGTCTCTTGAAGCTCAGACCCCATGTGTGATCTGGACGAACTGTGTTTGGGGAATATCCTATGATGATCTCGACACACTCAGCAGATGGAGGGTCATGAGCCGACTTCATTCTTGGAGAAAGACAGTGTAGATGAGGGAGTCATGAGCATATTTCATGATTCACTGTAGTCTCTTAGAAATGAGCTATTTGACAGGTCATGATCTCATGGTCTGTGAGTTCGAGACCCACGTTGGGCTCTGTGCTGATGGCTCATCAGAGCCTGGAGCCTGCTTCAGATTCTGTATCCCCCTCTCTCTGCGCTTCCCCTGCTCACACTCTGTCTCTATGTCTCTCAAAAATAAATACACGTTAAAAAATTTAAAAAAAAATGAGCTATTTGAGATGGTGGACACAATGCCTGCTTCCTTGTTTTCTCTTCCCTAGCTGTTTTGTTCACCTATTTGGCTAATATTGCAGCAAGTCAGAGGGTGAAGATATGAGTAAAGTCAGTTTCTTTAGACATTCTTCCATACATACTTTGTTGAATTCTTTATTATATATTTTGTCTTTACACAGATCTCTTAATGGAACCAAAAGTTGTATAGTGTTCGTTCCTATTTTAGGGGCAAATATTATAGAAAACTATCTTCGATGGACTAAAATTTAGAAATTGACTTCCATATCATAAAAGATCAATCCGTTACTGGTCTCCCTCTATAAGATTAGTTAGTTATCAGTTGAAACTATGTTGTGTATGGTAACACAATAAATAATAGGTTGTGTAAACAATTTGCTTGTTAAAATAGGTACACTGTGACATCTTTGTTGAAATATTTCACCTATTTGATATTTTACTTTTTAAGGACCCAAGAAAGTATTCAGATATTCATTTATGATATTTCCTGCTATTACTTCTAAAATGCAAATCCTTACCTGAATTTTCATTTTCACCTTGGTTTCTACTAATTCCTGTACTTCTTTATTATTAAATAATTATTAATGCTAATTTGTATTTTATATGATAAGATGCCCACCAAATTTTATCACCATCAAGTTTTGGCTCTTTTAAAGTTTTACTTTTTTTTTTTTATTATATTGAAAGTTGTTCAATATGGTCTGCATAAGCTTTGATATTCAGTATCCAGATTTTATTTTATTTATTTTTTTTAATTTTTTTAATAATAGTTTATTTTCAAATTGGTTTACATATAACACCCAGTGTTCATCCCAACATGTGCCCTTTTTAATGGCCATCACCCCCTCTAGTATCCATATTTTAGTTTTTTTGTTTTGAATTGTTTTTGTTAACTCTAGACCTTGTTCCTTAAGAGAAAATGTTTTTATTAATTTTTTAGTGTTCATTTTATTTATTATGAGAGAATGAAAGAAAGGCCAGGGGAAGGCCAGAGAAAGAGGGATAGAAAGGATCTCAAGCAGGCTCTGTGCTGTCAGTGCAGAGCTACAGGGACTCTAACTCACAGACCAGGAAATCATGACCTGAGCTGAACTCAAGAGTCAGATGCTCAACTAACTGAGCCGCCAAGGTCCCCTAGGAAAATATTTTTATAGTAATTTGATCTGTACCTTTGCATTTGTTTTTTCCTATTCCTGAAATATTTTATTTCTGGGGACAGGTCCCAATTAACTCTGCTTTCCCTGTGGGAACCTGGAGTACCATCACTAGTTCAGAGAGGGATCTGAGTACTCTAGAGAATCTCACGGCCATGTCTTCTCTCATTATTGCTCTGCATGGTGCTTTGTGCATGTGACAGGTCAGAGTTTTGTGTCCTCCTTTACTGAGGGAGCCTGATCTGTGCAGAGCTAAGGATAGCCAGTCCACAAATATCTATTGAGGGGAAAAAATGCTTTTTATTCGTATATTTTTCTTTTTCTGTTTGTTTTTCCCCTTTTTTCTCCAGATTTTGGAGAAAAAAGAGAACATGAGTTCTATTTCTTTCATTGTCAAGGATTTAAAGGTCACATAATATGTAATTTTTACAGAAGCACTTATGTGAAAATGTATGTCTTATATTGAATTCATCTTATGTTGAACTTAACCTCATGTCTTTGAACATACACTTCTGGGCCAAGTGGCACAAGGTGAATAATCTTGTCCTGGAGCTTCCTAGAAATGGACATGCCCATTGGACTTCCAGTTAGGCACTATGTGACCCCAGGACAACCCTGTGGAGGGTGGATTGCATACCCTGTGAATAGATATAAATTGAGTGGGAACTTGGGGGAGGATCTTGAGGATTTTACCAACATCCTCCCCCAAGAAAGAGCCCATAATTGAGCATCTAAGCACACTGATGACCCTGATGTGAGACCAGTTCTTCTCTTCCCCAAATCCAGACACTGTTTTATCTGTGTTCCATTCTTGGAGGAACCTCAAGCTTCATGGGAAGTGAGAGGAGGTAGATGACCTGAAACAGAAATAGCAATGGACTGCGTGGCCTGGAAAGTTTAATATTCAAGATATACATGTGAAAAATAATTCTGCAAAGTTTATTCGATAGGATAATTGTGAGATTTTATGAGGTTTGTACCTTACATGAATTTAATGATTTCCAAGTTATTCTACAAACCAGTTATAAAAGCACATATACTGTGTTCTCTAGTCATATTTGGTGAAATGTTTAATAAATAACTATTTAGAAAAAGTACCTATTTAAATGAATTAGGTATCATCTAAGAAACAATATATCATTTTTTTTTTTTTACTTAATTAACTTCTCATGGTACCTATGTGACTTAGTCAGTTGGGCGTCTGACTTCAGCTCTGGTCATAATCACAGAGTTTCTGAGTATAAGCCCTGGTTCAGGCTCCGTGTTGACAGGTCAGAGCCTGGAGCCTGCTTCAGATTCTGCATGTCCATTGCACTCTGTCCCTTGCACACAGGCACTCTCTCCATTTCTCTCTCTCTCTCTCTCTGTCTCTCTGTATCTCTGTCTATCTATCTCTTTCTCTTAAAAATAAATAAATATTAAAAAAAGAAAAAAAAAGAAAAAGAAACTCTACACCAGCATCGGGAAGACATTTGCTTAATCTTCCTTGAAATACCCAGAAAAAGAGTTATTATGATGTGGTTGAGGGTAAAATTTTTGAGAATTCCATTTCAACCTAAGTCTGCTCCCATGTAGAGTTCATTCTGGAGGATAAATCAGCAACAAGTTCCAATTAAGTTAAGATATATGTGGGAGGTTTCCAAGACTGTATGACTAAACAGTCTATGGATTGAAACATTTTAAGATGTGTATCAGGAAACTACCTCCTTATTTCTCAAACTCTTAAACACATGTCTTGAGTTTTTATGGATGTTCACCTAAACCATCCATTACGTGAGCTGAGTATGCTAAAGACAACACCATCTTAAAGCAGGCTAAGGTAAAGCATACTGTCTCTCTGAGGAAATCCTTCGTTCTCAATAGTTTTCTGTGTTTTTTCCCCTCTTCATTTTCTACTTATCGACTTCCAGATATTCAAAATGATCTTGTGCTGAAATGAGGTCCTGAAGGACAGTTTCAGACTACTCTCTTTTCTTGGAAAGAATGGGTCGAATTTCTAGGTCCTTTCACCTATTATTTTCTCAATTCCAGACCTAACCCAATAGAATCCTTCTGTACTGTACCCTTTTATATCTCTGTAAATGCTTTCACAGGTCAAATCATATTTTTTTAGTTTCTGTGCTATAATAATAATAATAATAATTATTATTATTATTATTCAGTGGAGAAATGTGTCTTTCTATGTCAGAGAAATGTACTGGATCATCAAGTGTCTGGGTCTCTGTTTTCTTTTTTCTTTTTTTTTTTTTAATTTTTTTTTAATGTTTATTTATTTTTGAGACAGAGAGAGACAGAGCATGAGTGGGGGAGGGGCAGAGAGAGAGGGAGACACAGAATCTGAAGCAGGCTCCAGGCTCTGAGCTGTCAGCACAGAGCCCGATGCGGGGCTCGAACTCTTACCACGAGATCATGACCTGAGCCGAAGTCGGACGCTCAACCGACTGAGCCACCCAGGCGCCCCTGGGTCTCTGTTTTCAAACAGAGCTCAAGGTCTGGGACGCCTTTTGTCTGAATAGTCATAGGAAAACACTTTCTAACATACTTTTGTTTTGTGTGTTTCTTTATATAGAGGAAAGAAAAGAAGAGAAAGACGAGCAAAGTAAGTGAGATTTAGTTTTGAAGATTCCACTCGTGATGTTCTGTCAATATTCAAAGCAAACAAAATCCAGACTCCCCTCTAATGACCCACACGTGTTTAGGAGCGACTAAAATATATATCTGCTACTTTTTAAAAAGTGAACATAAGTATTGAGAAATCAGAGAATGATTGAGGCGTGAATGAAAAGAACAAGATGCATCACCTGATGGTGTCGAGGGATGGAACTCAGGCCTTACAACTGCCCCATTCAGTGAGGGCAGTCAGCTCTTGTGCATAGAGCTATGAACTACCTATTTTAAAGTCAGTGCTTAACAAACGCTGAGAAGAAAAGACTCATTACAGAGGTTGCTATATTAAGACAGATTCAAATTCCACATCTAAAGAAGAAATTTAAACAAGCCTTCTAATAGTGGTATGGAAGAGGCTTCATGATGCTTTGAATACATACAATAGTGAGATTGGATTTATTCATGGGGTTGTGGAATTTCTGAAAAAAAGCCGCAATGCGGAGATGACCCTTGGTAGCTAAGAGGACAGGTAGGAAGGATAAAGAGAGGACTTGCATGTGTAAAGCACAAAGCACAACATGCTTATACTTTCCAGAGTACAGATATTTTACCTGATTGATTAGCTTTTTTCCTAGCTATCTTACAGTGTTTGGTGCAATTATAAATAGAATTGTTTCCCTAGATTCCCTTTCTGCTGTTCCCTTGTTGGCGTATGAGAAATCTAATAGATTTCTCTACATGATTGTGCGTCCTGTGTCTGTACTAGATTTCTGTATCATTTCTAGAAATTCCTTGGCAGAGTCTTTTGGTTTTTCTAGAACATGCCATCCACAAGGATTGAAAGTTTGACTTCTTCCCTATCCAGCTCGATATCTTTTATTTCTTTGTATTGTCTGTTGACTGTGGCTCAGTGTTCCAGTTCGATGTCAAAGAACTGTGGTAACAGTGGTAATCTGACAATAGATGAATATCTTGCCGTTATTCTCCATTGAGGATGATACTCAGTGTGGGTCTTTTGTATTTGGCCGTTATTTTGTGGTGCATGTTCCCTATATCTTTATTTTGTGGAGGCCTTTAATTTTATTTTTTTAATCAAAAAATGATCCCTGTGGCACCTGTGTGGCTCAGTCACTTGTGTGTCTCAATCTTTGATTTCAGGTTAGTTTAAGATCCCTGGGTCCTAAGATCAAGGCCCACATCAGATTCAGTGCTGAGCATGGATTTGTATAAGATTCTCTCTGTCTCTCTCTGTCTCCCTCTGTCCCCCATTTCTGTGCTGGTGTTCTCTCTCTATCTCTCCATCATAAAAATAAACCGAAAGAAAAGAATTGACTCTGTGCATTGTTAAATGCTTTATCTGCAGCAATTGAAAGAATCATGTATTTGTTCTTCTTTCTTTTATTGAGGTGGCGTAACACACTGATTGACTTGTGAATATCAGACCACCCTTGCAGCACAGGAAAAAAATCCCACTTGGGTTTGGATAATGACTGTATGACTATTTCTATTCAATTTTCTGGTGTTTCCTTGAGAATTTTTGCATTCACGTTCACTGGGAATATTGGCCCTTACCTCTCATTTTTTAGTGGATTCTTTGTCTGATTTTGGTATCAGGGTAATACTGGCCTTATAACACGAATTTGAAAGCATTCTTTCAATATCCGATTTTTGGAAGAGTCTCATAACGCGTATTTACTCTTTTCTAACTGTAAGGTAGATTTTCCCTGTCAAGTGGTCTGGAGATGGACTTTTCTTTAGAGGTCAAATTTTGATAAGAAATTTAAAGTCTTTGCTGTTTATTGGTCTGTCAAGGTTTGCTATTTTTCCTGTTTCTGTTTTGGTGGGTTTTATGGTTCTAGGACTTTACCTGCTTCTTCCTGGTTGTCCAATTCATTGGCATACATTTTTTGATAATACGCTATTATAATGGTTTGTATTTCTGTGATGTTAGATATTTCTCTCCTCTCCTTTGTCATTTGGTTTCTTTGTGTCCTTTCTCTTAACTTTTTGATAAGTTTGGCAGGTGTTTATCAGTTGCATTACTTCTTTCTTTGTAGATCCTTCTCCTTGTTTCTTTGATGTTGTTTAATATGTTTTTTTGTTTGTTTGGTTTTGGTTTTGTTTTGTTTTTTTTTTTTGTTTGTTTGTTTCTTTATCATTTTTCTCTCATTGAGTCTTCATTATTATTGCCTTACTACTGTTGGCTTTAAGGTTTGTTTGGGATTCATTTTGTACCTACTTTTAGCGTACATTTATGTTTTTTATTTGACATTTTGCTGATGCTTGAGGTCGGTAATGTTCTAACTTCCCTTGGGACCACTTTTGCTGTATCCCTAGATTTGTGGAGCATGCTGTTTTCACTTCGTTTCTGTCCTTCTATGTTTCTTTCACTTTTGATTTCATGTTGGACCCATTTATTCCTTATATCGTGTTCTTTAACCTCCGTGCAGAGCTAAGGTCGGCCAGTCTATCAATATCTCTGGTGTGGAAAAAAATGTTTTATTCATATTTTTGTCATGTTCTGTTTGTTTATCCCCTCGTTTTTCTAGATTACGTAGGAAAAGAGAACATGACTTCTATTTCTTTCCTGCTCGAGGGTTTCAAGATCACATAACACCTAGCTTTTATAGCATCACTTCTGTGAAAATTAATGTCTTCTCTTGACGTCATTTTATACTGGACTGAACGTCAGGACTCTGGCCTTACACCTCTGGGCCGAGTGAGGCAACTGGAAGAAACTTGTGCTGGAGCTGCCAGAAATGGACTTGCCCAGGAGACTTCCAGTTAGGCTGTATGTGACTTTAGGACAACCATGTGGAGGAGGGATGGCAAACCCCATGAAAGGATATAAATGGGGGGGGGGGAGAATTGGGTGTGAAGATCTTGCCAAGTATAGCACAATTCTCTCCAAAAGAAGAGTCAGTATTTGAGCATCTAAGCACACAAAAGACCCTCATGTGAGACCAGTTCTTCTCCTTCCCTTCCAAAACCCCGCACTCTGCTCTACCTTCAGTTCCATCCTTGGAGAAACGACAAGTTTCAAGCGAAAAGAGAGGAAGTAGCAGACCTGAGGCAGAAGGAATAAGGGACATTGCATCGCTTGAACAGATGAATACTGAAAACATACAAAGGAAAGGTAATTCTTCAAAGTTTTTTTTTTTTGAAAGGATAATAGAGAGATATAATGAGACTTGTACCTTGCACGAAGTTGCTAATTTCCAAGTTGTTCTACAAATCAGTTACAAAGGGTATTAGGGCTATGTGTACCATAGTCACGTTTGGTCCAATGTTTCAGAAATGGCTACTTAATTACTTACTTAAATGATTAGGTACTGTGCAAGAAGCATACTGTATTATTGTTTACTTAGGAAATGTTCTCGAGGCGCCTGGGTATCGGATTCCCTTGGGTATCTGACTTAGGCTGAGGTCACGATCACAGGGTTTGTGAAGGGAAGCCGGGAATCGGGCTCTGTACTGACCGCTCAGAGCCACTGGAGCCTGCTTCCGATGCTGTGTCTCCCTCTCACACTGTTCCTTACCATTTGCATTCTGTCTCTGGTCCTCTGTCTCTGTCTCTGTTTCTCTCTCACTCGCTCATGAATCAATATTTTAAAAAAGTTTAAAAACATTGTCCAGACAGGGCTTAGGAACACATTTGCTTACTCTTCTTAGAAATTCTCAAAAACAAAAGAAAACAAAACAAAACAAAACAAAGTAATTATGATGCGATTGAGGGTAAAATCCACAGGGATTCCATTTCACCCTACGTCTGCAGCCAGGTAGAGTTCATTCTGGAGGAAAAATCAGCAATAGGTTCACATTAATTTCAGATATGTGGGAGGTTTCAAGACTGTATGACTAAACAGCCTATGGCTTGGAACATTTTAAGATTTGTATCAGGAAACCATCCTCTTATTTCTAAAACTCCAAAACACATGTCTTGAGTTTTTATGGTTGTTCACCATAAAATGAAACTTTAGATTCCATAAAATGGATCCTTTAGGATCCATTAGTTTATCAGAGTATGCTAAAGACAACACCTTCTTAATGCAAGCTAACATAAAGCATATAGTCCTTCTGAAGATATATTCCATTTTCAGTAGTTTCTTTTTCCTTTATTTTCTACTGATTGGCTTCCAGATATTCAAAATGATCTTGTTTTGAAATGAGGTCGTGAAGGCCAGTTTCAGACTATTCTCTTTTCTTGGAAAGAATGGGTAGAATTTGTAGGTCCTTGGCACCTGCTTTCTCAACTTCTGACTTCATCTAAAAGAGAACTTTTATAATATCCTGCTTTATATCAATGGAAACACAAGTACAGGTCAAATCCTATACTTGCTTTGTACATTATTATTATTATTATTATTATTATTATTATTCATTAAATGAATGTCTCTTACTATGTCAGAGAAATATACTGGATCATCAAGTTTCTGGTCTCTGAAGGAGGGACAACATGGCGGAGGAGTAGGGGGCTCCAGTATTTCGCTTGCCCTTTAAACGGGGACGACTGAAACCATAGTCTCTCTCAACTTCAAAAATCGGGGGGAAAAGGTGCTACAGCTAACAAGGAACGAAGGCGAAAACAGACATGGCCCAGCTAAACAGTGAGTTTAATCTGGGTCGGATAAAACGAATTCAAACTCGGGAAGTTGAGCCGAGGGGAGGGTGAGCATCTTCGGAGATAGCTGGGAAAGTGCCGATGGAACCACATCTGAATGAGAGGGCCAGAGCGGGTGAGACCGCTACCATCCAGACCCTAAATGCCGGGCTTTTGAAGAGAAGTTCAGTGGTAAACACCAGCACTACTTGCGTGCTGCCAGGACTGCGCCAACCCCGCCCCGGGCCACGGGGACGCGCGCGCCACCGGGACTGACAGCGGGGACCCAGGCGGCACCACCCGCTGAGCACCTCTAACCGCGGCACAATTATAACAAAATCGGGGGTAGCAGACGGCCGTGTCACCACGCCACCCTCGCCCAGCGCCTCCGGGGCGAACATGCCGCCGGGACTGGCAGCAGGGACCCAGGCAGCCCCAGGCGGTGGCTCCTGTGGGACACGGCCGAGTCACTGTCCAGTGAACCACACTAGGCCGATGTTGGCGTGGAGAGAGAACAGAAATAAAGGGGTGAATAGGGCTTCCAGGACTGGTGGTGTGGGTCTGGAGAGACGCCATTGTTGTCTCACAAGCCAGGAAGTCACCCCAAAAGCCATCCCTGCAGCAGTGGAGACGGGACCCACCTACACCAAACGACGCCACTCCCAACCTATCAGCAGGAGCAACTGATGCCAAGTGGAGATTGCTGCCTGGAGTAACTCAAGTCATTTCTTCTTTTTAAATTTATCCCTCCTTTTCTCATTCCTACCGATCCCCTTCCCTGAGCTGGTTATCCAGGGTACTGACTGGCTTAAACATTTTTTTTTTAACCCACTCTTTGAGGACATGTCCTACAACCTCTTCTTTACTTTCCTAGCCCTTCTTCTGGAATAACCAGGCCGTATATTCATCTAGATGACATCGATCTTTATTCCTTTTCCCTTGCACCTGTCCTTATTCTGATTTCTATCAGTCTAATTAAACCCTTTAGTCGCTCTACCTGGGTAAAGTCCATTTCCTTCTTCTCCCTGCACCAGTCATTATTCTGTCTATATATGCTCTGCCACCAGCACACTACATACCCTGTCCTTAACGTGTAGCTGTTACTTCAGGACATTGCCCTCAGAGAGTGGCTTCTTATTCTTTTTTCTGTTGTGAACTGCTTGTCTGGACCATTTGTCGGTAAGTTTGAGTATTTCTGTGTTCTGTGTGTCTGTCAGTCTGTTTTCCTTTCCAGGACAACTTCAAGAAACAACCCAAAACACATCCAGCCAAAATGACGAGACGGAAGAATTCTCCTCAAAAGAATCTACAAGAAGCAGTGACAGCTCAAGAATTAATGAAAACAGATATAAGCAACATAACAGAACATGAATATAGAAGGATAATCATAAAACTAATCGCTGGCCTTGAAAAAAGCTTAGATGAATGCAAGGGGTCCCGCGCGGCAGAGTTCAAGGACCTTAAAAATGGTCAGGAAGAATTAAAGAAGAAACTGGAAGAAATACAGGGGAAACTGGAAGCAGCCACAGCACGGATTGAAGAGGTAGAGGAAAGGGTTAGTGCATTAGAAGACAAAATCATTGAAAAAGAGGAAGCAGATAAAAAGAGAGAGAAGCTGATCCAGGAACAGGAAAGGAGAATTCGAGAGCTGAGCGATGCAGTCAAAAGAAACAATATCCGTATCATAGGAGTTCCAGAGGAAGAAGAGAGAGAGAAAGGAGTCGAAGGGGTTCTTGAACAAATCATTGCTGAGAACTTCCGCAACATGAGGAAGGAAACGGGCATGGAAATCCAAGAGGCACAGAGAACTCCCCTCAGACGTAACTTGAATAGACCTTCTGCATGGCACATCGTAGTGAAGCTGGCAAAATACAAAGATAGGGAGAGAATCTTGAAAGCAGCTAGGGACAAAAGAACCCTAACATACAAAAGGAGACCTATAAGGGTAGTAGCAGACTTATCTACAGAAATTTGGAAAGCCAGAAAGGAATGGCAGGATATCTTCAATGTGATGAGCAAGAAGGACATGCAACCAAGAATTCTGTATCCGGCTAGCCTGTCATTCAGAATAGAAGGAGAGATCAAGGTTTTTCCCAACAAACAAAAACTGAAAGAATTTATCACAAATAAGCAGGTACTGCAAGAGATCCTGAGGGGCATTCTATGAAGGCAAGGTTGCAAAGAACACAAACTGCAAGGGACAGCCTTACAAACATGAAACTTACAGATAATACAGTGACTGTAAGCCCATATTTTTCAAGATTAACACTGAATGTAAATGGACTAAATGCGCCAATCAAAAGACACAGGATAACAGAATGGATTAAAAAAAAAAGACCCTTCTATTTGCTGTCTTCAAGAAACTCATCTTAAACCTGAAGACACCTTCAGATTGAAAGTGAGGGGATGGAGAGCTATCTACCATTCTACTGGAAGACAGAAGAAAGCCGGAGTAGCCACACTTATATCAGACAAATTAGACTTTAAAATGAACGATGTAATAAGAGATGAAGAAGGACATTATATAATAGTCTCAGGGACCATCCAGCAGGAATAGCTAACAATTGTAAATATCTACGCACCGAATTCAGAGGCACCCAAATTTGTAAAACAACTAATTACAAACAGCAACCTCATCGATAAAAATGTCCTAATAGTAGGGTATCTCAACACTCCACTCTCAGCATTGGATAGATCCACAAAACAGAAAATCTCCGCAGAAACAACAGTCCTGAACGACACATTAGAACAGATGGGCCTCACAGACATCTTTAGGGTCCTTCATCCAGGAGCAAAGGAATTTACATTCTTCTCAACTGCACATTTTCCAAGATAGACGATTTTCCAAGGGTACATTTTCCAAGATAGACGATATTCTGGGGCACAGGGAAGCTCTGAATAAATATAAAAGAATTGAGATCATACCGTGTACACTGTCAGACCACAATGCTTTGAAACTTGAAATCAACCACAGGAGAAAGCCTGGAAAATATCCAAGAACATGGCAGCTAAGAAATAACCTACTAAAAGATGACTGGATCAACCAAGCCATCAGAGAAGAAATTAAAAATTACATGGAAACAAAGGAAAATGAAAATACAACGATCCAACGCTCTGGGATGCAGCAAAGGCAGTCCTGAGAGGGAAATATATTGCAATCCAGGCCCATCTCAAGAAACAAGAAAAATCAATAACACAAATTCTAACAGCACGCCTAAAGGAACTAGAAGCAGATCAACTAAAACAACCAAGCCCAGCAGAAAGAGAGAAATAACAAAGATCAGAGCACAAATTAACCATATGGAGACAGAAAAGATAGTGTAACAGATCAATGAAACCAAAAGCTGGTTCTTTGAAAAACTAAATAAAATAGACAAACCTCTAGCCAGGCTTCTCAAGAGGAAAAGAGAGAACTCAAATAGATAAAATCGTGAATGAAAAGGGAGAAATTACAACCAATCCCTCAGATATACAAGCAATCATCAGAGAACACTATGAAAAATTATATGCCACCAAACTTGGCAATCTGGAAGAAATGGACAGCTTCCTAAATAGCCACACGCTACCAAAACTCAAACAGGAAGTAATAGAAAATTTGAACAGACCCATAACTAGTGAAGAAATAGAATCAGTTATTAAAAACCTCCCAGCAAATAAAAGCTCTGGACCAGATGGCTTTCGTGCAGAATTTTACCAGACATTTAAAACAGAGTTAATTCCTATCCTCCTCAAGCTGTTCCAAAAAATTAAGATGGAAAGAAAACTCCCGGACTCATTCTATGAAGCCAGCATCACGTTGATTCCCAAACCAGACAGAGACCCAGCAAAGAAAGAAAATTACAGGCCAATATCCCTGATGAATATGGATGCAAAAATTTTCAACGAGATACTAGCAAATCGAATCCAACAGCATATAAAGAGAATTATCCACCATAATCAAGTAGGATTCATCCCTGTGTTGCAGGGCTGGTTCAATATTCGCAAATCAATCAATGTGATACATCACATCAACAAAAGAAAAGATAAGAACCATATGATCCTATCAAAGGATGCAGAAAAAGCATTTGACAAAATACAGCATCCTTTCTTAATAAAAACTCTCGAGAAAGTCGTGATAGAAGGAACATACTTAAACATCATAAAAGCCATATATGAAAAGCCCACAGCTAATATCATCCTCAATGGGGAAAAATTGAAAGCCTTCCCCCTGAGATCAGGAACACGACAGGGGTGTCCACTCTCGCCACTGCTGTTTAACATAGTGTTGGAAGTCTTAGCATCAGCAATCAGACAACAAAACAAAATAAAAGGCATCAATTGGCAAGGAGGAAGTCAAACTTTCCTTTTTGCAGATGACATGATACTTTACATGGAAAACCCGACGGAATCCACCAGAAGCCTACTAGAACTGATTCATGATTTCAGCAAAGTTGCAGGATACAAAATCAATGTACAGAAATCGGTGGCATTTCTATACACCAACAATGAAGCAGCAGAAAGAGAAATAAAGTAGCTAATCCCTTTCACAATTGCACCAAAAACCATAAAATACTTAGGAATAAACCTAACCAAAGATATGAAAGACCTCTACACTGAAAACTATAAAAAACTTATGAAGGAAACTGAGGAAGACACAAAGAAATGGAAAAACATCTCATACTCATGGATCAGAAGAATAAATATCGTCAAAATGGCAATACTACCCAAAGCAATCTACATATTCAATGCACTCCCAATCAAAATTGCACCAGCATACTTCTCAAAGCTAGAGCAAACAATCCTAAAATTTGTATGGAACCACAAAAGACCTCGAATAGCCAAAATAATACTGAAGAATAAAACCAAGGCTGGAGGCACCACAATTCCAGACTTTAACCTCTACTACAAAGCGGTAGTCATCAAGACTGTATGGTATTGGCACAAAAATAGACACATAGACCAATGGAATAGAATAAAAAACTCAGAAATGGACCCGCAAGTTTATGGGCAACTAATCTTTGACAAAGCAGGAGAATGTATCCAATGGAAAAAAGACAGCCTCTTTAACAAATGGTGCTGGGAGAATTGGACAGCAACATGCAAAAGAATGAAACTAGACCACTTTCTTACACCACTCACAAAAATAAATTCTAAATGGATAAAAGATCTGAATGTGAGACAGGAAACCGTCAAAATCCTAGAGGAGAAAGCAGGAAAAAGCCTCTTTGACCTAAGACGCACCAATTTCTTACTCGACACGTCTCCAAAGGCAAGGGAATTAAAAGCAAAGATGAATTATTAGGACCTCATCAAGATAAAAAGCTTCTGCACAGCAAAAGAAACAACCAACAAAACGAATAGGCAACCAACGAAATGGGAAAAGATCATCGCAAATGACATATCGGATAAAGGACTAATATCTAAAATCTATAAAGAACTTACCAAACTCCACATCCGAAAAACAAACAACCCAGTGAAGAAATGGGCAGAAGATATGAATAGACACTTCTCCAAAGAGGACATTCAGATGGCCAACAGATACATGAAACGATGCTCAAAGTCACTCATCATCAGGGAAACACAAATCAAAACCACACTGTGATACCACCTCACACCAGTCAGAGTGGCTAAAATGAACAAATCAGGAAACTATAGATGCTGGCGAGGATGTGAAGAAGTAGGCACCCTCCTACACTGTTGGTGGGAATGCAAACTGGTGCAGCCACTCTGGAAAACGGTCTGGAGGTTCCTCAAAAAAATGAAAATAGAGCTTCCCTATGATCCAGCAATAGCCCTGCTAGGAATCTACCCAAGAGACACAGGAATGCTGATGCATAGGAGCACGTGTACCCCAATGTTCATAGCAGCACTTTCAACAAGAGCCAAATCATGGAAAGAGACCAAGTGCCCATCAACTGACGAATGGATAAAGAAGTTATGGTACTTATATACAATGGACTACTACGTGGCCATAAGAAAAAATGAAATCTGGCCATGTGTAGCAACATGGATGGAACTGGAGGGTATTATGTTAAGTGAAATAAGTCAGTCAGAAAAAGACAGATACCATATGTTTCCACGAATAGGTGGACTTTGTGAGACTAAGCAAAACCAGGCGGAGGGGTAGAGGGGAAAGGAAAAAAAAGACACAGAGAAGGAGGGAGATAAACCATAAGAGACTCTCAAAGACTAAGAACAAACTGAGGGTGAGGGGGTGAGGGAGGGGGGAGACGGGGTGATGGGCATTAAAAAGGGCACTTTTTGGGATGAACACTGGGTGTTTTATGTAAACCAATTTGAAAATAAACTATTATAAAATTAAAAAAAAAAAAGGTTTTGGTCTCTGTTTTCTAAAGGGGACCAAGTTCTGGGACAGACTTTCCCTGAACAGTGTTAGGAAGACACTTTCTATCATAATTTTTGGTTATTTCTTTATACAGGAAATATAAAAAAAAGATACTGGCAAGTGTTTGTTTTTGAATTTCCACACTTGATTTTGTTTCATTTTTATAAAAAATCAAAATCCAAACCCCCTATTTATTACCCAGGCATGATTTGAAAAATTATATATATTTCTGCTACTTTTAAAAAAGTGAATATAAGTATTCATAAGACAGAGAATGATTTAAGGACAAATGGAGAAAAACAAAATGCATCCTTGCGGTGTTGAGGTTTGGAGCTCAGGTCTTACATTTCCCCCAATAAATGAGAACAGTCATTTTTTGTGCATATAGCAATTAACTACCTATTTTATACCCAGTGCTTAAGAAACACTGAGGAGAAAAGACTCTCTTTCATTATGGAGGTTGCTACTTAAGACAGGTGCAAATTCCGCATCTAAATAATAAAAGTAAAACAAATATTATAATAGTGTTAAGGAAGAGGATTCATGACTCTGTGAACATAAAATGGTGAGATCGGATTTATCCATGGTGTTGTGGAGTTTATGAAAAAGCAGCAATGAGGATGAAGCTGGTGGTATTGAAGAAGTCAGGTAGGCAGGTCAAAGAAAGGACTCATAGGAGTAATGCACAAAGCATAGCATGCTTATCCTTTTTACATTACAAATCATTTACCTATTTGGTTATGTTAATTACTAGGTATCTTATAGTTTTGGTGCAATGATAAATAGGATTGAATTTTTGGTTTCCCATTCTGCTGCTTCATTGTTGGTGTATGAGTAATTCAATATATTTCTGTACACTGATTTTGGATCCTGTGACTGTACTATATTGCTGGACCACTTTTAGAATTTCTTTTGTGGAATCCTTTTGATTTTCTGCAAGAGGTGAACCTTTGACTTCTTCCATAGCCACTTGGATGTCTTTTATTTCTTTGTATTTTCTGACTGGCGAGGCTAATATTTCCAGTATGATGTTAAATAACAGTGGTGAGATTGGATATCCCTGGTTTTGTTTGTTTATTTTTTTTTGTTTTTGTTTCTGATTTTTTGTTTTTTCTGACAATAGATGAAAATCTTTCAATGGTTCCCCATTGAGGATGATGCTAAGTGTGGATCCTTCATATATGGCCATTATTTTGTTGATGTACTTTCCCTCTATCCTTATTTTGTGGAGGACTTTTTTTTTTTTTCAATCAAGAATTGATAGCTGTGAAGCCTAAGTGTCTGAGTCACTTGAGTTATCTGGATCTTGATTTCAGGTCAGTTTATGATCCCAGGGTCCTGAGATTGAGACCCACATTGGACTCAGTGCTCAGCATGGAGTTTCTTAAGATTATCTCTCTCTCCCTCTATCTCTGCCCCCCTCTTTCTTGTGCGTGTACTCTCTCACTATTATAAATAAACATTTAAAAAAAGAATTGACAGTGTACTTTTTAAAATGCTTTTTCTGCAGCTATTGACAAAATCATATATTTGTTCTTCTTCTTTTAGAGGTGGTGTATCAACTAGATTGACTTGTGAGTATTGCACCACTCGTGTAGCACAGGAATAAATCCCACTTGGGCTTGGATAATGACTGCATGAATATACTGTTTATTCAATTTGCTGTGTTTTCTTTTTTTCCTTGAGAATGTTTGCATCCAAGTCTCTAAGGGATATAGGCTTGTATTTCTCTTGTTTTAGTGGATTCTATGTCTGATTTTGGTATCAGGGTAATGCTGGCCTCATAGAATGAATTTGAAAGTATTCCTTCACTTCCAAATGTTGGAATATTCTGAGAACAATAAATATTAACTCTTCTTCAACCAATTGGAAGATTTTCCCTACCAAGCAGTCTGGCCCTGGACTTTAGTTTATAGTTAGCGTTTTGATTAGGACTTTAATGTCTTGTTGTTTATTTGTATGTTCAAGTTTTCTACTTATTCCTGTTTTTGTTTTGGTAGGTTGTATGTTCCTAGGACTGTATCCACTTCTTCATAGTTGTCAAATTGGTTGGCATATTATTTTTATAATATGCCTTATTATTGTTTGTATTTCTGTGGTGTTGGTAGATACTTGTCTTCTCTCATTTGTCATTTCATTTACTTGCATCCTTTCTCTTATCTTTTTGTAAGTCTAGCAGGTGATTATCAATATTATTAATTTGTTTTGTTTTGTTTTGTTGACCTGCTCCTGTTTTCATTAATTTATTCTAATATTTGCTTGTTTTTGTTTCTATTTCATTTAAATTTCTTTCAGTCTTCATTATTACCTTCCTTCTGTTGGTTTCAGGTTTTGTTTATCATTCTTTTTCCAGCTATATTTAGTGTAAGGTTGGGTTTTTTATTTAAGACTTTTCATGCTTCTTGAGGTAGGTATTGTTCTCCACTTCCTTTGGGACCACTTTTGCTGTATCCCTAAAGTTGTGGAGTATTGTGTTTTTATTTTTATTTCTTTCTATATATTTTTCTTTCTCTTTTGATTTCCTATTTGACCCATACATTCTTTAAAAACACATTCTTAAACCTTCACATATTTGTGGCCTTTCCAATGTGTGTGTGTGTGTGTGTGTGTGTGTGTGTGTGTGCTGTGTCTCTGTTTACTTCAAGTTTCATAGCACTGGGGTCAGAAAGGATGCACAGAATGATCTCAATCTTTATGTCCTGGTGAAGCCTGAGTTGTGATCTATCATGGGGAAAGTACCGTGTGCATCTGAGAAGAATGTGTACTGTACTTCTCTAGGATGAAATGCTCTGCATATATAGGTTATGTCCACCTGGTCCTTTGAGTCATTCAAAACCATTGTTTCCTTATTGATTGTCTGCTCCTGTGCTTTGTCCATTGACGTAAGTGGAATGTTAAAGCCCCCTACTATCATTGTGTTTTTACCAAGGAGTTCCTTCATGTTCATTATTAATTTCTTTATATATTCAGATACTCCCATGTTGTTGGCATAAGGATTTACAACCATGAGATCTACTTGTTTGTTAGGCCACTTTATTTCGGTGTATTATCTGTTTTCATCACTTGTTACTGTCTTTGCCTTAAAGTCTACTCTGTCTAAGTATTTCTACTTTGGCTTTCTTTTGTCATCCATTGGCATGATAAATGTTTTTCTCTCTATTCTTTCCCATTCAATCTGGAGCCATTATGAGGTCTAAAATGAATCCCTTATAGACATTATATAGAAAGATTTTGTTGTTTGTCTCATTCTTTATATTATTTTTTACACCGTATGTCTTTTGGTTGGAGAATTTAGTTCACTTACATTCGCAATAAATATATATACATGTATATAGTGTCATTTTATTACTTGTTGTGCCTGGAATGTTTTCTCTATATGTATTTTTTTTTTCTTCATCACTTTGGTCTTTCCTTCCCAATCAAACGGACCCCTTTCATATTGCATGCAGGACTCGATTAGTAGACATAATCTCCTTTGCTTTTTGTTTCTCTTGGAAAGTCTTTATCTCCCTCTGTTCAATGTGATAACATTGTTGAATAGAGTATTCTAGCTGATTATTTTTACCCTTTCAGGACATTGAATATATCATGCCATTACCTTCTGTCTGACCACGTTTCTGTGCTGTGATCTGCAGCTAGCCTTGTGGCTCTCTCCTTGTATTGTAGGGAATTGTTTTCTTGATTGCTTAATGGATATTTGTTCTTTATCAGAATATTTTGCACATTTAGCTACAATATTCTTGCTTTGGTCTGATTTTTTTTTATTTATGTGGGAGTTTTCTGTATCTCCTTGATTTGGAGAGCTGTTCACTTCCCCATAGGTAAGTTTTAGGTAGTTTTTGCCTGTTATTTACTCAAACATTGTACCTTCTTTTATCTGTCTTCTTTGGCAACTCGTAAGATACAAATTTTATGTTTCCTAAGTCTATTCTTGTGATTCATAATCTTCTTTCTCTCTTTTGTTGAGCTTAATTATTTCCCATTATTCTAAATTCTTTACTATTTATATGTGAATCTACTTTTTTCTATCCTTGTGTTCATTGCATCAGTATATTTCAAACCTCAGTCGTATTTTCCATTTTTGACTAATTGCTTTTAACTTTTTTATCTCTTTGGTAAGGGGATTCCTGAAGTCTTCCTATTTTTTTTTCAAACCTGTCTAGTGTCTTATGATGGCTGATTTAAAGTCTCCATCAGGCATAGTACTTTTCTCACTACTTTTTTTTTAATTTAAGATATATATATATATATATATATATATATATATATATATATATTTTAATAATAGTTTATTTTCAAATTGGTTTACATACAACACCCAGTGTTCATCCCAACACGTGCCCTCTTTAATGTCTGTCACCCCCTCTCCCTCCTCCCTCACCTCCCTCACCTCCCTCACCCTCAGATTGTTCTTAGTCTTTGAGAGTCTCTTATGTTTTATCTCCCTCCCTCTCTGTGTCTTTTTTCCTTTCCCCTCTTCCCCCACCCCTGGTTTTTGCTTAGTCTCACAAAGTCCACCTATTCGTGGAAACATATGGTATCTGTCTTTTTCTGACTGACTTATTTCACTTAACATAATACCCTCCAGTTCCATCCATGTTGCTACACATGGCCAGATTTCATTTTTTTCTCATTGCCATGTAGTAGTCCATTGTATATATGTGCCACAACTTCTTTATCCATTCGTCAGTTGATGGGCACTTGGTCTCTTTCCATGATTTGGCTCTTGTTGAAAGTGCTGCTATGAACATTGGGGTACACGTGCCCCTATGCATCAGCATTCCTGTGTCTCTTGGGTAGATTCCTAGCAGTGCTATTGTTGGGTCAAAGGGTAGCTCTATTTTCATTTTTTTGAGGAATCTCCACATCGTTTTCCAGAGTGGCTGCACCAGTTTGCATTCCCACCAACAGTGTAGGAGGATGCCTGCTTCTCCACATCCCTGCCAGCATCTATAGTTTCCTGATTTATTCATTTTAGCCACTCGAACTGGTGTAAGGTGGTATCTCAGTGTAGTTTTGATCTGTGTTTCCCTGATGATGAGTGACTTTGAGCATCGTTTCATGTGTCTGTTGACCATCTGAATGTCCTCTTTGGAGAAGTGTCTATTCATATCTTCCGCCCACTTTTTCACTGGATTATTTGTTTTTCGGTTGTGGAGTTTGGTAAGTTCTTTATAGATTTTAGATACTAGTCCTTTATCCGATATGTCATTTGCGATTATCCTTTCCCATTACGTCGGTTGTCTTAGTTTTGTTAGTTGTTTCCTTTGCCGTGCAGAAGGTTTTTATCTTGATGAGGTCCCAGTACTTCATTTTTGCTTTAAATTCCCTCGCCTTTGGAGATGTGTCGCATAGGAAATTGCTGCGGCTCAGGTCAAAGAGGTTTTTTCCTGCTTTCTCCTCTAGGATTTTGATGGTTTCCTGTCTCACATTCAGATCCTTCATCCATTTAGAGTTTATTTTTGTGAGTGGTGTAAGGAAGTGGTCTAGTTACATTCTTCTGCATGTTGCTGTCCAGTTCTCCCAGCACCATTTGTTAAAGAGGCTGTCTTTTTTCCATTGGATACTCTTTCCTGCTTTGTCAAAGATTAGATGGCCATATGCTTGTGGGTCCATCTCTGGGTTCTCTATTCTATTCCGTTGGTCTGTGTGTCTGTTCTTGTGCCAATACCATACTGTCTTGATGATTACCGCTTTGTAGTAGAGGTTAAAATCTGGGATTGTGATGCCTCCCGCTTTGGTTTTATTCTTCTGAATTACTTTGGCTATTCGAGGTCTTTTGTGGTTCCATACAAATTTTAGGATTGTTTGCTCTAGCTTTGAGAAGTATGCTGGTGCAATTTTGATTGGGATTGCATTGAATGTGTAGATTGCTTTAGGTAGTAGTGCCATCTTAACGATATTTATTCTTCCGATCCATGAGCATGGGATGTTTTTCCATTTCCTTGTGGCTTCCTCAATTTCTTTCATAAGTTTTTTATAGTTTTCCACGTAAAGGTCTTTCACATCCTTGGTTAGGTTTATTCCTAAGTATTTTATGGTTTTTGGTGCAATTGTGAAAGTGATTAGCTTCTTTATTTCTCTTTCTGCTGCTTCATTGTTGGTGTATAGAAATGCCACCGATTTCTGTACATTGATTTTGTATCCTGCAACTTTGCTGAAATCATGAATCAGTTCTAGTAGGCTTCTGGTGGATTCCGTCGGGTTTTCCATGTAAAGTATCATGTCATCTGCAAAAAGTGAAAGCTTGACTTACTCCTTGCCTTTTATTTTGTTTTGTTGTCTGATTGCTGATGCTAAGACTTCCAACACTATGTTAAACAGCAGTGGCGAGAGTGGACACCCCTGTCGTGTTCCTGATCTCAGGGGGAAGGCTTTCAATTTTTCCCCATTGAGGATGATATTAGCTGTGGGCTTTTCATAGATGGCTTTTATGATGTTTAAGTATGTTCCTTCTATCCCGACTTTCTCGTGAGTTTTTGTTAAGAAGGGATGCTGTATTTTGTCAAATGCTTTTTTCTGCATCTATTGACAGGATCATATGGTTCTTTTCTTTTGTTGATGTGATGTATCACGTTGATTGATTTACAAATGTTGAACCATCCTTGCAACCCAGGGATGAATCCTACTTGATCATGGTGGATAATTCTTTTTATATGCTGTTGAATTCTATTTGCTAATATCTTGTCAAGAATTTTTGCATCCATGTTCATCAAGGATATCGGCCTGTAGTTCTCTTTTTTTGCTGGGTCTCTATCTGGTTTGGGAATCAAAGTGATGCTGGCTTCATAGAATGAGTCCGGGAATTTTCTTTCCATCTTAATTTTTTGGAACAGCTTGAGGAGGATAGGAATTAACTCTGTTTTAAATGTCTGGTAAAAGTCCGCAGGGAAGCCATCTGGCCCTGGACTTTTATTTGCTGAGAGATTTTTGGTAATTGATTCAATTTCTTCACTAGTTATGGGTCTTTTCAAGTTTTCTCTTTCTTCCCGTTTGAGTTTTGGTAGAGTGTGGCTGTTTAGGAATTTGTCCATTTCTTCCAGGTTGTTCATTTGACGGCATAGAGCTTTTCATAATATTCTCTGATGATGGCTTGTATTTCTGAGGACTTGGTTGTAATCACTCCATTTTCGTTCGTGATTTTATTGATTTGGTTTCTCTCTCTTTTCTTTTGGAGTAGCCTGGCTAGAGGTTTATCAATTTTGTTTATTTTTTGAAAGAACCAGCTCTTGGTTTCATTGATCTGTTCCACTACTTTCTGTTTCCATATGATTCATTTGTGCCCTAATCATTGTTATTTCTCTCTTTCTGCTAGGTTTGAGCTGTCTTAGATGTTCTGCTTCTAGTTCCTTTAGGCGTGCTGTTAGAATTTGTGTTATTGATTTTTCTTGTTTCTTGAGATGGGCCTGGATTACAATATATTTCCCTCTCAGGACTGCCTTTGCTGCATCTCAAAATGTTTGGATCGTCGTATTTTCATTTTCATTTGTTTCCATGTATTTTTTAATTTCGTCTCTGATTGCTTGGTTGACCCATTCGTCTTTTAGTAGGTTGTTCTTTAGCCTCCAAGTTTGTGGGGGCTTCCCAGACTTTTTCCTGTGATTGATTTCAAGTTTCAAAGCATTGTGGTCTGAAATTGTGCATGGTATGATCTCAATTTTTTCATACTTATTCAGCGCTTCCTTGTGCCCCAAAATGTTTTCTATCTTGGAAAATGTGCCATGTGCATTTGAGAAGAATGTAAATTCCTTTGCTTCCGGATGAAGGGCCCTGAAGATTTCTGTCAGGCTCATCTGTTCCAACGTGTCATTCAGGTCCATTGTTTCCATGCTGATTCTCTGTTTAGTGGATCTATCCAGCGCTGTGAGTGGGGTATTAAGGTCTCCTGCAACTAGCACATTTTTATAAATAAGATGGCTTACGTTTGTAATTAGTTGCTTGACAAATTTGGGTGCCCCAGAATTCGGCACATAGATATTTATAATTGTTAGCTCTTCCTGCTGGATAGTCCCTGTGATTATTATATTATGCCCTTCTTCATCTCTTATTACATCTTTTACTTTAAAGTCCAGTTTATCTGATATGTGTGGCTACTCCAGCTTTCTTCTGAGTTCCTGTAGCATGGTAGATAGTTCTTCATCCCCTCACTTTCAGTCTGAAGGTGTCCTCGGGTTTAAAATGGGTCTCTTAAAGACAGCAGATAGATGGGTCTTGTTTTCTAATCCATTCCGTTACCCTGTGTCTTTTAATTGGAGCGTTTAGTGAGTTTACCTTCAGCATTAATATTGAAAAATGTGGGTTTAGAGTCAAGGTGTTGTCTGTAGGTTTCATGTTTGTAAGGATGTCTCTGGTGCTCTGTGTTCCTTGCAACCTTTCCTTCATAGAGTTCCCCTCAGGATCTCTTTTAAGATTGGTTTATTTGTGATATATTCCTTCAGTTTTTGTTTGTTTGGGAAGACCTTTATCTCTCCATCCATTTCAAATGACAGGCTGGCTGGATAAATGATTCTTGGCTGCATGTCCTTCCTGTTCATCACATTGAAGATTTCCTGCCATTCCTTTCTGGCTTGCCAAGTTTCTGTGGATAAGTCCGCTACTACCCTAATGTGTCTGCCTTTGTAAGTCAAGGTCCGTTTATCCCTAGCTGCTTTCAGGATTTTCTCTTTATCTTTGTATTTTCCCAGCTTCACTATGATGTGTCTTGCTGAGGGCCTAGTCAGGTTACGTCTGAGGGGAGTAGTCTGTGCCTCTTGGACTTCAATGCCCATTTCTTTCTTCATGTTGGGGAAGTTCTCATCGATGATTTGTTCAAGTACCCCTTCAATTCCTTTCTCTCTCTCTTCTTCCTCTGGAATTCCTATAATATGGATGTGATTCCATTTGATTGCATCGCTCAGCTCTCGAATTCTCCTTTCCTGTTCCCGAATCAGTTTCTCTCTCTTTTTCTCTGCTTCCTTCTTTTCTGTAATTTTTTCTTCTAATTCCCCTATTCTGTCTTCTGCCTCTGCAATCCGCGCTATGGCCGCCTCCAATTTGTTTTGCCCCTCATTTAATTCATTTTTTAATTCCTGTACATCTTTTTTTAGGACCTTGATCTCTGCCTCTAGGGTCCCCCTGGTTTCTTTTATGCTTTTTTCAAGCCCTGCGAGTATTTTTATGTTTATCATTCTGTATTCTTGTTCTGTTAAGTTGCTTATGTCTGCTTTCATCATTTCTTGTGCTGCCACTATTTCCTGTACAGTGTTCTGAGGGAAGTTCTTCCTTTTGGTCATTTTGGCAATGTGTGTATTGGTTTATATCCTATTTCTCCCTGGAAAGGAAAAGGTTCAGACCGACAAACAGGAAGCACAAACTCACAACCTTACTGACCAATAAAACAGACAAACAAATCACAACATAAAAAGATTAACAAATGACACTCTGGAGGCATGCAACCTGATGTACCAGCTACATGATAATGATGGGCTGTGGGCTCTGCTGATGGCAGAGCATACATAGAGTAGTGACAGGTGTGGCAGAAGAAGAAATTGAACTTTGACTAAGTACAGAGATTAGAAGACTCTATCCAGCAGGAGAGAAATCAGAATAAGGAAGGATGCGAGGAAATAGAAATGAAGTAAGATGTTGCCCAGGTGCACTATGTGGTCTGACTGTTCCATAGAGAGAGATAGGAAATTAAAGAGGGAGGTGTAGAACATGCATTGAGAGAGTGGGTTAAATGTCTGTTTAAGCAAGCCAAAACCCTCTGGTGACAGGTTTAGAGGTGGGGAGAGATAGGAAGAAGAAGAGGAAGAATATATCTAAAACGAAGAATTGACCTAGATTTAATCCAGGCAATGCTGCAATAGTTGTGTCTCCCCCGGCTACCACTCCTGCAGAAGGGCGTCTCCCATATGAGGAGGGGCGTTGCCTGGTGTAGGCGGGTCCCACCTCCACCGCTGGGGGTGGAGTCCTAGGGTTTGGCTTTGTGGGAATGCGCGAACACAATGGCCCCTTCCCGGCCTGACTGTCTCAGATCACTCCTCATGGAATCACAGTCTCAGATCACTCCTCAGTTTCCTCCTCAACTCCATCCAGATTACCAGCACAGTTCAAATTGCTGGCCGGTCGCGCAGCCCAAGCTCATCTGAATTCCTTTATCTTGCTCTGACCGCCACGCCTTTTGTAAATTGAGTGTCCGACTCAGCACCGCTGTGACCACAATGACATCCCAGTAGCCTCTCTTCATGGACCTAGAATCTCCGAACCCTCCTCTGTGTCCGTCCTCAACTTGGTCAGGGTGCAGGGGCAGTACGCCCCGCTGGGTGGTCACGAGACCCTGCACGCTCGGCCTTCCCCACCCAAATTATGCCTCTGACTCAGCACCGATCCAGCAATGGCGCGCGCCTCTCCGTGTCAGTGGCTGGGACAGCGTCACTGGCTCCGGAGTGAGGAAAGCTCTGCCAGCTCCGCCATGAGCAACGACCTTCTCTCAAAAAAGCCTTGCGGATAGGGACTGGATGATAAGCTCCCTCTCCGCCTGGGTTCGAGGTACTTTCCCCGCTGCTCTTTCTCTTCCCCTTGTCTTTCGGAGGAAGAGACACTCCCCGGGTCCACTCCTCTCAGTCCGCACCTCCGCGGCTCTCTTTCTTTCTTCCAGATTGCTCTCACTCAGTGTCCCCAGATGCTCTGGTTTTTGTGTTCTCTTTCCTGTAGCTTCCAACTCCTCTTCCTGCAGATCCCCGCAATTGAGAGTTTCTCGGTCTCAGTCCCTCAGATTGAGTCGCCAGAGACCAGCAGCGGATATTACTTCTTTTCCACCATCTTGATCCCCTAAAATCACTTTTCTCAGTTCTATTCTGATCTCTGTCTTTGAGATTATCTTTTTGTTTCATTTCAGAGGATTCTTCCATCCTGGCATTTTTTCTAAATCTGTGTCTTATCATTGTTAGGAAAGTCTGTTATCTTTCTTGTTCCTGAGAGTAGTTCATTTATGAAGAAGTCATATATTGTCCAGGACCTGATGCTTTAGGGAGTGTCTCTGGAGTGACCTACATACACTCTGTTCCTGTGTTTTGGATGCACAGTACTTCAGGCCAGTCATTTACAAAGGTTTCCCTGCCTGCCTTAGGCAGCATTTGGTCCTTGGTGAGAGTTTGGCGAATTTTATGAAGGTGTCCTCTGGTCTGCTTCTTAAACGAGATCTGATGTGAATTCCAGTAGAACTAAGGCCTTGTGGAATGAACACCCTGGTTGGGAGACGTGGTTTGGCAGAATTTCTGCTCATCCTCTGAGGAAGGGCCCTGTCTTGCCAGGAGTGAGATACATTTGACAGAGAAAGGGAATATCAGTGAAAACGGGTGTGGAATTGGTGTAAGCAGGGTAGGCAGCCAGTCTCAGCACTGCGTATTTACTAAAGGTAGTTCTGTGTTTATGATGAACGGGTGGGGGGGGGAAGGGGAGTAAAATGTCACCAACCAACTCCTTTGTCTCCAGTGAGGAGACATCTGTTGCATCTGTTGCTGTCAGGGAAGCACCAGCAGAAGACTAAAGAAGCTGCCTTCTGTGTGTCTCTAGTGTTAGTGTGTTTCAGATCCTCATTTTTATGCATCTGTCTCTAAGTTGTTTGCCTGGTTTTAAGCTAGGAGCATTGCAATGCCCTCTAGAGTCTATCCCAGCCAGACCTACTGATCTTTGAAAGCCAGACTTTAAGCCTTATTCGTTACAAAACCTCAATGAAATATGCCCCCCTGTTTGTCCCAGAAAATGGCTTTGAGGAAGTGTCCTCCTTGTGCATTTCCCTGTGTGCTTCTTGTTCTCTTGACATTCTCTGCAACAAGGACTCTCTTTGCTCCACAGCCCCCAGGAACCGTGTTTCCCCACGTGTTTCTCTGCTTTTCCTAAATTTCTTGATGAAGGCTTTTTTCTCCCTCTAGTTGTAGACTTGTTCTATCAGTCCTCAGGTTAATTTCTGGGTGTTCAGACTGATTTGATAGTTATCTAGTTGTGTTTGAGGAAGGAGAAAAGCTGAGGGTCCTCCTACTATGCAACTGTCTGAGCTCTGAAGCAGGCAACCTTGACAAGGAAGAGAAAGTTCAAGTTAGCATCCTTCTGGATTTCACAGCATACATGAAAGCTACAGTAATGAAAATAGTAGTTTTACTGGCACAAAAATAGATTGGTTGATTGATCGATTGATTGATAGATAGATAAATAGATCAGTACAATACAATAGGAAGCCAAAAAACAAATCCACATTTCTTAGTTCAATTACTCAATGACAAAAGTGACCAGAATATACAATGGGGAATGTACTCCTTCAATAAATGATGTTGAGAAAACTATAAACAGACACTTACAACATAATGCCGTTTGATCACATTTCCAACTTACCCTAAAGTCAAATGATAAAGGGTGAAAAAGTTAAAAGTAAGATCTGAACCTGAAAATTTTTGAAAACACATAACGACAAAGTTCTGTGACAACAGTCTGAGCAATATTTACTTGAATATGGTTCCTCTGACAAGGATAGCAAAAACAAAAACTAAGTGTTAGGACTATCTCAAAAGATTTTTTTTTCAAACGAAGGAAACCATTATCAGATTGAAAACTTAGTGAAATGGAATAGATATTTGCAATTATATCTCTGTTAAGGAACTAACATCCAAAATATATAATAAAATCATACAATTCAATATCGAAAGCAGCCCAATTAAAAAAATGTCAAAGCATATGACTCGACTTTCCCAAAAAAGACATACATATGGCCCAAAGTTACTAGAAAATATGGTAAACATCAGTACCAATTAGGGACATATATATCAAAGTCACAATAAGATAGAATCTCACATCTGTCACAGTGCCTTGAATCAAAAAGGTAGGAAACGACAAATGGCAAAGATGTGGAAAGGGAATACTGTAAACTGTCAGAAGCAATATAAATTGTTGCAGCCATTGTCAAAAACAGATTGAGTTTGCTTTAAAAAATAGAAATAGAAGTACCATATTATCCAGTACCTCGAGTACTAGGCATTTATCTGAAGAAAATGAAAATACTAAACCACAAATGCATTCGCCATCTTATTTTTATCACATCATTGCTTACATAACAAAGATATGGAAGTACCTCAATCTTCAATGATACTTGAATGGATAAAAAACACATTATAATTTTGTGTACATATGCAATGGAAATTTATGTAGCTATAAAAAAAGAATGAAATTTTGTCATTCAAGACAGCCTGGGTGTACATAGATGGAACTATGCTAAATGAAGAAAATCAGATGAAGAAAAGCAAATACCCTATGATTTCACTTACAGGTGGAATATATATACCAAGACAAACTATCAAAAAAAAAAAACAGAAACCAATCATAAATACAGAAAGCAAACTGATCGTTTTTATAGGGGATATGATGGAGATGAAAAAAGGTAATTGCGATTAGAAGGTTCCATTTTTTAGCTAAAAAATAAAAACATTGGTATGCAAGGTACTCCATAAGGAAAGTATTCAATTGTACTGTATCAACATTGTATGGCAATAGATAATAACCAGACTCAGTTTGCTGAGGATTTCATAAAATACATAAATGTAGATTCACTATGTTGTAGTTGAAACACTAATAAAGTATATCATATCAACTATTCTTCCATTAAAAAGTAATTTTCTTTCTGGGTGAATGAGAGTTTAAGATAATCACATTTTGCAATCTCCTAATCATAGGTATAGGTTTTGGAAATATATACTTTATTCTCATTCAAATTTAAAGTCCTCCTAATGTTGTGTAATGTATAATATTTAATGCCAGAGAAATAAAAATGAACCAATTTGAAAAATTTTAAAAAATACGGCTAATGATTTTTACAGTGTTGTGCTTTGGGGTCATTTTAACGGAAGGCAACTCAGAACTCCTAAATACCCAACAGGTCACGATATTCTCTGGAGAATATCACCCTCAGTGGTGTTGGAGGGTCTTGACTCAGATCTCTCTGAATCATTGTGCAGGGTCTCATGACTCTGTCAAGTATCTCCACATGGGTCAAACTTGTATTTATTTGTTATCCAGCTGCATAGCACTTACCTCAAACACACAAAATACATACCTCCAACTTCCATCTGTATTATGCTATACTATCTTCACAGAGCAATGAACTGTCAGAATTTTTAGTTTCAATACTTATTTGTGTTTTTCCTTCTTAAAAGTGAACTCCGGAAAGCAAACAGTAAGGCATTCATTACATCCTAGTGTTTACAAAATTGATCACAATATCGAAATGTCATATTTGTTTTTCTGTCTTAAGGAAATTTAGGAGAAAAAATAGTGGGTCAAGATAGAAAATAGAAGTGAGAGGAATCTCACTACTCTCTGGAATCCCACGGCCACGCCTTCTCTCATTATTCCTTTGCATGGTGCTTTGTGCATGTGAACACGTCGGAGTTCTGTGTCCTCCTTTACTGAGAAAGCCTGATCTGTGCAGAGCTAATGGCAGCCAGTTCACAAATATGTGTGGTGTGGATAAAATGATTTTATTCATATTTCTTGTCTTTTCCTGTGTGTTTTCTTCCATGTTTTGTGTTTTTTGTTGTTGCTGTTGTTGTTTGGTTTTGATTTTTTTTTCCAGATTATGTAGGAAAAGAGAACATGAGTTCTATTTCTTTTCTGCTGGGGTTTTAGAGATCCCATAACACCTAACATGTACAGGATCACTTCTGGTAAAATTGATCACTTATTTAGACTACATCTTATATTGGGCTGAACCTCATGTCTTTGGTCATACACCACTGAGCCAAGTGAGGAAAGGTGCAGAATCTTGCCCTGGGTCTGACAGAATTGGACTTGCCCAGGATACTTTCAGTTAGGCTCTATGTGACCTCAGGAAACCATGTGGAGGGTGGATTGCATACCCCAGGAAAGGATATAAATAGGGTGCGAGTTTGGCAGTTTGAACTTGAGGAGTTTACCAAAATCCTCCCCAAAGAAAGAGTCAGTATGTGAGCATCGAAGCACACAGATGACCCTCATGTGAGACCACTTCTTTTCCTTCCCTTCCAAAAACCCGCAGTCTGTTATAAATTCTGTTCTGGTTTTTGGAGGAACCACAAGGTTCATGTAATGTGATAGGAGGTAGCAGAACTGTGACAGAAGTTGCAAGGGACATTGCATAGCTTGGACAGTTGAATACCAAAATTATACATGGAAAAGCTAATTCTGCAAAGTTTATTTGGAAGGATATTATGAGATTTAACGAGATTTGTGTCTTGCATGAACTTAATGATTTCCAAGTATACTACAAACCAGTTATAAAAGCACATATAACTATGTGTACTCTAGACAGATTTGGTCAAATGTTTAACAAATATCTATTTTGAAAATGTCCTTATTTAAATGATTCAGGTGCTGTCCAAGAAGCATACTATATTATTGTTTACTTAAGAAACTTCTCAGGACACCTGTGTGACTCATTCAGTTGTGCCTCTGACTTAGGTTCAGTCATTACAGAAGGTCTGTGAGTGCCAGTGTGATTCTCTCTCTGTGCTGAGAGCTTGGATCCTGGATCCTGCCTCAGATTCTGTCTCCATCTCACTCTGACCCTTACTTCCTTTCACTGTCTCTCTGTCTCTCTCAAAAATGATAAAACATTAAATAAAAAAAATATATATATATATTGAATCTTCTGAAGACATTCCTTGGGAAGTCATTTGCCAATAAAATAATCAAAAAGAGTTATTATGGTGTGGCTCATGGTAAAATCCATGAGACTTCCATTTCACCCTAAGTCTGCAGTCATGCAGAGTTCATTCTGAAGGACAAATCAGCAATAAGCTCACATTTATTTAAGATATATGTGGGCAGATTCCATGATTCTATGACTAAACAGCCTATGGTTTGGAAAATTTAAGGTGTGTATTAGGAAATCATTATCAGAACGAAAACATGGTGAAAGAGAAGAGATGTTTGCAATCGTGCCTTTTATTTCCCAAAATAATATTCTCCACCTTCACAGAACAATGAACTGTCAAAATTTTTAATTTCACTACTTATCTGTGTTTTTCCTTCTTAAAAGTCAAATTCCGATGGAATACAGTAAGTCTTTCATTATTTCCTTGTGTTTCTCGGATTGATCACAATAACAAAAGGTCAGTCATTCTTATTCTTTTTTTAAGGAAAGAGTTAAGAGAAAGATAATCGTCAAGAGAGAAAGAAATAAATACCAATTAGGAATTTGGGACAGTGTATTTCCTTTCCCTTTGTACTCCTTAGGTTGTTTAAGTTATCATGAGTTCTAATTGTTTATTATGTGTATAATCCCTTGAGGTTTGCAAAATCCGCTTTAATTCAACAGAAATGAGGAGCTGGTTAATACGTGGGCAAAGTACTAAAAGAAAGTCTGCAGTAAAAACACCATAAATCCTGAAAAAGGCACAAGGTGCTACATTTCCAATGCAGAGCACAGCCTGGTCACCATGCAAATCTCAACTACTGTTAGTTATTCTCACTTTTTGTTATTTAGTTTGTAATGAGGTTGTACTTGCTAACTCACTTTCATTGGGATTGAGAAAAGGAAGCTTGTGTAAAATGCACGTGGAGAAAGAACATTTTTTTCTCTTTTGCATTTTCAAAACATTTTCATGTTTTCAGGATTATTTCTAGCCTACTATGACCTCCTCACGTTCAAAAATCTTTTGTCCTATGTTGTGTCCGTGGTATGAACTGGCATTTGTATTCTCATCAGTCTATGCGCCCTTTACAGCGTTAGGGAAAATTTATGTCTTTCAAAGCCCAGGAAATCTTGGAGTGAGCCATGAAGACTGATAAGCTGTTTCAGGGTATTCCTGACTTTGGATAGATCCCTCTCCCAAAGGCTCACTGATCCTGCCCCACTCTCTTGAAGCTCACACTCCATGTGAAATCTGGATGGACCTTGCTTGGGGAATGTCCTATGATGAGCTCCACGTTCTCAGCAGATAGAAGGGCATGGACCGACTTAGGTCTTGGAGAAAGGAGACTGTAGATGAGGGAATTACGAGTATATTTCATGACAGTCTGTAGTCTCTTAGAAATGAGCTATTTGAGATGATGCACACAATGCCTGCTTCCTTTCTCCTCTTCTCTAGCTCTTTTGTTCACCTACTTGTCTAATATTGTCACAAGTCAGAGGTTGAAAGATTTGCATAAGGTCTATTTCTTTAATTACTCTTCCATATATGTTTGTTGAATTCTTTATAATATATTTGTTTTTTTTTTTACACAGAGCTCGTAATGGTACAGAAAAATGAGTAGTATGTTTCTATTTTAGAGTCAAACATTACAAAAAAAATCCTTGATTGACTAAAGTTTTGAATCGATTTCTGTATCATAAAGGATCAATTCTTTTAACTGGTCTCCCTCCATAAGATTAGTTAGTTATCATCTGTAACTATGCTGTATTTTGTTGTGGATCCAATAAACACTAGGTTGTGTAACCAATGTGCATTTTAATATAGTCACAGTGTGGCATCTTTGTTGGAAGATTTCACCTGTTTATTCAATATTTTATTTCTTTAAAGGGCCTAGGAAAGTATTCAGATATTTCTTTATCATATTTTCTGCTATTGCTTCAAAAATGCACATATTTATCTGAATTTTGGCCTTACACCTCTGGGCCGAGTGAGGCAACTGGAAGAACCTTGTCCTGGAGCTGCCAGAAATGGACTTGCACAGGGGACTTCCAGTTAGTCTCTATGTGACTTCAGGACAACCAAGTGGAGGATGGATTGCACACCCTGTGGAAAGATATAAATGAGGTGGGAATTGGGTATGAGGACCTTGCCAAATATAGTGAAATCGTCACCAAAGAAAAGAATCAGTATTTGGGCATCTAAGCACACAGACGACCCTCATGCGAGACCAGTTCTTCTCTTTCCCTTCCAAAAACCCACACTCTGTTCTACCTTCAGTTCCAGTAAAGGAGGAACCACAAGCTCCATGGGACTGGAGAGGAGGTAGCATACCTGTGGCAGAAGGAGTAAGGGACATGGCATCGCCTGGACAGATGATTACTCAAAATATGTTTGGGAAAAATAAACCTACAAAGTATTTCTGAAAGGATAATAGTGAGATAGAATGAGGTTTGTGTCTTGCATGAAGTTGTTGATTTCCAAGTTATTCTACAAATCAGATATAAAGGGTAATAGAACTATATGTACTATAGTCACACGTGGTCCAATGTTTCAGAAATGCCTATGTGGACAAGTTACTTATTTAAATGAATTAGGTACTGTGCAAGAAGCGTACTGTATTTTGTATTGTTTACTTACAAAACTTTCTCGAGGCACGTGTGCCGCAGTCTGTTGGGCATCGGGCCTAGGCTCAGGTCATGATCACAGGGTTTGTGAAGGCGAGCCCGGAGTCGGGCTCTGTAGTGACCACTCAGAGCCACTGGAGCCTGCTTCGAATGCTGTGTCTCCCTCTCACACTCCCCCTTCCCATTTGCATGCTGTCTCTGTTTCTCTGTCTCTGTCTCTGTCTCTGTTTCTGTCTCACTCGCTCATAAATAAATATTTTAAAAAGTTTAAAAATCATTCTCAAGACAGGACTTAGGAAGACATTTGTTGACTCTTCTTTGAAATTCTCAACAAAAAGAGTTATTATGATGTGGTTGAGGGTAAAATCAATGGGGAGTCCATTTCACCCTGAATCTGCAGCCTGGTAGAGTCCATTCTGGAGGACAAATCAGCAATAGGTTCACATTAATTTATGATATGTAGGAGTTTTCCAAGACTGTATTACTAAACGGCCTATGGGTTGGAACATTTTAAGGTGTGTATCAGGAAAGCATCTCCTTATTTCTCAAACTCCAAAACACGTGTCTTGAGTGTCTATGGTTGTTTACCTAAAGGATCCCTTCCTTGAGTTGTGTGTGCTAAAGACAACACCTTCTTAATGCGAGCTCACGTAAAGCATACCTTTCTTCTGTGGAATTCCTCCATTCTCAGTAGATTATTTTCTCTCCATTGTCTACTTATCAGCTTCCAGATATTCTAAATGATCTCCTGCTAAAATCAGGTCTTGAAGGTCAGTTTCAGACTACCCTCTTTTTTGGAGAGAATGTGAAGAATTTGTAGGTCCTTGGCACTTATTTTCTCAACTTTCAGACATCATCCAATAGAGACCTTCTGGAATATACAGTTTTATATCGATATAAGCGATATGCCAAATAGTATTTTTTGGTTTGCATTATTTATTATTATTATTATTATTATTATTATTATTATTATTATTATTCAGTAACTAAATTTCTCTTCCTATGTCAGAGAAATATACTGGATTGTCAAGCTTCTGGGTCTCTATTTTCAAATGGGGACCCAGTTCTAGGACAGATTTTCCACAAATAGGGATAGTAAGACACTTTCTAACGTACCTTCGTCCTCTTTGTTTCTTTATACATGGAAAGTCTTAGAAGATAATGGTAAAGGACATTTAGTATTGAATATGCCACAATAGACATTCTTTTCATTATTGTAAAAAGCAAAACCCAGACATCCCATTTAAGACCCGGATATGCTTAGAAGCAACTAAAAATCTTTCTGCTACTTTTTTAAAAAGTGAACTTAAGTATTCAGAAGTCAGGGAATGGTGTGGGCATAAGTGGAAAAGAACCAGATGTATCACCTGGTGGTGTTGAGGGCTGGGACTCAGGTCTTACATCTGCCCCATTCAGTGAGGGCAGTCAGCTCTGGTGCATATAGCAATTAACTACCTATTTTATACTCAGTGCTTCAGAAACACTGAGGAGAAAAGACTCTCTTTCGTTATGGAAGTTGCAGTCTTAAGATAGATGCAAATTCCACGTTTAAATAGTAAATGTAAAACAAATATTCTAATAATTTTGAGGAAGAGGGTTCATGATGCTACGGTAGCCTACACCAGAATTGTTGCTCACATACAATCCTGCTATTGGACTTATTCATGAGGTTGTGGATTTTTTGAAAAAGAAGCAATGAGAATGAGACTAGTGGTACTGAAGTGGAGAGGTAGGTAGGTCAAAGAGAGGACTTGCGAGTGTAAACCAAAAGCACAACGTGCTTATAATATTCAGAGTAGAGATCATTTACTTCTTTGGTTAAGTTGATTCTGAGGTATCTTATGTTTTCTGGTGCAATTATAAATAGGATTGATTCCTTAGATTCCCTATCTGCTGCTTCATTGTTGGTGCATGAGGAATCCAATAGATTTCTGTACATTGATAGTGCATCCTGTGGTTGTCCTAGATTTCAGTATCGTTTCCAGAAATTCTTTGGTGGAATCATTTGGATTTTCTATAAGATGTCATCTCCAATCAGTGAAAGTGAGACTTCTTCCCTTTCAATTTGGATGCCCTTTATTTCTTTGTATTGCTGTTTGCTGAGACTACGATTTCCAGTATGATGTCAAATAACAGTTTTGTGAGTGGATACACTTGTTTGTTTGGTTTTTTTCCGGACAAAAGATGAATATTTTTACTGGTTCCCCTTTGAGGATGATATGAACTGTGGGCCGTTCCCATATGGCCATTGTTTTGCAGACATGTGTTCTCCCTATGCATATTTTGTGGGAACTTTAAATTTTTCCTGAGCAAGAATTAATGCCCATAGCACTTGAGTGGATCAGTCTTTTGAGTGTCTAAATCTCAAATTGCAAGTTACTTTATGATCCCAGGCTCCTGAATGGAGGCCCAATTCAGACTCAGAGCTGAGCTGTAGTTGTTTAAGATTATCTCCATCTCCCTCTTTCTCTCCCGCACTCTTTCTTGGGATGTGTTCTCTCACTATCATATAAATATACATTAAAGAAAAAATAAAGAACTGACTCTGTACTTTATTAAATGCTTTGTCTGCAGCTATTGAAGAATCATATATTGTTCCTCTTTCTTATATCGAGGTGGTGAATCACATTGACTGATTTGTGAATATTGCATCCCGCTTGGGCTTGGGTAATGACTGTATCAATGCACTGTTTGAATCAGTTTGCTGTTGTTTCCTTAAGAATTTTTGCATCCAAGTTCATTGGGGACATTGGCCTGTAGTTCTCTTTTTTTAGTGGCTTCTTTGATTTTGGTATCAGAATCATGTTAGCCTAATAGAATGCATTGGAAAGTGTTCCTTCAATTTTCAATTTTTGGAATAGTCTGAGAAGAATAGGTATTAACTCTTCTTTAACTCTTAGGTAGATTTTCCCTGTCAAGGGATCTGGCACTGGACATTTGTTTGTGGGGGTAGAGTTTTGATTAGGAATACGATGGTATTGCTGGTTATTCGTCTGTTCACACGTTCTCATTCTTCTTGATTCTGTTTTTTTTTTTTTTTTTTTTTTTTTTTTTTTTGGATTCTATGTTTCTGGGATTTTACTCACTTCTTCCTGTGTTTCCAATTCACTGGCATATATTTTTTCATAATATGTTCTTGTTTGTATTTCTGTGTTTTTTTTTTTTTTTTGATATTTCTCTTCTTTCTTTTTTTCATTTACTTGTGTCCTTACTCTTATCTTTTTAATAAGACATGCAGGTGTTTATAGATTTTATTAATTCTTTGTGAGTGCTGTAGCTGATTTCACTGATCTGTTCTATTGTTTGTTTGTTTGCTTGTTTGTTTGTTTCAATATAATTTATTTCTGTTGAATACTCATTTTTACCTTCCTGCTGTTGGCTTTAGACTGTGTCTTTAATCCCTATTCTAGGTAGATTTAGTGTAAGGTTAGTTTTTTTTATTTAAGATTTTTCTTGCTTATTCAGGTTGGTATTGTTCTGTACTTCCTTTGGGACCACATTTGCTTTATCCCTAAAGTGGTTGATCATTATGTTTTCATATTCATTTCTTTCCAGTGTGAAGAAAATGAAAATACTAAATCAAAAATGCATTCTCTCTCCTATGTTTATCACATTGCTTACATAACTAAGATTCAGAAGTAACAGGTTATTCAATGATAGTTGAATGCATACCGAAAACATAATTTTGTGTACGTATATAATGGAAATTTACATAGCTATAAAAAAAGAATGAGATCTTGTCATTCAGGACAGCATGGGTGTCACTAGATGGTACTACGCTAAATGAAGTAAATCACGTGAAGAAAAGCAAATACCCTTCGATTTCACTTACAGGTGGAGTATAAACGTCAAAACAAACTAACAATCAAAACAAAAGAGGAACATTCTTAAATACAGAAAACAATCTGATAGTTGTCGTAGGGGATGTCTTGGGGATGAAACAGGTAGAAGCAATTAAAATATCCCATTTTCCAGCTACAAAATAAATAAAACGTGAGTATGTAAAGTACACCATAAGGGATGTGGTCAATTGTACTGCATTGACTTTGGATATCGCTTTATAATAACTAGACACAGTTTGCTGATGATTCCATAAAATACAGAAATGGAGAATCACTACGTGATACTCCAGAAACGAATAAAACATATAATATAAATTATTCTTCCACTAAAACTTAAAATCTTCCTGGGTGAATTAAGATTTAAGATATTCACATTTTGCACTCTCCTAAGGATAGGTATAAGCTTTGGAAATATATATTTTATTCTCATTCACTTTTAATGACTTCCCACAATTGTCAAGGTTGTAATATATAATGTCAGAGAAATAAGGAATGAACTAGTTTGAAAAATTTTAAAGAATATGGCTACTTATTATAGTGTTGTGCTTTGTGAATATTTAATCTTTTTTTCCTTTAGTGTTTATTTATTTTCTCGAGAGAGAAAGAGAGTATGAGTGGGGGAAGGGAAGAGACAGTGAGACCCAGAGTCCGAAGCAGGTTCCAGGCTTTGAGCTGGCAGCACAGAGCCCAATGGGGGCACGAACCCACACAGTGTGAGAACATGCCCTGAGCTGAAGTCGGACACTCAACCGACTGAGCCACCCAGGCGCCTTTGTGGATATTTTAATGGAGGGCAGCTCAGAACTACTAAATACCCAACAGGTCACACTGATCTCTGGAGAAATCACCCTCGGTGGTGTTGGAGGCTCATGATTCAGACTCTCTGGATCATGGTACAGGTTCTCAAATCACTGTCAAGCATCTCCTCTTGGGTGAAACTTGTATTTATTTGTTATCCAGCTGCATAGTACTTGCCTCTCACACACAAAATACACACTTCCAACTTCCATCTTCCATCTGTAATATGCTGTACCACCTTCACAGAGCAATTTATTGTCAGAATATTTAGTTTCACTCCTTACCTTATTTGTGTTTTTCCTTCTTAAAGGTTAACTCCTGAAACAATTCAGTAACTCATTCATTTCTTCCTTGTGTTTATGGATTGATCACAATATCACATGGTCAGGCAGTTTTTATTTTGTTTTGTTTTGTTTTGCTTTTAAGGAACGATTTAAGAGAAAACCAGTGGGTCATTAGAAGGAAAGAAATACCAATTAGGAATTTGAGATTGTGCATTTCCTTCCCTTTTGTCTTCATTAGGTTGCTGTCTTAAGACAGATGTGAATTCCACATCTAAATAATAAAGGTAAAATAAATATTCTAATAGTGTTATGGAAAAGGATGCATGTTGCTATAAACTCATACTATAGTGAGTTTGGATTTATTCATGGGGTTTTGGATTTGCTGAAAAAGCATCAATGAGGATGAGGCTAGTGATGTTAAGGAGTACATGTGAGTAGGTCAAAGCAAGGAATCTCGTGTGTAAAGCACAAAACACCGCATGCCTTAAACTCTTTCAGAGAAGTGAGCCCATGATTTATTAGAGGAGACACTATTATCCAGATGACTCTAGTTCAGAAAACCCAGACAAGGCTATAGGTAGGCAAAGGCTGTGAAATACAATACACTTTAACATTCTAAAAATTTTGAATGCTGTCTAGGCCACATAATTTTGATATTATCCAGTAAAATCAGCAAAACATAGACATGTTAAACAAAAATGGGTGCAATGACAATATTTTTGTTTCTCAAACAATTATTTCTGTTTTAAAATTAACATTTATTTATTTTTGAGAGACAGAGCATGAGCAGAGTAGGGGAGAGACAGAGAGGCATAGAATCCAAAGCGGGCTCTAGGCTCTGAACTGTCAGCACAGAGCGCAAAGCAGGGCTTGAACCCACGAACCAAGAGATCATGACCTTAGCTAAAGTCAGACACTCAACCAACTGAGCCACTCAGGTGCCCCTCAAAATGTTATTATTTTCTTAATCACTTGGGAGGTAAAGTTTCTCTATGAGAATAGAAATGTACAAATATTAAAAAGAAATGTAAAGATACTTCAAAGCAATTTCACACTACATCCCATTCTCTTAGAAAGGATAAATCTCCTGGAAAGAGGTGAGTAATGAAAAAGACCCCCTCTCATTCCATGAGACTCGTGACTTGCCTTTTGATCACACATCTCTTTGCTATTTAGTCACTGTTAAGTTTTAGATTAAAAGTATGCTTTTTTTTTCAATTTTAGTATTGAAATCTCTTCCATACTATTCAGTTAAATAGAGACTGAAGTATTTGAATATTGATTCTTATTTCTAGCAAGTACACCGGATCAGTGGAGGTTTAACACACTCACAAATTCTCACAGAACACACAAACGCATCCCTTTTTTTTCCCTCCAGAATTTCCATTTTGTCATTCTTATTCTTGGGTAGTTTATAGCTATAATTCCTTACATATCCCAAATGGTGCAGCTCTCTGAGGCTCAGTGATGGAGGGAAGCAGAATATTATAGCCCCAAATGGTACTATCAAACATGCTTTGTAGAACCAAAAACGAGTCACTCATCTATGTTAGGATGAAGGCTAGCGACACAATGACAGTAACTGTCTATAGACCAGAATCAGTGGTCCTTCATTTACTTTGTCAAATGGAAAATCCCTTCTTGCTTTAGGATATCTTTTGACTTCTAACAAGTTGTCAAATTTATGAACTCTTTTTAACATTAGGAACAATAACATTTTGTTACGTTTTACAGCTTCGCGTTATTTCAAATAAAATATTTTCGTTTCATTTCCACTAAATACACTTGAAGAAGAAAAACCAGGTTTTAATACACTATTCCATGAAGGAAAATATGATAAGTATTCTTAGGAGATTTCTCCAGTTTATATAACGAATTGTCATAATATTCACATTCATTAGACAACTTTAGAAGCTCATTTACTGGGGCGCCTGGATGGCTCAGTCAGTTAAGCACCCGACTTCAGCTCAGGTCATGATCTCACAGTTTGTCGGGCTCTGTGCCGACAGCTCTGAGTCTGGAGCCTGCTTCAGATTCTGTGTCTCCCTCTCTCTCTGCCCCTCCCATGCTCATGCTCTGTCTCTCTGTCTCACAATAATAAATAAACATTAAAAAACTTTAGAAGCACATTTACCAATTGAAAAAAGTACAGTCTAAATATCAGATATTGCTTTATAAAAATGCCCATTAGCAACTGAGTTGCAATGGCTTTCAATGCACATAATACTATATTTACAGTGCTAATATATGAGCCCTCAGTTACTTTTATATTACATTAATACTGGTGGAAATTTATTTGTGGTTACAGTAAATAAATAATATGTATTTTTACCTACAACTATAGAAATTTGTTCACAGCAAAAATACTTTTAGCATATATTTACAGAATCCTGTGTAATTGGATATGTCTGGATAACTTTACCTCTGACTTTTATGCTTATATGCCTTCACCGTTGTAAAAATTTATTTTTGGATTCATGTGTCTGTGGAAATATGTATCCATGTGAAGGCACTTTTAGGAAAGATAACTCAATACATCAGCATAAATTTCAAAATAAGATTTAGGGCAAATTTTAAATTGTCAAAGCATTTAGATTTCAAGCAAAAATATGTAATTGTTTCTCCTTAATTCAAAAATTGAATAAGATAGTCCTGGACTTGAATCACAACATTGATGGATATTTGTAATAATGATTGGACAAACTTCTCTAAATCTTTGCTGTCTCAACTACAAAATAAAAATATTTCTCCATCTCATTTCTTTTTTACGAAATTATTTATAAATGTGCTTCAAACAGCCCAGGACACACAATAAGTGTTCGTGTAACACTGGCCATATTCACAGATTATTTAACTGGAATATATCTGCATGTTTATATACTCATTTTCTTTTCCATTCTGCATACATTCTCGTTTTCATGTTAACTGTGTGTTTGACAAATGGAGGTGATATAAAGAGCATGAGCCAAGGGAAAGTAGCAGCTTCATTTGAATAAACTAGAAAAAGATTCAATATATAGGAAGGTCCTTTCTATATTGTGTTAGTTTTGAATATTATTGATCATAGCCAAAACTGACAACATGCTCTTCCTTAGAATATTACCCTGAGTCGCATGCAAATATCCATATTGCTGAAAACAACAGAAGTGTGAAAGAAATTGATATCTCGTGGTAGAAATTGATATCTGCAGCAAAAAAGGAATCTGCTGGAAAAGCTATTATGGGTTTTAGGTCAGCAATTTTTTTTCCTTAAGTAGACACTACTAGGAAGTGAGTGTAAACAAGAAATTAAACTGGACTCTAAGCATTTGCAAGGATTCTGTCCTTTTTTTCAGACAGAAATCATGGTGTCCACAGACAATGGATTCCAGACACTTCGCTTTAATAGAAGTAATGGCTACCAACCTCTTGAAAATCCACGGATAACACTCAACTTTAAGGAATCTCTTGAGATTAATGGTATCTTCCTGGATTATGAGGCTGGGAGAGCCTCTTTTTTATAATGTGACAAAGTTGTCTCACATCTATACCTATGGAAACTGCTTTGTTAAACTCCTGAGGGAATATTTCTCTCCTGGCCCCGACTCGACTACCAAGATCAAAATGAATATTCTCTGACCGTCCTGCCCTTAAGTAAGGAAGATGTCCATGTGACTGAGGAAAAATTGCCCTACTTTAAATCTACTGAATTTTGAGATTCATATATCTAATGTATAAATATTATATTTCATACATATGAATATTTTATTTTAGAACTCAAATGATGTGGTTTCTTCTTTCTAATAAATCTAAAAAACACTTTGATGTCATAAAGTATATCTTTTTTACCATTTTAATCCACTATACGCCTATTTGTTAATGGACAATAATTAGTTGATTTGATTGCATGCTGTAAACTTTACTTGATAACAATTCAAATCAACAGAACATAAATATGATACCCTAAGGAAGTACATACTTGTGGAAATGGTGAAGGAAAGTTAATATTCAGCTGATCCCTGATTGATATGCTTTCACCTTCGTTCATGGTTTGAGATGGAAGAAGATAAGACTCTACTCTTCATCATCAGGAAATTGGGTGGAGCCCATACTCTACTAATTTTGCCCAAACCTAAAGGATCATGATGACTTTGAAAAAGAGATTTATAAACCTTTGCTATGTACGATACACTCCAAAAAAATATCTTCAAGTGAATATGTCTTCCAGTCACTGATTTCTTTATCATTTTCCCTTCACGCTGTTTAGAAGTTTCAATGACCACAATCTCCAAAGTTTTCTAATATAACAGTATCATTTATTCATCTTCTCAACAAATGCTTTTTAGGTACTGTTTATATGTGTTCCAGATAACCATTATCTAAACACCGAAGATTGTTTATCATTAACTGTAACAATGTATCTGGTACTGCCAATAAACAAGTAAACACTGACAAATAGTTTCTAATTTCAAAATGTTGTGTGTGAAAATCAAGGTATCCAGATAGAGAATATTAGTGAGTAAATCACTTTAATCTCATCATCAGGAAACCTCTCACCTGGAACATGATGCATCAAAGATGAAATTTTCCACATACATAGATCCAAATGATTCAAATAAAAACAATATGCAAAATACAGAGAGAGTGGGCCTGGGTGAGAAAGTAGAAGAAGACCTGCGGGTCTCAGATGAAGTGGGACAGAATGGTTTTAAATGAGGCTGCAGAGGTAAGTAGCTGAAGCAACATGAACAGGCTGGGCTTAAATGCGTTTTCTTTGTACTACTAACAGAGTGTTTGGGTCTGTTATAATAAAATATTTAATATATAAGTAAAGAAATGTTAAAATGAAATATTTAAGCAAAAACAAAATAATAGGAGAAGTAATTCAAATTAATACCAAATCTATCACCATAGAGTATTTTAAAAGAGGCGGCCTAAATCTGATTACCAAAATATAACTGCTCATGGCTTGATATATTATGGAGTCAAGAGAGAACATGAAGGTTTTAGGAATGATGTGTAGTTGCATGTTGAACTACTGTCCCAGAAAAAATGAGAAATGGTATGTCTGTCTGACACTTACTTAAAATATATGGGAAAAAATAATAAGAGGTTAGTCTGTCTCATGAAATTCAAAGAATACTGTGGAACCATATTTGACTTCTGCCTGGGATACTGAGAGTGAGATAAGGGCCTGGTGCTACTCTGTAGCATGATAGACAGTGCATGGCATGTGTATGACATGTGAACTGAGTAATCTGGGTGAGAATCTCATGTTTTCTGAAGGCTAGAATATGGTCCATGCCTCCTCTGGGATGCTTCCTGCAAAAGTGAATACATATTAGTAGATATTAGATTCTATATCACAGGATGGCAGGTGACTGAGATAGGAATCTTGAAAAAACAAAATACAGGCCTATTTCACCTTCCTCAAGTTAACAGCAGGAAAAGGTTATCAGATATTTGGAATGATTTAAAGAATTGAAGAGAGAAAAATGAGCCTAAAATGCCTTCTAAATGTAACTCATTATAACAATGATCAAGAAAAACTTTCTCACTTTTGTTATAAAATAATAATACTAGTAGTATTGATAATAAGTGGACCTCATTTCAACAGTAATTAAGTAAAAGTCTTCCCACTTATGTTACCTGATACAGACACTCCATAGATCCCCACTATGTGTGTTTTCCCTTATTTCAGTGAGTAATATACCCAACTCACACAATTACAAGAGTTTTCCTGGTAACCTCTAGCTCCAGGGCATTGATAAATGCTAAAGAGCAAAGATATCTATCATATGGATGAATCTTTCCACTAACATTAAAGTGTCCTGTAGAATAAGATTTGGAACATAGAAATTTCAGGGCAAAGGAGCAAATCATGTCCAACATACTTTGAAAAAATTAACATTCCAGTTACACAAGAGAGGATACAATTTCATTGTACTGAAATGCCTGAAATTCTGCTTTAATTAAAAATAAGAAAATGAGGAAGGAGTAAATGACACATTTGTAGGGAAACTCCTCTAATCCTGCCTAATCCTTTGAACTCGGCTAGATAAATAACAAATCACTTTGACTCCAAGAAATCAATATGAAAATTGATGAATGAATAAAACTGCACGTCTACAAGTAAAAGATGGCCACATCTTTTAAGGTAAGAGCTGCGGAGAGTTGATATGGGGAGAAAAGAAGTGTGAGTGCTTCAAAAGGGAGGGATCCTTGATTACAAAGAGAGGAGTGAGCTAGTAAGCAAGAGAGAGAGAAAGAAACAGTGAACTGGCAGGCAAGGGATTGCACAAGGAAATCTCTTCCAATAATCCATTGACTGGGAAAAGAAGAGGGTCTGACTATAGCAAATTATTATAAGCAGCAGAGCACAAAGTCTGCAGTTTTAGAAGTACACGCCATTGCCCATTGTCATGCCTGTTGGTTTAGCATGTTCCTGTGGGGAAGAAGGGTAGAGACCTGGGACTGGGCAGCATGGTCTAAGGATCACTTGGCATAAACAGTTCCTCTTTTTAGAATGCATTTTGGAGTGGTGTCACAGCCTCTCTGGGCCAAAAGTTCTGGTGGTGCCAATGTATTGCCTTGTTTATTTAAATAGAGACAGAGACACTAGCTGAAGACAACAAACTTGGTGGTGGACTTTTGTTGTGTTTTACCATAAACTCTGAACCATTGTGCACTTGTGCAAGGACTTTTCTGGGACAATCCAGCAAATCCCAAAAACGCGGCGAGGTCCTCCTTCATAGGACCATTGCAAGTTCCTGCTGGGTGGGTCCATAGAGTTTCCAGTTTTGTAACCTAGCCACTTGTATGATACGTAGCACACCAGTACTGTGCCTCCTGATGGGAAGACAACCCAGATACAGACAATGTGAAGGCATGGATCCTACAGAGGCTGGGGACACAAGACTGGTGATTACTATTCCTGAAGAGTAGTGGGTGCAAACTACCCACTACAGTTAGAAGACAGTGGGGGGCCTCAGCCCCCCAGATCATCAGACTGACCAAAAGCAGTGATCAATACAGCACCCCAAAGTGAAGACCAGAACTGTTTACACCAAGCTCCTCCCTGCCTCCTGCAGGTGCATCTCTGTAGAGCATGGACATCTGAAAATCAATGCAGTATGACCTTTCCCAAAAGACCAGCACAAACACTTCACACCAAGTCTACTGATCATAGAATGCTCCAATGTTTCAGTGTAGAGGGAATAGGATCTAGTTTCTATTTTATTATTTTATTTTATTATTTTATTTTATTTTATTGTTTTGCTTTTTTTTGGTTTTGTTTTATTCCATTCAATCCATTCCATGCCATTCTATTCTATTCCATTATATTCTGGTCTAGCTTCGATTAACTAGTAGATGAAAACATACATAGTTAAAACTTTCTACACAGTGGACAATGGGCAAAAACCCTCTCACTCCAGGCAAGGAGAAACCCTTCAGAATTCTGAATTGAGAGTGTGAGTAAACAAAACACAATAACAGAGTACATATTGAGGTCCCCTTTTTTATGGACCTCTACTTAATATAGCCATTAGTAGGAGTAGACACACACAAACACACACCACACACACACACACACACACACACACACAAAGAGTGCATTAGACAAAATGAAGAGATGGAGCAATTTATCTCAAAAGAAAGAACAGGAAGAAGTGGTGGCCAGTGTTTTAATAAATAGAGATATAAGCACGATGTCTAAACAGAGTTTTAAAAAAAACAATTCCAAGGAATTAAAAGAATAGATAACACTAAATAATCCCGTACTGCAGACATAAAAAAAAAAAAAATCCGATGAACCTGGAATTAAGAACTCTATAACAGAAATGCAACCTGATTGGATGACATTAAAGCAAGGGTGTTGAAACAGAAAAATAAATCAATGATATAGAGGATAAGATATGGAAAATTATGAAGCTGAAAAGAAGAGAAGAATGGTATTGTACCAAAATCTCTGCATTAGAAGTCCTAGAAAGAAGAGAGAAAATGGGGCAGAAGATTTATTTGACTATTCACATGTTTTTATTTTTTAAAAATTTTCTTTATTTTTGAGAGAAAAAGACAGAGCATGAGTGGAAATGGTGCAGAGTACAGGAAACACAGAATCCAATTCATTCTCCAGACTCTAAGCTGTCTGCACAGAACCTAGTGATATGCTCAAACTCACAAACTGCGAGATCATGACCTGAATTGAACTCATATGTTTAACGAACTGAGCCACGCAGGCGTCCCAACCATTTACATCTTTAGTGGTTCCATACAAATTTTAGAATTGTATGATCTGTGCCTTTTGTGGTTCCATACAAATTTTAGAATTGTATGATCTAAGAATGTCAGCTAAGAATGTTGGTCTTATTTTGATAGGCATTGAAATATATGTGTAGATTGATTTGGGTATTATAGACATTTTAACAATAATTATTCTTCCAATCCATCAGTATGAAATGCTTTTCTTTCTCTTTGTGTCCTATTCAATTTCTTTCATAAGCTTTCTATAGCTTTCTGAGTAAAATTACTTCACCTCTTTGTTAGGTTTCTTCTAGTATCTTAAGGTTTTTGCCACAATTGTAAGTAGAATTGATTGCTTGACAGGTATTTTCCTTAATGTGGGAGTAAAGTCAAAATTGCCAAAGCAAACCTGAAATAAGGAGCAAGAATAAAGATGTGGATCTTGTTGAATGGAAGTCCTGAGGTCATCCTGTGCTGCCCAATCGCTTTGCTTCTGTGGCACAATGAGAGCTCTGGAAGGCAGCTCTGCTGTCCTGTTCTGAATTCTTGAACCATGAGTCAGTTGAAGATCCTTGACACTACTGGTCACAAAAGGGTTATCAGAGCAATTTATGAGTTGTGTGTTCTGGGATAAATCACCTGGATATTTGTTTCACAAATATTCCTGAGGTCATTTTTCAGCTCTTGTTACAGCCAAGTAACACAGAAGCTCTAATCGCAGCTGAGAGCCACAAAGAAAAAAAATCAGTGCTTGAGCATCAGTCACTGAGGTTGATTGCTGATGCTGAACTCTGGAGGTCGTTTTCCTCAGGAAAGTGCCAACATCCACTTCTCTGGGAAGTAAAGAACTTTTGAGAACAACTGAAGCTATTGGGGAGGTAGGTGGAAGAGCAAAGCTGATAGGCTGGAGCAAATATACAGTTTGGTTTTCCAAATACAGCCTGAGAAAGATACCACATATGAAGACAGGAAAAAAAAAGAAAAAAGAAACAGAGGAAATCTAAACAGTTTTCAAGGACTGAGTGTCATCAATAGGAGAAATGAGGAAGAAGGAAGTGTCAGGTCCTTGTCATGTGGAGAGATCTGGGAGAAGGTGCCCCCACCCCTTTAAAGGTCTGGGTGGCTCATCCTGGCCATCCGCCCAACAAGTCTGTGAAGGGACAGTAAATCTGTCACTTCACAATGGAAAACGTGATACATAGTTCTATCAGCGTCTGATTAGAATGTCCCTCTCCTTTCTGTGGCCCCACACCAACTCCTTTCCTATAGAGAAACCTACGTTAAAAGTTGGAAAATGCAAACATTTTGAGACTTTGGGGCAGTGACATATAGACATATCTACATCTGGCTTATTGCCTAAACAGAAAATGCAGAGCTTTGACTTATAGCACAAAATGCAGCACACACTAAGGGGTATTTCTCAGTGTGATTTCTGGTAATGGTTTTCATGAGGATATACAATGCTCACTACAGGACTGAGCTCAATGAAGATGAAGGGCTGGTTCTCATTCCATATATCATAGCAGGATCCACACACACCCAGGAACGAAGGGAGAGGTGCAAAGCAGCAGGAGAAATACAACACATTTTGATAAATGATGATCAAGGAAGTAAGTAAACATATGGAAAAAATTCAATGCATTCTTACTTCATGTCACACATAAATGTCAATTTAAATGGTGATAGATAAACTGGGGGAGAGAAAAGCTGTGGAAGGTAGGGAGCTGTTTTTGTGGAGAGAGGACACAGAAAGAGAAACGGGGAGAGAGTGGTGCATTGGGAGAGTGCAGAAAAATCACTCCCAGCGAAAGTCGCTAGAGAGAAAGCGAATGAGTGAAAAAACTCACAAGGGCCTGAACAAAAAATAGGTTCCCCAGAGCCACCAATGAGGAGAAAGGAGAGGGTTTCTATACCATTAAGATTCTGTGAAAAGTGGAGCGCAGAGACTGAAATTCTGGATTCCAGTGACTGGTGGCACTCTGGTGAAGAGGGGCAAATCCCCAGGAGCAAGCAACAGGTTTGGAGGGGTACATGTGCCACAGAGGGAGAAGTGGTTCCCCTGCATGGAGAGCATTTGAAGAGGCCATATGGCCTCCCCACAGGCAAAGTTCCCAGTGGACCTCAGAGAGAAGCCACATTTGCCAGGATTGGCACAGGACATCAGAGGGAGGTGAAACCTGGCCTCAGCTCTGTGGTGTGATTTGCCACAATCCCTGAACCCCTAGCCCTGAGTGATCACAGACACATTTCCTGGAACAAGCCAGCACCCAGACATTGCTCAGCAAGACCTTCCCCCAGAGAGTTGGAGTGGGTCTAAGCTACAGGGTTCTCTGAAGTAAGGGGTTTGAAACATTACCCTATCAGAGATAAAACTCTGGAGGGAGGTGCTACCTGGCAGGATGATGGATTAGACAGGGACAGGGCAAAAGGCAGGGAGTAGACAGATAAATGAGACAACGCAGTCATACTTGATCCCAGGTAAGTGAGAGTACAAAATTCCTGTGCCAGAGACTAGAAACTAGGGGAAGCCATTTCCACATCTTCTGCACAGCACATACACGTGCATACACTTTAAGACACTCCATACCAATTCATCCCAGTAAGCTAAGAGCTCTACCTAGTGGAAAAAGGAGACTTTACACTGAATGATCCCCAACTCCACCATCCAAGCACATCGCTTAAAAGAAAACACAAGACCATACACATGCTTAGTATAGGGGCTACAAAGTGCTTCATAGTTTTAATTCTAGGGGAAACTGGATGTACCTTCATTCAGGTTTCATTCTGTGTGCTGGTTCATTTATTCAGGTTTTCATTTCCTTGCTTTGTTTTTATTTATTTTGTTTTTACTCTGTTTTTTATTAAATGATTTTCTCCTTTTAATTTTTTTTTCCTTTGCTTGGATACAGAAAGAGAAAAAATATTTCATTTTCTTTTTTAAATTCTGTTTTTTATTTTAAAAATTATTTTATTACTGTTTTTGTAAGTTTATAATTCTATATCACTTTATTTCATGTCATCCTATTTTATTATATGTATTTTTTTAATTTTAATTTTTTTTCTTACCTGTTTTCCTTTAATTTCTATACTTCATTTTTGTCCCTATTCTACCAAGCTTGTTTCAACAAGCAGACCAAAACACATATAGAATCTAGTTTCCTTTATTTGATTTTTTTTCAAAATTTTAAAGTTTTATTCTTTGATTAATTGTTTTTTTCCTTGTTCCAAAAAATGACAAAATGAAGAAATTCACTCCAAGAGAAATAACAGGAATAAATGCCAGTCAGGAGCTTAAGCAACAGGATAGAAGCAAGATATTTGAACTAGAATTTAGAACTATGATTATAAAATTATAAGCTGGGGTTGAAAAAGCATATCTACACCTTTCTGTGGAGATAAAAGAAGTAAAATCTAGTCAGGACAAATAAAAATGCAATAACTGAAATCCAATCTCAAGTGAATGCCTCAGCAGCAAGGATGGACGAAGGTGAGCAGTGAATCAGTGATATAAAAGATAAACTTAGGGAGATTAATGAAGCAGAAAAAAGCCAGAAAGGAAGTTAAAAGAGTACACTACTTGAGAACTCAGTAACTTATTAAAAAGGAATAATATCCAAAATCACTGGAATCCAAGAAGATGAAGAGAGAGAAAAACAGGCAGAACGTTTATATGAACAAATTATAGTGGAAAACTTTCCTAATCTAGGGAAGGACACAAACATCAAAATCCAATAAGTACAGAGAACTCCCAGTAGAATCAACAAAAACCAACCATTAACAAAGCATATCATAGTCAAATTCACAAAACACACAGAGAAAGAAATAAGAAATCACCAGGGGAAAATCCAAAGTCCTTAATCTATAAGGAAAGTCAGATTAGTCTCAATGCACACCGAACTATAGAAACATGGCATGCCAGAAAGGATTGGATAGATATAATCAATGTGCTGAATCGAAAAATTTAAAAAAATAGGATGTGCCGCCAAGAATTCTTAATCCAGCAAGGTTGGATTCAAAAGAGGAAAAGAGATACGAGTTTCCCAGAAAAAACAAAAACTAAAAAGAGTTTGAGACCACTAAACCAACCCTGCAAGAAATTTAAAGGGAGATAGTTTGCGATGATCTTTTCCCATTCCGTTGGTTGCCTATTCGTTTTGTTGGTTGTTTCTTTTGCCGTGCAGAAGCTTTTTATCTTGATGAGGTCCCAATAGTTCATCTTTGCTTTTAATTCTCTTGCCTTTGGAGACGTGTCGAGTAAGAAATTTGTGCATCTTAGGTCAAAGAGGCTTTTTCCTGTTTTCTCCTCTAGGATTTTGACGGTTTCCTGTCTCACATTCAGATCTTTTATCCATTTAGAATTTATTTTTGTGAGTGGTGTAAGAAAGTGGTCTAGTTTCATTCTTTTGCATGTTGCTGTCCAATTCTCCCAGCACCATTTGTTAAAAAGGCTGTCTTTTTTCCATTGGATAGCAGCACTTTCGACAATAGCCAAATCATGGAAAGAGACCAAGTGCCCATCAACTGACGAATGGATAAAGAAGTTATGGTACTTATATACAATGGACTACTACGTGGCAATGAGAAAAAATGAAATCTGGCCATGTGTAGCAACATGGATGGAACTAGAGGGTATTATGTTAAGTGAAATAAGTCAGTCAGAAAAAGACAGATACCATATGTTTCCACGAATAGGTGGACTTTGTGAAACTAAGCAAAAACCAGGGGGAGGGGAAGAGGGGAAAGAAAAAAAAGACACAGAGAGGGAGGGAGATAAAACATAAGAGACTCTCAAAGACTAAGAAAAAACTGAGGGTGAGGGGGATGAGGGAGGGGGGAGAGGGGGTGATGGGCATTGAAAAGGGCACATGTTGGGATGAACACTGGGTGTTGTATGTAAACCAATTTGAAAATAAACTATTATAATAAAAAAAAAATAAAAAAAAAAATAAATAAAGGGAGATAGTTTGAGTGGAGAAAAGATGAAACACAACAACAACAACAAAAACAAAAATCAAAAACAACAACAAAGACTAGAAAGGACAAGAGAGCATCAGCAGAAATTCCAACTCTAAGGCAACACAAAGGCAATATACCCACAGCTTTCAGTACTCACTCAAAATGTCAATGGACTAAAGACTCCAATCAAAAGGTAGAGTAATGGATGGATAATGAAACAAAGTTCATCTATATGTGATTTACAAGAGACCCACTGTAGACCGAAACACACCTTCAGATTGAAAGTAAGGGATGCAGGATCCTCTATCATGATAATGATGGAGAACAGAATGGTTACAACAAGCTCTGTCCAAATGAGCCAACCACTCTGTAGAGAAACACCGGAAATGTCTCTCCCTTTACTTTACAAAGTCCTACATAGTTTGGTTTTTAGGCACAACTGGATGAAATTTCAATCGTATTTCTTTCTTTTACCTGGTACATCTGTTCAATTTTTGTTGTTGTTGTTGTTTGTCTTTCTTTTCTTTTCCTATTCTTGAACACAGAAACTGAAAAATTATTTTTATTTTCTGTTTTATAAAAAAAAAACCTACTTTTTTCTAGTATTTTTTACTCTTTTGTAAGTTTTTAAAATTTATTTTACTTTAATCATTTGTATTTATTTAGTTCATTTTTGAAAATTTTCAAATGTTTTACTATTTTTTCCATCTTTTTTCTTTTTCTTTTTTCTCTATCAAGCTTGTTTCAACAAACAAACAGATAAAAACACACCTAGGATATAGCATACTTTATTTGATACTTTTGTGCTATTTTAATTTCTTAATTTCATTTTTTTAAATTATTTTTCTTCCTTCGTACTGATGAAACAAAGGAATTCACACCAAAAGAAAGAATGGGAAAACTTCACAGCCAGGAACATAATCGACACAGATACAAGCAAGATGTCTTAAACAGTATTTGGAATCATGATAATGAGAATACTAGTTGGGGTGAAAAAAGAATAAAATCCTTTTCGGCAGCGAAAATAAAAATAAAATCTCCACAAGACTGGAATTAAAAATGGTATAAATGATCTGCAATCTCGAATGATTGCCACAGCAGCAAGGATGGTTGAGGCAGAGCACTGAATCGGCAATATAGAGTACAAACTTATAGAGAATAATGAAGCAGAGAAAAAGAGGGAGATTAACGTAAAAGAGAACAATATGAGAGTTAGAGAACTCAGTGTCTCATTAAAAGGAACAATTTCCAAATCATAGAAGTCACAGTAGATGAAGAGAGAGAAAAAGAGTAAGAAGGTTATGGGAGCATATCAAAGCAGAAAACTTTCCTCATCAAGGGTAAGACACAGACAGCAAAATCCAGGAAGCACAGAGAACTCCCTTAGATTCAACAAAAAATGAACATCAACAATTAATTTCATAGTCAAATTCACAAAATACTCAGGCAAGGAAAGAATCATAAAGGCAGTAAAGGAAATAAAAAACAAAAAACAAAAAACAAAAAACAACCATCCTTAACCTGAAAGGGAAGACGGATCAGGTACACAGTAGACCTATCCACAGAAACTTTGTCAAGCCAGAGGAATGGCAGGACATATTCAATGTGCTGAATTGGAAAAAAAAAAATATGCAGCTACAAATTCTGTATCCAGCACGGCTGTCATTCAGTACAGGAGGAGAAATAAAGTTTCCCAGACAAACAAAAATGAAGAGTGTGTGACCACTAAACCAGTCCTGCAAGAAATTTTAAGGGTGACTCTCTGAGGGTAGGAAAGACAAAACAAAGCAAAAAAGAACAAAAACAATAAAGACTAGAAATTACCAGAGAACACCACCAGAAAGTCTGACTCTACAGGCAACACAATGGGAATAAATTCATATTTTTCAGTACTCACTCTAAATGTGAATGAACTAAATGCTCCAATCAAAAGACAAAGGGTATCAGAACGGATATGAAAACAAGATCCATTTATATGCTGTTTACAAGAGACCTATTTTAACCTAAAGATACCTTCAGATTGAAGGGAATGGAGAACTAGCTATCATGCTAATGGTCACTAAAAGAAAGCTGGAGTAGCCATACTTGTATCAGACAATCTAGATTTTAAAGTAAAGACTGTTACATGAAATGAAGAAGGGGATTATATCATAATTAAGGGGTCTAACCATCAAGAACTAACAATTTTAAACATTTATGCTTGAGCTCCAAACACGGCAGAACCTATATATATCAATGCATCACTAATGTATAAAATTGTATTGATAATAATACCATAATAATAGAGAATTTCAACAATGCAAAACTTGTTGAATCCCTGAAAAACCGCTACTACATAATCGTACACACTTTTCTGGGGTGTTCTGGCACTGGCTGCAGTCTCTGGGCATTTGCAGCAGCATGGTTGCAGGAACATACCAGGTGTGGGCTGGCACGCAGCCATTGCTTGGCAAGGCACTCCCCCAGAAGAGTGCTTATAGCACTGGACAAATCATCTAAACAGAAAATCAACAAGGAACGATGGCTTTGAGTGACACACTGGACCCAGATGGACATGACAGATATGTTCAGAAAATTTTGTCCTAAAAGCCCAAAACGCACATTCTTCTCGAGTGCACATGGAATATTCCCCAGATTAAATCCCATACAGGGACACAAATCAGCCCTCAACAAGTACAAAAAGATCGAGATCATACCAAGCACAAATTAAGACCACAATGCTATGAAACTCAAAATCAACCAAAAAAATTTTTTTTGGAAAGCTAACAAATATTTGGAGAATAAGAACATCCTAGTAAAGAATGAAGAAGGTAACAAAGAATTTAAAGAGGGTTAAAAAGAACATGGAAGCCAATAAAAATGACAACACCACAGCCAAACCCTCTGGTGGTCATATAAGGCAAGTCCAGGCCTTCCTAAAGAGGGAAGAAAGGTATCAGATACACAACCTAATCCTACACCTTAAAGAGGCTGAAAAAAGAACAGCAAATACAACTCAAACCCAGCATAAGACAGGAAGAAAACAAACAAACAAACAAACAAATTAAAGCTATCAAAACGAAAAATATAGTAGAACATATCAATGAAACAAGGAGCTGGTGCGTTAACAAAATTGATAAGCAATTAGCCAATTTGAACAAAAAGAAAAAAAGAATGGACCCACATAAATACAATCAAGAATGAAAGAGGAGAGGAGATCCTAGGTGGCTCAATCAGTTAAGCGTCCCACTTGGGCTCAGGTCACAATCTCGCGTTTTGCGAGTTCAGTCCCTCTCGGGCTCTGTGCTGACAGCTCAGAGCCTGGGTCCTCCTTCGGATTCTGTGTCCCCCCCCTTATCTCTGCCCCCTCCCCTGCTAATGTTCTGTCTCTCTGTCTCTCAATAATAAATAAACGTTAAAAATTGAAAAAAAATAATGAAAGAGGAGAGAGCACAACCAACACTACAGAAATACAAACCATAATAGAAGAATATTATGAGCAACTATACAGCATAAAAATGGGCAATCTGGAAGAAATGGGGAAATTACTAGAAACATAACCTACCACAACTGAACCAAGAAAAAATAGAAAATTTGAAGAGTCATAACCAGTAAAGAAATTGTGAAACAAAATCTTCCAAAAAATAAGAGTCCATGGTTGACTAGATTTCCAGGGGAATTCTACTAAAAATTTAAAGAAGAGTTACCATCTATTTTTTGAAGCTGTTCCAAAAATTAGAAATGGAAGGAAAATTACAAACTCTTTTATTAAGAATTACCTTGATTCCAAACCAGACAAAGATCCCACTAAAAAGAAGAACTACAGACCAATTTCCCTGATGAACATGGATGCAAATACCCTCTACAAGGTATTAGCCACCCGGATCTGACAATACATTAAAAGAATTATTCACCAGGATATAGTGGTATTTATCCCTGGGAGGCAGAGTTGGTTCAATATCTGCAAAAAAAAATCAATTTAATACATTACATCAATAAAAGAAAGGACAGGAAACAGATGATTCTCTAAATAGATGCAGAGAAAGCATTTGACAAAATATAGCATTTTTTCTTGAAAACAACCGTCAAGAAAGTAGGGATGTAAAGATCATATCCCAGGATCATATATACATATCAAAGCTGTATATAAAAGCCCCAACAATGATATCATCCTCACTGGGAAAAATTGAGGGCTTCCCCCTAAGGTCAGGAACATGACAGAGATGTCCACTCTTTCCACTCTTAGTCAACATATTATTGGAAGTCCTCTCATCTCAGGAATCAGACAACACAAAGGAATAAAATACATCCAAATCAGTAAGGAAAAAGTCAAAATTTCACACTTTGCAGACGACATGACTCTATATGGAACACTCAAAATATTACACCAAAAAACTGCTATAACTGATCCATGAATTCAGCAAAGTCGCAGGATATAAATTCAATGCACAGATATCAGTTACATTTCTATACACCAATGACGTAGCAACAGAAAGAGAAACCGAGGGAGGAATTGATCCCTTTTACAATTGCAACAAAAATCATAACATACCTAGGGATAAACCTAACCAAAGAGGTGAAAAATCCATACACTGAAAACTATAGAAAGTTTATGAAAGTAATAGAACACATAAAAAATGGAAAAAAATATCCCATGCTCATGTATTGGAAAACCAATATTGTTAAAATGTCGAAACTAACCAAAGCAATCTACATATTCAATGCAGTTCCTATCACAGTAATTCCAACTAACTTACCATTGGTAGAACAAACTATTCTAAAATTTGTATGGAACAAGAAAAGACCCTGAATGGTCAAAGCAATCATTAAAAAGCTGGAGACATCACAATTCTGACTTCAAGCTGTATTACAAAGCTGTAAAAATCAAGACAGTATGGTACTGGCACAAGAACATACACATAGATCAATGGAACACAATAGAGAACCCAGAAATGGGTCCACAATCTTATGGCCCATAACCTTTGATGAAGCAGGAAAGAATATCCATTTGAAGAAAGACAGTCTTTTCAGCCAACGATGTTGGGAAACTGGACAACAACATGCAAAATAATGAACCTGAGCCACTTTCTTACATCATATACAAAAATATACTCAAAATGGATGAAAGACCTAACTGTAAATAGGAAGCCATTAAACTCTTGGATGAGAAAGCAGGCAACAAGCTCTTTGACCTTGGCTGCAGCAACTTTTTACTTGACATGTTTCCGTAGGCAAGGGGACAAAAGCAAGAATGAACTACCGGGACCTCAACAATATAAAAAACAAACAAACAAACAAACAAAACTTCTGCACAGCCAATGGAAGATTAAAAAAAATTCTCAATAGCAAAGGAAACAATCAAAAAAATAAAATAAAAAACTAAAAGGTAATGAACAGGTTGGGAGAAAAATATTTGCAATTGCATGTTGGATAAAAGGTTAGTGTCCAAAATCTACAAAGCACTTATTAAACTCAACAACCAGAAAACAAATCATCCAGTAAAAAATGGGGAAAAGACATGAATAGACACTTTTCCAAAAAAGACATCCAGATGGCTAACAGACACATGAGGAAACGTTCAACATCATTCATCATCAGGGAAATACAAATCAAAACCACAATGAGATACCATGTCACACCTGTCAGAATGGCTAAAATTAGCAACTCAGATTAAAACAAATGTTATCAAGGATGCGAGAAAAGGGAATCATGTTGTAGTGCTGGTGAGAATGCCAACTGGCGCAGCCACCAGGAAAACAGAATGGAGGGTCCTCAAAAAAATTAAAAATAGAATTACCCTTTGGCCCAGTGTTTGCCTTACTAGGTAGCTAACCTAGTTATATAGGGAGTGCTGTTTTGAAGGGGCACACGCACCCCAATGTTTATAGCAGCACTATCAACAGTAGCCAAATTTTGGAAAGATTCCAAATGCTCAACAAATGATGATTGGATCGAGATGAAGTGATATGTGTATAGATACACACACGCACACACACAATGGAATATTACTTGGTGGTCTAAAAGAATGCCATCTTGCCATTTGCAACAATGTAGATGGAAATCAAGTGTATTATACTAAGCAAATTAAGATAGAGTAAGAAATATATGAAACAATTTCACTCATATGTGGAAGCTGAGATTCAAAATGATGAACATAAGTGAAGCGAAGCAAAAATAATATAAAAACAGGGAGACAAACCATAAGAGACTCTTAAATACAGAGAACAAACTGAGGATTGCTGAAGGGGAGGTGGGTGGGGGGGATGGGCTAAATGGGCAAGAGACATTAAGGAGGGCACTTGTTGGGATGAGCCCTCGGTGTTATACACAAGTGATGAATCACTAAATTCTTTTCCTGAAATCATTATTACCCTCTACGTTAGCTAACACGGATGTAAATGTAGAAATTATAAAAATAATAAATAAGAATTAAAAATTAAAAAATAAAAAATAAAATGTAATATTTTCAAACAATGAAAATGGATAAATATTGCCACATGAAACATTCAGGTTTATTAACAGATACAATATTTAACTAAAAGAATAAGACAATAAAAAACACAAAAATATGACTCCATTGATAGAAATGATTCAAATGGGAAAACAAATTATATTGTATAGGAGTTCAGGAAATACTGTTTTTATAAAAAGGAATTAAAAATGACAATTATAACAGTATCCACTAACTCAGAGCAGTGCATTCCTATCAGGCAAGGTTCCATAACCTCACCTTATTTCCATTTTGGGTCAACTGATTCTTTGTTGTGGGGCCTATTGTATGCAATGTAGAATGTTTATTGGCATCTCTCTCCATTCCCCACTATATGCCGGGAGCAACCGTATTCCTTGCCCTGCTATGACAATTAAAACTGACTCCGTATACTGCCAAATATCCCATTGTGTAGGGAGAGTTGTATCATTGTAGATGCTTGGGTAGAGAGAGGAGAATATGATAAAAAGGAGCATCCTGGAGGAGTTCTATGTATTTTTTACCTGATTTACAGGAGTTTGATTTTATACTTTTTTCATAGATTTCACCTGCATGTTTTCAAACGTCTTCTCTGTACGTTCTATAATTCACAACGCACACATGCACACATGCACACACCCATGCAAATTAATGCACTGTTAATTTAAAAATAAAATTTTGACTTATATTCTCAATCTGTCCTTTTTCACATGCCATCGATATTGTGCCAGTCCTTGGAATAATTCCATGGAGCCGAGCTATAGGAAAGTTCCTCAGGATAATTGTTATTACCCCCTCCGCCTTCTTCTCCATCTGCCGCTGAAGGAGTCACAGATGTGGTTTAGCTGCTTCTTTGATGCAGATATTTTAAGCAAGATGTTAGTGGTGAGACATTACTAAAGTCTACTAAAGTCATTGCAACTGTGAATACCAACATTTGATTGTACCCTCTCATGTATGAAAGTAAGATATTCCTGGGTCTAAGAAACTGGAATTATTTTTAGACAGTAAGTGTTCACCTACACTTGACAAGGATGTAACTTGAGCCTTTTACATCTCTAACATGGTCTGAATCCTGCTTCGAGTTACCATAAAGCACTATAGAATGAAGACTCAAAAGTTTTATGGGAAGGACACAATTTGATTCATAAGAGTTCTTTTATCTCCTTTGTTTATTCCTCTTCTTTATAACCATAGAACACAATGAGGAAAATACCATTTCAGGGTTTTTTCTGATGTTTTATCATGAGCGGAATATGTTTCATTCAATGTTCATTTCAAAAGTCATATACTACAAAATACATCTCTCAACCTTGTCATTTAAAATAGTAATATAACTATATATTTTGCCTATTTGAATTTGTATTATCATTAGATTATCTATGAGTGCAATGCTTGTCTTAAACTAAACCCTAAGCCCTTAAGGCTGCCTCTGTATTGTTCAATGCTACATATTCAGAGCCTCTAACTAAACACATAATAGAAATTGTTTTCTTGTTGACTGATCAACATGTAAAAATTCAGGTTATGAGTAAATAAGTTAAAGAATAAAATAATCGAAGTAGTACACAATAAGTATTAAACACCAATAACCTTTGAAATAAAAATAGAATAAAACAATATTCAGAAAATATTCTAATCATGTAACACAATTCTTGCAGTGGTCATTTCTGTGTAGTGAGTGCAAAATATTTCATAAAATATTATTTACCACTTCACGTACTGTGGTATTTTTAATAAAATATTAAAGCGATTAAACTCACTGACAACAAATAAAATGATGTATAAAGGTTTAAGCTCTGTAGGTCTAGAAGGCTGGGAAGATAGAAGAATTTAGGGTTCTGGGGCGCCTGGGTGGCTCTGTCAGTTGGTTGAGTGTCCGACTTCGGCTCAGGTCATGATCTCGCGGTCTGTGAGTTCCAGCTCTGCGTAGGGCTCTGTGCTGACAGCTCAAAGCCTGGAGCCTGCTTCAGATTCTGTGTCTCCCCCTCTCTCTGCCCCTCCCGCACTCATGCTCTGTCTCTCTCTGTCTCAAAAAAAAATAAACATAAAAAAAAGAAGAAGAAGAATTTGAGGATCTTAAGCTCACCTCATTCCAGGGAGTCATCTCCGTGGAGGTGACAGCCATATCACTGCAACTAACTCAAAAAAAGACTCAAAGGCTGGCATGTCAGACATTCCAAAATTAATCACAGAGAAGCCACATTTAAAAAAAAATGCGGAGACAAGGTTGAGACCAAAAGCTTTGCTAGAGTAACCACGAATTGAAAGGGGCAGGAGTGCATCACAAATATTGAGAAGTGAGAGGATCAGGGCCTGCACTCCATGCACCCCAGCCATGGAGGACCCACACTGAGAATATGAGTCATCTTCACACTTTGCTTGGAAAACCAAGCTTAACTTGGTGAACTTGTGAATCTTAGCTTTGTGGGTTTTTACAATCAGCAGAGCTTAACTCTTGTTACTTTAAGAGTTACAGTTACTTGTTTCTTGTTACTCTTGTTACTTGTCATCAGTAGGTTTATGTCTGATTGAGCTGGAGGGCACTACGAAACTGAGTCCCTGATCTTAAGGATACTCTATAACAAATAACACCTCCAATATAGCATTGAAGCAGCAGTTGGATAAGATCCTAGGCTATTCATAAGGAAGATATATTTACTTAACTCAGAATGTGTTCTTGAGGTGTAGGAATTTTTAGAATTTCTCAAAAAGAAAGACCTGGCAGTTCCATTTCTCTCCCTCTTCTCCAAGCTTAGTTAGCCAGACACTTGTGGGAACCAGTAGGAGCAATCCCCATCTATCTAGCTACAACACATGACCTGTTCCCATAGTTTTCTGGGAAACTACCCCACAAAATAGTCCTCCCTCCAATGAAACTCCAACCCTGAAACACACTGCAAGCAACAGTGGCAGGGACCAGTGCTACTTCAAAATGACTCCTGCCCTGTGGAAAAAAAGAAAAAAAGCCACGCACATCAGTGTGCTTGCAATCCCACCAGCCAAACACTATAGCTGGGAGGGCAGAGAATTTCCTGTCATCAGAGAAACTGGAGCCTCAGGAAATAGATGAGGGTCAGGCATCTAGTCTGGCTGCTGGCCCAGTTCAACAACAAAAACCTCTCAGAAGCAGCACGGGATGTGGGAAGCCCTGAAGTTCACTATGACTAAAGCTTCAAAAGACAGACCAGGAATAGACATCTGTCTTTGGCAGGCCCAGCCCACCAATGAAAATTTCCCAGGGGACAGCACAGGGAGAGAGCCCTGAGACCAGTGTGAAAACAGTTCTAGAAGATAGATTGAGGGCAATTCATCTGTCTTGCTACTGAGACCAACCTACTACAAGCCTGCAGCAGCCCCAGGCTGTCCCCAATAGAACACGGATCAAACCTGTCCCAGCGCATGATACCAGACAAAGTGTACAAATGCAGCCAAATGGACCAAAAACATAGACACTCAGATGCAGCTAAGTAGGGTGCACAGTATAAGAGACACCTCTGAAATGTCTGATTATGGTATACTAAAGGGCACCACAATACCTCTTCATCATAAAGCCACAACTTGCAACTCTAGGCGACATGGCTGACTTTTCTAACACAGAAAAATAAACACGGAGTTAGACAAAATGAGAAGACAGAAAAACATGTCTCAAAAAATGAATAGGAGAATAATTGTAGGGGACTTTAACCCCCATTTAGATCTATGGATAGACTATCCAAAGAGAAAAAAGAAATGGTGTCTTTAAAAAACACATTGGATCAGATGGCCCTAAGAATTATATTCAGAACATTCCATCCAAAAGCAGAAGAATACATTCTTTTCAAATGCATGTGAAACGTTCTTCAAAATAGAGCACACTTTAGGCCAGAAAACAAGTCTTTTTTTTTTAATGCTTATTTATTTTTTTGTGAAAGAGAGAGAGAGAGAGAGAGAGAGAGAGAGAGAGAGAGAGGATGAGCAGGGGGAGGGTCAGAGAGAGAGAAGGGGACACAGAATCCAAAGCAAGCTCCAGGCTCCAAGCTGTCAGCACAGAGCCCGATGCAGGGCTTGAACTCACAAACCGTGAGATCATGACCTGAGCCAAAGTCAGGCATCAACCAACTGAGCCACCCAGGTGCCCCAAGAAAATAAGTCTTAATCAATTCAGAATATTGAAATCACATTATGCATCTTTTCTAACTACAACACTATGAAACTGGAAAGATATAGCATATATAGCTATAATATACAGCAATACAGCCTTAACCAAGGAAAACTTAACCAAGTAAAACTTCAACTAAGCAATGTAAAAATAACTAAAGTAGCTAGAAAAGGTAGACCACAGATCCAAAACAGCCCAGAGAGGGAATTATAAAGATTAGAGTAGAAATAAATGGAATAGATACTTAAAACACACACACACACACACACACACACACACACACACACACACACACACAGCAAAACTGATCAATGAAACTGAATTCAGGAACTAGTTCTTTGCAAAGAGAAACAAAATTGTTAGACTTTACTCAAATTCATAGAGGAAAGAGGGGGAAGGGAAATGACTCAAATAAATAAAAGCAGAATGAAGTAAAGGATGAGAAAAAACAAATAACACCCCCAAAATACAAAGGACTATGTGAGAACACTAAGAAAAAGTATATGCCCGAGACATTGGACAGTCTAGAAGAAATGGGAATTACTTTGAAACATACAATCTTCCAAAATTTAAGATATGAAAGAAATGGAAAATTTGAATACACTGATCACTATCAATGAAATTGAACCAATAGTCAAAAAATGTCCAGCAAACAAAGGTCCAGGATTAAACTATTTCACAGGTGTATTCTCCAAACATTTAAAGAAGATATAATAGCATTTTCTCGAAAATTTCCAAAAAATAAGTGGAAGGAAAGCATCCAAATGCATTCTACGAGGTCAGCATTATCGTGACTCCAAAACTAGAAGAAGAAAAAAAAAATCAAAATTCCAGGCCAATATCTCTGATGAATATAGATTTAAAAATCTTCAATAAGGAATTAACAAACAAAACCTAAAAAATGTTTTAGAGGGCGCTTGGGTGGCTCAGTCGGTTTAGTGTCCGACTTCGGCTCAGGTCATGATCTCACAGCTGGTGAGTTCGAGCCCCGTGTCGGGCTCCATGCTGACAACTCGGAGCCTGGAGGCTCCTTCAGATTCTGTGTCTCCCTCTCTCTCTGCTCCTCTCCCACTCATGCTTTGTCTCTCTCTGTGTCTCAAAAATAAATAAATGTTTAAAAAATGTTTTAGAAATCATTCAGTATGATCAAGTGAGATTTATTCCAAGGGTACAAGGATGGCTAAATATTTCTAAATCTATCAACATGACACATTACATTAACATAAAAAAGAGGATGGAAAATATACTAATATCAACAGATGCATAAAATTTTTCAGCAATGTACAACATCAAATTTTGAAAACAACTCACAAAAGAGTGAGTTGTTAGAAGAAACAAACCTCAACATGATAAAGAACATATGTGAAAACCCCAGATATAAATCAACTCAAAAGTGAAAAATTTAAAGATATTCCTCTATGATAAGTAACAACAGAGGTATATCCATTCTATCAGCATAGTAATGGAACTCCTAGCTACAGGAGACACACATGAAAGAGAAATAAAAGGGATCCAAATGCCTAAGGAAGAAGTAAAACATTCACTATTTGCACCTGACATGAAGCAACATATAAAAAGCACTTGAGACATTAAAAAAACAATAACAACAAAAAAACAAAAACAAAAACATGCACAAACATACACACATAAAAATAAAAACTACTACAACTGGTAAATACATTTAGTAAAGTCACAGGATACCAAATTAATACAGAGAAATATGTTGCATTTTTTACACTACTAATGAATTAGCAGAAAGAAAAATTAAGAAAATTTCTTTCACCCATGTACCAACAAGAATTAACTACCTAGAAATAATTTAACCAAGAAAATGAGGGATCTGTACTCTGAAAACTATAGAGCATTGATGAAAAATTGATGATAACATAAACAATGGAAAGATATTTAATGCTAATGGATTGGGAGAATTAATATTGTTAAAATGGCCATACTATGAAAGCAAACTACAGATCAAATTCAATCCCTGTAAAAATACCTACATTTTCAGGCAGGAAGTTAAGCTGGCAAAGAAGTGGGTATCCCTGGGTTTTCTTCCTCCCTCAAACATAACTGTATTGATGTCTGATTACTTGGGACAGCCCAGAAACTAGATCTGCAGTGTGGCAGAAGGATATTCACAGTAGAAGGAAGGCAGCTTAGTGATCTAAGGTGTCTGGATGGGAATTGGGGGAGAGAAAATGGTGGATCCATGGAAGGGGGGCAACTCTTTCTATGGAGAAACAAAAGGGAGAGAGAGAGGCATTGAAAAGGGTGGCATTGAACTAGCACAAGAGAAAAACCTTTCTGAACTGAGGACTGGGGAGTGAGAAATTCTGAGTGTTTGCATTCTGTTTGCAAAGAGATTTTAGATCTCACACTCTGAGGTTTTGTAAGTGTGTGAATTTCTCAGGAGTGGAGCTGTTGTGTGTGTTCCTGGGTAGGAGGGCTCTGGCCCCCAAATGCATAGTGTTGTGGAGTTATCTCTGGGGTGCCCTGGGGGACAACAGTAGCCTTCGTGGAGTCCTTTTGGAAGAGGGTTTATTGCCTCTCCAAGTACAAAAGACCCTTTCGTGCCAGCCCAAGTCCTTTCATCATTAGATTGTAGAGGCTCTACTCTGGAGGAGAGGAGCTGATCCACGCAATGCTGGTCCTTTAAGACTTTGAGTTTTGAATCCCAAACCCATGCCAAAGAAAAAACAGAGGACAGATTTGGGGCAAGGGAGGCTAGCTTCACCTGCTAATCTGTGAAGGCTGACTGAATAGCAGGGATTGAGATCCCCAGTCCTAGGAGGAGAGATGGGGGTTGCACCATTTTCTCCTCACAACCAACATAGTGGGACTTCAGAGGGCAACACAGTATCCCCCAGTGACTGCAAGACCCACTTTCACCAAACCCTTCCCCTCTGTGTCTATCAGCTTGTGACAATTTACTGAGTAAAAGGTGACACTGAGCTAAAGCTGCCCTTTCCTCCAGACCAGGAAAGTCAGCAAAACAGCACCCAGGCACCAACAGACAATATTTTTTTTTAATCAGGCCCATAGTTTCTGATTTCTGTTTTATCATTTCCTTTCCACTTTTTTTTTTTTAAATCAGACTTTTTATTTTTCTCTTTTTCCTTCTTTTCTCTTTTCGTTTGCTCTTTTTTTTTCTCCCCTTTCCCCATATTTTTCCTTAGTATCAGCCTTTTGGTTTTTTTTTTATTCTTTGGTTTATTTGGTTTTTGTTTTTTAATGTCATTGTTTTTGTTGTTGTTTCGGTGTTGTTTTTTTTTTTTTTCTTTTTATGGATCAGGCTACCCCCTACATTTCCCCCCAAGATTACAGCAACAAACCCTAGTTAAAGGTTAAATCATTTCACCACTGCAAGCAAGGGGAGCTCTGCAGAAGACTGACTAGAGAAAAAGAGCAACCGAAACATAGGAGCAGAGTGCACACAGCATACACTAGAAACACTTTCTGGAGTCCCAGGACCTGGACAGGGTATGACCCCTTTAAAAATCTTTTTAAGGTTTATCTGATTTTGAGAGGGACAGAACATGAGCAGGAGAGGGGGAGAGAGGGAGGAAGACACAGAATCCGAGAAGCAGACTCCAGGCTCTGAGCTGTCAGCACAGATCCTGATACAGAGCTCTAACTCACCGCCAGAGATCACGACCAGTACCGTAGTCAGATATCAACTCCTTTAGCCACGCAGATGCCCGGACTCTTTTTTAGTACTCCAGGTGCAGAAACATAACAAGCTTTTTAAAGATGCACAAGACGGAAATTTAGCCAAAATAGCAAGATGGAGGAATTCTCCCCAAAAGAAAGGTCAAATAAATCACCCACAGGGACTTTCTCAAAAGAGATACAAACAATATATCTGAACAAGAATTTAGAATAACAATATTAAGTCTACTAGCTGGGGTGGAAAAACGAATAGAAAACACCAGAGACACCCGTGCTGCAGAGATCAAAGACCTAAGAACTAGTCAGGATTTATTAAAAAAATACTATAAATAAGATGAAAAATAAACTAGATACGGTGACAGTCAGGATTCTACGAAGCCACTAACGTTATTCCAAAAAAAAAGACCTCACTAAAAAGGAGAATTACAGGCCAATATCCCTGATGAAACGGTATGCAAAAAATCTCAACAAGATACTACCTAATCAAATTCAACAGTGCATTAAAAGAATTATTCACCATGATTAACTGGGATTTATTCCTGGGCTGCAGGGCTGGTTCAGTATTTACAAATCAATCCATGTGATACATCACATCAACAGAAGAAAGAATAAGAACCATAAGATCCTTTAAATAGATGCAAATACAAATATTTGACAAAATACAGCACCCCTTCTTGATAAGAACCCTAAAGGAAGTAGGGATAGTAGTAACATACCTCAACATCACAAAAACCATAACTGAAAGGTCCACAAGAAATATCATCCTGAATGGGGAGAAACTGAGAGCTTTTCCCCTAAAGCCAGAAAAACGACAGGATGACCACTCTCGCTACTTTTCTTCAACATAGTATTGAAAGTATTAGCCTCAGCAATCAGACAACATAAAGGGGGAAAAAAAATAAAGGCATGCAAATTGGCAAAGAAGAAACCAATCATTCATTCTTCATCTTCTCCTCTCTTCTCCACTTCTCTCTTCTCCACTTCTCTCCTCTCCTCTCCTCTCCTCTCCTCTCCTCTCCTCTCCTCTCCTCTCCTCTCCTCCCCTCTCCTCTCTTCTCCTCCCCTCTCCTCTCCTCTCTATGTCAGATTACCTGATACTCTACATGGAAAACTCGAAAGACTCCAACAACAACAACAACAACAACAACAAAAACGACTAGAAGTGGTATGTAAATTCAGGAAAGTCTTGGAACATAAAATTGATGTTTAGAAATCGGTTGCATTTCAATACACCAATAATGGAGCAGCAGAAAGAGAAATCAAGGAATCAATCCCACTTACAATTTTACCAAAACCATAAGATAACTAGCAATAAATCTAACTAAAGAGGTAAAAGATCTGTAGGCTGAAATATCTTCTTTATCCATTCATAAGTTGATGGACATTTGTGCTCTTTCCATAATTTGCCAATGTTGATAGCCTTGCTATAAACATCAGGGTGTATATTCCCTTTCATGTCAGCCTTTTTGTATCTTTTGGATTAAATGCAAATAATGGCTATGTTTTGGTTTATGTACATCCACTTTACTAAAATTTTGTTTAGTTCCAACAAGTTACCAGTGGACTCTTTAGGATTTAGAATTTTCTATATATAAGATTATACCATCGGCAAACAAATACAATATTACTTCTTCTGTTACAAATAAGATTTTTTCTTTTTATTTGTTTTGTTTAATATTCCCTGTATAATTTTGAATAGGAATGGTCAGGATGTGCAGCTTCATTTTGCTTCTGATCTTAAAGGAAATTATTTCACCATTTAATATGAAGTTATCTTTGAAATTGTTATATGTCTGTTTTTATATTGGCTTATCATCCTTCTATACACAAATTACAGATTTTTTTAACATGAAAAGATACTAAATTTATATAGCACTATTTTTCTGTGTCTGTAGAGATAATCATGTCGTTTTCATCTTCCAATCTATTAATGTAGTGTTTCCCATGTATTGATCTTTGTATCTTGCACCATCCTTGCCTCTCAAAAATAAATCCCATTTAATCATCTTTAATGATCTTTTAAATATGCTGTTGACTTCTGTTTCGTAGTATTCTATTGAAGATTTTTATATTTATATTCATCAGAAGTATTGGGCCTTTGTTTTCCTTGTAGAATCATTATCAAGCTTTGGTATAAGTATAATACTGACCTGGCTAAAGTAAGTTTGAGATTGTTCCCGCCATTTCAAATTTTTGGAGTAGTTTAAGACTGATTGGTGTTAATTGTTTTTAAACAATTTTAACATTAATTCATTAGTGAGAAAGAGAGAGAGAATTGCCAATCAGGCTCCACACTTAGCATAGAGCCTAATGTGGGGCTTGATCTCACATCCCTGGAATCATGACGCGAGCCTAATTCAAGAGTCAGACTCTCAACCAACTGAGCTCCCTAGGCCCCTTAATTGGTGTCAATTCTTCAAATGATTGATAGAATTATCCAGTAAAACTATCTGACCCTGTATTTAATATCTTGAGAGAGATTTGATTACTTATTCAATTTTTTTAGTTTGTTATTTGTTCAGATTTTCTCTTATTTTTCTTTTTTAGAAATAAAGTTAAAAAAATTGTTTCTTTTTGAGAGAGAACGAGAAGGAGTACAAGTTGGGGAGGGACAGAGAGAGCAGGCAGAGAATCCCAAGCAGGATCTGCACTGTCTGCACATAACCCAACATGGTGCTCGAACTCTTAAATGGCGAGATCATTACTTGAGATGAAATTAAGAGTTGGACGCTTAACTGAGTTCCAGGTGCTTCTTTCTTTCTTCTTGATTCAGTCTTCATAAGTTCTGTGTTATATGAATTTGCCCATTTCCTCTAGGTTATCCAATTTGTTGTCATATAATTATTTATGGTTCTCATGACCCTTTGTATTTTTTATGGTATTCTTGCAGTGTCTGTGCTATCATTCGCATTATTTTTATGTATGCCCTATTTTTTTCCTTTAAAAAAACAATTATTTTCATTGTTATATGTATATTTTTTATTTTTCTACTATTTCAATCATTTATGTTCTGATATATGCATCCTCTTTCTTATGCAAACTTGTGGCTTAGTTTGTTTTTCTCTTTCTAGTTCCCCGAAATGTAAATTTAGACTGTTATTTGAGATCATTTTTTTAATTAATGCAGACATTCACTGCTGAAAAACATCCGTTTTATAAATGTTTTTGCAGCATCCCATAAGTTTTGATGTTCACTTCCATTTTTGTATGTTTCAATTTTTTTCTCTAATTTTGGATTTCTTCTTTCATCTCTTGGTTGTCCAGGATTATGTTAAGTTGTATATATGTGTGAAATTTCCAGTTTTACTCCTATTATTGATTTCTACTTTCATACCATTATGGTAAGATTTGATATGACTTCAATATTATTAAATTTGTTAAGATTTTTGGCGGGGCTTCTGGGTGGCTCAGACAATTAAGTGACCCTTGTTTTGGCTCAAGTCACAATCTCATGGTTTGTGAGTTCAAGTCCCGCATCCTACTATGTGCTGACAGTGTGGAGCTGACTTGGGATTCTCTTTCTCTCCTTCTCTGGCTATGCTCTTCCCCCATGCATATTCTCTCTCTCTCTCTCTCTCTCTCTCTCTCTCTCAAAATAAATAAAAATAAACTTAAAAATATGTTTAATGTAAAATGCACCTGTCCTTCATTAAGTTCTCTGTATTCTGGACAAAAATGTTTTTTCTACTTCTGTTGAATGGAATGCTTTATATATCCATTTTGTCTAAAGTATTGTTTATGTCCAACATTCCTTCATTATTTTCTGTATGATATTTTTCAAATTGGGATATTAAGGGACATTACTATCACAGTATTGTTGTACATTTCTTCCCTCATTTTTTTCTTAATGTGTTAGGTTCATATCAGATCCTTCTATGTTAGGTTCATCTATATTTATGATTGTTATATCTTCTTGATGAACTGACATATTTCATTACTATAATGTCCTTTGTGTTTGGTTACTATTTTTGGCTTAAAGTCTATCTTGTCTGTTTTAAGTATAATTATTGCTGCTCTCTTTTGTTTCAACTTGCATGGAATAACTTTATCCCTCCTTTTGCTGTTATCCTTTGTGTCTATTTTTACTTATTTATTTAATTGTTTATTTATTTTGGGGGGGTTATTATTTTTATTAACTTTTTATTGTCAAATTGCCCAGTGCTTATCCCAACCTGTGGCCTGATCAGTGCCCATCACCCACTATCTCCCCTCACATAACCCCCCTCAACCCTCGGTTTGTGCTTAGTATTTAAGAGTCTCTTATGTTTCATCTCCTTCCCTCTCTGTGCCTTTTTTTCCTTCCCCTCTTCCCGCCCTCCGTGGTTTTCTGTTAAGTCTCATAAAGTCCACCTATGCGTGGAAACATATGGCTTCTGCCTTTCTCTGACTGACTTATTTCACTTAGCATAACACCTTCCAGTTCCAACTATGTTGCCACGCATGGCTAGATTTCATTCTTTCTCATTGCCGCGTAGTATTCCATTGTATATATATATACCACATCTTCTTTATCCATTCATCAGTTGATGGACACTTTCCATCTCTTTCCATGATTTGGCTATTGTTGAAGGTGCTGCTATAAACATCGGGGTACACGTGCCCCTATGCATCAGCACTCCTGATTCTCTTGGGTATGTTCCTAGCAGTGCTTTTGCTGGGCCATAGCGTAGTTCTATTTTCATTTTTTGAGGAACCTCTATACAGTTCTCGAGAGCAGCTGCCCAATTTGCATTACCACCAACAGTATAAGAGGGTACCTGTTTCTCCACATCCTCATCAGCATCTGTTGTTTCCTGATTTGTTAATTTAACCACTGTGACCAATGTGAAGTGGTATCTCAGTTTGGTTTTGATTTGTATTTTCCTTGTGATGAGTGACATCGAGCATCGATTCATGTGTCTGGTAGCCATGGATGTCTTCTTTGGAGAAATGTATATTCATATCTTCCACCCATTTCTTCACTGGATTATTCCTTTTTCGCTTGTGGAATTTGGTAAGGTCTTTATAGATTTTAGATGCTAGTCCTTTATCCGATATGTCATTTGCAATTATCTTTTCACATCCCATTGGTTGCCTATTAGTTTTGTTGGTTGGTTCTTTTACAGTGAAGAAGCTTTTTATCTTGATGAGGTCCCAATAGTTCATTTTTGCTTTTAATTCCCTTGGCTTTGGAGATGTGTCGTGTAAGAAATCGGTGCGGCTCAGGTCAGAATGTTTTTTCCTGCTTTCTCCTCTAGGATTTTGATGGTTTCCTGTCTCACATTCAGGTCCTTAATCCATTTAGAGTTTATTTTTGTGATTGGTGTAAGTAAGTGGTCTAGTTTCATTCTTCTGAATGTTGTCATCCAGTTCTCCCAGCACCATTTGTTAAAGAGGCTGTCTTTTTTCCATTGGATACTCTTTCCTGCTTTGTCAAAGACTAGTTGGCCATATGCTTGCGGGTCCATTTCTGGGTTTTCTATTCTATTCCATTGGTCTATGTGTCTGTTTTTATGCCATACTCTCTTGATGATTACCATTTTGTAATAGAGGTTAAAGTCTGAGATTATGATGCCTCCCGCCTTGGTTTTATTCTTCAATATTACTTTGGCTATTTTAGATCCTTTGTGGTTCCATACAAATTTTAGGATTGTTTGCTATAGCTTTGAGAAGAATGCTAAAGCAATTTAGATTGGGATTGCGTTGAATGTGTAGATTGCTTTGGATATTGTTGCCATTTTAAGGATATTTATTCTTCCAGTCCATAAGCATGGGGTGTTTTTCCATTTCCTTATGTCTTCCTCAATTTCCTTCATAAGTTTTTTATAGTTTTCAGCGTAGAGAAATTTTACATCTTTGGTTAGGTTTATTCCTAGATATTTTATGGTTGTTGGTGCAACTGTGAAGGAGATTAGCTTCTTTATTTCTTTTTCTATTGCTCATTGTAAGTGTATAAAAATTCTAATGATTTCTGTATATTGATTGTGTACCCCGCAACTTTGCCGAATTCATGTGTCAGTTCTAGTAGGTTTTTGGTGGATTCTGTCGGGTTTTCCAGGTAAAGCATCATGTCGTCTGCAAAAAGTGAAGTGAAAGTTTGACTTCATCCTTGTATATCATTATTCCTTTTTTATTTTTTTGGTTTTTGTTTTTTTGGTTTTGTTGTCTGAATGCTGATTCTAGGACTTCCAACACTATGTTAAATAGCAGTGATGAGAGTGGACATCCCTGTAGTGTTCCTAATCTCAGGGGGAAGGCTTTCAGTTTTTTTTCCCAGTGAAGATGATATTAACTGTGGCCTTTTCATAAGTGGCTTTTATGATGCCTAAGTATGTACCTTCTATCCCAAATTTCTTGATCATTTTCATTAAGAAAGAGTGTTGTATTTTGTGAAATGCTTTTTCTGCATCTATTGACAGGATCATATGGTTCTTATCTTTTACTTTGTTAATGTGATGTATCACATTGATTGATTTGTGAATATTGAAGTAGCCCTGCAACCCAGGGATGAATTCTACTTGATCATGGTGAATATTTTTTATACACTGTTGAATTCGATTTGCTAGTATATTGGTGAGAACTTTTGCATCCATATCCATCAGGGATATTGGCCTGTAGTTCTCTTTTTTGTTGTGTCTCTATCTGGTTTGGGAATCAAAACGATGCTGGCTTCATAGAATGAGTCCAGGAGTTCTTTTTGTGTCATTTTTTTTGAACAGCTTGAGGAGGATAGGTATTAGCTCTGTTTTAAATGTCCGGTAAAATTCTCCTGGGATGCTATCTGGTTCAGGACTTTTATTTGTTGGGAGATTTTTGATAACTGATTCAATTTCTTAACTAATTATGGGTCTGTTCAAGTTTTCTATTTCTTCCCATTTGAGTTTTGGTAGTGTGTGGCTGTCCATTTCTCCAAGGTTGTCCAATTTGATGGAATATAATTTTTCATAGTACTCTCTGATAATTGCTTGTATTTCTGAGGAATTGGTTGTAATCACTCACTTTTCGTTCATGATTTTATCGATTTGGGTTCTCTCTGTTTTCTTTTTGAGAAGCCTGGCTAAAGGTTTATCAATTTTGTTATTTTTTTCAAAGAACCAGCTCTTGGTGTCATTGATCTCTTCCACTACTTTTTCTGTTTCCTTATGATTAATTACTGCCTGATTTTTGTCATTTCTCTATTTCTGCTGGGTTTGGGGGGTCTAAGCTATTCTGCTTCTAGTTCCTTTAGGCGTGCTGTTAGAACTTGGGTTAGTGATTTTTCTTGTTTCTTGAGATGGGCCTGGATTGCAATATATTTCCCCCTCAGGACTGCCTTTGCCACATCCCAAAGCATTTGGATTGTTGTATTTTCATTTTCATTTGTTTCCATGTATTTTCGAATTTCTTCTCTGATTGTTTGGTTAACTCATTCGTTTTTTAGTAGGATGTACTTTAGCCTCTATGTTTTTGAGGATTTTCCAAACTTTTTTTCCTGTGGTTGATTTCAAGTTTCAAAGCATTGTGGTCTGAAATTGTGCACAGTATGATCTCAATTCTTTTATATTTATTCAGGGCTTCCCTGTGTCCCAGAATGTGGTCTATCTTGGAAAATGTACCGTGTGCAGTTGAGAAAAATGTAAATTCCTTTGCCTCTGGATGAAGGACCCTGAAGATGCTAGTTAGGCCCATCTGTTCCAATGTGTCTTCAGGGCCATTGTTTCTGTAGTAATTTCTGTTTAGTGGATCTATCCAATGCTGGGAGTGGCGTGTTAAGGTCCCCGACATTTAGGACATTTTTATCGATAAGGTTGCTTATGTTTGTAATTAGTTGTTTTACAAATTTGGGTGCCCCCAAATTCAGCTCATAGATACTTATAATTGTTAGCTCTTCCTGCTGGATGCTCCCTGTGATTATTGCATTATGTTCTTCTTCATCTCTTATTCCATTGTTCATTTTAATGTCTAAGTTGTGTGATATAAGTCTAGTCCAGCTTTCTTCTGACTGCCAGTAGCACAATATATAGTTCTCCATCCCCTTGCTTTCAATCTGAAGGTGTCCTCAGATCTAAAATTAGTCTCTTGAAGACAGCAAATATATGGGTCTTTTTTATTTTATCCATTCTGTTACCCTGTGTCTTTTGATTGAAGTCTGTATTCCATTTACATTCAGTGTTAATATTGAAAAATATGGGTTTAGATACTCTGTGTTATCTGTAGGTTTCATGCTTGTAATGATGTCTCTGGTAGTTTGTGTTCTTTGCAAGCTTTCTTTCATAGAGTTCCCCTCAGGATCTCTTGTAAAACTGGTTTATGTGAGATGTATTCCTTCAGTTTTTGTTTGGGAAAACCTTGATCTCTCCTTCCATTCTGAATGACAGGCTGGCAAGATAAACGATTCTTGGCTGCATATCCTTCCTGTTCATCACATTGAAGATTTCCTGTCATTCCTTTCTGGCTTGCCAAGTTTCTGTAGATAAGTCTGCTACTACTCTTATGTGTCTACATTTGTATGTTAAGGCGTGATTTTCCCTACCTGCTTTCAGAATTCTCTCTCTATCCTTGTATTTTGCCAGTTACTCTATGATGTGTCATTCAGAAGGTCTATTCAAGTTATGTCTGAGGGAGTTCTCTGTATCTCTTGGATTTCCATGCCCATTTCCTTCCTCATGTTGGGTCAGTTCACAGCAATGATTTGTTCAAGTACCCCTTTGACTCCTTTCTCTCTCTCTCTTCTTCCTCTGGAATTCCTATGATACAGATACTGTTCTGTTTGATTACATCATGCAGCTCTCGAATTCTCCTTTTCTGTTCCTGAATCAGCTTTTCTCTCTTTTTCTCTGCTTCTGCTTCTTACATAATTTTATCTTCTAATTCCCCTATTCTCTCTTCTGCCTCTTCAATCCCCACTGTGGCCACCTCCAATTTGTTTTGCACCTCATTTAAAGCATTTTCTAATTCATTCAGACTGTTTTTAAGGTCCTTGATCTCTGCAGCGAGGGACCCCCTGCCTTTTTCTATGCTTCTTTCAAGCCCAGTGATTAATTTTTGTTTATCGTTCTATATTCACGTTCTGTTATGTTGCTTATATCTATTTTCATCAATTCTTGAGTTCTCATTACTTCCTGTAATTTCTTTTGAGGAGAATTCTTTCATTTTTTTCATTTTGGCTAGGTTTGTTTTGGTTTGTTTCCCGAGGTCACTCTGGAAAGGGAAACAGACAAACAGGAAACAAAAACAGACAAACATACCAGCAAATTATACAGGCAAGTGGATCATAATAGAAAAAAATAACAAACGATGCTCTAAAGGTATGCTACCTGAAGTACCTGCTACACGTTAAAAACAGGGTGTCGCTGTGCTGATGGCAGAGCATATACAGAGAGAGTAATGACAGGTGCGGGGGGAAGAAGAAAATGAACTTTGACCAGGTAGAGAGACTGAAACACTTAATCCAGAAAGAAAGAAATTGGAATAAGTAAGGATGCAAGGAAAAGGAAATGAAGATAGATGTTAGCCAGATGAGCTATGTGGCCTGCTTATTCCAGAGAGAGAGAGATAGGAAAGTACAGAAGGAGGTGTAGAATATGCTTTGAGAGAGTGGGTTAAATGTCTGTTAAAGCCAGCCAATACCCCAGATGACCTACTCAGGGGTGGGGAGTGTTAAGAAGGAGAAAAAGGAGAATGTATTTAAAAGTGAAGAATTGACCTGGAGTTACTCCAGACCACAAGCTGGTCTCTGTGTCTATGGCTCCTGCAGAAAGGTGTCTCTCCTATGAGGAAGGGTGTGGTTTGGTGTAGGCATCCTGCCTCCACTGCCATGGCAGATTAATTCCTGGGGCCGGTTTTTGTGGGTATTTGGGACAATAATGGCATCCCCCCAGTCCCTTCTTCCTGGACCTGGAGTCTCATCTCCCCTTTGTTTCTGTCCTTGCTCTGCCCGGGATGCAGGCATAGTGTGATTTGTTGGGTAGTCATACGTCCACGTTTATCTGAGTTTTTGAGTGTCTTTGCTCACTACACCCAATTTCGCTTATGAAAAATTGTGTCCCTGGGGTCGAACTGCTCCAGTAGCATCTCTGAACCTCTCCTTGACATGGGCTGGCTGGGCGACTAGGCCGCTGCTGCCAGCCCCAGTGCCAGGAAAGTTCTGTGGCTAACAATGGAACTTCTCTTCAAAAGCCCTGCAGTTAGAGACTGGATGATAGGCTCCCTCTCCATCCTGCTTTTCTCTCTTGGGTCTCACAGCTCTGCACTTTCCCAGATCTCTCCTCCCTTTGTCTTTCCACAGAAGGCTCTCCCTCCCCTCTGCTCCGAACCCCCACGGTTCTTCTTATTCCCCCAGATTGCACTCACACCTCCTTTGGGTGCTTTCTGGATTTTGTGTTCTCTTCCTTGTAGACTCCAATTCTTTTCCTCCCAGACTTTTGTGGTTGAGAGTCCTCTCCTTTCAGTCCTTCTTAGTTTGAAATACACGCAGAATCCCAGTCCCACTACTTTGCTATGTCGGCCCCTAGGAAGCAAATATTTTTTTTTTAATTTTTAAAGTTTTAAATTTATTAATATTCACCTTAAAAAATCTGCACATTCACTCCAGATGAAGTTATTGTAGAATCTTTACTCCTTCTGTTGTCCAACTTCCAGCCCGCATTTTTCCAGAACCAACATTGACTTTTGTAGTCCCACTGACTTTCTTCATTCTGTTCTTGCATTCCTTTTTCTGTTTTCTTGAGTTCTTTTTCTTCTCATATAGGTCATGTCTTGCATGTATACATTTGGGTTCATTTTTCTTTCCTTAACCCAATGATCATAAATCATGCCAGTTTTCTTGCTCTTATCAAAATGGGTTATGAATCCAAATCCTAAAAGTCATCTCATGCAGTCTTGTACATTTGGCTACTTTTTCCCTAATTCTCTCTTAGATACTTTGCCTTTCTGAGGTGAAGAACATCAGTGACTCTTTGTTTCCACTGAAACATTTGGTTGGTCATGAACTTCCTAGTTTGCATAGTTATTTTGTTGTTCATCGTGGCGGTCAAGCTTCGTGCAGCAATGGAGGAATAGAGCCTGTGTGTCTTTAAAGCTGAAGTAATTCTCTTGCAGGCAACATATGGTTGTTGCTATTGTTTAAATCCATTCAACCATTCTAAGTCTTCTGATTAGGTAATTTAACTCATTTATATTTAAGGTAATTTTCAATAGGTAGAGTCTTTCTACGTTGCTACCATCTTATTATTGTTTGCCATCTATTTTTGTATTTTTCATTTGTCTTTTCTTTCTCTTACTGTCTACATTTATGAGTGTTTGTTTTCCATGGAGTATGCTTTGATTTCTTTACTATATCTTTTGTGGAATCACTGTATATTTTGCTATGTGGTTACTGTAATACTTATGCACAACTTCTTATAAATGTAAGGACTTTAATGCAGATAACATTTTAATCTCTGCCACATATGAAATGCAACATGCATTATGCAATAAAGGAACAGTCAACACCTGAATATTAGAGGGACATTCGTTTTTTTTTTTCCAGCAAGAGAAAATCAATACCCAGATGAACAGATCTGAGGATAATAGAAACATCTGTAAGTCTGATTTCCTAGACTTATAGATTTCCAGATTAACGTTAAAAAAACACAAAATGTTATGTAGTATGGATAAGAGTCTTATTTTCTCTACTGAGGTTTAGAAATATATACAGAAAATCCTAAATCGATATTGTGATGAATGTGCTACTTCTGAAAAAACTTATTTATAGCTTGTCTGGATGATCAAAAACAGAGTTCAATTAATATGAGAGTGTAAGAAATGCACGGATAAAAGTGAACTATAAGATATTTTAAGAATAACCCACCAATGAAAAGTCTTGCATAGAAACAATAATGTGTATAATTAGAAACTAATATAAATCATGATAAGCACATATTTTTGCTGTGCTGGGACCTCGAATGTCTTTGTGTGTTGTAGCAGGGAGTTAGGCTGTCCACTGAGCAGACCATAAAAGATGCTGGAAGCTGGGTGTATTCTTTATATTTCTATGACAAATCATCTAAAACAAAATATAAATTTCTCTGTTGATGATTTCTTCTGCTCTATGTAGAAGAAATAGAAAACTCATTGTTAGACAAAATCAGTTAATACCTTTTACTAACTTAGACAATTCAGTCCAAAGAGTCTCAGGGCCACACCATTTATTCCAGTTAAATAACATATGATTATTTTACCCTCTGTATGCTCACACTTTTGCTTGTAACACCATATTTTTCTATGTCCGAACTCCTGAAACAATATTCATTAAAATAATGGAGTGATTCAACTAAACATTTGGGTGAGATTTAATACTTGTTTTAATTTATATTGTGCCCATCAATTTTTCCACTAAACAGTTTGTATTTCCCTTAGAAAAAAATAGTAAAATAAAATTCAAAAAAAGAAAGTTATTGTAAATAAAAATTCATATTTCTGTATGGTAAGATGTCTAGGATAGCCTTCACTATGAAAATAGGTAAAATTAAGAAAAACAAAGTCATTCATTTTAATTTTGTGATTGGGGACATTGTTGAATGTGAAATTAGTATAAGTTTTAATATACAATAAAATAGTAATGAAAATATAACTCATTAGTTCCTGGATTTTACTAACTTAATAGAAAGGACTTACATTTATAAAACTTATTTTTATTTCTGATGATATAAAAATGTTATTTTTAAAAGTTTATTTAATTCACAAATAAATTTCATGGAAAGAAATCCTTTTACATTTATTCTTATCTAAGTGTATTTTAAATATATTTTCTAACTTAATGAATATATGTGCTACACAATGTCAACTAGACACCATCTTTTGTCTTTGATAGATAATATCAGGATTTTACCTATTTTTGTTTGCTTCAGAAAACAATGATATTAAGCTTATTGAGAAAAAAATCTGTGGGAACATGTATATTCCCAGTTCAACAATTTGAAACTTGAAATTCACCATCAGATATGTGGATATTAAAAATTTAACATCTTTGAAAACTTCAAAAAACTTTTTTTATAACCACATTCACCAATGCTTGAGAGTATTTGCTTCTCCTTGAATCTTTACTGTAACTCTTTAAAATTTTCTAATATTTTTCTATATTGTTTGACAATAAATATTTCATAATTATTTAAGTTTAAATTTATTTTTTAGTGAAATTAAATAGCTTCCCATACACTTATTAGTTCTTTGTGCTTCTTCTGGGAATTCTTCACATGCATTTTGCCTGTATTCATATTTTTATTCTGATTTTAGGAGTTCTATATGTTTTCTATGCATGCAGGTTTTATTATATCTTCTTAAGCATTTATTATGTGTCATAACTTTCAAAGTTGATTATATTTCCAGCGTTTTTGAAAGTTTATTATTTCTTAATTTTCACACTACTTTAAGTAGATATTGTATGGTTTCTGTTTGGTATCATGTTAAGGAAAGATGACCCTCCTTCTTCATCAGAAAATAATAAACCTAAATAATCTCTAATTTTTATAGTACCTATATAACAATATTAGCATATTGATTTTGGTATTTAATCCATTTGGAGTTAGGTTGGGCATTTGATTTAATTGTAGATTTTTTTCTACTATTTTTTGTAGAAAATTGGGTCTGATTTTTCCTTTACAAATTGGGTCACCAATTGCCTTGATTGTGCTTGTCAAAACACATTGTTAACACTGTTGTTTGTACTCTCTTCTATACTAAAGTTATTTATGTCATACCCAGGGCTTTGAGTTCTGATCCTCTGTCCTGTTTGCTTCCCTTCTTTTATTTTTTCTTTCTTTTAATATTTATTTATATTTAAAAGAGAGAAAGAGAGAGACAGAGTGTGAGTGTGGAAGGGGCAGGAGAGAGGGAGACACAGAATAAAAGCAGGCTCCAGGCTCTGATCTGTCAGCACAGAGATTGATGAGGGGCTCAAACTCACAAACCCTGAGACCATCCAGGCGCCCCTCTGTTTGTTTCTCTCTTACATAGGGAGTATATTCATTCATTCAGAGAAGCATTTTATAATGTATTTTGATAACTGACAGTACACGAAGGTGCTTTTCCTCTTATACTATTTGAAATAATCTACAGTCGATACAGGAAAGAAGTATCATGCTCCTTAACAACATGGATGTGAAACCAAAAAAATCTAGAGTATGGTTATTCTATAGAACAAATCCTCAGTTTCTTTAACACATATTAATATTTTTAAATGAGTAAGAAAATATAGACAAAAAGAGACTTAAAAACTTATTAAATTAATTAGATAGACTTCTTTAGGATTATGGAGTTACATATATGTGCAACAATTATTGAAATGTTAACATTGAATATTTTATGAAATTAAGGAATGGTAGTTTACTGTTTAAGATTATTTCATGGTATAGTAAGTATGCTGAAAGAGGCACATATTGGTAGAGATAGGTACTGAAGTATTTACAGATAAAAAGATTTAAAGACTTACTTTACAATGTGCACTGAGTAGTGGGTTATGGGAGTATATAGAAGAATATTTTCCTCGTGATTATAATTCTTGAAAATGTGTGATTGGTCATGAAGATTCATCAGGATATCAGTGCACTTAACATTCCAAGGAATAACCTCAAAAAGAATCTTAAAAAATGATAATTTTAATAGAATTTCACAATTTTTATAGTGTACATGAGAATGAATAAAAATTGTATATTTTTCCTATACTCTATATTCTACTGTGCCAACTAGAAACATAATGCGTTTACTTACCGTGTCTTTTATAATGTTCAGGGGAAAATTATCCTTATAAAAATCTTGCAATTTTCTTGATGAATTTATATAAAGAAATGTGTAAATTTTTATAAAAGTAGAATTTCTAACTCTTTAGGATCCTTAATTTTTCTATGTCAATTGTGTGCCACCTCTACTTTCTAAGCATTCATATGGATTTCCAGTTAAATTCAGCCATATACCAAGTTACTTATATCATAGGCAAATATTTATTTTTGTTTGTTTTCCAGAGGTTAGTATATTTTTGGCTGCAGGAATGTTTACCACAATATGCATGGTTGCTACTTCCAGAAAGATGTTGAGCAAAAACACATATTACTTGGCATTTAACATCCTGGTCATATAATCAATGGGAGGTATTGAGAGTGTTTTATATTTAATGCAAAATGGCTATGAATTTTACAATATTATAGACATTTTTGCTGCACTAACAAGGAGTGTGTTTGTGTGTGTGCGTTCACGTGTGTTCGTGCATGTGCATGTGTTGTGTTGTGTTGTGTTTAGTGTTTGGAAAGAATCTATGTTCTTATTTTAGAAACATTTGTCCCCATTAGTGTGATGTCATTGTTTTCCCCTAGTTTAGAATCATTATTAACTTTTCTCTTTGTCTAACATTTTATATCGAATTTACAAGCATACCTGTTGACTGCATCTTTAGAACACGTTCCATATCTGCCTACTTCTCAACTGCTCCCATGTAGATGCTTGGACTCAGACATGATTGTCTCTTGCTTGGGTACCATGAAGAACTTTTAACTGCTCTTCCAGTTTTCATATTTTTCTTCTAAAATGTCTCTATGACTGGGGCACTTAAGGGTCTTATCACTTAGGCATCCGACTTCAGTTTGGGTAATGGTCTCACAGTGGTTCCGGTGTTTCAGCCCCCACATCGGAATGTCTGCTATCAGTGTCAGCCCAGAGCCTGCTTTGGCCCTTCTGCCTCACTCTCTCTGCTTCTCTCTCTCTCTCTCTCTCTCTCTCTCTTTCTCTGTCTCTCAAAAAAATAAATAAACATTAAGAAAATTAAAATGTCTCTATGACTTCCCAAAGGTATTATCTAGAAAAATTACCAGATGATATATCTCTATGCGCAAATTAATTCAATAAATGTTAAATAAGTTGAAATTATTTAAACTTCCATAAACGGCATTAGATACATCTGGAAACTTACCAATAGTATATACCTCCTTCACTGGATTTGTACTGTTGTCCTCTTTGCTTTTCTTCATAGTGTCAAGGATTTTACACTGCTGCTCCATTCCCTAGCACTTTTTGTGCATAAATTGCCTTTGGCTCACTCCTTCATCACTTTCAGATCTTTTCCAAATACCACTAATAAAAGAAGTCTTGACCAAACAACTTAACAGTGCCATAGTATTTTATCTACTGCCTCTTGCTGTTCAAATTCACAAGTGTTATCATTATTTGACATTGTAATATTTTCTTATTTATATATGCACTTGTTGTACATTCCTTAATTCGAATACAAGCTTCTGAATGTAATAAATTTGTCTAATTTACTCCTATAATTGTAGAACCTGAAATAGGAGCTGATGAATAATGTGAAAGAATTTTTAATGAATGGATTATTACATTAATCCTATCCTGGGATATCTTTGGAATTCTGCAATAATTCTAATGTTCTTAAAATATAGAATTTATCTACGAAAACTGGATTACATTCTGGTACTTGATTTATCATAATGAATGATATATTTGGGTAACATTTGTCCAAATATATACACTTGTAACCTTTCATTTCCTTTTTATTTTGTTAACTTTATTTTCAAAGAGTAATTTACGTTCATAGTAAAATTGAGAGGAAGATAGAGATATTTCTCATATACATCTTCTCTACATATCCATGATCTCCCTCATTATAAACATCCCTACCAGGGTGGTACATTTATTACATTTTATAAATCTACATTGACACATCACAATCACCCAAAGTCTATAGTGTATCATAGGGTAACCCCTGGTGCTATACCTTCTATAGGTTTGAGTAAATGTATAATGACTTGGATCCATCATTATAGTATCATAGAGAATAGTTTCACTATCCTAAAAATCTTCTGTTTTCCACCTATTCACCCCTTTCCCTTCCTCCAATCCCTGCCTCCATAGTTTTGCCTTTTTACAGGAATGTTGTATAGTTGCAATCATATAGTGTATAGTTTTTCAAAGTGGATTCGTTCAGTTAGTGATATGTTTCTGAGACACTTCCATGTCTTCTTAATGGCTATCAAAGTTGTTGTTTGTTTGTTTTTAGTCTAGAACAATATTATATTGTCTGGAAGCACCATGGCTTATTTATCCATTCACCTAGTGGAGAACTTGTTGATGGCTTCCAAGTTTTGTCAATTATAAATAAAGCTGCTATAAATATCCTTGTGAATTTTTTGTGTGGACATGACCTTTCAGTTCCTTTGGGTAAATACCAAATTGTGTGATTGCTCTATTGTATGGTGAGAGTTTATTGAGTTTTGTGAGAAACTGCTACACTATTTTCAAAAGTGGCTGTAATTTGTCTGCCTTCCCACCAGCAGTGAATCAGTCTCATTGTTGCTACATATCCTGGTCCATATTTGGTGTTAGTGCTCTGGATATTGGACATTCCAATAGATGTGCAGAGGTATCTAATTGTTGTTTTCATTTGCATTTTTCTGATAACATAAAATGTAAGGCATCTTTTCATGTACTTACTTGCTATCTGAAAATACACATATTATATAGATGTGTATAGATATATATACACATCTATGTACACATTTATATACACATCCATATACACATTATATATAGACATCATTTTGGTTAAGTGTCTGTTAAAGTATTTGTCCCATTTTTTTTAAATCAAGCTGTCCCTTACAGTTAATTTGAAGAATTCTTCAAATATTTTGGATAATGGATGTGGTTTTGCTAATAATTTTTCACAATCTGTTTCTTGTCTTCTTATTCTCTTGATATAGTCTTTCACAAAGCAAAAGTTTCTCAATTTAATTAAGTCCACCTTATTCAGTATTTCTTTCCTAGGGAGAAATTCATTGGTATTGTATCAACAACGTCATCAATATACCAAAGTCATCTAGTTTTTTTTTTCCCCTGTTATTTTAGAATTGTTATAATTTGGTGATTTAAATCTAAAGCCATGGAATAATTTTATTTAGTTTTTGAGAAGGTGTAAGGGTTGTGTCTTGATTAATTTTTTGCTATATGTTCACTTGTTCTAACAATATGTATTGAAAAGACTACATTTGAATGAGGAGGGGGCCCACATGGAAGAGGAGTAGGAAGACCCGTTGCTCTCCGGTATATTTTAATATAAGAAGGACTGAAACCAAGGAACTCTCAGTCCCAGAAATCTGCAGGAAGAGGAGTTGGAGGCTATAGGGAAGATAATGCAAAATCCAGAAAATCCTGGGAGACTGAGTGAGTGCAATCTGGGAGAAAGAATGAGAGCCACGGACATGCGGACTGCGGGGAGTGGGCACCGGGGCCCTGTGCCCCTTCCTCCAAAAGGCGAGGGTAAGAGAAAGCAGTGGGAAAAGTACTTCAAACCGGGGCAAAGAGGGAGCTTATCATCCAGTCACTATCCGCGAGGCTTTTTGGAGAAAGGGTCCATTGCTCATGGAGGAGCTGGCAGAGTTTCTTCACTCGGAGACCAGCAATGCTGTCCCAGTTCATGACACCGAGAGATGCCGCGCCATCTCTGGATTGGTGCTGAGTCATGGACACAATTGGGTGAGCAAGGCTGGGCGTGAGAGGAGCTTGCGACCACCCAGCGGGTTGTGCTGCCCCTGCAACCATGACCAAGTCGAAGACGGACACAGAGGAGGGTTCTGAGACACCAAGTCCATGAAGAGAGGCTAGGGAGATGCCATTGTGGTAGCACCCGTGCTGAGTCAGACTTGATTTACATAAGGCATGGCAGTCAGAGCCAGTTAAAGGAACTTAGATGAGCTAGGGAGGGGTGACCGCCCAGCAAATTGAACTGTGCTGGTAACCTGGATAGAGTTGAGGATGGAAACCGAGGAGTGATCTGAGACTGTCTGGGCTGGGAGGGCGCCATTGTGGTCGTGCATTCTCACAAAACCAAACCCTAAGACTCCACCCCCCAGCGGTGGAGGTGGGACCCGCCTACACCAGGTCACACCCCTCTTCAATGGGAGATGTCCTTCTGCAAGAGCGGTAGCCACAGATACACAAATACTGCAGCATTGCCTGGATTAATTCTGGGTCAATTCTTTGGTTTTAGATATATTCTTCCTCTTCTCCTTCCTATCTCTCCCCACCTCTAAACCTGTCACCTGAGGGTTTTGGCTTGCTTAAACAGATATTTAACCAACTCTCAATGCATGTTCTACACTTCCCTTTTTAATTTCCTATCTGTCTCTATTGAACAGTCAGGCCACATAGTGCAATCTGGACAAAATCTAACTTCATTTCTCTTTCCTCCCATCCTTCCTTATTCTGATATCTCTCTTGCTGGATCAAGTCTTCTAATCTCTCTGCCTGGTCAAAGTTCAATTTCTTCTTCTGCCCACACCTGTCACTACTCTATGTATGCTCTGCCATCAGCAGAGTGCATATCCCATCATTATCTTGTAGTTGATACATCAGGTTGCATGCCTCCAGAGTTTCGTGTTAATCTTTTTTATGTTGTGATTTGCTTGTCTGTATTATTGGTCAGTATGGTGGTGAGTTTCTGTCTCCTGTTTATCAGTCTGACCCTTTTCCTTTCCAGGGAGAAATAGGAAATAAACTAATACACACATTGCCAAAATGACGAAACGGAAGAACTCACCTCAAAAGACTGTACAGGAAATAGTGACAGCACAAAAAAATGATTAAAGCAGACATAAGCAAATTAAGAGAACAATAATATAGAATGCTAAACATAAAAATACTCGCAGGGCTTGAAAAAAGCATAGAAAAAAGCAGGGGGACCCTAGAGGCCAAGAATAGGTCTGAAAAAATGGTCTAGAGGAATTAAAAAATGCTTTAAATGAGGGGCAAAACAAATTGGAGGCGGCCACAGTGCGGATTGGAGAGCCAAAAGAGAGAATAGGGGAATTAGAAGAAAAAAATTACAGAAAAGGAGGAAGCAGAGAAAAGGAGAGAGAAACTGATTCAGGAACAGGAAAGGAGAATTTGAGAGCTGAGCGATGCAATCAAATGGAATAATATCCGTATTATAGGAATTTCAGAGGAAGAAGAGAGAGAGAAAGGAGTCAAAGTGGTACTTGAACAAAATCATCATTGAGAACTTCCCCAACATGAAAAAGGAAATGGGCATTGAAGTCCAAGAGGCACAGAGAACTCCCCTCAGATGGAACCCAAATAGACCCTCTGCAAAGACACGTCATAGTGAAGCTGGGAAAATACAAAGACAAAGAGAGAATCCTGAAAGCAGCTAGGGAAAAACAGGCCTTGACTTACAAAGGCAGACACAATAGGGTAGTAGCGGACTTATCTAAAGAACATGGCAAGCCAGAAAGGAATGGCAGGAAATTTCAATGCGATGAACAGGAAGGATACGCAGCCAAATTGCTTTCTGCGGCCAGCCAGTCATTCAAAATGGATGGAGAGATAAAGGTCTTCCCAGAAAAACAAACACTGAAGGAATACTTCACAAATAAACCAATATTACAAGAGATACTGAGGGGGGATCTATGAAGGAAAGATTGCAAGGAACACAGAGCACCAGAGACATCCTTACAAGCATGAAACCTACAGACAACACCTTGACTCTAAACCCATATTTTTCACTATTAACCCTGAATGTAAACGAAATAAATCCTCCAATTAAAAGACACAGGGTAACATAATGGATTAAAAAACAAGACCTATCTATCTGCTGTCTTCAAGAGACCCATTTTAAACCTGAGGACACCTTCGGATTGAAAGTGAGGGGATGGAGAACTATCTACCATGCTACAGGAACTCAGAAGAAAGATGGAGTAGCCACACTTATATCGGACAAACTGGACTTTAAAGTAAAAGATATAATAAGAGATGAAGAAGGGCATTATATAATAATCACAGGGTCTATCCAGCAGGAAGAGCTAGCAATTATAAATAACTACGTGCCAAATTCTGGGGCACCCATATTTGTCAAGCAACTAATTACAAACTTAAGCTATCTTATTGATAAAAAATGTGCTAGTTGCAGGAAACCTTAATACCCCCCTCACAACGCTGGATAGATTCACTAAACAGAGAATCAGCATAGAAACAATGGACCTGAACAACACATTGGATCAGATGGTCCTGACAGATATCTTCAGGGCCTTTCATCCAGAAGCAAAGGAGTTTACATTCTTCTCAAATGCGCATGGTACATTTTCCAAGATAGATCATATTTTGGGGCACAAGGAATCTCTGAATAAGTATAAAAAATTGAGATCATACCATGCACAATTTCAGACCACAATGCTTTGAAACTTGAAATCAACCACAGGAAAAAGTCTGGAAAACCCCCACACACATGGAGGCTAAAGAACAACCTACTAAAAGACGAGTGGGTTAACCAAGCATTCGGAGAAGAAATTAAAAAGAAACAAATGAAAATGAAAATACAACAATCCAAAGGCTCTGGGATTTGGCAAAGGCAGTCCTGAGAGGGAAATAAATTGCAGTCCAGGCCCATCTCAAGAAACAAGAAAAATTCCTAACACAAATTCTAACAGCACACCTAAAGGAACTAGAAGCAGAGCAGCTAAGACAGCCCAAACCCAGTAGAAAGAGATAAATAACAAAACTAGGGCACAAATTAATCATATGGAAACAGAAAAAGGAGTGGAACAGATCAATGAAACCAAGAGCTGGTTCTTTGAAAAAAAATAAACAAAATTGATAAACCTCTAGCCAGGCTCTTCAAAAAGAAAAGAGAGACAACCCAAATCAATAAAATCATGAATGAAAATGGAGTGATTACAACCAATCCCTCACAAATACAAGCAAGCATCAGAGAATATTATGAAAATCTATATGCCATCAAATTGAAAAACCTGGAAGAAATAGACAAATTCCTAAACAGCCACACACTACCAAAACTCAACCGGGAAGAAATAGAAAACATGAACAGATCCATAACTAGTGAAGAAATTGAATCAGTTATCAACAATCTCCCAGCAAATAAAAGTTCAGGGCCAGATGTCTTCCCTGCATAATTTAACCAGACATTTAAAACAGAGTTAATTCCTATCCTCCTCAAACTGTTCCAAAAAATTGAGATGGAAGGACAACTCTTGGACTCATTCTATGAAGCCAGCCTCACTTTGATTCCCAAACCATATAGAGACCCAACAAAAAAAGAGAACTACAGGCCAATATCCTTGATGAACATGGATGCAAAAATTCTTAATAATATATTAGCAAATAGAATCCAACAGCATATGAAAAGAATTATCCACCATGATCAAGTAGGATTCAACCCTGGGTTGCAGGAATGGTTCATCATTCGTAAATCAATCAACATGATACATCACATTAATAAAAGAAAAGATACGAACCATATGATCCTGTCGATTGATGCAGAGAAACATTTGACCAAATACCGCATCCCTTGTTGATAAAAACTCTCGGGAAAGTTGGGATAGAAGGAACATACTTAAACATCATAAAAGCCATTTATGAAAAGCCCACAGCTAATATCATCCTCAATGGGGAAAAACTGAGACCCTTCCCCCTGAGATCAGGAACATGACAGGGATGTCCACTCTCTCCACTGCTATGTAACATAGTATTGGTGGTCCTAGGATCAGAAATCAAGCTAGAATGCAAAATAAAAGGCATCAGAATAGGCAAGGACGAAGTCAAACTTTCACTTTTTGCAGACATGATACTTTACATGGAAAACCCTACAGAATCCACCAAAAGCCTACTAGAACTGATCCATGAATTTGGCAAAGTTGCAGGATAAAAAGTCAATCTATAGAAATCGTTTGCACTGCTTTACACCAACAATGAGGCAATAGAAGGAGAAATAAAGAAGCTAATCCCATTCACAATTGCACCAAAACCATCAAATACAAGAGTATCCAATGGAAATAAGACAGTCTCTCTAATGGTGCTGGGAGAACTGGACAGAAACATGCAGAAGAATTAAACTAGACCACTTACATACACCACTCACAAAAATAAACTTTAAATGGATGAAGGACCTGAATGTGAGACAGGAAACCATCAAAATCCTCGAGGAGAAAGCAGGAAAAAACATTTTGACGTGAGCTGCAACAATTTCCTATGCGACACATCTTCAAAGGTGAGGGAATTTAAAGCAAAAATGAACTATTGGGACCTCATCAAGATAAAAAGCTTCTGCACGGCAAAGGAAATAACCAACAAAACCAATATACAACTGATGGAATGGGAAAGGATAATTGCAAATGACATATCGGATAAAGGACTAGTATCTAAAATCTATAAAGAGTTTACCGAACTCCACACCTGAAACACAAATAATTCAGTGAAGAAATGGGCAGAAGATATGAATAGACACTTCTCCAAAGAGGACATTCAGATGGCCAACAGACACATGAAACGATGCTCAATGTCACTCATCATCAGGGAAATACAAATCAAAACCACACTGAGATACCACCTCACACCAGTCAGAGTGGCTAAAATGAACAAATCAGGAAACTATAGACGCTGGCGAGGATGTGGAGAAGCAGGCACCCTCCTACAGTGTTGGTGAGAATGCAAACTAGTGCAGCCACTCTGGATAACGGTGTGGAGATTCCTCAAAAAATGAAAATAGACTTACCCTATGACCCAGCAATAGCACTGCTAGGAATCTACCCAAGAGACACAGGAATGCTGATGCACAGGGGCACGTGTACCCCAATGTTCATAGCAGCACTTTCGACAATAGCCAAATCATGGAAAGAGACCAAGTACCCATCAACTGACGAATGGATAAAGAAGATGTGGTACATATATACAATAGAATACTATGTGGCAATGAGAAAAAATGAAATCTGGCCATGTGTAGCAACATGGATGGAACTGGAGGATATTGTGTTAAGTGAAATAAGTCAGTCAGAAAAAGACAGATACCATATGTTTCCACGCATAGGTGGATTTTGAGAGACTTAGCAAAAACCATGGGGGAGGGGAAGAGGGGAAAGGGAAAATAGACACAGAGAGAGAGGGAGATAAAACATAAGAGACTCTCAAAGACTAAGAACAAACTGAGGGTGGGGGGGAGAGAGGGGAGAGAGGGGGTGACAGGCATTAAAGAGGGCACTTGTTGGGATGAACACGGTGTTATATGTAAACCAGTTTGAAAATAAACTATTTAAATAAAAAAAAAAGAAATAAGAAAAGACTACATTTCTCCTTTGTTTTACTATTTCTCCTTTGTCAAATATCAAGTTATTATATTTGTGTGGGTCTATTTCTGGTCTTTATTTTCTTACACTGATATACATGTCTATTATTTCGCCAACACCACACTGCCTTGTTTACTGTAGCATTATAGCAGGGTTGAAGCTGGATTTTATCAGTCCAACTTTGTCCTCTTCTTGGCCTTTTATCTCTCCATTTTTTAGTTATTCTAGGCCTTTTATCTCTCCATTTAGATTTTAGAATAAATTTTCCTTCCATTATATTATGTAATATTTTTCTAACTTTCTTTCTTTGGACATTCTTACTTAGCTCCTACTTTCAGACCTTAAGCTAATTTACTTGCTTGAACACTTTACTAACAGATATATGCATACCCACTTCTGTTAATCTATTTAGCCTCTACTGAAATGCCTCCTTAATAAAGAATTTATCCTTGTTCCTCCAACTTAAACACACCACTGTTTTTCCCCATATTGTACTTTTTTTAAATATTTGTGTCTGTTTCTGCTTCTCTACTCTTGAAGTCATATAAATTAAAAACTGACTTTTATATCTGATAGATAGTTGGTACTGTATAATATTTATTGAAAACATGAATAGAATTTGCATAGGTTAGAGTATTAGTTAGTAAATATTAACCCACCTTCAAACATACGCCTATACCATATATATTGGATGGATATGTTTTCCTGATTACTTGACACTGGCAATGCCCATGTGGATGAAAGTGGGAGACTCTGGATGTTCTACATGAGGCTTTCCCCTGATATCTTGAATTTCCACCACAAGATGAGCAAGTCTTTAGTAGCTGCTACCCATTACATTGGTTTATAATGAATGAAAGACACGTGGAAACAATTTGAACACACAACAAAGTCAACCAACCTGTAAGGATGTGTGAAATAAATGCTTATGTATTTTATGCCACTGAGATTTTGTGGTTGCCTTCTGTGCATTATAATATTTGTAAGCAAAAGCATGGGTAATGATGGCAATATTATATGCCAAATGCAGAGCTAGGAATACATGAAATCTTATTATACAATTAGAGCAAAAAAAAAAACAAACAAACAACAAACAAATAAACAAACAAACGAACAAAACTACACCTGGGAACAAGGGGGTATATTTGTCCTTAGTGCATCCAAAGCAGCAAAACATTTCCCATCCTTTTTTATCTTTATTTATTGTTGAGAGAGAGAAATAGAGAGAGAGAGACAGAGCTCAAGCGGGGAAGGAGCAGAGAGAGAGGGAGACACAGAATCCGAAGCAGGGTCCTGACTCCGAGCTGTCAGCACAGAGCCTGATGCGGGGCTCAAACTCAGGAGGGGTGAGATCATGACCTGAGATGAAGTTCCACAGTTAACCAACTGAGAAACCCAGGAATCCCATATCTTTTTTTTTTTTTTTAATGAAAGTTTCACTGTGTGAATTGTTCTGTCAAACAGAATATGAATAAAAGTGAAAGGTTTGAGATCAAAACAGAAGCATTAAGACCCGTTACATAGTCTCACCATTGTTCTTATTCCTGTACCATTATTGTAGTGGCATAATGAGTGTCTGTGACAATTCAACACAGAAAAGAGAACACTCATTATGACCTGAGCTTCATTTGAAACAGTCCCAAAAGGTTATGTCAGTAATACATTGCTGGCTAACTTTGAGAGAACCACTGACATTTGGAAGTTGTAAACTAATATAGAGTTCAAGGTCAGTTTCACCTCTCCATTCTTCATGATGATTTCAGGACTATGTATGCTATGAATTGTGGTCAGTTTGGTCAGGTGTTATTTGGGGTAGGATTCTGATAAAGAATTTTCCTTGCAAGGCTGCCTGAATTGCTCTGTTGGTTGGGTGTCTGACTGATTTCAGCTCAGGTCATGATTGAATTGTGATTCAATGATCTCAGATCATGATCAATGATCAATGATCTCAGATTTTGTGTGTGTGTGTGTGTGTGTGTGTGTGTGTGTGTGTGTTGTTTTCAGTATCTTAATTTTATTTATTTTTAGTTATTAATTCCTTTTCTTTCTTCAAAATGACGAAAGGGAAAAATTCACCCCAAAAGAAAGAGCAGGAGAAACGACAGCCAGGGACTTAACCAACACAGATACAAACAAGATTTCTGAACCAGAATTTAGAATCACGATAACAAGAATATTAGTTGGAGTCAAAAATAGATTAGAACCCCTCTTTATGGAGATAAAAGAAGTAAAAGCTAGTCAGGGTGAAATAAAAAATGCTACAACTGAGCTACAATCTTGAATGGACACCATAGCAGCAAGAATGGATGAGGCAGAGCAGCACATCAGTGATATAGAGGGCAAACTTATGGAGAATAACGAAGCAGAAAAAAAGAAAGAAAATAAAGCAAAAAGGCATGATTTAAGGATAAGAGAATTCAGTGACTCATTAAAAAGGAACAACATCAGAATCATAGGGTTCCAGGAATATGAAGAGAGAGAAAAAGGGGTAGAAGTGTTATGTGAGCAGAAAACTTTCCTAACCTGGAGAAAGACACAGACATCAAAATACAGGAAGCGCAGAGGACTCCCACAAGATTAAAAACATATGGCCATCAACAAGGCATATCATAGTCAAATTCACAAAATACTCAGGCAAGGAAAGAATCATGAAAGCAGCAAGGGGGAAAAATATACCTAACCTATAAAGGAACACAGATCAGGTTTGCAGCAGACTTATCCTCAGAAACTAGACAGGCCAGAAAATAGTGGCAGGAGATATTCAATGTGCTGAATCTGAAAAATATGCAGCCAAGAATTCCATATCCAGCACAGTTGTCATTCAAATTAGAAAGAAAGATAAAATGTTTCCTAGACAAACAAAAATTAAAGGAGTTTTTGACCACTAAACCAGCCCTGCAAGAAATATTAAGGTGGACTTCTATGGGGAGAAAAGACAGGAAAAAAAAAAGACCAAAAGCAACAAAGACTAGAAAGGACCAGAGGACACCACCAGAAGTTCCAACTCTACAGAAACATAATGTCAATAAACTTATACCTTTCGGTACTCACTCTAAATGTCAATGGACTAAACACTTCAAGCAAAAACATAGGGTAACAGAATGGATAAGAAAAATAAGATCCATTTATATACTGTACAAGAGACCAACTTTAGACCTAAAGACACCTTCAGAATGAAAGTAAGGGATGGAGATCCATCTATCATGCTAATGGTCACCAAAAGAAAGCCAGAGTAGCCATACTTATATCAGACAATCTAAACTTCAAAATAAAAACTGTAACAAGACATGGATAAGGGGTATCATAACATAATTAAGAGGTCTATCAAGCAAAAGGACATAACAATTGTAAACATTTAGCTCCAAATATGAGAGCACCCAAATATATAAATCAGTTATTCACAAAAATAAAGAAACTCACTGATAATAATACCATAATAGTAGGGGACTTCAACACCCCTCTTATAGCAAAGGACAGATCATCTAAACAGAAAATCAAGGAAACAATGGTTTTGAATGACACATTGGACCAGATGGACTTAACAGATATATTTAGAACATTTCATCCTAAAGCAGTGGAATATACATTCTTTTCCAGTGCACATGGAACTACCAAAACCAAAACAGGAAGAAATAGAAAAATTGAACAGACTCACAAACAGTAAAGAAATTGAATTAGTCATAAAAAATCTCCCCAAAAACCAGAGTCCAGGACCAGATGTCTTTTCAGGGGAATTTTACCAAACATTTAAGGAAGAGTTAACACCTATGCTCTTGAAGCTGTTCCAAAAAATAGAAATGAAAGGAAAACTTCCAAACTCTTTCTATGAAGCCAGTATTCCTTTGGATCCCAAAACCAAAGACCCCACAGAGAAAGAGAACTATACACCAATCTCCCTGATGAACATAGATGCAAATATCCTCAACAAGACATTAGCCAATTGGATCGAACAATACATCAAAAAAGTTATTCACCGCGACCAAGTGGGATTTATATCTCGGATTCAGGGTTGGTTCAATATCCACAAAACAATCAATGTTATTCATCACATTGATAAAAGAACGGACAAGAACCACACGATCCTCTCAATAGATGCACAGGAAATATTTGACAAAATACAGCATTCTTTCATGATATAAATCCTTAAGAGAGTAGGGATTGAAGGACCATATCTCGAGATCATAAAAGCCATATATGAAAGACTCAACACGAATATCATCCTCAATGGGAAAAAATTGAGAGCTTTCCCGCTAAGGTCTGGAACAAGACAGGGATTTCCACTCTTGCCACTGTTATTCAACATAGTATTGGAAATATTAGCCTCAGCAATCTGACAACACAAAATAAAAAAAGACATCCAAATCGACCAGGAGGAGGTCAAACTTTCACTCTTCACAAATAACGTGATTCTCTATATGGAAAAGCCAAAAGATTCCACCAAAAAACTGCTAGAATTGATCCATGAATTCAGCAAAGTGGTAGGATATAAAATCAATGTGCAGATTGGTTGCATTTGTATACACCAACAATGAAGCAACAGAAAGAGAAATCAAGGAATTTATCCCATTTACAATTGCACCTAAAACCATAAAATACCTACGAATAAATCTAACCAAAGAGGTGAAAAATCTATAGAAAGCTTATGAAAGAAATTGAAGAAGACACAAAAAATGAAAATATTCCATGCTCCTAGATAGGAAGAACAAATATTGTTAAAATGTCAATACTACCCACAGCCATTTATATATTCAATGCAATCCCTATCAAAATAACACCAGCATTCTTCACAGAGCCAAAACAAAAGATCCTAAAGTTTATATGAACTAGAAAAGACCCCAAATAGCCAAAGCAATCTGAAAAAGAAAACCAAAGCAGGAGGCATCACAATCCCTGACTTCAAGCTGTATTACAAAACTGTATTCATCAAGACAGTATGGTACTGGCACAAAAACAGACACTCAGATCAATGGAACAGAATAGAGAACCCAGAAATAGACCCCAAACATACAGCCAACTCATCTTTGACAAAGCAGGAAAGAATATCCAATGGAATAAAGACAGTCTCTTCAGCAAGTGGTGCTGGGAAAACTGGACAGCAAAATGCAGAAAAATGAACTTGGACAACTTTCTTACACCATACAGAAAAATAGACTCAAAATTGATGAAAGACCTAAATGTAAGACAGGAAGTCATCAAAATCCTTGAGGAGAAAGCAGGGAAGGACCTCTTTGACCTTGGACACAGAAACATTTTACTCAACACATCTCCAGAGGCAAGGGAAACAAAAGCAAAAATGAACTAATGAGACTTCATCAAAATAAAAATATTCTTCACAGTGAAGGAAACAATCAGCAAAACTAAAAGCCAACCGGCGGAATGGGAGAAGATATTTGCAAATGACATATCAGATAAAGGATTAGGGCTAGTATCCAAAATCTATAAAGGACTTATCAAACTCAACACTGAAAACCAAATAATCCAGTGAAGAAATGGGCCAAAGACATGAATAGACACTTCTCCAAAGAAGACAGAACATGTTTCCAACAGAAACATGAAATGATGCTCAACATCACTCATCATAAAGGAAATACAAATCAAAACCACAATGAGATACCACCTGACACTCGTCAGAATTGATGACATTAATAACTCAGGCAACAACAGATGCTGGAGGGGATGTCGGAAAGAGGATCTCTTTTACACTGCTGCTGAGAATCCAAACTGGTGCAGCCACTCTGGAAAACAGTATGGAGGTTTCTCCAAAAATGAAAAATAGAACTACCCTATGACCCAGCCATTGCCCTAGTGGGTATTTATCCGTGGAATACAGGTGTGCTGTTTCTAAGGGACACAGGCCTCCCAAAGTTTATAGCAGCACTATCAACAATAGCCAAATACAGAAAGAGCCCAAATGTTCAGCGATGGATGAATGGATAAAGAAGATGTGGTATATATACAATGGAACATTGCTAGGCAATCAAAAAGAACAAAATCTTGTCATTTGCAACTATGTGGATGGAACTAGAGGGTATCATGCTAAGCGAAATTAGTCAGAGAAAGACAAATATATAACTTCACTCATGAGGAATTTAAGATTCAAAACAGATGAACATAAGGGAAGGGAAAACATAAATAATAAAAAACATGGAGGGGGACAAAAACACAAGAGACTCTTAAATATGGAGAACATACAGAGAAGGTTATGAGAGGGCTTGTGGGAGGGGGATGGGCTAAATGGGCAAGCGGAATTAAGGAATCTACTCTTGAAATCATTGTTGTTTTGTATGTTAACTAACTTGGATGTAAATTTTTAAAAACTAATTAAAAAGTGGATATTTCTGCACATACGATTTCAGATTCATGACTATGCAATATCTCAATACTTAAATTTTAGGTAAATGTTGTATCATTGACTAAAATGTAAGAGAATCCTCTGCTACTTTTAAGATCTTCTGTTACATGGACAAAGTATCTTTCAAATGTGACTGCATATACAGATCCTACCAAAATAACGGCTTTAATTGCATTTCTACAATATCATAGAAGGAATAAATTCAGCTTACTTTTTATTTACCTTTTCAGCTTTTTAAATTATTTACAAATGAAAAATTTATTTCAAATACTAGTACAGCGATAACATCTTGATTGTGAAAGACTCATGAAGAATGTGGTTACCTAGATATTGTCATGAAGCAATCACCTTATAAAATGTAGTGTCAAATCGTTGTCTAATCAAATATTCATTATTTTATGTTAAACATCTTTATGATATCAGTCTATTAGGAGGTCATTGTTTAGCATATTTTGCGTTTTGTAGAACGGATATATTTCTACATCCTGTCCTTTAAACAAAAAACTCTTTAAGTTTTTATTGTTTTAATTTAAATTCCAGTTCGTTAGCTTACAGTGTAATAGTAGTTTCGAGTGTACAATTCAGTGATTCGAAACTTCCAAATAGCAAGCAATGCTCTTGACACCAAGTACACTCCTTAACCCCATCACCTATTTAACCCAACCACTCATGGACCTCCTCCCTTGTAGCCATAAGTTTGTTTTCTTTAGTTAAGAATTATTTTCTTGGTTTGCCTCTTTCCCTATTCTCCCTTTGTTCATTTGTTTTGTTTCTTAAATTCCACATGAGTGAAATCATATTAGAATTTCTAGTATTAGTATTAGTAATTCTCTGACATAGTTCACTAGGCATAATGCTCTCTAGCTCCATTTAAATCATTGCAAGTGGCAAGACTTCATTCATTTTGGTGTCTGAGCAATATCCCATGATATATGTGTGTGTATACATACATATATATATATATATATATATATATATATATACGCCACATCTTCTGTACCATTTATCAGTCAGTGAACACTTGGTCTGTTTTCATATTTTGGCTACTGTCGTTAACACTGTTATAAACATTGGAATCCACATATCCCTTTTGATTAGCATTTTATAAGTGGAGGGGGGGATAACTACCCAGTAGTGGAATTGCTGGATTGTAGAGTAGTTCTACTTTATCTTCCTCAGGAATCTCCACACTGTTTTCCAGAATGGCTGAACGAGTTTGCATTCCCACCAGCAGTGCAAGAAATTTCCCGTTTCTCCACATCCTCGCCAGCGTCTGTTGTTGTCTGAGTTGATAATTTTAACCATTCTGACAGGTGTGAGGTGGTATCTCAGTGCGGTTTTCATTTGTATTATCCTGAAGATGAATGATATTGAGAATCTTTTCATGTGTCTGTTAGGCTTCTGTATGTGTTCTTTGGAAAATGTCTACTAGTGTCTTCTACCCATTTTCTAACTGGATTATTTGTTTACTGTATGTTCAGTTTTATAAGCTATTTATATGTTTAGGATACTAACCCTTTATCAGATATGTCATTTGTAAATAACTTCTACTTCTGCCTTTAGTGTTTTAGTGTTTTTTTTTTTTTATTGTATCCTTCACTGTGCAGAAGTTTTTTATACTGATGAATTTGAATCGTTTATTTTTGCTTTTGTTTCTCTTCCCTCAGGATTCGCATCTAGTATGAAGGTGCTACAGCCGATGTCAAAGAGGTTATTTCCTGTGATCTCTTCTCGGATTTTGATGATTTCTTGTCTCACATTTAGGTCTTTTGTCCATGTTGATTTTATTTTCTTGTGCAGTGTAATAAAGTTGCCCAGTTTTATTATCCTTCATTTTGCTACCCAGTAATCTCAAAACCATTTGTTGGAAAGACCGTCTTGGGGCACTTTGATGGCTCAGTCTGTTGAGCATCCGACTTTGGCTGGTCATGATCTCACAGCTTGTGAGTTCAACCCCTCATCAGTCTCTCTGCAGACAGCTCAGAGCCTGAAGCTTCCTTCAGGTTCTGTGTCTCCCTTTCTCTCTGTCCATCCCCTGCTCACCCTCAGTCTCTCTCTCTCTCTCTCTCTCTCTCTCTCTCTCTCTCTCTCCCTGTCTCAAAAGTAAATAAACACTTAAAAATGTTTTTTTAAAGAAAAAACTGTCTTTTTTCCATTGGAGGTATTTTCCTGCCTTGTCCAAGATTAGTTGACATTATAGTTATGGGTTCATTGTTGGGTTTCTATTCTTTTTTATTGATTTATGTGTCTGTTTATGTGCCAGTATCATACTGTCTTGATGACTACAGCTTTGTAAGATAGTTTGGAAGCCTGGAATTGTGATGTCTCCTGATTTTTTCTTTGTTTTCTTTTATTTCCTCTTCTCATTTTTCTTCTCTTCCTTCCTTCCTTCCTTCCTTCCTTCCTTCCTTCCTTCCTTCCTTCCTTCCTTCCTCTCTCTCTCCCTCCCTTTCTTTCTTTCTTTCTTTCTTTCTTTCTTTCTTTCTTTCTTTCTTTCTTTCTTTCCTTCCTTCCTTCCTTCCTTCTTTCCTTTTTTCTTTTTCCCTCTCTTTCTTTCTTTCTTTCTTTCTTTCTTTCTTTCTTTCTTTCTTTCTTTCTTTCTTTCTTTCTTTCTTCTTTCTTTCTTTCTTTCCTTTCCTTCTTTCCTTCTTTCCCCCCCGTCTTTTATTTCCTATTCTTTCCTTTCCTGTCCTTTTAGTTTCTTTTCTTTTTCAAGATTGCTTTGGCTATTTGGTATTTTTTGTGGTTCCATACAAATTTTAGGTTTGTTTGTTCTAGTTCTGAGAAAACTGGTGATATTATTTTGATAGTGATTGCATTAAATGTGTAGACTGCTTTGGGTAGTATAGACATTTTCACAATATTTGTTCTTCCATTCCATGAGCATAGAATATATTTCCATTTCTTTGTATCATCTTCAATTTCACTCTTCAGTGTTTTATGATTTTCATAGTACAGGTATTTCACCTCTTTAGTTAGGTTTGTTCCTAGTTATCTTATGATTTTTGGTGCAATTGTAAATGGAATTCATTCCTTGGTTTATATTTCTACTGTTTCATTATTAGTGTATAGAAATACAAATGATTTCTGTATGTTGATCTTGTATCCTGCCACTTTATCCTATTAATGTATCCTTTCTGGCAAATGTTTGCTTGTCTTTCGAGTTTTTTATATAGAGTATGATGTAATCTGCAGATAGTGAAAATTTTATTCTTACTTGATGTTTTGGGTGTTTTCTTTTTCTTTTCTGATATCTGTTCTTAAGTATCCTAATACTATGTTAAATGAAAGTGGCAAGGGTTCACATCACTGTCTTATTCCGAGCCATAGAGGAAAAGCATTCAACTTTTGTTCATTTTGGATATATTACCTGCGAGTATTTCATACATGGCCTATATTATGTACATTCCCTTTCAACTTACTTTGTTGAGAGTTTTTATCATGAGTTGATGTTGTACTTTTTCAATTGTTTTCTGCATCTGTTGAGAGAACCATATAACTCTTTTCCTTTAATGTACTTATGTATTGTATCCTAATGATTAGTTTGCAAATATGGATACACCCTTGCAACTGAGGAATAAATACCACTTGGTTATGGTGAATAAATTCTTTAATGTATTGTGGAATATGGCTTGCTAGAATTTTATTGTGAATTTTAACATCTATGTTCATCATGAGTTTTGACCTATAGTCATATTTTTTAGTGTAATATTTTGTGATTTGATTATCAAGGTAATATTGGCTTCATGAAATGATTTTGGAAGCTTTCCTTTCTTTCCTATATTTTTCAAACAGCTTGAGATATACAGCTATTAACTCTTACTTAAATGTTTGTTAGAATTCATCTATGAATCTTTGTGGGTTGGAGCCCCGCGTCAGGTTCTGTGCTGACAGCTCAGAGCCTGGAGCCTGCTTCGGATTCTGTGTCTCCCTCTCTCTCCGCCCCTCCCATGCTCATGCCCTGTCTCTCTCTGTCTTTCAATAATAAAAAAATGTCAAAAACATTTAAAAATATTCATCTATGAATCCAGCTGGCCCTGGACTTTTACTGGCTGAGAGTTTTCTGATTACTGATTCAATTTCTATGCTGATTATTAATCTGATCGAATTTTTCTATTTCTTTCTGTTTCTGTTTTGGTAATTCATATGTTTCTAGGAATTCTTTCATTTCTTTCAGATTGCCAGATTTGTTGGCATATATTTTTTCATAATATTCTCTTTTAATTGTTTATATTTCTGTTGTGTTGGTTGTCAATTTTCCTCTCATTTGTGATTTTATTTATTTGAGTTCTTTGTCTTTTATTTTTGACAAGTCTGGCTGAGGGTTTGTCAATTTTACTGATATTTCAAACCACCAGCTCCTGGTTTAATTGTATTATTCCTTTTTTTTTTCGTATATCATTAATTTCTGTCCTAATCTCCATTATTTTCTTAATTTTGCTGGCTTTTGGCTTTTTTCGCTGTTCCTTTTCCAGATACTCTAGATAGAAGGTTAGGTTGTTTATTTGATATGTTTCTTGCTCCTTAAGGTAAGCATGTGTTGCTATATACTTCTCGCTTAGAACTACTTTTGCTGCATTCCAAAGATTTTGATCCATTGTGTTCTCATTTTCATTTGTTTTCATGTATTTTTTTAAATTTCTTTTTTAATTTCCTGTTTGACCCATTCATTGTTTTGTAGGATGTTCGTTAACCTCTATGTATTTGTAGTCTTTCCAATTTTTTCTTGTGGTTGGCTTCATGCTTCATAGCATTTTGGTTAAAGGGTTCATGCTATGATTTCATTATTTTTGGATTTGTTGAGATGTATGACTTAATATGTGATCTATTCTGGGGAATGTCCAGTGTGCATTTGAAAATAATGTTTTATGTGCTCTTTTAGGATGGAGTGTTTTGCATATATCTGGTTCAGTGTATAATTACACCTTTCATTTACAAAACCTTCGTTTCCTTGTTGATTTTATGTTCAGGTGATCTCTTCATTGTTGTAAGTGGGGTACTACTATTTTATTAACAATGAGCTCCTTTATGTTTATTATTCCCCCTCTCTGTGGCTTTTTTTTCCTTCCCCTCGTCCCCTCCCCCCTGGATTTCTGTTAGGTCTTCTAAAGCTCACCTATGCGTGGGAACATATGCTATCTGTCTCTCTCTGACTGACTTATTTCATTCAGTATAATACCCTCCAATTCCATCCATGTTGCTACACATGGCTAGATTTCATTCTTTCTCATTACCACGTAATATTCCATTGTAAATATATATGTATATATCACATCTTCTTTATCCATTCATCAGTTGATGGACACTTAGTCTCTTTCCATGATTTGGCTATTGTCAAAAGTGCTGCTATAAACATCGAGGTACACGTGCCCCTATGCATTAGCACTCCTGTATCTCTTGGGTAGATTCCTAACAGTGTTATTCCTGGGTCATATGTTCATTCTATTTTCATTTTTTTGAGGAACCTACACACAGTTCTCCAGAAGAAACACGACAGGGGTGTCCACTCTCACCACTGCTATTTAGCATAGTGTTGGAGGTCCTAGCATCAGCATTTGGACAACATAACAAAATAAATGGCATCAAGATTGGCGAGGAGTAAATCAAACTTTCACTTTTCACAGGCGACATGATACTTTACATGGAAAACCCGCCAGAATCCACCAAAAGCCTCCTAGAATTGATCCATGAATTCAGCAGTTACATGATACAAAATCAAGGTACAGAAACAGGTGGAATTTCTATACACCAACAATGAAGCAACAGAAAGAGAAATAAAGAAGTGAATCTTATTTACGATTACACCAAAAACCATAAAATATATGGAAATAAACCTAACCAAAGATGTAAAAGATATCTATGCTGAAAACTATAAAAAAACATATGAAGTAAATTGAGGAAGACACAAGGAAATGGAAAAACATCCCATGCTAATGGATTGGAAAAATAAATATCGTTAAAATGGCAATACTACCCAAAGCAATCTACACATTCAGTGCAGTCCTAGTCAAAATTGCACCAGCATCCTTCTCAAAGCTAGAGCAAGCAATCCTAAAATTTGTATGGAACCACAAAAGATGCCAAATAGCCAAAGTAATACTGAGGAAGAAAACCAAGGTGGTAGGCATCACAATCCCAAACTTTAAGCTCTACTACAAAGTGGTACCATCAAAGTATGGTACTGGCACAAAAACAGATACATATATGAATGGAATAGAATAGAAAACCCAGAAATGGACCCATGAGCAAATGGCCAACTAATCTTTGACAAAGCAGGATGGATCATAATGGTATAAATTAGCAAATATTGGTAAACAATAAAGATACCTATGATTTATATAGTTCAGCTTAGTGATAAAGAGTACCAAGGATGAATTCATGATTTAAAAAAAATGATGTGTATTTTTTGAGAAAGAGATAGATATTTTGAGAGAGAAATACAGAGAAAGAGAGAGAGGGAGAGAGAGAGAGAGAGAGGGAGAATGAAGGGGAGAGAGGCAGAGGGAAAGGGAGACACAGAATCTGAAAAAGGCTCCAGGCTCTGAGCTGTTGCAGAGTCCAGTGCAGGGCTTGAACCCATGAACTGTGTGATCATCACCTGATCTGAAGTTGGATGCTTAACCTACCGAGTCAGCCAGGCGCCCCTCAATTCATGATTTTACCACTATCTAATACAATTAGATTGGATGGTTTGTTTAATCTTAGTATGTCATTTTTCCCATGTGTAATTTCTTAGAAAATAATACTAGTCTCACAGTGGTATTATGATAATTTAAATAAAATTTCCTCTCAAGTGGATATTTATGAATTTTCTGTCTTCTCTCTGTTTATGAACCTCTTCTCATCTGTTCATTCACGTTTACAGATATATTTTACTTTATTTTTAATATTTATTTAATTTTTAGAGAGAGGAGGGTAGGAGAGGCAGAGAAAGAGTGAGATGGAGGATCTGAAACAGTCTCTGTGCTGAGAGTGGAGAGCCCCATGAGGGGCTCTAACTCACAAACCATAAGATCATGACCTGCACTAAAGTTTGATGTTTCACTGAATTAACCACCCAGTTATCCTTATAAGTATATTTTAAAATAAACAAAATTGAATAAAATTACAAAAGAAACAAAATCGAATAATATAACTTCTATCTTTATTGCTTTCTTCTTTTAACTAGATACAAAATAATTCTTCATTAGTAGTAATTTTGTTAAATTAGTTGATATATTTTGTATTATATGCACCATATGTACCAAAAACAGTGCTTAACAAATACTCATATATTCTTTCATATTTCCCAGCTTCTGTGGTATTTAAGTTATAGCCAGTTTCTGTCATATTTAAGTTGTAGATTACATATTTAGAAAAGAGGTTGACTGTCAAAAAAAAAAAAAAAAGCAAAAAGCATGTATTATTTCTGCCATCCATCTTTCATGGAGACTCTTTCATGAAGGTACTGGCAATCACATGATCCAGAAAGATACACCTGTAAAAGAGAGAGAGAGAGAGAGAGAGAGAGAGAGAGAGAGAGAGAGAGAGAAAGAGAGAGAGATCAACCCACCCATGTCACAGTATCTCACCAAATACAAGAAAACTTGGCTATCTTAAGACACTAAAGTCGCTTATTGTCATAGCTAACTTTGATTGCTCTGCTATAGCTTAACACATTATGAGAATTTGTCCTAATAATTTGCTAACTTGTCATAGGAATGATTCACCATGATGCCAAGTTTTGTGATATGTTTAAGGAAAATATGTGATGATGTTAATGATTGTTTTATTTTTCACCTCATAAAAATTATAAGTGCAGCATCTTTTGAATATATTTAGAAGAGTGAGAAATCCGAGAATGAGTCAATTTATTTCAAAAATATATTAAAAACCCTAAGTAATATAAGAGATACAGGACTGCTGATGCATAGGGGCATGTGTACCCCGATGTTCATAGAAACACTTTTGACAATAGCCAAATCATGGAAAGAGACTAAGTGGCCATCAACTGATGAATGGATAAAGAAGATGTGGTATATGTATATGGTATATATATATCATATATATATATGTATATATATATATATAACTGATGAATGGATAAAGAAGATGTGGTATATGTGTGTGTATTATATATATATATATACAGTGGAACACTATACAGCAATGAGAAAGAATGGAGTCTGGCCATGTGTGGCAACATGGATGGAACTGGAGGATATTATGCTGAGTGAAATAAGTCAGGCAGAGGAAGACAGATGCCATATGTTCCCACGCATAGGTAGGCTTTGGGAGACCTAACAGAAAACCAGGGGGGAGGGGAAGACGGGAAGGAAGGGAAAAAAAAAAGCCAGAGAGGAAAGAAGACAGAACATGGGAGACTCTCAAAGACTAAGAACAAACTGAGAGGAGGGGGCGTGTGGGGGGGGAGAGTGGGTGATGGGCACAGAGGAGGGCACTTGTTGGGATTATCATGGGATGTTGTATGAAAATCAAATTGTCAATAAATTATTCAAAAAATAATAAATAAATTTTCTTTAAATTAAATATTTTGAGGCTATTTTTTCAAGATTTTCCTGTGAAAATCTAAACTGGAATTTAAAGATGATATAAGAATGACTTAACTTGCCCATATGTGAAGAAATAAAGTATTTGTACATTTGAGGCAACTATTTGGAAATAGCACAGGTAATAGCTTTAGTGGATGTTTTAAGACTATCCAGGTTTCAATTTACATTGTGTTCATTCTGATTGCATTTATATTTTACTGCTTGCATTTCATCACTGTCATATATTGAATACTAGTTTACTTCTTTTGAATTCATCTTAATTTACGAGACCCTACTTCTAGTCACAGAATAAACATTTAAAAAATGTTTAAAAAATAAAAAATAAAACAAAACATTAAAAAAATAAAAAATAAAACATTTAAAAAATAAAATTGCAATATCAAAGGGAGTAAAGAATTTCTATATTTATAATTCATTAGTCCAAGGTTATACTCTGCCAAATAGGAATTTGTGCTTTCATTTTTTCCCTTTTCTTCCTGGAATGGCCATTTTGAGGGGTCTCATGATTATAACTGCACTTGGAGAAATGTTTTTTTTGTTCTGAGACCATCCCCTCCTCATCTACTTCCTTGGTCATATTGATGCTAATTGTGATCATGAGTTTGACTTTGTTGCATCTCTATCTTGCTCTCTTCATATTTAACCCTGAAAGCACAGGTCATGCCCTGTGGGGAATAAGGAGGAAGTGCTTGACATCTCTTCCCACCTACTGACTTAACTTCCACTTTGTGCTTAACTGGCCCCAAGTGTAATCCAAATTCAGCCTTATCCTCCAACAACTGTCTGCCCCAGCTGCCAGCCAAGGCTGTTCTACAGCCCTGTGCCACATTCGGTTGGTAACTGGGGGCACACAGCCATCCTGATCTGTCCACTGTCCTACAGCCTCCCCATGCACTGACCATTCTCTAAGGATGAGTTTCATCTTAGTTGCAAATCAGAAGCTTCCCTAGTTTAGTGTCCCCAAGTATCCAGAAGGGTGCTACTTATTTCAAATCCCCAATAACTATACTTGTGACTACCAGGGATCATTTTAAAGCAGAGTGTAAAATGTCTTGTTTGTAAAATTTTATCCTAACTTCCTTTCATAGGTCAAATGAAAGTTCTTGACAAAAGTTTCATCATAGAAAATTTTTTATTCTCTAAGAAGATAGAATACACACTGAGCTCTTCTTCTTCAAGACTTTTTTTATTTTTATATGAAAAATCTTGTGTTTAATCTTTTCAAAAAATGCTTTCCCCAACTACCTTGGATTGCAAATTCAATGCACTTTGACTTTGAGATAATTTTCTTTGCCAAAAATTTTTAAACATTTTATTTTTCATATTTTTTTTCTGTATCAACATTATCTTAATTTTATCATTGGAAACAGAAAAACACTAAGAACAGATAGGTATTATTTGGGGTAAAAATTTTATTAACATATGGTTTCAAAATATCACAAACTACAGTGAATGATACTTCCTCTGTGGTAATAATATCCATTATGTTATTTTAATCTGGTATTTACAGCAGAATCAAAAATAAATCTTTGATAATGTATAATCTCTTTATTTATTACTAGAAGTCTATACATTTGAACCACCTAAATTTCTGCTATTTTTAAAAGATATCACCCAAGTTGTGTGAAAGATTAAAAATGAAAAGATCAAGAAATACATTCAAATAAATTTTACATATAACATAACTTAATTGAATAAATAAACTTAGTTTAATAAACTTAGGCACGTTAATATGTGTGACACTATGTTTCTTCAGATTATACTTCTTCAGTTAAATTCATCCAATTTAAATAATTTTAAATAATTAGATACTCTGGTCAATTTAATGAAACCCAGCAAATTAAGTAATATGGGTACTATATAACTATATACCTACTGGATATTAGTACCTAAAATACATAAATAAAGAAAAATGTAATAACATGATTTTTTTCAATAATAATAAATGTTAATGTAAATACCATTTAGTTTTTTGCCCAGGAATTGGCAGAGACAAAATTCTGTGAAAAGATATGGGAAGTTTTCATAACTCTTCCCCCTGCATAATTTGTGACTCTGTCTCTACTGTCTTAGTCTCAGGGGGCATTGTCAAATGAACATAACCAAAACAAGAAATATTAAGATCCACCTCCAAGTAGAGAAGCCTAGAGACCTCGTTGCAGATGTGTCTCCATGGATGTATCTGAAATGTCAAGTACTGAATTGAGAGGTGAGTTGGCACATTTTTAAAGAAAGTACTTAAGGAATTTTACTCAGCAAATGCAAGTGGCACTGCCCAGAAGTTAGAAAGACAGTGACCTACTGGTTCTAAACTGTGTTTTTACTGAGAAACATGCAAATATTGTACAAGACTTTTAATACAATTAATAAAGAATTGCACTTTGTTAAGCACTGGGGTAAGTCACTCATAAATTCACATTTCATTAACTAATGGACTTCAAAAAATTATATTGGGGCTCTAATGTATATGAAATTGTTATATACTGAATTTAGAAGATAAAATAAAGTTCAAAGAACCAGATGGATACTTGTGAATTTTTTTTTAATTTTTTAATGTTTATTTATTTTTGAGAGTGAGAAAGAAGGTGAGAGAGACAGAGGGCAGATAGAAGAGACACAGAATCCAGAGCAGGCTCCAGGCTCCAAGCCATCTACACAGAGCCTGACTTGAGGCTTGAGTTCACAAACCCTGAGATGTTGACCTGAACCTAAGTGGGATGCTTAGCTGACTGAACCACCCAGGCGCCCCGATACTTGTGAATTTTTTAAAGACAACGTTTTTGGGGCTCCTGAGTGGCTCAGTGGTCTAAGCATCCCACTCTTGATTTCAGCTCAGGTCATGATCTCACAGTTCATCAAGATAGAGCCCCTCTTTGAACTTTGCATTAACAGTGGGAGTCTGATCGAGATTCTCTCTCTGCCCCTCCCCCTCACTCACATGCTCTCTTTCTCTCTCTCTCAAAATAAATAAGCATCAGGGACGCCTGAGTGGATCAGTCGGCTGAGCGTCTGACCTCAGCTCAGGTCATGATCTCATGGGTTTGTGAGTTCTAGCCCCGCATCAGGTTCTGTGCTGACAACTCAGATCTTGGAGCCTGCATCAGATTCCGTGTCTCCTTCTCTCTCTGCAGCCTCCCCTACTTGTGCTCTGTCTCTCAAAAATGAATAAACATTAAAAAAATAAATAAAATAAATAAATAAGCATTAAAAATACTAAAAACGATTTAATGACAAAGTTCTGTATATGCATAAAATATGCATTATTTTCAATCCTGGGAAGAACTTTTGTGGTCATAAATAATCTATCCTAGTGAAAAATGGTGGAGTGGTTGATACTATGTATAATTTTCTTACCTGAATTATGGGGAATGACAGCCCTACTCTGAAGGCTGCACATTCATGAAATATAGATACTTGATATATAGCATCCATATAGGTGATGGATGCTAACATAAAAGTATAGTTGAACTATAATAGAATGACAAATGACAGAAAAATGTATGTATTCTGAGTTGACCAAACACATTTATATAACAGGTTATATTTAAGAGAAATTTAAAATATAAGTAAGATTTAACACAACAGAAAACTCAAGGAAGGGAACTCCAGGAGTGTGGGAAGGGTATTTTTGAATGGTATTATGGGGCCAGAGCCTGATGCAGAATCTCCCATGTGGAGCAGATGAAGGTGACAGCAAAAGCGAGCGTGTGTGTAAACTGACACTTTCATATGGGTATTATACTCTAGGCAGTGAAGATGTTCACATGTAGGCACCTGATACAATTATCTACATTTTAGTTCCATATTTAATTACCCTTTTCTCGTTGTGGTTGAATATCTCTAAGGAGATGATGTTGCCGTTTTGGCAATTAGGAGACTGAGTTCAAAATAAGATTACAGGTGCGGCCAGAGCTGATTGCATTTTACATGACAACGTTAGGCAGTGTCTGCTGAACAAACAGAGAATAGTGTTGTGTTAATTTTGTGTGCTTTCAGAACATTTTTACATATGGGATAGCTAAATTGGAAGAAAGATAAGTGTCAGACTGAGACTTACTGAAATAGGCTTGTGCAGTGTCCACTCCTGTGAGAACTGAATTCAACTGGGATGCACAGATGATCTGCAGGCAAGTCCTCAATAAATATGCCAGGATGTGTTATTCCTTCTAGGTAGTTTTGCCAGCGAGGGGGGGAGTAGTTAGTTACAAGGTGCCTAGGGCTTTGCCTAGTGCTGACTGTTGCTTTTTTGCCTTGTGTACTCACTAAACTTTTAGTCAATTGCATAATGGCCATTGCATGGACAAGCTCACATTGCTTTTTGAGAATCAAATGGAGATATAAAGAAACAAAAAATGAAAAAAAAAAGAATTTAAAACATGGGGAGCCTGGATGGGTCAGTTGGTTGTGTCTGACTTTGTTAGACTTTGGCTTAGGGCATGATCTCATGGTTCATGAGTTCCAGCCTGGCATTGGGCTCTGTGTTGACAGCTCAGAACCTGGAGCCTGCTTGGGATTCTGTGTCTCCCTCTCTCTCTGTCCTTCCCCCACTCACACACACACTCTCTCTCTCTTAAAAATGAACTTAAAAAAAGAAATAAAGTATCATTGCTTAATCTTAGTAGATAATGAGTGTCAAATGAAGAATATAAAGATGGAAAAGAAGATCAAAACTACCATTAATTTAGAATTTTTCAACCTCAGCAAAGCTAATATTCTGGGGAAGTTCTTTGTTCTGTGAGTGACCTGTACATTGTAGAATATTTAGTACCATCTGCTAGATGCCAGTAGAACTCCCCAGTAGTGATAAGCAAAAACATCTCTAGACATTGCATGATATCCTCTGGGGAAAAAGAGGGTAGATTCACACTATCCCTTGTTAGAATCACTGAATTAATGATAAATTATAAGTTAAATGTACTAAGTAGTAACTATCACCTCATTTAATTTTTACCCTTGCTTGATTTTCAAACTACAGGCAGAGAGAGTTGAATTCACCAGTTCAGTGTCAAATTTCTTATAAGTGGCAGTAATAGAGATAATCGAAAGGTTTGACATCAAATTCTGTGCAATTTACTCATGAAATGTAATAGCATCAACTAAACCTGAAACACAATACAAAAAAGTACATATATTTTAGTGATCTGTGTGTGTGCACAGTTGTGTATAGTTCCTGGATTCAAATTGATTTCAATTTATGCAGTTTTATGGAAACATACACAAATATAAGTTACCAATTTGAACACTAGTTATCGAAAATGTAATTTGTTTAAATATTAAATGAGATACTTAAATGTTTAAATCATTCAAGAGATACAGAGTACTAAAGTATTAACTTTCCTTTGATTCTGCTACCTTGGGTGTAACTGAGTTAAGCTTTGGCAGAACAGTATCACATACATGGGTGCCTAATTAGATACCATAAGGAAGGCAACATGTCTGGTATCTGTACTGGATATTTGGCTGGTTAGATTCCTTAAAAGCTTTCCTAAAGCACAAAGGATTTCTATAATTAATCCTGATATAGCAGACTAACTTTGGGGAAGGATATTGCTGGTCTGAAAATCCACTGCAGAAAGAAGGGAAGCACAATTTTGAAATCTTATTTTACTTTCTGATAGATTTCTATGTACTGAATCAGAAAACACAAATTCTAGACCCAACTGTACATTGGCTGCTGTGTTCTTAAAGAAATGACTATACATATTTGGATCTTAGTTTAGTTTAGTTTAGTTTAGTTTTTTTTTTTAACAGTGTAACAATGGCAGCACATTTTAAATATCTGTACCAACAATAAATATGCAAAGCCTAAAATTGAGTCCCATTTTCTCAGTATTTTACTTTCAAACTTCTGAAGAAAAGGATAGGAAAAGAAACTAATGCAATGAAAGTAACAGAAATACAATTTATCAGTCACTTTCATATTTGCAAAACAACTGGAGGATAGAATATGTGTATCTGCAAGCTGACTTAAGAGAAACAGTGTTCTTTTGTAAACATGTTTTTAGATTATGACACTTTTTGATTGAAAGCAACTATGATTTGCACTTCATTTAAAGGTCTTGAGATATTATTTATTGCTAAATATATTGTGAGGCCTCTCTTCTTCCATTTAGTAGAGACCAGGTGTGAGCTGCTGGGTTGTTGCAGAGAGTCAGTGAGAATACAAGAAGAGCAGGAGAATAGAGGAAGCATGGCTTTAAGGACGAAAATGTAAAAAGTGTAACTCTCATCTCTAAAACAATTTTATTTGAGCATAAAATAATTTATCAGATACATTTACAATCATCTACTGCTTAGTAGGCATAGAGAATTCTTGTTTAAATAGCCACTTTACTGGAACTTGGCGGGGACTAACGTGAGCAATTCTTTCTGATTCGTTGCTTTTCATAATGTAAAGGATCTTTATCTTTTTAGCTCATAATACTTTACTCAAGCTCTATGAATGCCATTTATTTTAAAATTTTTAATGTTTTTATTTACTTTTTTGAGGGAGAGGTACCGAGACACAGAGCATGAGCAGGGGAGGGTCAGAGAGGGAGAAAAATAATCTGAAGCAGGCTCCAGACTCAGTTGTCAGCACAGACCCTGGCACACGGGGCTCTAACTTACAGACCTTGAGATCATGACCTGAGCCAAAGTGGGACACTTAACCGACTGAGCCACCCAGTCGCCCCATGTCACTAACTGTACAATTGTAGGGGATGATGGTAGTCTTAGAATTTTGTTTCAACTTAGCATAATTTCTCAAACTTGTCCAGGATGCTAGTAAAATGGAAAATAAGGTTTACATCTGAGTCTTTCCTTCCACTTTTGGAAATGGCCCAGGAGCAAAACATTCTCTTTCTCTCATCCAGTATGTCACTTAGGACAAATATTATCATTTTTCATCTATGTGCAGTAAAATTAATCTAAGGCTTATGTGTCAAAGTTTTCAGGGAGATTGGAAGTAACCAATATAGGTCAGAATTTTGTAAATAGACTTTATATAGGCTACTTACTTTTGTTTTAGTGACTAGAAGCAAAATAAATGAGTTAAAAGTAATTTACTTGAAGTTTATTTATGCATTCAAAAATTGTCTACTCTGTCAACTTTAAAATAAACATTTAGTGGTTATGATTGAATTCCTGCTGGGGAGCTCTTTCATTTTAATGATGTTCTGGTCTAACTGGTTTAGGAAAAATACACAAGAGTCAAACCAATATTCATTGGAATCATTAATCAGCTTGTGCTCAGTCTTGGCAATAAAAATTATGCTTACATTAAATTAAAATTTAATATTATAGATATGTGAATTTATAAAGGGCATAAAATTACTCATATCACATTCAGGTGGGTATTGGTATTTACCTTTTATTATTTCATAGATTCTTTACAGAAGATTTTGAATGTATATGGTTATCGCCTTACCTTGTGACTTTGTGAATCAACAGAGAACTTCTTTTTCAAAATAAGAAATGTTGATTATATATTTAAGGAACTAGGTATTTCATGAAAACTTCAGAATTTGACTAAAATAATTTTAATAAAATGTAAAAACTCACTTTTCTTTATTTTTCACACATGAGTTTTTCTCTTTTTTCAGGAAAACCAATGAATAGAAAATGGAAAATAACAATCAAACATTAACTGGCTTCCTTTTATTGGGATTGTTTCCACCAACGAGAGTTGGATTGTTTCTTTTCATTCTCATTGTTCTCATTTTCCTAATGGCTCTTTTTGGCAACCTGTCCATAATTCTCCTCATTCTCCTGGACACCCATTTCCACACATCCATGTATTTTCTACTGAGTCAACCCTCCCTCATGGACCTGAACTACATCTCCATCATTGTCCCCATGATGGCATCCAATTATCTCTTTGGAAACAAATCTATCTCTTTCATTGGGTGTGGTGTACAGAGCTTCTTCTTCTTGACTTTAGCTGCTGCAGAAGGGTTACTATTGGCCTCTATGGCCTATGATCGCTATGTGGCTATTTGCTTTCCTCTTCACTATCCCATTCGTATGAGCAAAAAAGTGTGTGTGCTAATGATAACAGGATCTTGGATAATGGGCTCCATCAACTCCTGTGCCCACACTGTATATGCCCTCCATATACCTTATTGTCGATCCAGGTCCATCAACCATTTCTTCTGTTATGTTCCAGCCATGCTGATTCTGGCCTGCATGGACACCTGGGTCTATGAGTACACAGTGTTTGTGAGCACTACACTCTTGATGCATTTCCTTTCATTGGCATTGCATGTTCTTATGGGCGTGTTCTCCATGCCATATGCTGTATGCACTCAACAGAGGGAAGGAAGAAGTCCTATTCAACTTGCAGCACCCACCTCACTGTGGTGACTTTCTATTATGTGCCCTTTGCTTACACTTATCTACGCCCAAGATCGCTGAGATCTCCAACAGAGGACAAGATCCTGGCTGTCTTCTACACCATCCTGACCCCAATGCTTAACCCCATCATTTACAGCCTGAGAAACAAGGAAGTGATGGGAGCCCTGAGAAGAGTGATTCAAAGGACTTGCTCTGTATAAGTATAGACAAAGTTCTCTTTAACTCTGCTGCCTTAAAAATGCATCATTTTCAACTTTTACACTCATTAGGAACAATGCCATTCCAAAATTGAAGACAGGGTTATATTAATCTAGAAAATTGAGATAATCGAGATTTGACAAAATCATTTTATATTCTCACTATTTTTTGTTTTCTTTGTGGTAATTTTTCAATAAATAGAAAGAACATATATTTTACCTTAACCTGTGGGTGATAATATTTTATTAATACATTGGAATGATAATGGAAACAGTCTAATATGATGGTATTACTCATTATAATAATTCTTATATACTTAGTATATCTTCCCAAATGGGTAAAATGGGAAAAGAGAACAAAAAATGTAATAACATTCCCAGGTTTCTTTGAAATAAAAAATATATATGTTATAGTTTACACTTACTTGGTGAAAAATGATTCTTCTGTTTCCTTATTTTTGATGTAAGTAATAGATATAGAGATTGGGCAAAGAACTCTGCATGGAATTAGACATTCTTTCACTACCAAAGAGGAAATACAGGTTTGTATATTTTTTGAGAAAGACACTTGAAGTAACTAGACGAATCCTAAGAAAGTAATTTATACAGGTCTACATGATCAGGATAATTAATTGTGCTCAGGAAGATTAAAAATAGACTATGGAGGAATGAGAGCCTTTTTCTACAAGGATTTATGGGAGTTATATACTGTTTAGTGCAGATTGATCAGTCTGAACCACTCACCAGTCTTTCTTCAAACTACTCAAATTTTACAACCCCAAAAGCCATCAATTCCATTTAATAAGATAATTTCTATTGTCAGCATTTCATTATACATTTAGTGTTCTTATAATTCTACTGAATGAGATTTGGAAGGTTTGGTTTAGTGTTAACCTCTCTGTAACACTATTTTCAATAGATCTACCTGTTTAGTGACTAGCCTACAAAGTCTCCCCATTACCTGCAGCTGAGTTCTACACCTGGGCACTAGGAATGAACAGCCATCACTGTTCATGGAGTAAGTCTGCCATACTCTTTATTTTATAAGAAGAGGTGTAAGTAAGGAAGCTAGAATTAACATGTAAGAAGCCCTGTATTATCCAAAGCATCAAAGTGATGGATGATTGATATATTAGAATTGGAAATAAGTATTTTTCACCAAAATAGAAGATCCACATGTTAGAGTATATACTGTAATTTTGGATGCGTTTATGCAAAACTGTGAGTCGTTAGAGATTTCTTGACTATTCAATGTTTAAAAGCTTTATTTTGAAATGGCATAACTCTATGACTTGTCTCTTAATAATTTTTTCATCAATAGAAAGTGTATGATAATATAGTAATTTTTTCAAAAAAGAAGGGTTTGCTTAACTCGAGAGGTTTATTTCATATCACATGACTTCATTTTCAAATTTGAAAAAAAAAAAGAATTCACTTTGATATCAATGACCAAATGCTCATTAAACATTACTCTTTACTAGCAAGGTTTTCCAGATGAATTAATTTGGGATTTGAAATGTAATTAGCTAAGGTTCTTAACTAAACTGGATTCTTTATTTAACATAAATAAAATCAGTATATTATATTAAATATTATATTAAATAGAAAATATTATATTAAATATATATTATATTTATTATATCATAAATTAAAATATTATATTAAAATATTGTTATATTATATTAAATGTTATATTAAAAGGAGTGAGAGAGGCACCTGGGTTGCGTCCAACTACTTGATATTGGCTCAGGTCATGATCTCTAAGTTGTAAGATCAAGACCCACATTGGGTTCTGCAATGACCATGGAGCCTACTTGGTATTCTCTCTCTCCTTCTCTCTCTGCTCCTCCCTCTTTGGATCTCTCTTCTCTCTCAAAATAAATAAATTAACGTTAAAAAAAGTGAGAGACTTTCAGACTCTCCAGAAGTGCTGGCCCAATGACGTCTGGAAACTATATAACCAAAATCAATGTCCAAAATGTTCCTGAGATTGATTCATATGACTCACACCATTCCCAGCTCAAAAACCACATGATGAGCTCCTCTGAAAAACCTGAGGAATTGCAATAAATACTTATTTATTATTCTTGTTCTGTTTACTTAGTGGATGTGCATATCCCTTGCTTTTTTGAAGACATCCACTCCAAAGTTAAAGTTTGAAATTAAAAGATTTAATAGAAAGTATGAACATATGTCCTTCCTATAGTCGAGAGTCAGACAAGGAAGTGACTGTTTAGTACTAACATAGACATCAGAACTTTTGCTTCCCAAGACATGTCAAGAGAAAAGTCAGATATAAGGGAATGGTCAATGTTCTCTAAACTTTCTGTTGAAACAAAGGTCCTGTTTTATGATGAACATATAAGAAATATATATATTTCAAATATGCAGATGTGATTATCTATTTAAAAACCTGTATTGTTTAATAAAAACTTCGAATAGATTGAAAACAGAATTTTTTAAATGTTTATTTATTTTGAAAGAGAGAGAGAGAGAGAGAGAGAGAGAGAGAGAGAGAGGGGGGGGAGAGGTAGGGAGAGAGAGTGGAGAGAATCCTAACCAGGCTTTGAGCTCTCAGTGCAGAACCATGCATGAGGCTCCAAGTCACGAACCATGATCATAAGCTGAGGTAAATTCAGAAGTTTGATGCTTAACCAAATCAACCATCCAGGTGCCCAAGAATTTTTAAAACAAATATGTAGAAACATCACTGCTATTATTAAGATTTACTTTAAAAAATGATTTAAACATATATGCAATCAATTACATGCAATTCTTGTAAGGAAGAGTCTATTTTCTTCTAAATTTTTTAAGGACTCCAATGCAATTTAATAAATAAGCCATCACTTCTATTTTAAGTTGACTGGACACTTTTAACAGATATTGTGTTTCTACAAGCTTGTGATATGAAATTGAATGCTTCATTTTTATTCTCCCTGATATCTTTATGTTTTTCTACAAAGTATTTTTTTTGTCCTCATTTCCTCATTCCTCGCCCCTCACTTTGGCAAACACCAATCTGTTCTCTGTATCTATGAGCTTGTTTTCCTGTTGTGTTTTGTTTGTTTTATATTCCATGTGTAAGAGAGATCATTTGGCATTTGTCTTTCTCTTTCTAATATAGTTCACATAGAATAATACCTTTAAGGTCTAATCCATGCTGTCACACATGGTAAGATTTCAGTATCTATATAAATATATTTAATATAAATTTGCAAATATATATTTCATTTTTACTTAAATGTATATACATATGGTGTGTATTATATATAAATGTATATGTATACATATGCACATATAAAATATACATATAATAAATATACATATGAATATGCACATATAAAATAAATATAGATATAATATGTGCATATGTATACATGTATTTATATTATATTGTACTATTGTTTTAATAAGTACACATTTATGTATATGTATATTTATACATGCATATATGTGTATAAGCATATTTATTATATGTATATTAAAATATAGTCTATGAAATACACAACGAACACATTATATATTACATATTTATATAAGTATATAAATAATATAATAAATATAATAATAATAATATTATAAAATAAATGGGTTCTTAGGATACTTAGGTTGTTTCCCCCTGTTAGCTTCTTAGCTACTGTGAATAATGCTGCCATGAACATAAGAAAGATCAATGAACATAGAGATGCATATATATTTTCAAGCAGTGTTTTTATATTCTTTCGATTAATATCCGGCAGTAGAATTGCTGTATGATATGGTAGTTCCATTTTTAGTTTCATGAGGAAAACTCCATATTGTTTTCTGTAGTGGCTGCACCAGTTTACATTTCCCCCCCAACAATGAAAAAAGATTCCCATTTATCCACATCCTCACCAATGTTATTCCCTGCCTTTTTGAAAAAAGCTATTCTTAATGAGTAAGGTGATATCTCATTGTGGTTTATTGGTTTATTTTTTAAATGTTTTTTACATTTATTTATTTTTGAGAGACAGAGTAACACAGAGGATAAGCAGAGGAAGAACAGAGACAGGACACACAGAATCTCAAGCAAGCTCCAGGCTCTGAGCAAACATTCAGCACAGAGCCCAATGTGGGGCTCGAACCGACAAACCATGAGATCGTGACCTGAGCCGTAGTCACATGCTTTACTGACTGAGCCACACAGGCACCTCTCATCGTGATTTTTGTTTGCTTTTCCCTGATTATTTATGGTCTTGATTATCTTTTTTTTTTTTTTTTCATTCTTTACCTTTTTGGCCATCTGCATGTCTTCTTTGGAAAACAATTTCTATTCATGTCTTCTGTCCATTTTGTAATCAATTTTTTATGCTATTGAAATTGCGTGTTCTTTATCTATTTGACTATTAGCCCCCCTTATTATACATATGATTTGCAAGTATATTTTCCTATTCAGTAGTCTGTCCTTTGGTTTTGTTGATGGTTCTATTTGCTGTGCATATTTTTACTTTGATGTAGACCCACTTAATTTTACTTTTCTTCTTTTTGCCTTTTGTGTAAGATTAAGAAATAAGTATTATAAATGTCTATGTCATGAAACTAACCACCTGTTTCTTCCAGAAGTTTTATGGTGTCAATTCTTACCTTTTTCTTCAATTCATTTTAAATAACTTTTGTGTGTGATTTAGGATAATGGTACAATTTCATTTTTTGTTTGCATGTGGCCACATAGTTTTTTCTGACTGGAAGATGCATAGGATGTACACTTACCGAATAAACTGTCTTTCACCATAGTATATTCTTGGTTTCTTTGTTGTAAATTAGTTAACCATATATTCTTGGATTTATTTCTGGCCTCGGGTTCCTTACTCTTCCTCATCCTTTAGAATACACTGAATGTCATGGCACCATGCAATGGTCACTGTTTTTGTGTCTCCTGGAGAAGTATGTTTCTCCACCTCCTCCACACTGTTTAGGAAACACAGGGTATTTTATGTCGCTTTGTTATCAGGGTCTTATGGGCTGTTAGATACTCATTATTCTCTGATTAAACTCTCAGCCATCTCAGTATGTCTACCATCAGGTGTTCACCCATGGTCATTGCGGTTTCCTAAGGATAATTTTGCCCTGAGATCCCACCAACAGGTTCCATTATACCCCACACTCAAGTTCTTCTGAATTTCTAACATAAATCCCCATATATAGTGGGTAATTCTGAACCATAAACTAAGAATCAAGTGGGATTTATTCCTGGTTTGTAAGGGTGATTCAATATTCACAAATTAATCAACATGATACACCACATTAATAAAAGAAAAGATAAGAACGATATGATCATTTTGTTTTGAGTTTCAATAGACGCAGAAAAAAACATTTGACAAAAAGCAACATCCATTCATGATTTTAAAAAAAGTATATTTAGAAGGAACATTCTTCAACATAATAAGGGCAATATGCAAAATACAGCTAATATCACCCTCAATGGGGAAAAACAGAGCTTTTCCTCCATAGTCAGAAATAAGACAGGGGCGCCTGGGTGGTTCAGTCCATTAAGCATCTGACTTCTGCTCAGGTCATGATCTTGCAGTTTGTGAGTTGGAACCCTGTGTTGGGCTCTGTGCTCACAGTTCAGAGCCTGGAGCCTGCTTCGGATTCTGTGTCTCCCTCTCACTCTGCCCCTCCCATGCTCATGCTTTGTCTTTCTCTGTCTCTCAATAATAAATTAAAAAAATGTTAAAAATTTTAAAGAAAGGAATAAAACAGAGATGTTTACTGTATTCACTTTATTTAACATAGTAATGGAACTCCTTGCCATAGAAATGAGACAAGACAAAGGGATGCAAGACATCTAAATCTGCAAGAAAGAAGTGAAATTTTCCCTATTTGCATATGACATGATACCCTCTATAGAAAACTGAAGGACCCGCCAAAATATTGCTAGAAGTGACACACCAGTTTAGTAAAGTCCCAGGATACAAAATCAATGTACATAAATCTTGCATTCCTATAAAACAATAATGAGGCAGCAAAAAGAGAAATCAAGAATTGATCCCATTTAAAATTGAACCAAAAACCATAAGATATCTAGGAATTCATCTAGAGTGTGAAAAGATTTGTACTCTGAAAAACTATAAAGTACTGATAAGAGAAATGGAGGATGACACACCAAAACAAGAAAGACAATTCCATGCTTATGAACTGGAAGAACAAACATTGTTAATATGTCTATACTACCCAAAGCAATCTATACATTTAATACAATTCCAATCAGATTACCACCAGTGTTTTTCACAGAGACAGAACAAATAATCCCAAAATTTGTTTGGAACCACAAAAGATCAAAGACTCAAGGCAACCTTGAAAAGCAAAGCAAAGATGGAGGCATCACATTTCCAGACCTAAGTTACATCATGAAACAGTAATGATCAAGGTGGTATGCTACTGGCGCGCACGCGCGCGCGCGCGCGCACACACACACACACACACACACACACACACACACACAAAGATCAAGAAAACAGAATAGAAAACCCAGAACTGAACCCACAACTATATGGTCAACTAATTTTCAATAATATCCAATGAGGAAAAGTCTCTTCAGCAAACGGTCCTGGGAGAACTGTACAGCAACATGCAATAATGCAAAGGGACCACTTTCTTACATCATACACAAAAACAAATTCAGAATGTACAAAAGACCTAAATGTGAGGCAGGAAACTATAAAAACCTAGAGGAGAACACAGACAGTAACCTCTTTGACATTGGCCTTAGCAACTTCTTACTAGATATGTTTCCTGAGGCAAAAGAAATAAAAGCCAAAATAACTATGAGAATTCATCAAAATAAAAAGTTTCTGCACAGCGAAGAAAACAACAGACTAAAAGGCAGTCTATGGAATGGGACAATATATTTGTAAATGGCATATCTTATAAAGGGTTAGTATCCAAAGTATAATAGACTTAGAAAACTCAACACCCCAAAACTAATAATTTAATGAAAAATGGGCAGAGGATATGTAGAGACATTTTTCCAAAGAAGACATACAGATGTGCAACATCACTCATCATCAGAGAAATACAAACCAAAACTACAGTGAGATAGTTTCTCACACCTGTCAGAATGGCTAAAGTGAATAACCCAAGAAACAACAATTTTTGGCCAAGAGTTGGAGGCAAGGGAACGCTCTTACACTTTTGGTGGGAATGTGAACAGGCGCAGCCATTCTCCAAAACAGAAGTGAGATTCTTCATAAAGTTAAACATAGGACTACCCTACATTTTATGAAATATACTGTTAGGTATTTACCCAAAGAATACAAAAATATGAATTCAAAGGGATACATACAGAGGTTTACTGAAGCATTATCCACAAGTGTGAGATATGGAAAGATCCCAAATGTCCATTGACTAATGAATAGATAAAGAAGTGGTATATATACAGAACAGAAGATCTCTTAGCCATAAAAAAGGAATTAAATCTTGACATTTGCAACAGCATGGGTGGATCGAGAGTATAATGTTAAGCAAAATAATTCAGTCTGAGAAAGACAAATACCATATGACTTATTCATATGTGGAATTTAAGAAATAAAATAAAGAAAAAAATAACACAGACTCTTAACTATACAGAACAATCCGATGGTTACCAGAGGGGAGGTGGGTGGGGGTTGGGAGAAATAGTTGATGTGATTAAGAGTACACTTACGATGAGCACTGAAGAATTTGGAGAATCGTCGAATACCTATATTATACAACCTGAAATCAACATAACACTGTGTGTTTATACAGGAATTTTCTTAAAACCTTAATAAAAAAGGAAAATAAAAAAATTGAGAATATTTTCCTAAATGAAATATGTCGGGCAGAAAATAAAAATATTGTATAATTCCACTATGTTTTTCTTTCTTTTTAAGTAGTCTTCATGCCCAGTGTGAAGCTCAACATAGGACTTGAACTCACAACCCTGAGATCAAGTTCTGAGCTGAGATCGAGTCGGACAGTTAACTGACTGAGCCTCCCAGGCGCCCCTGTATGATTCCACTTTTATGATGTATTTAGAATAGGCAAATTAATTGAGACAGAAAGAGTTGTTAACAAGACTGTAGTGTGGGAGAATAGTGTATTACTATTTATAAGATGAGAAGCTTCAGTTTAGGATGGTGAAAACATTCTAGAAACTGATGGTAATCATGATTGAACAAAAATGTGAATGCACTTAATGTCACTAAATTGCAGAGTGAAAACTTGTTAAAATTGTCAATTTTGTGTTGTATATATTTTATGATAAAATGGTTAGAAAAAAATCCTCCGAACTAGACAGCTGGTACTCCTTCCCAGTATACAGATTACTGATGAAAATACTGGAGACCATAGGAAATCTAAGAATATTTAAGCTGTTATCCGCAATAACAAATGCATTACTGAATATTACCTAAATAGTACCCCATCAAAAAGAGTAGTATGTCATCGTATTACTTATTTTAAATTTCTTTCTCCTCTTCCCCTCCCCCTGGTTTTTGCTTAGTCTCACAAAGTCCACCTATTCGTGGAAACATATATTATATAATTTAACTAATTACCAATTAATTTGAAAAGTTCAAAAATAAATATTTATACTAAATTAAAGATAATAACAAATTATGTGATAATTTAAGAATTTCTCCTTATGTGTTGATATTAAATTCATCATATTTCATAATAGTGTATAAACTTTTCTAGCCAATGTTTTATAAAGTGCCAAATAAATAAATAAATATGTTTACACACTATTTTATGCAATTCCTGAATAACAGTATGTAAAATATATGACTCTATAAACCTTAGAGACATAATAATATTGGAAAAATCTGAAAACCTAAATATTTGATCCCCCCACTAATTTGACCCTAAATACATCTCTGAAAACGTGTAAATAAATCATAAGAACTCCTTTCCAATCTTGGCCTGAGACCATCTTGAGGTATCAGTGACTTAAACTACATAATTCAAGTCTCACTGGACTTTTGCAAGTGAACAGACACACACGAAAATAATCTTATGTTTAATACCTAGGTAAAGAAAAACCTGAACAACCATAGTTCTTCCTGAAACATCATGAAATTATCTAGTGCAAGGATAAAATACGAGTGTACAAATTTGTTTGGAAAATATTCATAGACATATTCTGAGAAAAATAATTGTTCCTATAACGACTCTATGATGACCAGTGTCAAGTATTCAATTCAGTGATGTTGTAAAACTGGAAGAAAACAAAAGATTCATGTCTTATTTTAATTCATCACATAGCTGGCAAGACTTTTAAGTAAGTGCTTAAAAGAATTTGTTTAGAATTAATTAAGAACTGCTGTTTATAAACAATTAAAATATGCAATTGATACATTAAGGTATCTCACTAACCAGAGTATTTCAAGAAGAAAAATTTATTTGATCGAAATAGGTTTAAAAGATTGTGTGTGTGTGTGTAAAGTTACCAAATGAATTAATTGCCTAGACACTTGCATACTTAAGGTAATGAACCTCTCTGTAAGCCTAAAAATTTTATCATTATTCAGTTCTGAAAGGAATTGGTGTAGTCCTAATAATCTATTGTAAAATAGCAGAGCAACGTAGTAAAATGAATAAGAGAGTCAATAACTGATGTTAGCTGTGAAATAAGGTCTATACTAACCGACATCACGTTCATGAAAATATGGTCACTTTATAATTCTGTGTGAGTAAATATATACTAAATGTTAATAAATGGATGAAAAAGGAACTTCCAATGTGAGAATTTATCCAAAACCGTACTAATATATTTTCAGAAACAATTGCATTTGTAAGAGAAGTTGTATTTATTGAGGGACAGAAGGTGCATTGTGCTCAGAGCCTGTGATGAATCCTCTGGACATGCGGAATTGTAACCGGTAATCCTCTGGACATGTGGGTAAAGCTTTAATATTGTATGTATAACATAAATTATACTCTCCAGGAGCAAAGCTCTTTTCATACAAGCATGTGATGTGTTCACATATATGTTGATTCCTTTGTGTTAGCCCTTTGTCAGTTGGACTACTGGTTGTATTAAAATAATTATACTTTTAAGGTGATCACTTTAAGATAATAATGACTTACTCTGTGTAAGAACAAAATAGACATGTAAGAGTCCAAAGCCTCAGTAACAACATACAGAGTAGAAATTTCATTTTCTTACTTGGATTTTAGTGGGTGTATATTTGAATACAGTCATTTGAATACAGTTGACACACAATGTTACATTAATTTCAGGTGTACGACATAATAGTTTGACAAGTTTATATACATACTATGCTTATTATAAAAGCAGTTATCATCTGTCCAAGGCTATTACAAGGCTATTACAATATTATTGTAAAACAATGCTATTACAATAGTATTGAATGTATTTCTCAAGCTATGTCTTTTATTACTGTGATTTATTCACTTCATAAATGAAAGCCTCTATTTCTCTCTTCTCTTTTTTATGATAAACATAAAATACTTATTTTTGATAAACAGCACTGTAGTTACATGGTCGCAGGGCAAACATATAATGTATTATACACCATTTTAATTTATGTGAATGTTATTTCTAATTCAATGATTCTTTGTCTCAATTTGTCTCAAAAATATAAAATTAGGCGGGCCTGAGTGGCTCCTCAGTTAAGGGTACCATTCTTGGTTTCATCTCATGTCTTAATCTTACGATTCATGGGTTGAGCCCCTGGTCAGACTTGTGCTGACAGTGTGGGACCTGCCTTAGAATCTATCTCTCTCCCTCTCTTTCCGCTCCTCCCTCTCTATTGCTCTCTCTCTCTTTCAAAACAAATAAGCAGACTATATATCTGCCCCTCCTCCACTTGCACTGTCTCTGTCTCTCTCAAAATAAATAAATAAACTTTAAAAAATTAAAAAAATATATCACACCTATTGCTCAGTGATGACTTTGCAAAGCACATCTGTAGTATCCAGTATACATTATCTTTACAATCTTATGTTAACTGTTGTTTTTTCTTCCAGCTTTATTAAAGTATACTTGACAAGTAAAAATTGTATGTATTTAAACTATACAAGTTGATATTTTGAAATAGATATACATTATGAAATAATCACCACTATAGTACAGTGAAATTCATAGCCATTGTCTCTTGCTTGGGTACCATGAAGAACATTAAACTGCTCTTCCAATTTTCGTCTTTTTCTTCTAAAATGTCCCCTTGACTGGGGCAATCTGGGGGCTCTGTCAGTTCAGCATCCGACTTCTGTTCAGATAATGATCTCATAGTGGTTCCTTGGTTTCAGCCCCCACATTGGAATGTCTGCTATTGGTGCCAGGACAGAGCCTGCTTTGTCTGTCTCACTCTCTCTCTCTTTCCTCCCTCTCCTTCTCAAAAAAATATAAATAAATAAATAAATAAACATTATAAAATTAAAATGATATATTGGTATAGTGATGACTTGTTTGATACTATATATATAATATATATATAAAGTATATATACTTTTTTGATATTATATATATAACATATATATATACTTTATACTATATATATATATACTCTGCTTGTATATATATATATATATATACTTGATACTATATATATAATATATATATACTATATATATATATATATATATATATATATTTAAAGGTAGCCATAAAAAAGAATGAAATATCTCCGTTGCAGCAACATGGATGGAGCTGAAGAATATAACGATAAGTGAAATAAGTCAGTCAGAAAAAGACAAATATCATATGATTTCACTCACATATTGAATTTAAGGAGAAAAAAAGAGTAAAGATAAAAAAACGAGAGATAGAGTCAAACCAAGAAACAGACACTTAACAATAGAGAAAAAAACAGATTGTTATCAAAAGGGAGTTGGGTGGGAGGATGATTTAAATATATGATGGAAAATAAAGAGTCTACTTGTTGTGATGAGCACTGGGTGTTGTAGGAAAGTGTTCAATCATTATACTGTATACTTTAAAAAATATTTATTTACTTTTGAGACAAAGACAGTGTATGAGGAGGGGCGCAGAAAGAGAAGGAGACACAGAATCCATCAGGTTCCAGGCTCTGACCTGCCATCACAGAGCCTGATGTAGTGCTAAAATCCATGAGCCATGAGATCATGACCTGAGACGAAGTCGAACATTTAACTGACTGAGCCACTCAGGCACCCCACTATGTTGTATACTTTAAACTAAAATTACACTGCTGATTATCCAACTGGAATAAAACTTAAAAAGCTTAAAAAAACTTAAAAAAAGAACACCAAACTAAACAACCACAAAACAAGTAACAAAATTGCTGTAAATGAGTATCTATCATTATTTACTTTGAATATAAATGGGTGAAACGCTCTAGTCAAAAGACATAGGATGATCGAATGGGTTAAAAAACCAATAAAACAAAAACGATACCCATCTATATACTGTCCACAAGTGTTTCATTTCATACATGAAGACTGATTCAGATTGAAAGTGCATTTATAATGAAAGCGCAGATTGAGAAGCATTTATAATGAAAAACTGTGTTAAAAGCAGTGGTAGTAATACTTATAAAAGCAAAATATGCCATAAAAGAAAGATTGTAAAAGGAATCTAAGGAGAAGAAAAGAGTGACACGAAGGAAATTACATAAACATAAAAGGCACAAAATCAATAAGAAGATATAACTGTTGTAAATTTTTACGCATCCAACATGAACACACCCAAATATGCAAAGCATTTAATGAAAAACATAAAGGAAGTAACCCAGAGTAGTACAATAATAGTAGGGGAAATCAAATGCCCACTTACATCAATGCATAGATAGATATCCAGACAGAAGTGTAGGAAACAATGACTTTGATTTTTGGACCAGGTTAATTTAACAGATATATTCAGAACTTTATATTATACAACAACAGATAATATGTTATTTTCAAGAGCATATGCGATATTCTCCAGAATAGATCACATATTAGGTCACAAAACAATTCTCCACAAATTAAAAAAGATTGAAGTCATCCCATGCATCCTTTCTGACCACAACTCCATGAAACTAGAAATCAAGCACAAGAATAAATTTGGAAAGAGTTCAAATAAATGGAGATTAAATAAACAATTAAAATGAAGAATCATAGACTTAAATGTAAATCACCAAATTATAAAATTTCTAAAATAACAGCAAATAAAACTAAATGACCTTGGTATAGTGATGACTTTTTTGATACAATACCAATGAATTTCTCCCCAGGAAATAAATAATGAAGAAGGTGGACTTAATTAAATTGGAAATTTTGCTTCGTGAAAGACTATATCAAGAGAATCAGAAGACAAGAAACATATTGTGAGAAATTATCAGCAAAACCAAATCTGTTATCCAAAATATTTGAAGAACTCTTCAAATCAACAGTAAGGGACAGCTTGATTTAAAACAATGGAACATATACCTTAACAGACACTGAATCAAAATGTAAATTATAAATATGTAAATATTTATAAATATTTAAATATATATGTATATATGTATATATGCATATATATATGTATGTATATGTGTATGTATGTGCGTATACACAGATGGCAAATAAGTATGTGAAAAGATGCTTTACATTATAGGTTATCAGAAAAATGCAAATTAAAACAACAGTTAAATACCTCCACAAATCTATCAGAATGTCCAGTACCCAGAGCACTAACAACACCAAATGTGGACCAGGATATGCAGCAACAAAGACACTGATTCATTGCTGGTAAGAATGCAGAAAAATTTCAACCACTTTAAAAAACAGAGTGTCAGTTTCTCACAAAATTCAACAAACTCTCACCATACAATACAGCAATCACACAACTTGGTATTTATCCAAAGGAACTGAAAGGTCGTGTCCACACGAAAACTTCACATGGATATTTATAGCAGCTTTATTTATAACTGACAAAACTTGGAAGCCACCAACAAGTCCTCCACTAGGTGAATGGATAAATAAGCCATGGTGCTTCCAGACAATAGAATATTGTTCTAGACTAAAAACAAGCAAACAACAACTTTGATAGCCATTAAGAAGACACGGAAGAGTCTCAAAATCATATTAATAACTCAAAGAACCCACTTAGAAAAACTATATACTATATGATTTTAACTACACAACATTCCTGTGGAAAGGGCAAAACTATAGACACAGGGATTGGAGGAAGGGAAAGGGGTGAATAGGTGGAAAACAGAAGATTTTTTTAAGATAGTGAGACTTTTCTGTATGATACTGTAATGATGGATCCTAGTCATTATACATTTGTTCGAACTTATAAAATGTATAACACCAGGGGTAACCTTAAGGTTACACTACAGACTTTAGGTGATTGTGGTGTGTCCATGTAGGTTTATCAAATATAACAAATGTACCACTCTGGTAGGGATGTTGATAATGAGGGAGAACAGTGTGTGTAGGGAGGATATATATGAGAAATATCTGTATCTTCCTCTCAATTTTACTGTGAACATAAAATACTCTTTGAAAATAAAGTTTAAAAATTTGTATACAATTGGATACATTTGGACAAATGTTATCCAAAAGTATCATTCATTATGATAAATAAAATACCAGAAAATAATGCAGTTTTTATAGATAGATTCTATATTTTAAACAACATTAGTAATTATAGAATTCCAAAGATGTCCCGGGATAAAGGACTAATGTGATAATCCATTCATTAAATATTTTTTCATTCATGTTATTCATCAGCTCCTGTTTTAGGTTCTACAATTACAGGAGTAAGTAAGACAGAATTCTTACATTCAGAAGCTTGAACTCTAATGGAGGAATGTACAACAAGTGCATACATAAATAAGTAAATATTACAATCCCAAATAATGGTAACACTTGTGAATTTAAAAAGCAAGAGGCAATAGATAGAATGCTATGGCACTGTTAACTTGTTTGGTCAAGACTTCTTTTGTTAGTGATATTCGAAAGATATCTGAATCCATGATTTGACTATCGTGGAAAGTGGTGCTATGACCATTGGGGTACACGTGCCCCTATGCATCAGCACTCCTGTGTCTCTTGCGTAGATTCCTAGCAGAGCTATTGCTGGGTCATAGGGTTGGATGGAACTGGAGGGTATTATTCTAAGTGAAATAAGTCAGTCAGAGAAAGACAGATATTATATGTTTCCACACATAGGTGGACTTTGCAAGACTTAACAGAAAGCCATGGGGGAGGTGAAGAGGGGAAAGGAGAAAAAAGACACAAGGAGGGAGGGAGACAAAACATAAGAGACTCTCAAAGACTGAGGGGTGAAGGGGGTGTGAGAGGGGGGAGAGTGGGTGACGGGCACAGAGGAGGGCACTGGTTGGGAGGTGCACTGGGTGTTGTATGGAAACCAACTTGACAGCAAATTATTAAAAAACAAAAGAAAACAAAACAAGAAAATAAACAAACAAAAAATGAAAGAGATCTGAATGTGATGAGGGAGTGAGCCAAAGGCACTTTATGCATAAAAGAAGTGCTAGGGGATGGATCGGCAGTGTAAAACCTTGATACTGTGAGGAAAAGCAAAGAGGACAGTAGGGCAAATCCTGTGAAGGAGGGTTTTACTATCGGTAAGTTCCCAAATGTATCCAATAGCAGTTTATGGAAGTTTAAATAATTTGGACTTATTTAACATCTATTGAATAAATCTGAGCATAGAGATATATCACCTGCCTAATGTTTCTAGAGAATACCTTTGGAAGTCATGGAGATATTTTAATTATATAATGTTTATTTATTTGTTTATTTGTTTTTGAGAAGGAGAGGGAGGAAAGAGAGAGAGAGGGAAGCAGAGAGAGAGTGAGACAGACAAAGCATGCTCTGTCCTGGCACCAATAGCAGACATTCCGATGTGGGGGCTGAAACCCAGGAACCACTATGAGGTCATTATCTGAACTGAAGTCAGATGCTTAACTGACAGAGCCCCCAGATGCCCCAGTCAAGGGGACATTTTAGAAGAAAAAGATGAAAATTGGAAGAGCAGTTAAATATTCTTCATGGTACCCAAGCAAGAGACAATGGCATCTGAGTCCAAGCATCTAAAAGGGAACTGTCGAGAAGTGGGCAAATATGGAACCTGTTCTAAAGATGCAGTCAACACGTATGCTCGTGAATCTGATGTAAGATGTTAGAGAAAGACGAAAGTTAACGATTCTAAATTAGAGAAAAACTATGACATCACACCAATGGGGACAAATTTTTGTAAAAAACGAACATAGATTATTTCCAAACACTAATCACAAAACAGATACACACACACACACACACACACACACACACACACACACACAAGCTCCTTGGTAGTGCAGCAAAAATGTCTATAGTACAGTGAAATTCATAGCCGCTTTGCATTAAATATAAAACACTCTCAGTACTGCCCATAAATTATATGATCAAGGTGTTAAATACCAAGTAACATGATTTTTTGCTCAACATCTTCCTGGAAGTGTCAGCCATGCATATTTTGGTAAACATTACTGCCACCAAAAAGATACTAACTTCCAGAAAACAAGCAAAAATAAATATTTGGTTATGATATAAGTAACTTGGAATATGGTTGAATTAACTGGAAAGTCATAAAAATGCTCAGAAAGTAAAGGGGGCACACAAATGAGATAGAAATATTAAAGATCCTAAACATTGAGAAATTCTACTTTTATAAATAATGTAAAAAATTTACACATTTTTGAATATGAATTCATCAGGAAAATTGCAATATTTTTATAAAAACAATTTCCCCTGAACTTTATAAAAGAAAAGGTAAGTGAATGAATTATATTCCTACCTGGCACGGTAGAATGTAGACTACGGGAAAAAATATACACATTTATTCATCCTCATGTACTCTAAACAATTATGAAATTCTGATTCAAATTCTCTTTTTAAAGATTCCTTTAGGGGTTATTCCTTGTAATATGAAGTACACGGATATCCTGATGAATCTTCATGGACAAATCACACATTTTCAAGAATTATAATCACAAGGAAAATATTATTCTATATACTCCCATAACCCACTACTCATTGCACATTTTAAAGTAAGTTTTTAAATCTTTATATCTGTAAATTCTTCAATACCTATCTCTACCAATATGTGCCTCTTTAAGCATACTTACTATACCATGAGATATTCTTAAACAGTAAACTACCATTCCTTAATTTAATAAAATATTCAATGTTAACATTTCAATAATTGTTGTACATACATGTAAAGACCATAATTGAAAAGAATTCTGATCAATTTAATACATTTTTAAGTCTCTTTTAGTCTATATTTTCTTACTTACTTAAAAATATTGGGGCATCTGCGTGGCTCAGTCAGTTAAACGTCCGACTTCAGCTCAGGTCATGATCTCACGGTCTGTGAATTCGAGCCCTGCATCGGGCTCTGTGCTGACAGCTCAGAGCCTGGAACTTGTTTCAGATTCTGTGTCTCCTTCTCTCTCTGCCCCGCCCCTGTTCATGCTCTGTCTCTCTCACTTTCAAAAAAGTAAATAACATAAAAAATAATAATATGTGTTAAATAAACTGAGGATTTGTTCTATAGAATACCCATACTCTAGATTTTTCTGGTTTCACATCCACGTTGTTGAAGAACATACTTCTTCCCTGTATTGCCTGTGGAGTATTTCAAATAGTATAAGAGGAAAACCATCTTCATGTACTTACTGTTAGTTATCAAAATACATTATAAAATACTTCTCTGAATGAAAGAGTATACTCCCCGTGTAAGAAAGAAACAAACAGGTGGGTGCCTGGGTGGCTCAGTAGGTTAAGCATCAGACTTCGAGTCAGGTCATGATCTCAGGGTTTGTGAGTTTGAGCCCCTCATCAGGATCTGTGCTGAAATATCAGAGCCTGGAGCCTGCTTTGTATTCTGTGTCTCCCTCTCTCCTGCTCCTCCCTCGCTCACACTCTCTTTCTCTCTCTCTTAAAAATAAACAAATAAATATTAAAAGAAAGAAAAAAAGAAAAGAAACAAACAGGACAGAAGATAAGAACTCAAAGCCCTGAATATAATGTAAATAAATTTAGTATAAAAGTACAAACAACCAGGGGGGAGGGGAGGAGGGGAAGGAAAAAAAAAAAGACACAGAGAGGGAGGGAGACAAAACATAGGAGACTCTTAAATATTAAGAACAAACCGAGGCTTGAGGGGGGGTAGGGGAGGGGGGAGAGTGGGTGATGTGTACTGAGCAGGGCACAGGTTGGAATGAGCACTGGGTGTTGTTGTACGGAAACCAGTCTGACAATTAAAAAATTATTTAAAAAAAAAGTACAAACAACGGTGTTAGTAATGTGCTTTGACAAGCACAACCAGGGCAACTGGTGACCCAATTTGTAAAGAAAAAAATCAGACCCAAATTTTCTACAAAAATTTGTAGAAAAAATCTACAACTAAATCAATTTCTGAAGTAACTACAAATGGATTAAATACCAAAATCTATATACCAATATTATATAGGTACTATGAAAATTACGGAGATTATTTAGGTTTTATTATTTTCTGATAAAGAAGGAGGGTCATCGTTCCTTAACATGACACCAAACAGAAACCATCCATTATCTATTTAAAATATTGTGAAAATTAAGAAATAAAAAACTTTCTAAAACATTGGCAATATAATCAACTTTGAAAGTTATGACACATAATAAATTCTTAAGAATATATAACAAATCTGCACATACATAAAACGTATGGAACTCCTCAAATCAAAATAAAAACATGAATACAGGCAAAATGCACATGAAGAATTACCAGAAGCCTAAAGGACTAATAATTGTATGCCAGGTTCTTTACTTTTGCTAAAAATTTAAATTTAAAATTAAATTCAAATAATTGTGAAATATTTAAGTCAAACGGTTTAGAAAATATTAGAAAAAATTAAATAGTTGCAGTAAATATTCAAAGAGAAGCAAATATTCTGAAGCATTGGCGAATGTGGATTACAAAAAGTTTTTTGAAGTTTTTAAAGATTTAGAGTTTTAAATATCCATATATTTGATGGTGAATTTCAAGCTTCTTGTTGCTGAACTTTGAAAATACATGTCTACATATATTTTTTCTCAATAAACTTAATAGCAGTGTTTGTTGCAACCAAAGAAAAAAATCAGAAAAAATGTTGGTGTTCTCTATCTATCGATCTAACTATCTATCTAGCTAGCTAGCTAGCTAGCTATCATCTATCTATCTATATCAATTAAAGAATAGAAGACAATGTCTAGTTGACATTGTGTAACACATATATTCAATAAGATTGAAAATATATTTAAATCAATTAGATAAGAATAAATTCAAAGAGATTTCTCTTTCCACCAATTTTATTCTGAGTTAAATAAACTTTTAAAAATAACATGCTTTATATCATCAGAAAGAAAAATAAAGTTTTATATATGTAAAAGCTTTCAATTAAATTAATAAAAGACAGAAATAAATGAGTTATATTTTTGTTACTATTTTATTGTATTTAAAACTAATAGTAATTCCCCATCCAGTTAATGTCCACAATCACAAAATTAAAATGAATACTTCCTTTCTCTTAATATTATCTATTTTCAGAATGAAGGTTATCCTAGACTTCTTCACATCCTGAAGTATGAATTTTGATTCACAGTAACTTTCTTTTCTTGAATTTTATTTTACTATATTTTACTAAGGGATATACAAACAGTTTAGTGGGAGAATTGACAGGCACAAAATTAATTCAACCAAACACAAAATTTCACCAAAATACTTATTTGAATCACTCTATTATTTCAAGAGTTCACACATAGAAAAACATGATGTTGCAAGCAAAAATGTGAGAATATAGAGGGTAAAACCATCATATATTATTTAATTGGAATAAATGGTATGGCCCAGAGACTTTGGATTGTATTGTCTAAGTGAATAAAAAGTGTTAACTGATTTTGTCTAATAATGAGTTTTCTATTTCTTCTATATAAAGCAGAAGTCATCAACAGAGAAAATTATATTTTTTTAGATGAATTGGAATAGAAATATAAAGAATACTCCCAGCTTCCAATCTCTTTTATGGGCTGCTCGGTGGACAGCCTAAATCCCTGCTACAACACAAAGATATTCAAGTTCTCACCACAGCAAAAATATGTGTTTATATCTTGATTTATATTAGTTTCTAATTATATACATTATTATCTCCGTGAAAGACTTGTCACTGGTGCGTTATTCTTAAAGTATCTTATTATCCATTTTTATCTGGATATTTCTTACAATCTCATGCTAAATACACTCTGTTTTTGACTATTTGTCCAGGCATGCTAAAAATATTTTTTTTTCAAAAGTCATACATTCTTCTCAATATCAGTGTAGGCTTTTCTGTATATATTTCTATACCTCGATAGAGAAAATAAGGCCCGTATCGTTACCACATAGTATTTTGTGTTTTTTTTTTAATGTTAATCTGGAATCCATAAATCTATAAATTCAGACTTACAGATGTCTCTATTATCCTCAGATCTGTTCAGCTGGGGTTCATTTTCTCTTCTGGAAAAAAAAAAAAGAATATTCTCCTATATATTCGTGTGTTGACTCTTCCTTTATTTCGTGATGCATGTTGCATTTCACATGTGGCAGAAATTAAAGTGCCATTTGCATTAAAGCCTCTTACATATATAAGATGTTGTACATTAGTCTTACAGTAATCACAAAACAAAATTTACAGTTATTCCAAGAAAGATATAGTGAAAGAAATCAAAGCATACTCCCGTAGAAAACAATAGCTTATAAATGTAAACAGCGAGAGAAGAGAAAGACAATTGGGAAATACAAAAATAGAAGGTAAATAATAACATGACAGTAGCAAGACTCTACCTATTGAAAATTACCTTAAATATAAATTTATTAAATTATCTAATAAAAAGACTTAGAAAGTTGAATGGATTTAGAAACAACAGCAACAACTATATATTGCCTGCAAGAGAATTTCTTCAGCTTTAAAGACACACACAGGCACTTTTCCTCTATGGCTGCATGAAGCTTGGCTGACATTGCTGTAGACTCTTGGTCTGGAGTTCTGTCTTGTTCAGCAAAAAACGTGGAAACAGAATTAAAAATGGAATAAGACAAGAGCCCCGATTAAGGGTCCTTGCTACGTTTTGATTAGGATCAGAAGGCTTAGAAACATGGTGATGAACACGCATAAAGAGACAATGAAACTGTGAACATTAACTCATGGGCATGAGGGAAAGAGGGTTTTGAAGATATGCAGGGTTAGAGTTTTGCTTAATACAAAGCAAAATCCTGGTGCCAGGTGGAAAGTTGTTTACAGCAGAAGTGAGGCACCACCTCTGTTTACCTAAACTGGTCTAGATGATGAGAAAGTCAGAGTATTCTTCCTCAGGATCAACAAGGCACGTTTCTTTTGTTAATTATCTCTGCTCTGGGCAATTTCCCTTGTCAGGGGTCTATAGCCCTATTTACTTGTTTACCTAATTTGGTCTTCCTTCCTGTGAAGTAGATTTCTGCTATTGCACTACGTTGGGGACATTTCCTCCCCGAATACCTAATCTTGTTTACCTCATATACCTTTGTCCTATACTGGGGCCTTTGCTCAGCCATATCTATACTGGTGCCTTTGCCCAGCCCTATCTGTATGGGGTCTTTGATCCTCCTGACCTATACTTATTTACCTAATCTTGTTTTCCCAAACTTGGGTGTGAGCATCCTATGGCTTTGTAAGTCTTTATGCTTGTTAACCCACCAGTGAAGCCCAGGTAATTCCTAAGCTTATTCCCCACATGCCATGATGAGCAACACAGTAACTATGCACACCAGAAAGTTCATGACCAAACAACCAATTCAGTGGAAAGAACCATTGATGTTCTTGACTTCAGAGAGGCAACAGTATCTAAACAGAATTACGGAAAAACTGGCCAAATGTATAAGACCACATGAGATGCCATTTTGGATTTGGATTCATAACCCATTTTGGTGATAGCAAGACAACTCTCTTTGACATAATTTATGATTCATTGAAATAAGGAAAGAAAAATGAACCCAAATGTAGACTTGAAAGACATGTCTTATGAGAAGAAAAAGAACTCAAGGAAACAGCAAAAGGAATGCAAGAACAGAATGAAGAAAAACAATGGGACTAAAAAGCCATTGTTGGTGCTAGCAAAAAGTGAGCTGGAGGTTGGGCAACAGAAGAGTAAAGATTCTGCAATGACTTATCTGTAGTGAGAGTGAAGATATTTCATGAGAGGATTAATAAACTAAGAACTTTAAAAAATAAAGGTACAAAGGATAATAGTGATAGGAGGGCTAAAGATATTCCATGCAAGTTGAAACAAAAGATAACAGCAGTAACTATACTTCTAACAAACAAGAGAGACTTTAAGCCAAAATAGGAACAAAAGACAAAGGTCATTATATAATAATTAAAAATATCAGTTCATCAAGAAGATATAACAATCATAAATATAGATGAACCTAACATAAAAGTATCTGATATGAACCTAATATATTAAGAAAAAATGAGGGAAGAAATGTACAACAATAGAGTGATAGTAATGTACTTTAATATCCCGATTTGAAAAATATCATACAGAAAATCAATAAGGAATTGTTGGACGTAAACAATACTTTAGAGAAAATGGATGTAAGTGCCACATATAAAACATCCATTCAACAGAAACAGAAAAAACATTTTTGTCCAGAACACAGGGAACGTTATGAAGGACAGGTGTATTACATATTAAAAATATTTTTAAGTTTATTTTTATTTATTTTGAGAGAGGCAGAGAATGCCCACACATGCATAGGGGGAAGGGCAGAGCCAGAGAAGTGGAGAGAGAGAATCTCAAGCAGGCTCCACACTGTCAGCACAGAGCCCTACGCAGGACTTGAACTCGCAAAACATGAGGCTGTGACCTGAGCCAAAACAAGAATCAGACACTTAACTGACTGAGCCACCCAGGCGCCACCCAAAAAATCTTAAATTTAATAATATTGAAGTCATATCAAATAGCTTTTATGACCACAATGGCATGAAAGTAGATATCAATAATTGATGTAAAGTCAGAAATTTCATACATGTGTACAAATTAAACAACACAGTCCTGGACAACCAAGAGATGAAAGAAGAAATCCAAAAGCAGAGGGGAAAAAAAGAAACTGAAATAAACCAAAATGGAAGCAAACATCAAAACCTATGGGAGGCTGCAAAAGTGGTTATAAGAAGGATGTTTTACAGCAATGATGTCTGCATTAATTCAAAAATATGATCTCAAATAACAACTTAAATTTACATCTCAAGAAACTAGAAAGAAGAACACAAACTAAGCTACATGTTAGCAGAGAGAAGGGGATGAATATAACAGAACATAAATAATTGAAATAGTAGAAAAATAAAAAAAAATAAATCAATGAAACTAAGTGTTGGTTTTTTTTTTGTTTGTTTTATTTTTTTTTAATTTTATAGTAGTTTATTTTCAAATTGGTTTACATATAACACCCAGTGTTCATCCCAGCATGTGCCCTTTTCAATGCCCGTCACCCCCTCTCCCCCCTCCCTCACCCCTCTCACCCCGTTTGTTCTTAGTCTTTGAGAGTCTCTTATGTTTTATATCCCTCCCTCTCTGTGTCTTTTTTTTCTTTCCCCTCTTCCCCTCCCCCTGGTTAAGTGTTAGTTTTTTGAAAAGAAAATTGATAAACTTTTATCTTAACTAAGAAAAAAAAGATAGGACATACATAAAAATAATGAGACATGAAAGCACACATTCCAATGATGCTATAAAAATACAAAGGATCATGATAATACCGTAAATATTTATGTGACTACAAATTGGATAACCTGGAAGAAACAAACAAATTTGTATCAACACAGAACCTAAAGGACTGAATCAAGAAGAAAGAGATTAGTACCTGGGGGACTCAGTCACTCTTGGAGTTAATTGTCCAATTCTTTATTTTAACTCATGTCATGATCTGGGCATTCAAAAGGTTGAGTCCCGCCTTTGGTTTTGTGCAGACAGTGCAGATCCTCTTGGGATTCTCTCTCCTCTCTCCCTCTGTCCCTCCCCGACTTGTGCTCCTTCTCTTTCTCTATCTTAATAATAAATAAACTGTTTTAAAAGTTTATTTTCAAAAAAGAAAAGAAGACAGAGAAAATCTGAACGAATAATAAAGTATAAAGATTTAATAAGTAACCAAAATCCTCTCAAGATATTAAATACAAGGTCTGATGGTTTTACTGGTGAATTCTACCAAAATTTAAATAATTGATACCATTTAGGAGAACCGCGTTTTTCAGTTGGTTGAGCATCTGAATCTTGATTTTGGCTAAGGTCATGATTCCAGGGATGTGAGATCAAGCCCCACATTGGGCTCTATGCTAAGTGTGGAGCCTGGTTGGTCTTTTTTCTCTCTCTCCCTCTGTCTCTCTGTCTCTCTTTCTGTCTATCGCAAATAATTAATTAATGTTAAAAAAATTCAAGGAGTTAACACCAATCATTCCTAAACTATCCCAGAAAGTTGAAATGGAGGGAACACTCTCAAACTTACTTTAACCAGGTCAGTATTATACTGATACCAAAGCCGGATAAGGAGAGTAAAAGGAAAAAAATAAAGACCCAATATTTCTGGTGAATATAAACATAAAAACTCTCAATAGAATACTAGGAAACAGAAGTCAACAACATATTTAAAAGATCATCTACCATGATTAAATTGGATTTATTTTTGAAAGACAAGAATGGTTCAAGATACAAAGATCAATACGTGGGAAACACTGCATTAATAGATTGGAAGATAAGAACCATATGATTATCACAATAGAGACAAAAAAACGTGCTATGTAAATTTAGTATTTTCATGTTAAAAAAATCTGTTATTTGGGTATAGAAGGATCATAAGCCAATATAAAAGAAGACTCATATAACAATCTCAAAGATAGCTTCATATTCAATGGTGAAATAATTTCCTTTAAGACCAAAAGCAAAACGAAAGTGCACACCCTGACCACTCCTATTCAAATGATACTGGAAATCCTAGACAGAACAAATAAACAAGAAAAAATCCTCTTTGTAACTGAAGATGGTATAAACTTATACACAGAAAATCCAAAATCATAAATAGTCCACTGGAAACTTGTTGGAATTAATCAAAATTTTAGTAAAGTGGATGTATATAAACCAATGTATTAGCAATTATTTGCATTTATTTCAAAAGATATGAAAATGCTGATTTGAAGTGGCACATACAACTCAATGTTTATAGCAGCGTTATCAACAGTAGCCAAATTATGGAAAGAGCACAAATGTTCATCGACTGATGAATGAATAAAGAAGATATGGTGTACACACACACACACACACACACACACACACACACACACACACATATGAATAGTTTTTAGCCTACAGATCTTCTAGTTATCCTATGGTTTCGGCAAAATTGTAATGGGATCGATTCCTTTATTTCTCTTTCTGGTGCTCCATTATTGGTGTATTGAAATGCAACCGATTTCTGTACATGATTTTATATCCTGAGACTTTCCTGATTTCATTTATCACTTCTAGCAGTTTTTTTGGTGGAACTTTTCGAATTTCTCGTGTAGACTATCCAGTAATCTGTTAAGACTGAATGTTAGGTTTCTTCTTTGCCAATTTGTAAGACTTTCTTTGTTCCCCTTTATTTTGTCTAATTGATGAGGCTAATATTTTCAGTACTGTGTTGAACAACAGTGATGAGAGTGAACGTCCTGTCGTGTTTCTGGCTTTAGGGGAAAAGCTCTCAGTTTCTCCCCATTATGTATATTTCTTGTGGGGATTTCAGTTATGGCTTTTATGATGTTGAGTTATGATACTACTATCCCTACTTCGTTTAGGATTCTTATGCAGAAGAGATGCTGTATTTTGCCAAATGCTTTTTTTCTGCAACTATTTTAAGTCTTAAATATGTATGGTTTTTATTCTTTCTTCTGTTAATGTGATGTATTACATTGATTGATTTACAAATATTGAACCAGCCCTGCAGCCCAGGAATAAATCCCACTTGATCTTGGTGAATAATTATTTTAATGTACTGTTGAATTCAATTTGCTAGTATCTCATTGAGAAATTTTGCCTAACATTTCATCAGGAATATTGGCCTATAATTCTCCTTTTTAGTGGGGTCTTCGCTTTTGGAATGAAGGTAGCGCTGGCTTCAGAGAATCCTGACTGTCACTGTATCTAGTTTGTTTTGCATCTCAGTTGTAGTATTTTTAAATAAATCCTGACTAGTTCTTAGGTCTTTGATCACTGCAGCAAGGGTGTCTCTGGTGTCTTCTATTTCTTTTACAAGCCCAGCTACTAGCCTTATAATTGTTATTCTAAATTCTTGTTCAGAATTCTTGTTGTTTATAGCTATTTTGAGGAAGTCCTTGACTGACCTTTCTTCTGGGGAGAATTTCTCCATCTTGTTTATTTGGCTAAGTTTTTGTCTTGTGAATGTTTTAAAAGCTTGTTATGTTACTGAACCTGGAGGACTACTGTATTAAAAAAGAGTCTGGGCACCTGGGTGGCTCAGGTGGTTGATCCTTCAACTTCAGCACAGGTCATGATCTCCCAGTCCATGAGTTTGAAGCCCGCATTAGGCTCTGTGCTGTTAGCTAAGAGCCTGGAGCCTACTTTGGATTTTGTGTCTTCCTCTCTCTCTGCCCCTCTCCTGCTCATGTCTGTCCCTCTCAAAAATAAATAAACATTAAAAAAAAACCTTTAAAAAGGATACACTGTCCAGGTCCTAGCACTCCAGAAAGTGTTTCTAACGTATGCTGTGTGCCCTCTGCTATTGTGCTTTGATTGCTCTTTCCCACTGATCAGTTCTCTGCAAAGCTCCCCTTCCTTGTAGTGGTGAAGTGTTTGGACCTTTAACTAGGCTTTCTTGCTGTAACCCTGGGAAAAAATGTGGAGTGTAGCCTGATCCATAAAAAGAGAAAATGAACACTGAAACAACAACAACAACAGTAAAAAAGAAAAACTAAACAACAACAATAACAAAAAAAAATACAGAAAGGCTGATACCAAGGAAAAAGAAAGGGGTAGGAGAGAAAAAAACAAACAAAAAACAGAAGAAAAGAGAGAAGAAAGAAAATAAGAAAATTTTTAAAAATCTGATCAAAAAAATAAGATGCAGAAAGGAGATGATAAAATGCAAATCAGAATCGATGAGCCTGATTCAAAGAGCAATAAATAAATAAATAAATAGATAAATAAATAACTAAATAATAAGAGGGTAGAAAAGAAAAAAAAGAAAGTTGTCTGTTGGTGCCTGGGTGCTGTGCTGCTGGCAGTGCTGGTTTGGGGGAGAGGGCAGCTACACTGGCTCAGTGTCACCTTTTCCACAGAAAATTGTCCCAAGTTGCTAGACACAGAGGGGAAGGGTTTGGTGAAAGTGGGTCTTGCATCCACTGGGGAACACTGTGTTTCTCTCTGAAGTCCCACTATGTTGGTGGTGAGGAGAAAACGGTGCAACTTCCATCTCTCCTCCTAGATCTGGGGATCTCAACCACTGCTATACAGTCAGCCTTCACAAATTAGCAGATGAAGCCAGCCTCCCTTGCCCTACATCTGTCCTCTGTTTTTTTCTTTGGCGTGGGTTTGGGATTCAAAACTCAAAGTCTTAAAGGACTGGCATGGTGTGGATCAATCCCTCTCCTCTGGAGTAGAGCCTCTACAGTCTAATGATGAAAGACCTTGGGCTGGCACAAAAGGGTCTTTTATCCTTGGAGAGGCAATAAACCCTCTTCCAAAAGGACTCCACGAAGGCTATTGTTGTCCCCCAGGGCACCCCAGAGTTCACTCCACAACGCTATGCATTCTGAGGCCAGAGCCCTCCTCCCCAGGAGCACACACAACAGCTCCACTCCTGAGAAAGTCCACACTTCCAAAACCTCAGAGTGTGAGATCTAAAATCTCTTTGCAAACAGAATGCGAACACTCAGTACTTCTCACTCCCCAGCCCTCAGTCCAGAGGTTTTCTCTCCTGCTAGCTCCATGCCACACTTTCCCAATGCCTCTCTCTCTCCCTTTTGTTTCTTCATAGAAAGATTGCCCCCGTCCATGGATCCACCATTTTCTCTCCCCCAGTTCCCATCCAGACACCTTAGATCACTAAACTGCCTTCCTTCTATTGTGGATATCCTTCTGCCACACTGTAGATCTAGTTTCTGGGCTGCCCCAAGTAATCGGACATCAATACAGTTATGTTTGAGGGAGGAAGAAAACCCTGGGACACCCACTTCTTTGCCATCTTAACTCCCTTTCTGAAAATGTAGGTATTTTGATAGGGATTGAATTTGATCTGCAGTTTGCTTTCATAGTATGGTGATTTAAATAACATTAATTCTCTCAATCCATTAGCATTAAATATCTTTCCATTTGTTTATGTTACCTTAAATTTTTCATCAATGCTTTATAGTTGATAAATGATCTCTCATTTCCTTGGTTAATTTCTAGGTAGTTAATTTTTGTTCTTACAGGGGTAAAATGCAATTTTCTTAATTTTTTTGTAGTAGTTTGTGTGTGTGTGTGTGTGTGTGTGTGTGTGTGTGTGTGTGTGTGTTTTTGGTTTTTGTTGTTGTTGTTGTTGTTATTGTTTTTTGTAATGTATCAAGTGCCTTTTATATGTTGCTTCATGTCAGGTCCAAATAGTGAATGTTTTACTTCTTTCTTAGGCATTTGGATCCCTTTTATTTCTCTTTCATGTGTGTCTCCTGTAGCTAGGAGTTCCATTACTATGCTGTTAGAGTGGATATACCTGTGTCGTTACTTATTGTAACTTATTGACTTTAAATTTTTCACCTTTGAGTTGGTTTATATCTGGGGTTTTCACATATGTTCTTTCTCATGTTCTTTAGGAATGTTTCTTCTAACTCTACTCTTTTGGGAGTTGTTTTCAAAATTGGGTGTTGTACATTGCTGAAACGTTTTATGCATCTGTTGATATAAGAGTATACTTTCCGTCCTCTTTTTCATGTTATTGTGTTGTTTCATGTTGAAAGATTTAGAAATATTTAACCATCCTTATATCCTTGAAATAAATCTCACCTGATCATAATGAATGATTTCTAAAACATGTTTTAGATTTTGTTTGCCAATTCCTTGTTGAAGATTTTTACGTCTATATTCATCAGAGATATTGGCCTGTATTTTATTTTTCTATAGTTTAAATGTTTGGTAGAATACATCTGTGAAATAGTTTGATCCTGGACTTTGGTTTGTTGGACATTTTTTTGACTATTGGTTCAATTTCATTGATAGTGATCACTGTATTCAAATTTTCCATTTCTTTCAAATCTTAAATTTTGGAAGACTGTATGTTTCAAAGTAATTCCCATTTCTTCTAGATTGTCCAATGTCTCTGGCATATACTTTTTCGTAGTGTTCTCACATAATCCTTGTATTTGGGGGTGTTATTTGTTATTTCTCCTCCTTTTCTTCTGCTTTTATTTATTCGAGTCCATTCTCTCGTCCTCCCTTCCTTCTATGAAATTGAGTAAAGTTTTATCGAGTTTGTTTCTCTTTGTAAAGAGCTAGTTTCTGAATTCAGTTTCATTGTTCAGTTTGTGTGTGTGTGTGTGTGTGTGTGTGTGTGTGTGTGTGTGTGTGTGTGTTTTAAGTATCTATTCCATTTATTTCTCCTCTAATCTTTACAATTCCCTCTCTGTGCTGTTTTAGATCTGTGGTCTACCTTTTCTAGCTACTTTAGTTAAGGTTACATTATTTATTTGAAGTTTCCTTTGGTACTTGGTTAAGGCTGTATTGTTATATCTTATAGCAATATATATATGTGTTGCTGTATCTTTCCAGTTTCATAGTGTTGTAGTTAGAAAAGATGCATGATGTGATTTCAATATTCTGAATTGGTTAAGACGTGTTTTCTTGGAGCACCTTGGTAGCTCAGTAGGTTAATGCCTGACTTCAGCTCAGGTCATGATCTCACGGTTTGTGAGTTCAAGCCCCGCATCAGGCTACGTGCTGACATCTCAGAGCCTGGATCTTGCTTTAGATTCTGTGTCCCCCTCTCTCTCTCTGACCCTCCCCCTGCTCATGCTCTCTCTCTCTCTCAAAAAAAAATTAATAAGGATTAAAAAATTTTAAAAAGACTTGTTTTCTGGCCTAAAGTGTGATTATTTTGAAGAATGTTTCACATGCATTTGAAAAGAATGTATTCTCTGCTTTTGGTTGGAATGTTCTGAATATATTTCTTAGGGCCATCTGATCCAATGTGTTTTTTAAAGACACCATTTCTTTTTTCTCTTTGGATAGTCTATCCATAGATCTAAGTGGTGGTTAAAGTTCCCTACTATTATTGCATTACTGTCAATTACTTCCTTTAAGTCTGTTAAGAGATGTTTTATGTATTAGGTACTGTGATGTTGGGTGCATAAAAAATGTACAATTACTAAATTCTCTAGTTGGTTGTTCCCTTTATTATTATGTATTATTCTTATTTGTCTCTTGTTAAAGTCTTTGGTTTAAGGCCTATCATGTCTGATATATGTATTGCTCCCTGAGGTTTCCTGTTGCTTCCATTTGCATGGTACCTGTTTTTCCATCCCTTCACTTTTAGTCTCCACGTGTCTTTTATTTTGCCATACTCTGTATTCTAATTGCAGAGTTTAATCCATTTCCATTGAAACTGATTATTGATGGGTATGTATTTACTGTCATTTCATTAGTTGTTTTGTCGCAGCTTTTGTGATTCTATGATCCTTTCTTCTACTCTTGCTTTTTTTCTTTAAGCTTTGATGACTTATTTTTGATATGTTTGGATACCTTTACTTTTGTATGTGTGTATTGATGCAAGTTCTTTGATTTGTGGTTTCTATTTGTTCCATAGATAACATCTTATGGATACAACATATTACATTAAGTTGATGGTCACTTAAATTTAAAATCATTTTAAAAACACTAAATTTTACTCCAGTCCCCACATTTTGTTTATATGATGTAATAATTTATATTCTTTTATTTTGTGAATCTTTTGCTCAATTTTATAAATATAATCTATTATAATATTTTTATATTATGTTTACCTTTACCAATAAGTATTATTCTTTCATTTTTTTTTACTCTTGATTATGGCCTTTCCGTTCTATTCAAAGAACTCCTATTTATGTTTCTTATAAGGCTTAGTGATAATAAACTTCTTTATCTTTTGTTTGTCTGGGAAACTCTGTATCTCTCCTTCTATAATGAATGATAACGTTGCTGGGTCAAGTATTGACTGCAAGTTTTGTTTCCTTTTCAGTACATTGAGCATATGATGCCATTCCTTTCAGGTTTCCAAAGTTCCTGCAAAAAACTGAAAACAATGAGTTTTCTTTTATATGTAACTATTTTCTTTCTTTCTTTTTTCCTCCTTTTAAAGTTCTCTCTTATCACTAGATTTGGCCACTTTAATTACAATGTCTCTTGGTGTGGACTTCCTTGGGTTAATTCTTTTGGGGATCACTGTGCCTCCTGTATCTGGATATCTACTTCCTTGATAAGAGGAGAAAGATTTTAGCTATTATTTCCTCAGATACATTTTCTGTCCCCCACTTCTCTCTCCGGGAACCCTGTAATTTGAATGTTATAGTGCTTGATGATGTCACTGATTTCCCTAATCTTATCCTCATTTTTATTATTCTTTTATTCTATATGCTGTTCAGTTCTGTTACTTTTTATTACCATCTCTTCCGAGTTGTTTATCCATTCTTTTGGTCTCCTCTCTACTCTCATATATATCATATATATGGATATATTCATTCCTTTAATCTACATGTTGAGTGTTTCTTTGAGATTCTACACTCTTTTCTGAAGTCCATTGTGTATCTTTGTAGCCATTGCTTTGGATTCTTAGTCAAAAAATATTGCCGATATCTGTTTTATGTAACTAGTTTGCTGTGTTTTTCCCCTGTTCTTTTTTTTTTAATTGTTTAACACTTATTCATTTTTGAGAGAGAGAGGGCTGGAAAGGGGAAGAGAGAGAGGGGGAGACACAGAATGTGAAGCAGGCTCCAGGCTCTGAGTTGTCAGCACAGAGCCAGATGTGGGACTAGAACTCACAAACTACAAGATCATGACCTGAGCTGAAGTCAGACACTTAACCGACTGAGCGAACCAGCTGCCCCTGTCCAGTTCATTTTTCGAGACATGTTACTCTGTCTCCTCATTTTGTCTAACTCTGTGTTTATTTTTCTGTATTAGAGAAGTCAGCCATGCCGCCTAATCTTGCAAGTTGTGGCTTTATGATGAAGAGATATTTTGGCGCCATTTAGTATACCGTAATCAGGCATTTCAGAGGTGTCTCTTATACTGTGCACCCTACTTAGCTGCATCTGAGTGTCTCTGTTTTTGGTCCATTTGGCTGCATTTGTACACTTTGGTATCATGCACTGGGACAAGTTTGATCCGTGTTCTATTGGGGACAGCCTGGGGCTGCTGCAGGGTTGTAGTAGGTTGGTCTCAGTAGCAAGACCAGATGAATGCCCTCAATCCATCTTCTAGAACTGTATTCACTCTGGTCTCAAGGCTCTCTCCCTGTGCTGTCCCCTGAGAAATTATGATTGGTGGGCTGGGCCTGCCATCAGACAGATGTCTAACCCTGGTCTGTCTTTTGAAGCTGTAGTCATAGTGAACTTCAGGGCTTCCCACATCCCGTGCTGCCTTTTGAGAGGTTTCTGTTGTTGAGCTGGGTCAGTAGCCAGATTAGTTACTGCCCCTCATCTATTTCCTGGGGCTCCAGTTTCTCTAATGACAGGGAATTCTCTGCCCTCCCAGATATAGTGTTTGGCTGGTGGGATTGCAAGCACACTGATGTGCGTGGCTTTTTTTCTTTTTTCCCCAGGGCAGGAGTCATTTTGGAGTAGAACTGGTCCCTGCCAGTGTTGCTTGCAGGGTGTTTCAGGGTCGGAATTTCATTGAAGGGAGGCCTATTTTGTGGTGCAGGTTGGATGGAGTGGATAAACAGAAAACTATGGGGACAGGTCTTGTGTTGTAGCCAGAGAGATGGGGATTGTTTATACTGATTCCTACAAGTGTCTGGCTAACTAAGCTCGGAGAAGAGGGAGAGAATTGATCTTTTATTTTTGAGAAATTCTAAAAACACTTGCACCTCAAGAACGCATTCTGAGATAAGTAAATATATCTCCCTTATGAATAGCCTAGGATCTTATCCAACTGCTGCTTCAATGCTATATCTTGGAGGTGTTATTTGTTAGAGTGTCTCCTTAAGGTCAGGGACTCAGTTTCCTAGTGCCTTCCAGCTCAACCAGACATAAACCTACTAATACTTAAAGTAACCGGAGTTAAGTTCTGCTGATTGTAAAAATCCACAAAGCTAAGATTCACAAGTTAACCAAGTTAAGCCTGGTTTTCCAAGAAAAGTGTGAAGATGACTCATATTATTAGTGTGGGTCCTCCATGGCTGGGTACATGGTGTGCAGGCCCTGATCTTCTCACTTCTCAATGCTTGTGATGCATCCCCCCATCCAAATTCGTGGTTACTCTAGCAAAGCTTTTGGACTCAACCTTATCTCCACATTTTTTTTTCTAATATGACTTCTTCTCTGTGATTAACTCTGGAATGTCATGCCAACATGCCAAACTTTGAGTCCTTTTTTTTTGAGTTAGATGCAGTGATATGGCTGTTATCTCAGTGTGTCCATGGAATGAAGTGAGCTTAGGATCCACAAATTCTTCTATCTTCCCAACCTTCTGGACCTACAGAGCTTAAACCTTTCTATATAATTTTATTTGTTGTCAGTGAGTTTAATTGCTTTAATATTTTATTAAAAATACACCGGTACATGAAGTGGCAAATAATATTTTATGAAGTATTTTATACTCACTACACAGAAATGACCACTGCAAGAATTTTCTGTTACATGATTGGAATATTTTCTGAATTTTGTTTTATTCTGTTTTTTTCTTTCTTTATTTCAAAGGCTATTGGTGTATAATACTTATTGTGCACTACTTCAACTATTTTTTCCTTTAACTTATTTACTCATAACATGAACTTTTACATGTTGATCAGTCAACCAGAAAACAGTTTCTATCATGTGTTTAGTTAGAGGCTCTGAATATGTAGCATTGAAGACTTCAGAGGTGGCCTTAGGGGCTTAGGGTTTAGTTTAAGACAAGCATTGCACTCATAGGTAATATAATAATAATACAAATTCAGATAGGCAAAATATATTGTTATATTACTAATTTAAATGGCATGGTTGAGAGATTCATTTTGTAGTAGATGACTTTTGAAATGAACATTGAATGAAACATATTCAGCCATGATAAAACATCAGAAAAGACCCCGAAATGGTATTTTCCTCATTATATCCTATGGTTATAAAGAAGAGGAATAAACAAAGGAGAGAAAAGATCTCTTATGAATTAAATTGTGTCCATCCCATAAAAGTTTTGAAGTTTTCATTCTATAGTGCTTTATGTTAACTTGAAGCAGGATTCAGAACATGTATGACATGCAAACTGCTCAAATTGCATCCTCTCTTAAAGTGTAGGTGAACACTTACTGTCAAAAATAATTCCAGTTTCTTAGAACCAGGAATATTTTACTTTCATACATGAGAGGGTACAATCAAATGTTGTTACTCACCGTGGTAATGACTTTAATAGACTTTAAGCAATGTCTCACCACTAGCATCTTGCTTAAAAATATCTGCATCAATGAAGCAGCTAAACCATACCTGTGAGTCCTTCAGAGGCAGATGGAGAAGGAGAAGGGAGATGAGGAGATAAACCTAACAATGATCCTGAGGAACTTTCCTATAGCTCGGCTCCATGGGGTTATTCCAAGGACTGGCACAAAGATCTATGGCATGGGAAAAAGGACAGATCGAGATATAAGTCAAAATTTTATTTCTAAATTAACAGTACATTTATTTTCATGTGTGCATGTGTACGTTGTGAATTATAGAATGTACAGGGAAGATATTTGAAAACATGCAGGGAAAATCTATGAAAAAAAGTATAAAATCAAACTCCTGTAAATCAGGTAAAAAATACATAGAATTCATCCAGGATGCTCCTTTTTATCACATTTTCCTCTCTCTACCCAGACATCCACAATGGGACAACTCTCCCTACCCAAAGGGATATTTGGCAGTATACGGAGTCAGTTTTAATTGTCATAGCAGGGCAAGGAATACGGTTGCTCCCGGCATATAGTGGGGAATGGAGAGAGATGCCAATAAACATTCTACATTGCACACAATAGGCCCCACAACAAAGAATCAGTTGACCCAAAATGGAAATAAGGTGAGGTTATGGAACCTTGACTGATAGGAATGCACTGTTCTGAGTTAGTGGATACTGTTATAATTGTCATTTTTAATTCCTTTTTATAAAAACAATATTTCCTGAACTCCTATACAATATAATTTGTTTTCCCATTTGAATCATTTCTATCAACGGAGTCACATTTTTGTGTTTTTTATTGTCTTATTCTTTTAGCTAAAATTGTATCTGTTAATAGACCCGAATGTTTCATGTGGCTATATTTATCCATTTTCATTGTTTGAAAATATTACATTTTATTATTTATATATTTTTATATTTAATTCTTGTTTGTTATTTTTATAATGTTTAAATTTACATCCGTGTTAGCTAACATAGAGGGTAATAATGATTTCAGGAAAATAATTTAATGATTCATCACTTGTGTATAACACCCAGGGCTCATCCCAACAAGTGCCCTCCTTAATGTCTCTTGCCCATTTAGCCCATCCCCCCACCCACTTCCCCTTCAGCAATCCTCAGTTTGTTCTCTGTATTTAAGAGTCTCTTATGGTTTGTCTCCCTGTTTTTATATTATTTTTGCTTCGCTTCACTTATGTTCATCATTTTGTATCTCAACTTCCACATATGAGTGAAATTCATTAATATATTTCTTTCTCCTCCATCTTAATTTGCTTAGCATAATACACTTGATTTCCAACTACGTCATTGCAAATGGTAAGACGGCATTCTTTTTGACCACCGAGTAATATTCCAGTGTGTGTGTGTGTGTGTGTGTGTGTGTGTGTGTGTGTGTGTGTATCTATACACATATCACTTCATCTTGATCCAATCATCGTTTGTTGGACATTTGGAATCTTTCCAAAATTTGTCTATTGTGCTGCTATAAACATTGGGGTGCTTGTGCCCCTTCAATACAGCATTCCCAGTACAATTAGGTTAACTACCTAGTAAGGCAAATACTGGGTCGAAGGGTAATTCTATTTTTAATTATTTTGAGGACCCTCATTCTGTTTTCCTGGTGGCTGCACTCGTTTGCATTCTCATCAGCACTACAACATGGTTACCTTTTCTCACATCCTTGATAACACTTGCTTTTATCTGAGTTGTTAATTTTAGCCGTTCTGACAGATATGACATGGTATCTCATCGTAGTTTTGATTTTTATTTTTCTGATGGTGAATGATGTTGAAGTTTCCCTCATGTGTCTGTAAGCCAACTGGATGTCTTTTTTGAAAAAGTGTCTATTCACGTCTTTTGCCCATTTTTTCACTGGATGGTTTGTTTTCTGGTTGTTGAGTTCAATAAGTGCTTTATAGATTTTGGACACTGACCTTTTATCCAATATGTAATTGCAAATATTTTCTCCAAACCTGTTCATTGCCTTTTAGTTTTTTTTTATTGTTTCCTTTGCTGTTGCTTCTGTGCAGAAGTTATTTATTTATTTATTTTTTATATTGTTGAGGTCCCAGTAGTTCATTCTTGCTTTTGTCCCCTTGCCTACAAAATCATGTCAAGTAAAAAGTTGCTGCAGCCAAGGTCAAAGAGCTTGTTGCCTGCTTTCTCATCCAAGAGTTTGATGGCTTCCTATTTACAGTTAGGTCTTTCATCCATTTTGAGTATATTTTTGTATATGATGTAAAAAAGTGGCTCAGGTTCATTATTTTGCATGTTGTTGTCCAGTTTCCCAACATCGTTGGCTGAAGAGACCGTCTTTCTTCAAATGGATATTCTTTCCTGCTTCATCAAAGATTAGTGGACCATAAGACTGTGGACCCATTTCTTGGTTCTCTATTGTGTTCCATTGATCTATGTGTATGTTCTTGTGCCAGTACCATACTGTCTTGATTTTTACAGCTTTGTAATACAGCTTGAAGTCAGAATTGTGATGCCTCCAGCTTTTTAATGATTGCTTTGGCCATTCAGGGTCTTTTCTTGTTCCATACAAATTTTAGAATTGTTTGTTCTACCTATGGTAAGTTAGTTGGAGTTACTGTGATAGGAATTGCATTGAATATGTAGATTGCTTTGGTTAGTTTCGACATTTCAACAATGTTGGTTTTTCCAATCCATGAGCATGGGATATTTTTTTTTCCATTTTTTGTGTGTTCTTCTATTATTTTCATAAACTTTCTATAGTTTTCAGTGTATGGATTTTTCACCTCTTTGGTTAGGTTTATCCCTAGGTATTTTATGATTTTTGTTGAAATTGTAAAAGCAATCAATTCCTTGATTTCTCTTTCTGTTGCTATGTCATTGGTGTATAGAAATGTAACTGATTTCTGTGCATTGAGTTTATATCCTGCGACATTGCTGAATTCATGGATCAGTTCTAGCAGTTTTTTGGTGTAATATTTTGAGTGTTCCATATAGAGTCATTTCGTCTGCAAAGTGTGAAATTTTGACTTTTTCCTTACTGATATGGATGTATTTTATTCCTTCGCGTTGTCTGATTCCTGAGATGAGGACTTCCAATAATATGTTGACTAAGAGTGGAAAGAGTGGACATCTCTGTCATGTTCCTGACCTTAGGGGAGAAGCTCTCAGTTTTCCCCAGTGAGGATGATATCATTGGTGGGTCTTTTATATATAGCTTTTATGATTTTAGGATATGATCTTTATATCCCTACTTTCTTCAGGGTTGTTTTCAAGACAGAATGCTATGTTTTGTCAACTGCTTTTTCTGCATCTATTTACAGGATCATGTGTTTCTTGTCATTTCTTTTATTGATGTAATGTATTACATTGATTTTTTTTTTTTTTTGCAGACATTGAACTAACTCTGCATCCCAGGGATAAATCCCACTGTATCTTGGTGAATAATTCTTTTAATGTATTGTTGGATCCAAGCGGCTAATATCTTGTAGAGGATATTTGCATCCATGTTCATCAGGAAAATTGGTCTGTAGTTCTTCTTTTTAGTGGGATCTTTGTCTGGTTTGGAATCAAGGTAATTCTTAATAAAATAGTTTGTAAATTTTCCTTTCATTTCTAATCTTTAGAACAGTTTCAAAAATAGATGTTAACTCTCCTTTAAATGTTTAGTAGCTTTCCCCTGGAAAACCAGTCAACCATGGACTCTTATTTTTTGAGAGATTTTTGATCACAAATTCCAATTTCTTTACTGGTTATGACTCTTCAAATTTTCTATTTTTTCCTGGTTCAGTTGTGGTAAGTTATGTTTCTAGGAATTTCCCCATTTCTTCCAGATTGCCCATTTTTATGGTGTATAGTTGTTCATAATATTGTTTTATTATGGTTTGTATTTTTGTAGTGTTGGTTGTGATCTCTCCTCTCATTCTTGATTGTATTTATGTAGGCCCTTTCTGTTTTATTTTTGATCAAATTGGCTAATGATTTATCAGTTTTGTTAACGCACCAGCTCCTGGTTTCATTGATATGTTCTACTATTTTTTTTTGGTTCAGTAGCATTGATTTCTGCTTTAATTTGTTTGTTTGTTTGTTTGTTTGTTTTCTTCCTGTCTTATGCTGGTTTTGGGTTTTATTTGCTGTTTTTTTTCCAGTCTCTTTAAGGTGTAAGGTTAAGCTGTGTATCTGATACTTTTCTTCCCTCTTTAGGAAGGCCTGGATTGCTATATACTTGCCTTATGTGACCACCAGAGGTTTTGGCAGTGGAGTTATCATTATCATTGGCCTCCATGTTTTTTTTAAATTTCCTCTTTAACTTCTTTGTTACCCTTTTAATTCTTTAGTAGGATGTTTTTATTCTCCAAATATTTGTTAGCTTTCCAAATTTTTTTTCCTGTGGTTGATTTTGAGTTTCATAGCATTATGGTCTTAAAATGTGCTTGGTATGATCTGGATCTTTTTGTACTTGTTGAGGGCTGATTTGTGTCCCTGTATGGGATTTAATCTGGGGAATATTCCATGTGTACTCGAGAAGAATGTGCATTCTGCGCTTTTAGGATGAAATTTTCTGAACATATTTGTCATGTCCATCTGGGTCCAGTGTGTCACTCAAAGCAATGATTTCCTTGTTGATTTTATGTTTAGATGATTTGTCCATTGCTATAAGCACTCTTCTGGGAGAGTGTCTTACCAAGCAATGGCCGGGTGCCAGCCCACACCTGGTATGTTCCTGAGACCATGCTGCTGCAAATTCCCAGACTGCAGCCAGTGCCAGCACACCCCAGAAAAGTGTGTACCATTATGTAGCAGCAGTTTTTCAGGGATTCAACAAGTTTTACATTGTTGAAATTTCCTATTATTATGGTATTATTATCAATAGGATTTTGCACATTAGTTATTCATTGATATATATCAATTAATATGATATGGTGCTTCCATGTTTTGAGCATAAATGTTTACAATTGTTAGATCTTCTTGATGGTTAGACCGCTTAATTATGGTATAATTCCTTTCTTCATTTCATGCAACAGTCTTTACTTTAAAATGTAGATTGTCTAATATAAGTATGGCTACTCCAGCTTTCATTTGGTGACCATTAGCATGATAGCTAGTTCTCCATCCCCTTCAATCTGAAGGTGTCTTTAGGTTAAAATGGATCTCTTGTAAACAGCGTATAGATGGATCTTGTTTTCATATCCATTCTGATACCCTTTGTCTTTTGATTGGAGCATTTAGTTCATCCACATTTAGGGTGAGTACTGAAAAGTATGAATTTATTGCCATTGTGTTTCCTGTAGAATCGGACTTTCTGGTGGTGTTCTCTGGTAATTTCTAGTCTTTGTTGCTTTTGGTCTTTTTTGCTTCGTTTTGTCTTTCCTACCCTCAGAGAGTCCCCCTTAAAATTCCTTTGCAGGGATGGTTTAGTGGTCACACACTGTTCATTTTTGTTTGTCTGGGAAACTTTTTCTTTCTCCTCCTATATTGAATGACAGCCCTGCTGGATACAGAATTTGTAGCTGCATATTTTTTTTTTTCCTATTCAGCACATTTAATAAGTCCTGCCATTACTTTCGGGCTTCCCAAAGTTTCTGTGGATAGGTCTACTGTGAACCTGATCTGTCTTCCTTTGTAGGTTAAGGACTTTTTTTTTCCTTTACTGCTTTTATGATTCTTTCCTTGCCTGAGCATTTTGTGAATTTGACTATGAAATAACTATAAAATGAATTGCTAATGTTCATTTTTTGTTGAATCTAAGGGAGTTCTCTGTGCTTCCTGGATTTTGATGTCTGTGTCTTACCCTCGGTGAGGAAAGTTTTCTGCTTTGAGATGCTCACATAACCATCTCACCCTTTTTCTCTCTCTTCATCTACTGGGGCCCCTATGATTTGGAAATTATTCCTTTGTAATGAGATCCTGATTTCTCTAACTTTCATATTGTCCTCTTTTGCGTTAATTTCTTTTTCTCTGCTTCTTTTTTCTCTACAAGTTTGTCCTCTATATTGCTGATTCAGTGCCTGTAGAGTTGGAATTTCTGCTGATGCTCTCTGGTCTTTTCTAGTCTTTGTTGTTTTTGAGGGTTTTTTTGTTCGTTTGTTTATTTGTTTTGTGTTTCATCTTTTCTCCACTCAAAGTATCTTCCTTTAAATTTCTTGTAGGGTTGGTTTAGTGGTCTCAAACTCCTTTAATTTTTGTTTTTCTGGGAAACTCTTATGTCTCTTTTCCTCTTTTGAATCTAACCTTGCTGGATTAATAATTCTTGGCCACAATTTTTTTTTTATTAATCACGTCAATTATATCTATCCAATCCTTTCTGGCATGCCATATTTCTTTAGTTCAGTCTTTGTTGAGCCTGATCCGACTTCCCTTATAGATTAAGGACTTTGGTTTTTCTCCTAGTGCTTTCTTATTTCTTTCCTTGTCTGTGTGTTTTGTGAATTTGACTATGATATATTTTGTTAATGGTTGTTTTTTGTTTATTCTACTGGGAGTTCTCTGTACCTCTTGGATTTTGGTGTTTGTGTACTTCCCCAGATTAGGAAAGTTTCCCACTATAATTTGTTCACATAAACCTTCTACCTGTTTTTCTCTCTCTTCATATTCTGGGACTCCAGTGATTTGGATGTTTTTCCTTTTTAATAAGTTACTGAATTCTCAAAGTTTTGTGCCCTTTTATCTTTGTTTCACTCTTTTTTCTGCTTCATTATTCTCCCTAGGTTTGCCTTTTATATCACTGATTCACTGCTCCCCTTCGTCCATTCTTGCTGCTGTGGCAACCACATGAGATTGCATCTCAGTTATAAATTTTTTATTTGTCCTGAATATATTTTACTTATTTTATCTCCACAAAAAGGTGGAGAAATTCTTTTTCAACCCCAGCTTATAATTTTATAATCATGGTTATAAATTCTAGTTTAAACACCTTGCTTATATCTGTGTTGCTTAATCTCCTGGCTGGCATTTATTCCTGTTCTTTCTTTTGAGGTGAATTCCTTCATTTCATCATTTTTGGAACAAGGAAAAAGTAATTAACTAAAAAGTAAAACTTTAAAAAAAGAAAAAAATCAAAGGAAACTAGATTCTATGTGTGTTTTAGTCTGCTTGTTGAAAGAAGCTTGGTAGAATAGAGAAAAAATGAAGTATAGAAATAAAAGGAAAATAGGGAAGAAAAAAAATTTAAAATTAAAAAGTACATAATAAAATAGGATGGAATGAAATAAAGCGAAATAGAAATAAAAACCTACAATAAACAGTAAGAAAATAATTTTTAAAATAAAAAAACAGAGTTTAAAAAAGCAAATGAAAATATTTTTTCCCTTTCTGTATCCAAAGGAAAAAAAAGAGAGAAAACCATTTAATTAAAAAAAAAAAAAAAAACAGAATAAAAACAAAACAAAACAAAACAAACAAACAAACAAACAAAAAAAACTAAAGCAAGCAAACACCCGAATAAATGAACAAGCACACAGAATGAAACCTGAATCAAGGTACATCCAGTTTCCTCTAGAATTAAAACTATGAAGCACTTTGTAGTCCCTATAGTAAGCATGTGAATGGTCTTGTGTTTTCTTCTAAGCGATGTGCTTGGAGGGTGGAATTGGGGATCATTCAGTGTAAAGTCTCCTTTTTCCGCTAGGTGAAGCTCTTAGCTTACTGGGGTGAATTGGTATGGAGTGCCTTAAAGTGCATGCACATGTGTGTGCTGTGCAGAAGATGTGGAAATGGCTTCCCCCAGCTTCCTAGTTTCTGGCACAGGAATTTGCACTCGCACTTACTTGGGATCAAGTATGACTGTTTTGTCTCATTTATCTGTCTACTCCCTGCCTTTTGCCCTGTCTCTGTCCAAGCCATCATCCTACCAGGTAGCACCTCCCTCCAGGATTTTATCTCTGATAGGGTAATGTTTTAAACCCCTCACTTCAGAGAACCCTGTAGCTTAGACCCACTCTGACTCTCTGGGAGAAGGCCTTGCTGACCAATGGCTGGGTGCTGGCTTGTTCCAGGAAATGTGTCTGTGATCACTCAGGGCTAGGGGGTTCAGGGATTGTGGCAAATCGCACCACAGAGCTGAGGCCAGGTTTCACCTCCCTCTGATGTCCCGTCCCAATCCTGGCAAATGTGGCTTCTCTCTGAGGTCCACTGGGAACTTTGCCTGTGGGGAGGCCATATGGCCTCTATCAAATGCTCTCCATGCAGGGGAACCACTTCTCCCTCTGTGGCACATGTACCCCTCCAAACCTGGTGCCTGTTCCTGGGGATTCACCCTTCTTCACCAGAGTGCCACAAGGCACTGGAATCCAAAATTTCAGACTCTATGCCCCACTCTTCATAGAATCTTAATGGTATAGAAAACCACTCCTTTCTCCTCATTGAGGACTCTGGGGAACCTATTTTTTGTTCAGTCCCTTCTGTGTTTTTTCATTCATTTGCTTTCTTTCTAGCGACTTACACTGGGAGTGCTTTTTCTGCACTCTCCTTATGCGCCGCTTGCTCTCTGTTTCTCTTTCTCTGTCCTCTCTCCACGAAAACAGCTCCCTACCTTCCACAGCTTTTCTCTCCCCCAGTTTACCTATCTGCACCACTGAACTACTGAGTTCTATGGATAAAGTGTGGCAGAATGTTGTTTCAATCCTCATATCAGTTTCCAAGATGTGCAAAATCTTCAGATTGATTTCCAAAATGTGCTGATTTGGCTGTGTTTTCAGTGAGGAGACAAGCTGAGAGCGTCAATGCTGCTCAGCCATCTTGAACACAATCCCAAATTTTATATTTTATGAATATATGTAAGTTTATTCATACGATCTATATTTTGATGGACACTATTTTTTTATCAGTATGGGGATATTATAAACAATTTTTTATGGACATTTATATACTTGTTTCTCATTGCCTTTAGGAATAAAATTACATAGTTTTTGTATTTAAATTTTTGTTGTTGGGTCATAGAGTGCTTCCTAATTTGAATAATGCCAAAACATTTTTCCAAAATTATTATAGCAAATTATATTCACACCAGTACATTATGAAATTTTCTTTTGTTTCTGACCCTCACAAATACGTGTTAGTCTTTAAATATTTAATATATGGAAACATGTTGTTTATAAGAAGATCTCTAAATGTGGTTTTAATATGCATTTTCCTAATGTACAAAAGATTGAATATATGTTCACTTGTTTATTAGATACCTGGATTAATTCTTTCTTGAGATGAGTATAAAGACAGTGACCTATGTTATTTTCTAAATTAAATATTTTTTTATATTTAAGACTGAAAGACACTTAATATTGACATTTATGTGTGATATGAAGTAAGAATGCACTTCAAATTTTTCCATATGCATACCTACTTCCCTGATCATCATTTATCATAATGTGTTCTATTTCTCCTGCTGCTTTGCACCTTTCCCTTGGTCCCTGGGTGTCTGTGGATCTTGCTATGATAGATGGAATGAGAGCCAGCCCTTCATCCTCATTGAGCTCAGTCCTGTAGTGAGCATTATATATCCTCATGAAAACCATCACCAGGAATCACACTGGGCAATCCCCCTTAGAGTGTGCTGCACTTTGTGCTATAAGTCAAAGATCTGCATTTTCTGTTTAGGCAATAAACCAGATGTAGATATGTCTATATGTCACTGCCCCAAAGTCTCAAAATGTTTGCATTCTCCACCTTTTGAGTGTAGGTTCCTCTATATGAAAGGAGTTGGGGTGGGGCCACAGAAAGGAGAGGGACCTTCTAATCAGACGCTGATAGATCTATGTATCACGGTTTCCATTGAGAAGTGACAGATTTACTGTCCCTTCACAGACTTGTTGGGCAGATGGCCAGGATGAGCCACCCAGACCTTTAAAGGGGTGGAAGCACTTTCTTCCAGGTCTCTCCACATGACAAGGACCTGACACTTCCTTCTTCCTCATTTCTCCTATTGATGACACTCAGTCCTTGAAAGTGTTTAGATTTCCTCTGTTTCTTTTTTCTTTTTTTTTTCCTGTCTTCATATGTGGTATCTTTCTCAGGCTGTATTTGGAAACCCAAACTGTCTATTTGCTCCAGCCTATCAGCTTTGCTCATCCACCTACCTCCCCAATAGCTTCAGTTGTTCTCAAAAGTTCTTTACTTCCCAGAGAAGTGGATGTTGGCACTTTCCTGAAGAAAACGACCTCCAGAGTTCAGCATCAGCAATCAACCTCAGTGACTGATACTCAAGCACTGATTTTTTCCTTTGTGGCTCTCAGATGCGGTAGAGTTTCTGTGTTACTTGGCTGTAACGAGAGCTGAAAAATGGTCTCGGGAATATTTGTGAAAGAAATATCCAGGTGACTTACCCTAGAATGCACAACTCATAAATTGCTCTGATAACCCTTCTGTAACCAGTAGTGTCAAGGATCCTCAACTGACTGATGGTTCAGGAATCCAGAACAGGACAGCAGAGCTGCTTTCCAGAGCTCTCATTGTGCCACAGAAGCAAAGCGATTGGGCAGCACAGGATGTCAGGACTTCCACTCAACAAAATCTGCATCTTTATTCTTGCACCTTATTTTAGGTTTGCTTTGGCAATTTTGACTTTACTCCCACATTAAGGATACCTATCAAGGAATCAATTCCACTTACAATTGTGCCAAAAACCATAAGATACTAGGAAGAATTCTAACTAAAGAGGTGAAATAATTTTACTCAGAAAACGATAGAAAGCTTATGAAAGAAATTAAAGAGGGCACAGAGGGAAAGAAAAGCATTTCATACTGATGGACTGGAAGAATAATTATTCTTGAAATATCTATGCCACCCACATGAATCTATACATATATTGCAATGTCTATCAAAATAACACCTGCTTTCTTGGCAGAGCTAGATAAAACAATTTTAAAATTTGTATGGAACCACAAAAGATGCAAACAGTTGGGGCGCCTGGCAACTCAGTTGGTTAAGCATCCCACTTTGGCTCAGGTCATGATATCTTGGTTTGTGAGTTTGAGCCCCGCATCAGGTTCTGTGCTGACAGATCCGAGACTGCAGACTGCATTGGATTTTGTGTCTCCTGTACTCTGTGTCTTTTCAACTGACACTCTTTCTCTGTCAAAAATAAACAATCATTAAAAAAAATTAAAAACATGTCAATAGTCAAATAAACCGTCTGCCCCATTTTCTCTCTTCTTCTTCTCCTTCTCCTTCTCCTTCTCCTTCTCCTTCTCCTTCTCCTTCTCCTTCTCCTTCTCCTTCTCCTTCTCCTTCTTCCCCTTCTCCTTCTCCTTCTCCTTCTCCTTCTCCTTCTCCTTCTCCTTCTCCTTCTCCTTCTCCTTCTCCTTCTCCTTCTCCTTCTCCTTCTTCTTCTTCTTCTTCTTCTTCTTCTTCTTCTTCTTCTTCTTCTTCTTCTTCTTTCTTCTAGGACTCTTAATACAGAGTTTTTATTGCACTTTAAGTAGTCATTGACTTTGCTAAGTCTACCTTTTGGTACAATACCATTCTTCGTTTCAGCTTCATAATTTTCCATATTTTATCTTCTATATCATTGATTTATTTTTCTGTTTCAACCATCCTTGCTGTCATTACACCCAGTCAGATTGCATTTCTGTTATAGCATTTGTAATTTCAGGTTCATCAGATTTTCGTTTTTTTATGTCTGCAGTATGGGATTCTTTAGTGTTATCTATTCTTAATTCCTTAGAATGGTTTTTTTTTAATTTTGTTTCACATATCGTTCTTATATCTCTATTTTTTAAATCACTGGCCATCACTTCTTCCTGTTCTTTCTTTTGAGATGAATTGCTCCATCTCTTCATTTTGTCTAGATTACTGTGTGTGTGTGTGTGTGTGTGTGTGTGTGTGTGTGTGTGCGTGTGTCTGCTCCTGAGACTAATGGCTATATTAAGTAGATGTCCATAAAAAAGTGACTTCTATATGTACTCTGTTATTGTATTTTGTTTACTTCATACCCTCTGTTCAGTACTCTGAAGAGTATTTCCTGGCCTAAAGTGGGAGGGGTTTTTCCCATTGTCTGCTGTGTGGTAAGTTTTAACTATGTATGTTTTCATCGACTTGTAAAAAGAAGCTAGACCAGAATAGAATGGAATAGAAGGGAATAGAATAGAATAGAATGGATTGGTTGGAATAAAACAACACAACACAACACAAATCAAAACAATAAAATAATAAAATGAAATAAAATAAAATAAAATAATAAAATAGAAGCTAGATCCTATTTCCCCTACACTGAAACATTGGAGCATGATCAGTAGACTTGGTGTGAAGTGTTTGTGATGGTCTTTTGGGAATGGTACTACTGCACTGATTCTCAGATCTCCAAGCTCTACAGAGACGCACCCGCAGGAGTCAGGGAGGAGCTTGGTGTAAACAGCTCTGGTCTCCACTTTGGGGTGCTGTATTGCTCACTGATTTCGTTCAGTCTGATCATCTGGGGGGCCTCAGCCCCCCCCCAATGTCTTCTCACTTTAGTGGGTAGTTTACACCTACTACTTTCAAGAAGCCCTCACGGAAAAGTAATCACCAGTCTTGTGTCCGCAGCCTCTGTAGGATCCATACCTTCACGTTGTCTGTATCTGAGTTGTCTTCCTATCAGGAGGCACAGTACTGGTGTGCTATGTATCAGACAAGTGGCTGGGTTACAAAACTCGAAATTTTATGGACCCACCCAGCAAGAACTTGCACTGGTCCTATGAACGAGGATCTCACCGCATTTTGGGGATTTGCTGGATTGTCCCAGAAAAGTGCTTGCACAAGTGCACAATGGTTCAGAGTTTATGGTAAAACACAACAAAAGTCCACCACCAAGTTTGTTGTCCTCAGCTGGTGTCTCTGTCTCTATTTAAATAAACAAGGCAATACATTGGCACCACCAGATCTTTTGGCCCAGAAATACTGTGACACCACTCCAAAATGCATTCTAAAAAGAGGACTGTTTCACCAAGTGATCCCTTAGACCATGCTGCCCAGTCCCAGGTATCTACCCTTCTTCCCTACAGGAACATGCTAAACCAACAAGCATGACCCTGGGTAATGGGTGTACTTCTAAAACCGCAGACTTTGTGCTCTGCTGCTTATAATAATTTGCTATAGTCAGACCCTCTTCTTTTCCCAGTCAATGGATTATTGGAAGAGATTTCCTTGTGCAATCCCCTGCCTGCCAGTTCACTGTTTCTTTCCTTATCTCTTGTTTACTAGCTTACTCCTCTCTCTGTAGTCAAGGATCCCTCCCTTTTGGAGCACTCACACTTCTTTTCTCCCCATACCTACTCTCTGCAGCTCTTACCTTACCAGAGGTGGCCATCTTTTACTTGTAGACGTGCAGTTTTATTCATTCATCAATTTTCATATTGATTTCTTGGATGTTCAAAGTGATTTGTTATTTAGCTAGCCGGGTTTAAAGGACTAGGCAGGCTTAGAGGAGTTTCCTTACAAATGTGTCATTTACTCCTTCCTCATTTTCTTTTTTTCAATTAAAGCAGAATTTCAGGCATTTCAGCACAATGAAATTGTATCCTCTCTTGTGTAACTGGAATGTTTATTTTTGTCTAAGTATGTTGGACATGAATTGCTCCTTTGCCCTGAAATTTCTATGTTCCAAATCTTATTCTACAGGACACTTTAATGTTAGTGGAAAGATGCATCCATATGATAGATGTCTTTGCATTTTAGCATTTATCAATGCCCTGGAGCTAGAGGTTACCAGGAAAACACCTGTAATTGTGTGAGTTGGGTATATTACTCACGGAAATAAGGGAAAACGCACAGAATGGGGACCTATGGAGTCTCTGTATCAGATAACATAAGTGAGAAGACTTTTACTTAATTACTGTTGAAATGAGGTACACTTATTATTATTACTATTACTATTATTTATTTTATAACGAGAGTGAGGAAGTTTTTCTTGATCACTGTTATAATGAGTTACATTTAGAAGGCATTTCAGGCTCATTTTTCTCTCTTCAATTCTTCAAATCACACCAAATATCTGATAACTTTTTCCTGCTGTTAACTTGAGAAAAGTGAAATAGGCCTGTATTTCAGCTTTTCAAGATTTCTATCTCAGGCACCAGGCATCCTGTGATACATAATCTAAAGTCTACTAATGTATATTCACTTTTGCAGGCAGCATCCCAGAGGAGGCATGGATCATAGTCTAGCCTTCAGGAAACATGAGATTCTCACCCAGATTTCTCAGTGCATATGTCATACACATGTCATCCACTCCCATCATGCTACAGAGTAGCACCCGGCCCTTCTCTCACTCTCAGTATCCCAGGCAGAAGTCATATATGGGTCCACTGTGTTCTTTAAGTTTCATGAGATAGACTAACCTCTTAATCTTTTTCCCATATATTTTAAGTAAGTGTAAGACAGACATACCATTTCTCATTTTTTCTGGGACAGTAGTTCAACATGCAACTACACATCATTTCTAAAATCTTCATATTCTCTCTTTAATCCATAATATATCAAGCCATGAGCAGTTATATTTTGGTAATCAGATTTAGGCCGCCTCTTTTATTTGGTATTCATTTGGAATACTTCTCCTATTATTTTGTTTTTGCTTAAATATTTCCATTTTAACATTTCTTTACTTATATATTATATATTTTATTATAACAGACCCAAACACTCTGTTAGTAGTACAAAGAAAACCCATTTCAGCTCAGCCTGTTCATGTTGCTTCAGCTACTTACTTATGCAGACTAATTTAAAACCATTCTGTCCCACTTCATCTGAGACCCACAGGTCTTCTTCTACTTTCTCACCCAGGCCCACTCTCTCTGTATTTTGCATATTGTTTTTATTTGAGTCATTTGCAGCTATGTATGTGGAAAATTTCATCTTTGATGCATCACTTTCCAGGTGAGAGGTTTCCTGATGATGAGATTAAAGTGATTTACACACTAATATTATCTATTTGGATACCTTGATTTTCACCCACAACATTTTGAAATTAGAAACTATTTGTCAGTGTTTACTTGTTTATTGGCAGTACCAGATAGATAGTAACAGTTAACGATAAGCAATCCTTGGTGTTTAGATAATGGTTATCTGGAACACATATACACAGTACCTAAAAAGTATTTTTTGAGCAGATGAATAAATGATACTATTGTATTAAATTACTTTGGAGATGTGGTTGTTGAAAATTCAAAACAGCGTGAAGGGAAAATGCTAAAGAAATCAGTGACTGGAAGACATATTCACTTGAAGATATTTTTTGGAGTGTATCGTACATAGTACAGGTTTATAAATCTCTTTTTCAAAGTCATCATGATCCTTTAGGTTTGGACAAAATTAGTAGAGTATGGGCTCCAGCCAGTTTCCCCGATGATGAAGAGTAGAGTCATATCTTCTTCCATCTCAAACCATGAACGAAGGTGAAAGCATATCCATCAGGGATCAGCTGAGTATTAACTTTCCTTCACCATTTCCACAAGTATGTACTTCCTTAGGGTATCGTATTTATGTTCTGTTGATTTGAATTGTCATCAAGTAAAGTCTACAGCATGCAATTCAAATCAACTAATTATTGTCCATTAACAAATAGACCTATAGTGGATTAAAATGATAAAAAAAGTTATACCTTATGACATCAAAGTGTTTTTTAAATTTATTAGAAAGAAGAAACCACACTGATTGAATTCTAAAATAAAATATTCATATGTATGAATTATAATATTTCTACATTCGATATATGAATCCCAAAATTCAGTAGATTTAACGTAGGACAATTTTTCCTCGGTCACATAGACATCTTCCTTACTTAAGGGCAGGATGGTCTGAGGATATTCATTTTGATCTTGGTAGTCGAGTTGGGGCCAGGAGAGAAATATTCCCTCAGGGATTTAGCAAAGCAGTTTCCATAGGTGTAGATGTGAGACAACTTTGTCACATTATAAAAAGAGGCTCTCCCAGCCTCATAATCCAGGAAGATGCCAATAATCTCAAGAGATTCCTCAAGGTCGAGTGTTATCCGTGGATTTTCAAGAGGTTGGTAGCCATTACGTCTATTAAAGTGAAGAGTCCTGAATCCACTGTCTGTAGACACCATGATTTCTGCCTGAAAAAAAGTACAGAATCCTTACAAAAGCCTAGAGTCCAGTTTAATTTCTTGTTCACATTAACTTGCTAGTAGTGTCTACTTAAGGAAAAAAAAATGCTGACCTAAAATCCATAATAGCTTTTCCAGCAGATTCCTTTTTTGGGTGGTTGCCAAGAGATATCAATTTCTTTCACACTTCTGTTGTTTTCAGCAATATGAATATTTGCATGAGACCCAGAGTAATATTCTATGGAAGAATATGTTGTCAGTCTTGGCTATGATCGATAATATTCAAAACCAACACAATATAGAAAGGACCTTCCTCTATATTGAATCTTTCTCTAGTTTCTTCAAATGAAGCTGCTACTTTCCCTTGGCTCAGGCTCTTTATATCAACTCCGTTTGTCAAACATGCAGTTAACATGAAAGCGAGAATGTATGTAGAATGGAAAAAAATGAGTATATAAACATGCAGATATATTCTAGTCAAAATAATCTATGAATATGGCCAGTGTTACATGAACACTTATTATGTGTCCTGGGCTGTATGAAACACATTCATAAATAATTTCAAAATAAAGCAATGAGATGGAGAAATATTTTATTTTGTAGTTGAGGCAGAAAAGATTTAGAGAAGTTTGTCCAATCATTATTACAAATATCCATCAATGTTTTGATTCAAGTCCAGGACTATCTTATTCAATTTTTTAATTAAGGAGAAACAATTATACATTTTTGTTTGAAATCTAAATGCTTTGACAATTTAAAATTTGCCCTAAATCTTATTTTGAAATTTATGCTGATGTATTGAGTTACCTTTTCTAAAAGTGCCTTCACATGGGTACATATTTTCACAGACACATGAATCCAAAAATAAATTTTTACAATGGTGAAGGCATATAAGCATACAAGTCAGAGATAAAGTTATCCAGACATATCCAATTACACAGGATTCTGTAAATGTACGCTAAAAGTATTTTTGCAGTGAACAGATTTCTATAGTTGTAGGAAAAATACATTTTATTTATTTTCTATAATGACAAATAAAGTTCCACCAGTATTAATAGAATATAAAAGTAACTGAGGGCTCATATATTAGCACTGTAAATATAGTATTATGTGCATTGGAAGCCATTGCAACTCAGTTGCTAATGGGCATTTTTATAAAGCAATATCTGATATTTAGACTGTACTTTTTTCAATTGGTAAATGTGCTTCTAAAGTTTTTTAATGTTTATTTATTATTGTGAGACAGAGAGACAGAGCATGAGCATGGGAGGGGCAGAGAGAGAGGGAGACACAGAATCTGAAGCAGGCTCCAGACTCAGAGCTGTCGGCACAGAGCTCGACAAACTGTGGGCTTGAACCCACAAACTGTGAGATCATGACCTGAGCTGAAGTTGGGTGCTTAACCGACTGAGCCATCCAGGCGCCCCAGTAAATAAGCTTCTAAAGTTGATTAATGAATGTGAATTTTATGACAATTCGTTATATAAACTAGAGAAATCTCCTAAGAATACTTATCATATTTTCCTTCAAGGAACAGTGTATTAATACCTGGCTTTTCTTCTTCAAGTGTACTTAGTGGAAATGAAACGAAAATATTTTATTTGAAATAATGCAAAGCTGTAAAACTTAACAAAATATTATTGTTCTTGATGTTAAACAGAGTTCATAAATTTGACAACTTCTTAGAAGTCAAAAGATATCCTAAAGTAAGAAGGGATTTTCCATTTGACAAAGAAAATGAAGGACCACTGATTCCGGTCCATAGACAGTTACTGTCATTGTGTCACTAGCCTTCATCCTAACATAGATGAGTGACTCGCTTTTGGTTCTACAAAGCATGTTTGATAGTACCATTTGGGGCTGTAATATTCTGCTTCCGTCCATCACTGAAACTCAGAAAGCAGCACCATTTGTGATATGTAACAAATTATAGCTATAAACTACCCAAGAATAAACAGGACAAAATGGAAATTGTGAAGGGGAAAAAAGGGATGCGTTTGTGTGTTCTGTGGGAATTTGTGAGTGTGCTAAACCTCCACTGATTCAGTATGTCTTGATAGAAATAAGAATCAATATCCAAATACTTCATTCTCTATTTAACTGAATAGTATGGAGGAGGTTTCAATCCTAAAATAAAAAAAAAAAAAAAGAAAATGAAAGTATAATTTTAATCCAAAACTTAACAGTGAATAACCAGCAAAAGGAAAGTGCATGAGTCAGGGCGAGAGGGGGTCATTTCCATTCTCTCAGGAGATTTATCCTTTCTAAGAGAATGGGATGTAGTGCGAGATTGTTTGAAATATCTTTACATGTCTTTTTTAATATTTGTACATTTCTATTCTTATAGAGAAACTTTACCTACCAAGGGAATAAGAATAAAATAATATTTTGGGGGACACCTGAGTGGCTCAGTCGGTTGAGTGTCTGACGTTGGTTAAGGTCATGGTCTCCTGGTTCGTGGGTTCAAGCCCCGCTTTGCGCTCTGTGTTGACAGTTCAGAGTCTAGAGCCTGCTTTGGATTCTATGCCTCTCTGTCTCCCTCCTACTCTGCTCCTGCTCTGTCTCTCAAAAATAAATAAATGTTAAATTAAAAAAGAAATAATTGTTTGTGAAACGAAAATATTGTCACTGCACCATTTTTGTTTAACATGTCTATGTTTTGCTGATTTTACAGGATAATATTGAAAATTTTGTTGCCTAGACAGCATTAAGAATTTTTAGAAGGTTAAAGTATATTTTATTTCACAGTCTTTGCCTACTTATAGCCTTGTCTGGGTTTCCTGAACTGGAGTCGTCTGAATAATAGTGTCTCCTCTAATAAATCATGGTCTCACTTCCCTGAAAGTGTTTAATGCATGCTGTGCTTCGTGCTTTACACACGAGATTCCTCTCTTTGGACTACTCACATGTATTCTTTAACACCACTAGCCTCATCTTCATTGATGCTTTTTCAGCAAATCCAAAACCCATGAATAAATCCAATTTCACTATAGTATGAGTTCATAGCAACATGCATCTTTTTCCATAACACTATTAGAATATTTTTTTACCTTTATTATTTAGTTGTGGAATTCGCATCTGTCTTAAGACAGCAAACTCCATAATGAAAGAGAGTCTTTTCTTCTCAGTGTTTCTTAAGTACTGAGTATAAAATTGACAATTAATTACTATGTGCACAAGAGCTGACTGCCCTCATTGAATGGGGCAAAAGGAAAACCTGAGTCCCAGCCCTCAACACCGTCAGGTGATGCATCCTGTTCTTGTCCATTTATGCCTAAATAATTCCTTGACTTCTGAGTACTTATGTTCACTTTTTTTAAAAGTTGCAGAAAGATATTTTAGTTGCTTCTAAACATGCCTGGGTCATAAATGAGGAGTCTGGATTTTGTTTTTTATAATAAAGGGAGAACACCAACTGCAGAATGTTCAAAACTAAGTATCATTTACCATTATCTTCCTCTAGTCTCCCTATATAAAGAAACAAACAAACAAAAGTATGTTAGAGTGTCTTCCTACCCCTATTCATGGAAACTTTGTCCCAGAACTTGGTTTTATTCAAAAACAGAGACTCAGAAACTTGATGATCCAGTATATTTCTCTGACATAGAAAGATACATTTCTTTACTGAATTAAACAAAATAAAACAGAAACTAAAAAATGATTTGACCTGTAAATGCATTTATATAGATATAAAACAGGATGTTACAAAAGGTCTCCATTAGATGACATCTGGAAGTTGGGAAAATAGGTGGAAAGACCTATAAATTCTACCCATTGCTTCCAAGAAAGGACGGTAGTCTGATACTGTCCTTTAGGATCTCATTTTAGCACAAGATCATTTAGAATATCTGGAAGCTGATAAGTAGAAAATAAAGGGAAAAATACTGAGAATGTAGTATTTCCTCAGACGGACGATATGCTTTATGTTAGCTTGCATTAGGAAGATAGAGTGTTCTATCTTTTCATAGGGTATGCAATCCACCCTCCATATGGTTGTCCTGAGTTCCCATAGAGACTAACTGGAAGTCTCCTGAGCAAGGCTATTTCTGGCAGCTCCAGGACAAGGTTCTTCTCCTTTCCTCACTCGGCCCAGTGGTGTATGGCCAAAGACATGGGGTTCGGTCCAATATAAGATGGAGTCCGTATAAGAGATTAATTTTCACAGAAGTGATTCTATAAAAGTGAGGTGTTATGTGATATTGAAACTCTCCACCAGGAAAGAAATGGAACTCATGTTCTCTTTTCCTACATAAACTAGAAAAAACAAAGAGGGGAACAAACAGAAAAAGACAAAAACATGATAAAAATACTTTTTCCACCCCAAAGATATTTCTGACCTGTCTGTCCTAGATCTGCATGGATCAGGCTCTCTCAATAAAGGCGAACACATAACTCTGATCTGTCACATGAACATAGCACCGTGCAAAGCAATACTGAGAGAAGGCATGGCCGTGGGATTCCCTAGAGTACTCATATCCCTCTCTGCACTAATGAGGGTACTCCAGGTTCTACAGGGAAAACAGAGTTAATTGGTACATGTCCCCAGGAATAAGATACTTCAGGAATAGGAAAAAACAAATGCAAAGGTACAGAGGTAAAATTACTCTGAAAACATTCTCCTAGGACACATTGGGTCTCAGTCAGTTGAGCATCTGACTCTGGACTTCAGGTCAAGTCATGGTCTCATGGTCTGTGAGTTAGAGTCCCCGTATCTCTGCACTGACCGCACAGAGATCCTTTCTACCCCTTTTTCTCTCCCTTCCCCTGCTCTCACTCTTTCATTCTCTCAAAACATATAAAATGAGCATTAATAAATTAAAAAAAAAATTCTCCTTAAGTAACAAGGTCAAGGTTAAAAAAAGTCAACACAAAAAAATAGAATATGGATGCAGAATATCAAAGCTTATGCAGATTATATTTAATAATTTTCCAATAATAAAGAAAAATGAAAAGCCTTAAAAAGAGCCAAAAATTGATGGTGATAAATTTGGTCTGAATCTTATCATATAAAGTTAAAATTAGTATTAATAAAAAATTTAGTAATAGAGAAGTCAGAATTAGTAGAAATCACGTTGAAAATCAAAATTAGATAAATATGTACATTTTTGAAGTAATAGCAGAAAAAATCATAAAGGAATACCTGAATACTTCCTTAGGCTCTTAAAATGTAAAATATGTAATAAATACGTGAAATAATTTAAAAACGATGTCACAGTGTGACTCTTTTAAAATGCAAATTGGTTACACAATCTATTATTTATTGGTTACACAACAAAATACAATATAGATTAAACTGATAGTTAACTAATCCTATTGAGGGAGACGAGTTAAGATAATTGATCCTTTATGACATGGAAGCCAATTTCAAAACTTTAGTTGCTTTAGGTTTAGGTTTAGGTTTAGTTTAGGTTTAGTTGCTTTTAGGTTATTTTTCTATAATATTTGCCTCTATTATAGAAACAAACAATACTCACCATTTGGTTCCATTGAGGACTCTGTGTAAAAACAAAATATACAATAAAGAATTCAACAAAGTTTGTACATAAGAGTATCTAAAGAACAATCTTTACTCAAATTTTTCAAACTCTGACTTGCTACAATATTAGACAGGTACGTGAACAAAACAACAAGAGAACAGAACCAAAGAAGCAGGCATTGTATACATCATGTCAAATAGCTCATTACTAAGAGACTATAGACAATCATGAAATATGCTCACAACTCCATCATCTACAGCTTCTTTTCTCCAAGAATTAAGTCGAGAACCATGCCCCTCCACCTGCCAATTGTTTGGAGCTCATCATAGGATATTCCCTAAACGAAAGTGATCCAGATTACACAAGGGGCCTGAGCTTCAAGAGACTGGGGCAGGATCAGTGAGTCTTTGGGAGGAGTCTATCCAGAGTCAGAAATAATCTGAAAAAGCAACTCAGTCTTCACGGCTCATCCCAAGAAGAATTTCTGGGCTTTGAAAAACATAAACTTTCTCTGACGCTTTCAAGGTGACATAGACTGATGATAATACAAACACCAGTTCGTACCTTGGAAACTCGTCTGTAGCACATGACAAAATTTTTAAAACGTGGTGGGGAGAGAGTAGGATAGAAATAATTCTCAAAACATGAGATGTTTTGAAAATACTGAAGAGGGAGGAGGTTCAAGATGGCGGAAAAGAAGTAATACCCGCTGCTGGTCTCTGGCGACTCAATCTGAGAGGGACTGAGACCGAGAAACTCTCAATCGCGGGGATCTGCAGGAAGAGGAGTTGGAACCTACAGGAAAGAGAACGCCAAAACCAGAGCATCTGGGGACACTGAGTGAGTGAAATCTGGGAGAAAGAAAGAGAGCCACAGAGGTTCAGACTGCAGGGAGTGGGCCCGGGGCCCTGGGCCCCTTCCTCCGAAAGACAAGGGGAAGAGAAAGAGCAGCGGGGAAAGTACCTCGAACCTGGGTGGAGAGGGAGCTTATCATCCAGTCCCTATCCGAAAGGCTTTTTTGAGAGAGGGTCATTGGTCACAGTGGAGCTGGCGGAGCTTTCCTCACTCCGGAGCCAGTGACGCTGTCCCAGCCCCTGACATGGAGAGGCGCGCCATTGCTGGATCGGTGCTGAGTCAGAGGCATAATTCGGGTAGGGAAGGCTGAGCGTGCAGGGTCACGGGACCACCCAGCGGGTCATGCTGCCCCTGCACCCTGACCAAGTCGAGGACGGACACAGAGGAGGGTTTGGAGACTCTAGCTCCGTGAAAAGAGGCTACGGGGACGCCATTGTGGTCGCAGCGGTGCTGAGTCAGAGACTCAATTTACTTAAGGCGTGGGGGTCAGAGGGAGTTAAAGGAACTCAGATGAGTTTGGGCGGCCCGACCGCCCAGCAATTTGAACTGTGTTGGTAATCTGGATGGAGTTGAGGATGGAAATGGAGGAGTGATCTGAGACTGTGGGTCCGTGAGGAGTGATCTGAGACAGTCGGCCGGGAGGGCGCCATTGTGGTCGCGCATTCCCATAAAGCCAAAACCTAGGACTCCACCGCCCAGCGGGAGAGGTGGGACCCGCCTACACCAGGCCACGCCCCTCCTCATATGAGAGACGCCCTTCTCCCGGAGTGGTAGCCATGGAGGCACAACTACTGCAGCATTGCCTGGATTAACTCTAGGTCAATTCTTCGGTTTTAGATATATTCTTCCTCTTCTTCTTCCTCTCTCTCCCCACCTCTAAACCTGTCACCAGGGGGTTTTGGCTTGCTTAAACAGACATTTTACCCACTCTCTCAATGCATGTTATACACCTCCCTCTTTAATTTCCTATCTCTCTCTATGGAACAGTCAGACCACATAGTACACCTGGACAACATCTAACTTCATTTCTCTTTTCTCGCATCCTTCCTTATTCTGATTTCACTCCTGCTGGATCAAGTCTTCTAATCTCTGTACCTGGTCAAAGTTCAATTTCTTCTTCTGCCCACACCTGTCACTACTCTATGTATGCTCTGCCATCAGCAGAGCGCACATCCCATCATTATCGTGTAGCTGGTACATCAGGTTGCATGCCTCCAGAGTGTCATTTGTTAATCTTTTTTATGTTGTGATTTGTTTGTCTGTCTCATTGGTCAGTAAGGTTGTGAGTTTGTGCTTCCTGTTTGTTGGTCTGACCCTTTTCCTTTCCAGGGAGAAATAGGAAATAAACCAATACACACATTGCCAAAATGACCAAACGGAAGAACTCCCCTCAGAAGACTGTACAGGAAATAGTGACAGCACAAGAAATGATGAAAGCAGACATAAGCAACTTAACAGAACAAGAATACAGAACGATAAATATAAAAATACTCGCAGGGCTTGAAAAAAACATAGAAGAAATGAGGGGGTCCCTAGAGGCAGAGATCAAGGTCCTAAAAAAAGATGTACAGGAATTAAAAAATGAATTAAATGAGGAGCAAAACAAATTGGAGGCGGCCATAGCGCAGATTGCAGAGGAAGAAGATAGAATAGGGGAATTAGAAGACAAAATTACAGAAAAGGATGAAACAGAGAAAAAGAGAGAGAAACTGATTCAGGAACAGGAAAGGATAATTCGAGAGCTGAGCGATGCAATCAAACAGAATAACATCCGTATTATAGGAATTCCAGAGGAAGAAGAGAGAGAGAAAGGAATCGAAGGGGTATTGAACAAATCATCAATGAGAACTTCCCCAACATGAAGAAAGAAATGGGCATTGAAGTCTAAGAGGCACAGAGAACTCCCCTCAGACGTAACCCAAATAGGCCTTCAGCAAGACACCTCATAGTGAAGCTGGGAAAATACAACGAGAAAGAGAGAATCCTAAAAGCAGCTAGGGATAAACGGGCCTTGACTTACAAAGGCAGACACATTAGGGTAGTAGCGGACTTATCCACAGAAACTTGGCAAGCCAGAAAGGAATGGCAGGAAATCTTCAATGTGATGAACAGGAAGGACATGCAGCCAAGAATCCTTTATCCAACCAGCCTGTCATTCAAAATGGATGGAGAAATAAAGGTCTTCCCAAACAAACAAAAACTGAAGGAATACATCACAAATAAACCAATCTTACAAGAGATCCTGAGGGGGACTCTATGAAGGAAAGGTTGCAAGGAACACAGAGCACCAGAGACATCCTTACAAACATGAAACCTACAGACAACACCTTGACTCTAAACCCACATTTTTCAATATTAACACTGAATGTAAACGGACTAAACGCTCCAATTAAAAGACACAGGGTAACGGAATGGATTAGAAAACAAGATCCATCTATCTGCTGTCTTCAAGAGACACATTTTAAACCTGAGGACACCTTCAGACTGAGAGTGAGGGGATGGAGAACTATCTACCATGCTACAGGAACTCAGAAGAAAGCTGGAGTAGCCACACTTATATCGAACAAACTAGATTTTAAAGTAAAAGATGTAATAAGAGATGAAGAAGGGCATTATATAATAATCACAGGGACTATCCAGCAGGAAGAGTTAACAATTATAAATATCTACGTGCCGAATTTTGGGGCACCCAAATTTGTCAAGCAACTAATTACAAACGTAAGCCATCTTATTGATAAAGATGTGCTAGCTGCAGGAGACCTTAATACCCCACTCACAGGCTGGATAGATCCACTAAACAGAGAATCAGCATGGAAACAATGGACCTGAATGACACGTTGGAACAGATGGGCCTGACAGATATCTTCAGGGCCCTTCATCCAGAAGCAAAGGAATTTACATTCTTCTCAAATGCGCATGGTACATTTTCCAAGATAGACCACATTTTGGGGCACAAGGAAGCGCTGAATAGGTATAAAAAAATTGAGATCATACCATGCACAATTTCAGACCACAATGCTTTGAAACTTGAAATCAACCACAGGAAAAAGTCTGGGAAGCCCCCGCAAACATGGATGCTAAAGAACAACCTACTAAAAGACGAATGGGTCAACCAAGCAATCAGAGAAGAAATTAAAAAATACATGGAAACAAATGAAAATGAAAATACGACAATCCAAACACTTTGGGATGCAGCAAAGGCAGTCCTGAGAGGGAAATATATTGCAATCCAGGCCCATCTCAAGAAACAAGAAAAATTCCTAACACAAATTCTAACAGCACGCCTAAAAGAACTAGAAGCAGAACAGCTAAGACAGCCCAAACCTAGCAGAAAGAGAGAAATAACAAAGATTAGGGCACAAATTAATCATATGGAAACAGAAAAAGGAGTGGAACAGATCAATGAAACCAAGAGCTGGTTCTTTGAAAAAATAAACAAAATTGATAAACCTCTAGACAGGCTCCTCAAAAAGAAAAGAGAGAGAAATCAAATCAATAAAATCATGAACGAAAATGGAGTGATTACAATCAATCCCTCAGAAATACAAGCAATCATCAGAGAATATTATGAAAAACTCTATGCCGTCAAATTGAGCAACCTGGAAGAAATGGACAAATTCCTAAACAGACACATGCTACCAAAACTCAAACGGGAAGGAATAGACAACTTGAACAGACCCATAACTAGTGAAGAAATTGAATCAGTTATCAAAAATCTCCCAGCAAATAAAAGTCCAGGACCAGATGGCTTCCCTGCGGAATTTTACCAGACATTTAAAACAGAGTTAATACCTATCCTCCTCAAGCTGTTCCAAAAAATTGAGACGGAAAGAAAACTCCCGGACTCATTCTATGAAGCCAGCATCACTTTGATTCCCAAACCAGATAGAGACCAGCAAAAAAAGAGAACTACAGGCCGATATCCTTGATGAACATGGATGCAAAAATTCTTAACAAGATATTAGCACATAGAATCCAAAAGCATAGAAAAAGAATTATCCACCATGATCAGGTAGGATTCATCCCTGGGTTGCAGGGATGGTTCAATATTTGTAAATCAATCAACGTGACACATACATTAACAAAAGAAAAGATAAGAACCATATGATCCTGTGGATTGATGCCGAAAAAGCATTTGACAAAATACAGCATCCCTTCTTAATAAAAACTCTCGAGAAAGTCGGGATAGAAGGAACATACTTAGACATCATAAAAGCCATATATGAAAAGCCCACAGCTCATATCATCCTCAATGGGGAAAAACTGAGAGCCTTCCCCCTGAGATCAGGAACACGACAGGGACGTCCACTCTCACCACTGCTATTTAACATAGTGTTGGAGGTCCTAGCATCAGCAATCAGACAAGAAAGCAAAATAAAAGGCATCAGGAGAGGCAAGGACGAAGTCAAACTTTCACTTTTTGCAGACGTCATGATACTTTACATGGAAAACCCAAAAGAATCCACCGAAAGCCTACTAGAACTGATCCATGAATTTGGCAAAGTTGCAGGATACAAAATCAACGTACAGAAATCGGTTGCTTTCCTTTACACCAATAATGAAGCATTAGAAAGAGAAATAAAGAAGCGAATCCCATTCACAATTGCACCAAAAACGATCAAATACCTAGGAAAAAACCTAACCAAAGATGTAAAAGACCTTTACGTGGAAAACTATAAAAAACTTATGAAGGAAATTGAGGAAGACACAAGGAAATGGAAAAACATCCCATGCTCATGGATCGGAAGAATAAATATCGTTAAAATGGCAATACTACCTAAAGCAATCTACACATTCAATGCAATCCCAATCAAAATTGCACCAGCATACTTCTCAAAGCTAGAGCAAACAATCCTAAAATTTGTATGGAACCACAAAAGACCCCGAATAGCCAAAGTAATTCTGAAGAATAAAGCCAAAGTGGGAGGCATCACAATCCCAGATTTTAACCTCTACTACAAAGCGGTAGTCATCAAGACAGCATGGTATTGGCACAAGAACAGACACATAGACCAATGGAATAGAATAGAGAACCCAGAGATGGACCCACAAGCATATGGTCATCTAATCTTTGACCAAGCAGGAAAGAGTATCCAATGGAAAAAAGACAGCCTCTTTAACAAATGGTGCTGGGAGAACTGGACAGCAACATGCAGAAGAATGAAACTAGACCACTTCCTTACACCACTCACAACAATAAACTCTAAGTGGATGAAGGACCTGAATGTGAGACAGGAAACCATCAAAATCCTAGAGGAGAAAGCAGGAAAAAACCTCTTTGACCTGAGCCGCAGCAATTTTCTATGCGACACATCTCCAGAGGCGAGGGAATTGAAAGCAAAAATGAAGTATTTGGACCTCATCAAGATAAAAAGCTTCTGCACGGCAAAGGAAACAACCAACAAAACTAATAGATAATCGCAAATGACATATCAGATAAAGGACTAGTATCTAAAATCTATAAAGAACTTACCAAACTCCACACCGAAAAACAAATAATCCAGTGAAAAAGTGGGCGGAAGATATGAATAGACACTTCTCCAAAGAGGACATTCAGATGGCCAACAGACACATGAAACGATGCTCAAAGTCACTCATCATCAGGGAAACACAAATCAAAACCATATTGAGATACCACCTTACACCGGTTCGAGTGGCTAAAATGAATAAATCAGGAAACTATAGATGCTGGCGGGGATGTGGAGAAGCAGGCACCCTCCTACACTGTTGGTGGGAATGCAAACTGGTGCAGCCAGCTCTGGAAAACGGTGTGGAGGTTCCTCAAAAAAATGAAAATAGAGCTACCCTATGACCCAGCAATAGCACTGCTAGGAATCTACCCAAGAGACGCAGGCATGCTGATGCATAAGGGTACGTGTACCCCAATGCTCATAGCAGCACTTTCGACAATAGCCAAATCATGGAAGCAAACCAAGTGCCCATCAACTGACGAATGGATAAAGAAGTTGTGGCACATATATACAATGGACTACTACATGGCAATGAGAAAAAATGAAATCTGGCCATGTATAGCCACATGGATGGAACTGGAGGGTATTATGTTAAGTGAAATAAGTCAGTCAGAAAAAGACAGATACCGTATGTTTCCACGAATAGGTGGACTTTGTGAGACTAAGCAAAAACCAGGGGGAGGGCTAGAGGGAAAAGGAAAAAAAGACACAGAGAGGGAGGGAGATAAAACATAAGAGACTCTCAAAGACTAAGAACAATCTGAGGGTGAGGGAGGTGAGGGAGGTGAGGGAGGGGGGAGAGGGGGTGACGGATATTAAAGAGGGCACGTGTTGGGATGAACACTGGGTGTTATATGTAAACCAATTTGAAAATAAACTATTATAATAATAATAAAAAAAAGAAAATACTGAAGAGAAAAAAAGGTTCTTTCTCCACATGAATTCAGCTTCCTCTTCTCAATTCCAATGAAAGTGGGTAAGCAAGTACAACGTACATTGCAAGTTAACAAAGAAAGAGTGAGAATAGCTAACACTAGTAGAGATTTGGATGGTGACCAGGCTGTGTTCTTCATGGAAATGAGGCACCATTGTCTTTTCAGGATTTATGGTGGATTTGCTGCACTCTCTAGTTTAAAAGTTTGCCAAGGTATTACCCAGCTTCTCCTCTCTGTAGAATCAAAGCAATATTTGCAACCCTCAAGGGAATATACACGTAATGATCTGACAGAGCTCATGGACACTTAAACAACCTAATGAAGACAAAAGGGAAGGAAATGCACAATCTCAAATTCCTAATTGGTATTTCTTTCCTTCTCATGACCCACTGGTTTTCTCTTAAATCGTTTCTTAAAAACAAACCAAAACAAAACAAACTAAAAACTGCCTGACCATGTGATATTGTGATCAATCCCATAAACACAAGGAAGAAATGAATGAGTTACTGAATTGTTTCAGGAGTTTACCTGTAAGAAGGGAAAACACAAATAAGTAAGGAGTGAAACTAAAAATTCTGACAATAAATTGCTCTGTGTAGGTGGTACAGCATATTACAAATGGAAGATGAAAGTTGGAAGTGTGTATTTTGTGTGTGAGAGGCAAGTACTATGCAGCTGGATAACAAATAAATACAAGTTCACCCAAGAGGAGATGCTTGACAGTGATTTGAGAACCTGTACCATGATCCAGAGAGTCTGAACCATGACTCCCCAACACCACAGAGGGTGATATTCTCCACAGATCAGTGTGACCTGTTGGGTATTTAGTAGTTCTGAGCTGCCCTCCATTACAATATCCACAGAGGCGCCTGGGTGGCTCAGTTGGTTGAGCGTCTGACTTCAGCTCAGGGCATGTTCTCACACTGTGTGGGTTCGTGCCCCCATTGGGCTCTGTGCTGCCAGCTCAAAGCCTGGAACCTGCTTCGGACTCTGGGTCTCAGTCTCTCTTCCCTTCTCCGACTCATGCTCTCTCTCTCTCTCAAATAAATAAACACTAAAGAAAAAAATTTAAATATACACAAGGCACAACACTGGAATAAGTAGCCATATTCTTTTAAATTTTTCAAACTAGTCCATTCCTTATTTCTCTGACATTATATATTACAACCACGAGAATTGTAGGAAGTCATTAAAAGTGAATGAGAATAAAATATTTATTTCCAAAGCTTATACCTATGCTTAGGAGAGTGCAAAATGTGAATATCTTAAATCTTAATTCACTCAGGAAGATTTTAAGTTTTAGTGGAAGAGTAATTTATATTATATGTTTTATTCGTTTCTGGAGTATCATGTAGTGATTCTCCATTTGTATTTTATGAAATCATCGGCAAACTGAGTCTAGTTATTATAAAGCGCTATCCAAAGTCAATCAAGTACAATTGACCACATCCCTTGTGGTGTACTTTACATACCCACGTTTTATTTATTTTGTAGATGGAAAATGGGATGTTTTAATTGCTTTTACTTGTTTCATCCCCACGACATCCCCTACGACAACTATCAGGTTGTTTTCTGTATTTAAGAATGTTTCTCTTTTGTTTTGATTGTTAGTTTGTTTTGACGTTTATACTCCACCTGTAAGTGAAATCGAAGGGTATTTACTTGTCTTCACGTGATTTACTTCATTTAGCATAGTACCATCTAGTTACACCCATGCTGTCCTGAATGACAAGATCTCATTTTTTATAGCTATGTAAATTTCCATTATATATATACACAAAATTATTATGTTTTCTGTATGCATTCAACTATCATTGAATAACCTGTTATTTCTGAATCTTAGTTATCTAAGTAATGTGATAAACTTAGGAGAGAGAATGCATTTTTGATTTAGTATTTTCATTTTCTTCATGTTGGAAAGAAATGAAAATGAAAACACAATATTCCACTACTTTAGGGATAAAGCAAATGTGGTCCCAAAGGAAGTACGGAACAATACCGACCTGAATAAGCAAGAAAAATCTTAAATAAAAAAAACTAACCTTACATTAAATCAACCTAGAATAGGGATTAAAGACACAGCCTGAAGCCAACAGCAAGGAGGTAAAAAAGAGTATTCAAACAGAAATAAATTATACTAAAACAAACAAACAAGCAAACAAACAATAGAACAGATCAATGAAACCAGCTACAGCAGTCACAAAGAATTAATAAAATCAATAAACACCTGCAAGTCTTATTAAAAAGATAAGAGTAAGGACACAAGTAAATGAAAAAGGAGAGAAGAGAAATATCAAAAAAAAAAAAACTCACAGAAATACAAACAAGAACATATTATGAAAAAATATATGCCAGTGAATTGGAAACACAGGAAGAAGTGAGTAAAATCCCAGAAACATAGAACCCAACAAAACAGAAACAAGAAGAATGAGAACGTGTGAACAGACGAATAACCAGCAATACCATCATATTCCTAATCAAAAACCTACCCACAAACAAATGTCCAGTGCCAGACCCCTTGACAGGGAAAATCTACCTAAGAGTTAAAGAAGAGTTAATACCTATTCTTCTCAGACTATTCCAAAAATTGGAAATTGAAGGAACACCTTCCAATGCATTCTATGAGGCTAACATGATCCTGATACCAAAATCAGAGAAAGAAGTCACTAAAAAAAGAGAACTACAGGCCAATGTCCCTAATGAACTTGGATGCAAAAGTTCTTAAGAAAACAACAGCAAACTGATTCAAACAGTGCATTGATACAGTCATTACCCAAGCCCAAGCAGGATGCAATATTCACAAATCAATCAATGTGATACTGCACCTCAATATAAGAAAGAGGAACAATATATGATTCTGTCAAATGCTGAGAAAGCATTTAATAAAGTACAGAATCAATTCTTTTTTTTTCCTTTAACGTATATTTATAAGATAGTGAGAGAGCACAACACAAGAAAGAGGGGGAGAGAGAAAGAGGGAGATATAGATAATCTTAACTACAGCTCAGCTCTCAGTATGAAGTGGGCCTCCATTCAGGACCTTGGGATCATAAACTAACCTGCAATTTGAGATTTAGACAGTCAAAAGATTGACCCACTCAGGTGCCACGGGCATTAATTCTTGATTAAAAAAAAATAAAGTCCCCACAAAATATGGATAGGGAGAACATACATCTACCAAATAATGGCCATATGGGAAAGACGCACATTTCATATCATCCTCAAAGGGGAACCACTAAAGATAGTCATCTTTTGTCAGGAAACAAACAAACAAACAAACAAGGGTATCCACTCTCAACACTGTTATTTGACATCATACTGGAAATCATAGTCTCAGCAAACAGACAATACAAAGAAATAAAAGCCATCCGAATTGAAAGGGAAGAAGTCATACTTTCACTGATTGGAGATGACCTATTTATAGAAAATTCAAAAGATTCCACCAAAGAATTTCTGGAAATGATACAGAAATCTAGGACAATCACAGGATGCACTATCAATGCATCACCATGCACCAACAATGAAGTAGCAGAAAGGGTATCTAAGGAATCAATCCTATTTATAATTGCACCAGAAACCATAAAATACCTCAGAATTAACCTAACCAAAGAGGTAAATGATCTCTACTCTGAATATTATAAGCATGTTGTGCTTTTGCTTTACACATGAAAGTCCTCTCTTTGACCTACTTACCTCTCTGCTTCAGTACCACTAGTCTCATTCTCGTTGCGTCTTTTTCATAAAATGCACAACCTCATGAATAAGTCCAATAGCAGGATTGTATGTGAGCAACAATGCTAGTATAAGCAACCATAGCATCATGAATCCTCTTCATTAAAATTATTACAATATTTGTTTTACATTTACTATTTAAACGTGGAATTTGCATCTATCTTAAGACTGCAACTTCCATAACGAAAGAGAGTCTTTTCTCCTCAGTGTTTCTGAAGCACTGAGTATAAAATAGGTAGTGATTTGCTATACACACCAGAGCTGACTGCCCTCACTGAATGGGGCAGATGTAAGACCTGAGTCTCAGCCCTCGACACCACTAGGTGATACATCTGGTTCTTTTCCACTTATGCCCACACCATTCCCTGACTTCTGAATACTTAAGTTCACTTTTTAAAAAAGTAGCAGAAATATTTTTAGTTGCTTCTAAACATGTCCGGGTCTTAAATGGGATGTCTGGGTTTTGCTTTTTACAATAATGAAAAGAATGTCTAATGTGGCATATTCAATACTAAATGTCCTTTACCATTATCTTCTAACATTTTCCATATATAAAGAAACAAAGAGGACACAGGTATGTTAGAAAGTGTCTTACTATTCCTGATTATGGAAAATCTGTCCCAGAACTGGGTCCCCATTTGAAAATAGAGACCCAGAAGCTTGACAATCCCGTATATGTCTCTGACATAGGAAGAGGCATTTATTTGCTGAATAATAATAGTAATAATAATAATAGTAGTAATAAATAATGCAAAACAAAAAGTAGTATTTGACATGTAAATGAGTTTATATAGATATATGAGTATATTACATAAGGTCGCTATTGGTTGATGTCTGAAAGTTGAGAAAATAAGTACCGAGGACCTACAAATTCTACCCATTCTTTTCAAGAAAAGAGGATTTTCGGAAGCTGACCTTCAAGACCTGATTTTAGCACGAGATCATTTAGAATATCTGGAAGCTGATAAGTAGAAAATGAGGAGAAAAAAAACCTACTGAGAATGGAGGAATTCCACAGGAGAAAGGTATGCTTTACGCGAGCTCGCATTAAGAAGGTGTTCTCTTTAGCATATGCAACTCAAGGAAGGGATCCTTTAGGTGAACAACCATAGACACTCAAGACACGTGTTTTGGAGTTTGAGAAATAAGGAGTTGCTTTCCTGATACACACCTTAAAAAGTTCCAACTCATAGGCCTTTTAGTAATACTGTCTTGGAAAACTCCTACATATCATAAATTAATGTGAACCTATTGCTGATTTGTCCTCCAGAATGGACTCTACATGGCTGCAGACTTAGGGTGAAATGGAATCCCCATTGATTTTACCCTCAACCGCATCATAATAACTCTTTTGGTTGAGAATTTCAAAGAAGAGTCAGCAAATGTCTTCCTAAGTCCTGTCTTGAGAATGTTTTTTAAACTTTTTAAAATATTTATTTATCAGCGAGTGAGACAGAAACAGAGACAGAGAGACAGAGACAGAATGCAAATGGGAAGGGGGAGTGTGAGAGGGAGACACAGCATTCAAAGCAGGCTCCAGTGGCTCTGAGTAGTCACTACAGACCCCAACTCCGGGCTCACCTTCACAAACCCTGTGATCATGACCTGAGTCTAAGTCAGATGCCCTAACAGACTGCGGCACACACACCGGCACACACACGCCTCGAGAAAATTTTGTAAGTAAACAATAATAAAATGTGCTTCTTGCACAGTATCTAATTCATTTAAATAAGTAACTTGTCCACATAGGCATTTCTGAAACATTGGACCACGTGTGACTATACTACATATAGTTCTATTACCCTTTATATCTGATTTGTAGAATAACTTGGAAATCAACAACTTCATGCAAGACACAAACCTCATTCTATCTCACTATTATCCTTTCAAAACAACTTTGCAGAATTACCTTTCCCATGTATATTTGGAGTATTCATCTGTCCAGGCGATGCAATGTCCTTTATTCCTTTTGCCTCAGGTCGGCTACCTCCTCTCATGTCCCGTGGAGCTTGTGGTTCCTCCTTTACTGGAACTGAAGGTAGAACAGAGTGTGGGTTTTTGGGAGGTAATGAGAAGAACTGGTCTCGCATGAGGGTCATCTGTATGCTTAGATGCCCAAATACTGACTCTTTCTTTTGGTGAGGATTTTGCTATATTTGTCAAGGTCCTTGTACCCAATTTCCACCCCATTTATATCGTTTCATGGGTTGTGCAATCCGCCTTCCACCTGGATGTTCTGAAGTCACATAAAGCCTAACTGGAAGTCTCCTGTGCAAGTCCATTTCTGGCAGCTCCAGGACAAGGTTCTTCCAGTTGCCTCACTCGGCCCAGAGGTGTAAGGCCAAAATTCAGATAAATATGTGCATTTTTGAAGCAATAGCAGAAATTATCATAAAGGAATATCTGAATATTTTCCTAAGCCCTTTAGAGAAATAAAATATCGAATAAGTAGGTGAAATATTTCAACATACATGCCACAGAGTGACTATTTTAAAATGCAAACTTGTACACAACATATTATTTATTGTTTACACAACTTAATGCAACATAGTTTAAACTAATACCTACCTAATATCATATAGGGAGACCAGTTAACAGAATTGTTCATTTCTGATATGGAAACCCATCTCTAAAATTTAGTCGATCAAGGATATTTGTCTATAACGGTTGCCTCTAAAAAGATAACTGTGGCGCCTTGTGTGGCTCAGTCGATTAAACATCCAACTTCGGCTCAGGTCATGATCTCACGGTTTGTCAGTCCGAGCCCTGCTTCGAGCTCTTGTTTGACAGTTCAGAGCCTGGAGCCTGCTTCAGATTCTCTGTCTCCCTCTCTCTCTTCCCCTTCCCCTGCTCTCTCTCTCTCTCTCTCTCTCTGTCTCTCTCTCTCTCTCAGAAATAAACGTTAAAAAATAATAGTAAAATAAAGTAAAATAAAATAAAATGAAAAAAAAACGAATCACATTTCTGTTTCTGTTTTATGAAGAGTGTTGTAAAAACAAAATATATAAAAAAGAACTTAAGAAAATATGTATGGAAGAATTTCAAAGACACAGACATTACTCGAATCATTCAACCTCTGCCTTGCTACAACATTAGACGAGTAGGTGAACAAAACTGCTAGAGAAGACACAGAAAGGAAGCAGGTCTTGTGTCTATCATCAAATAGCTCATTTCTAAGAGACTACAGAGTATCATGAAATATGCACATAACTCCCTCATCTACAGCCTCCTTTCTCCAAGAACTAAGTCGGTCCATGCCCTTCCATCTGCTGCGTCTGTGGAACTCGTCATAGGATATTCCCCAAACACAATTCATCCAGATTACACATGGATTCTGATCTTCAACAGAATGAGATAGGATCAGTAACTTTAGAAGAGGGATCTATCCAGAATCATAAATAACCTGAAACAGCTACTCAGCCTTCATCATTCTATCCAAGAAGAATTCCTGGGCATGGCAAGACATAAATTTTCCCTGACGCTCTCAAGGGGGCGTAGACCAATGGTAATATTAACACTAATACATACCTTGAAAACTCATCTACAACACAAGAGAAAAGTTCTTAAAACGCGAGAGGGCCAGAGTAGGCTAGAAAGAATCCTAAATACATGAGGATATTTTGAAAATGCAGAAGGGAAGCAAAAGGTTATCCACATGCATTTTACACAAGCTTGCTTTTCTCAATTCCAGTGAAAGTCGGTTAGCCAGTAAAACATACACTGCAGACTACTCAACAAACAATGAGAATAGCTAACATTAGCAGAGATTTGCATTGTGGACCAGGCTGTGCTCTGCATGGAAGTGTTGCACATTGTGCCTTTTCAGGATTTCAAACTGGAACAGTTTAATCACCTTTACCTATATGATCCCCACCACATCCCCTATAATAACTATCAGTTTGTTTTTCCTTCTTCAGAAAGGTTACTTTTTTTTGTTTTGTTTGATAGTTTGTCTTGGTATTTATATTGTACATGTAAGTAAAATCATATGGTATTTGTTTTTCTTCATATGATTTTCTTTATTTAGCCTAGTACCACCTATGTACAACCATGCTGCATTAAATGACAAGATCTCATTATTTTTTTGTGTATATGGCTAATTTTATTTCATATATCTACATATTTATATTTATATATCTACACAAACACATATATATATATATATATGTATGCATATATATAGTCCTGGTGTTACCATATAATATGGTGATTTTCATTATCTATATACATATATAATAGTGATTTCCATATAATATGGTGATTTTCATTATATATATATATATATATAGTATTTCCATTATATATACATACATATATATATATATTAGTGCTGCAGGTACCATATAATATGGTAATTCTATGTCAATTTTTAAAGGAAACTCAAACTGTTTTCAATAATGGCTAAAACTATTTATATAGTCACTGACAGTTCACTGACAGTTCACAGTATTCCCTTTCCACATCTTCGCCATTTCTTGTGTCCTGTCTTTTCGATACAAGACATTGTGATGGATGTGAAATTCTCTCTTACTTTGGCGATGATATGTAATTCCCTAATGGTTAATGATGTTTAGCATATGTTCTGGTGGCTTTGGGCCATATTTATATCTTTTTTGGAAATGTCTAATCATATATATTGAACATTTTTCAATTGGGCTGTTTTTGTTATTGAATCATATGATTTTTATTATATATTTTGGATGTTAGTCCCTTGTCATATGTATGATTGCAAATATCTAATCAGAGTCACTAGGCTTTAGTTTTGCTAATGGTTTCCTTTGTTTGAAAGAAAAAATTGAGATAGTCTTAATAGTTTCTTTTTGCTGTCTTTGTCTTGGGAACCCAATTCAAATAAATATTTTAATATTTATTCAGATAAATAAACAACTCAGACTGTTGTCACAGAATTTAGTGCCTATATGTTTTCTAAGAGTTTTCAGGTTAAGATTTTACATTTACTTCTTTTATCCATTATGGATTCACTTTAGCATTAGGTGGGAAATGGTCAAATGACATTATTTTCTGAGTAACTATTTATAGTCTTCTCGACATCATTTATTGAAGGTTTTTTTTCCTCATTGTATATTCTTGTCTCTTTTGTCACTGAGTAATTGACTTTAGATATGTATCAAATTGATTTTGGATGTCCTACTCATTAGGACATCAACGATCTCTCTGTATAATTTCTATCAGTAAAACAACTGATCTCTCTATTTTAGTGCCAATAAAACTACTATTTTTATTACTGTAGCTTTATATTCTGCTATGAAATCCAGAAGGATGATACCTTGAACTTTTCCTTCGTTATCAAGGTTGCCTGCTTCAGGGCTCAGATGGTTGCATAGTAGGAGGACTCAAGCCTTTTCTCCTTCCTGGGACACAACTAGATAACTGTCAAATCATTCAGAACACCCAAGAAATCAACCTGAGGTCTGATAGAACAAGTCAATGCCTAGAGGGAGAATAGAGGTCTCATCAAGGAAAGTAGGAAATGTAGAGATATAGTTTGGGGGAGACCTGGATCCTGAGTGCCTCGGAGGGGAGAGTGTCCTGGTTGCAGAGAATGACAGGAGAACAAGGAGAACACAAAGGAAAACACAAGGAGGACACATACTCAAAGCCATTTTCTGGGAAAAAACAAAGGGGCTGCTTTCGTTGAAGTTTTGTTCAACCACAGGGCTTAAAGTCTGAAAGTCTGACATTTAAAGGTCAATGGCTCTGGTTGGATTAGACCTCAGAGGGCACTACAATGCTTCTGGCTAAAAGGCATACATACAACGTGGAGACAGTATGAAAGTGAGGATCTAAAACCCAACACTGGAGACACAAGAGAGGAGCTTCTTTGCTCTTCTGAGAGGGCTTCTCTGTAAACAACAGATGCAGGAACTCCTCGGTGGAGACAAAGGAGATGGTTGATGACATATCACTTCCCTACCCTTCAGCATAAACACACAAAAATGTTTAGAAAATACACATTGCATTCACGGGCTGCCTACCCTGCATAAACCAAGTCCACACACTTGTGTTCAGCCACCGTTCCCCTTCTCTGTCAAGGGTGCCTCAGTCTCAGCAAGGCAGGCTCCTTCCTCAGAGGACCTGTGGAAATACAGCCCAAACAAGTCTCCCAACAGAGTGGGCTGCAAGGCTTCAGTTCTAGTGGGAAAAAAAAAACAAACAAACAAGAAAAAACATTTCTCATTTCAGAAGCAGACCAGGACACACTTTCATAGATTACCCACACCTCCGACAAATTCCAAACACTGCCAGACACAGGCGAGGTCAACCTCTGAAGATGACTCGCCTGAAGGACAGTGAGGCCAAAACACAGGAGCAGAGTGTGTCTAGGTCAGTCCAGAGATGCTCCCTAATGTATCAGGATCTGTACACGATATGACCTCTTCATCGTAAAGCAAGTATTCTTAGGAGAAGGAAATGTAACAGATTTCCTAACACCGAAAAATAGACAGAGACTTAGAGACAATGCCAGGACCGAGGAAACCCTGGGAGTGACAGAGAAAGTTATTGTCCAAGCCAGAGACCTAAGTAAAACCGAGAAAAATACTAGGCTTCTGGGAGATTTTAAAGCAGCCATGATAATTTCATGCTGAGCTTGAAAACAAATTGGAAGACTTCAGTAAGACCCTTCCCACAGATATTAAAGAGTTGAAAACCAGTTAGTCAGAAGGGAAAATACAATAACTCAGATTTGAAACATACTGAATTTACTGATCACAAGGACTGAAGAGGCAGATTCACAAACAAGTCATAAAGAATATTGAATTAGGGAAAATAATGAAGCTCAACAAAGAGACAGAAGATTATGAATCACAAGAATAGACTTAGGAATCTCAGTGAATCCATGAAACAGAGCATGTGTATCACAGGAGTCGCAGAAAAAGAAATATAAAAGGGGATATAAAGTTTATTGGAAAAAAAATAACAGGCAAAAACTTCCCAAATCTGGGGAGGGAGGAAAACAGCTATTCAAATCCAGGAGGCACAGAAAACTCCCACAGAAATCAACAAAAGCAGGCCAAAAGCAAACATACTGTAATTAAATGTGCAAGATATTCTGAAAAAGAAAAACATCTGATAAGCAAGAAAGAAAAGAATTCCCTACATTCCAAGGGAAGAGCCACAAGGCTACCTGCATATCTCTCCACAGAAACTTGGTCAGACAGAAGGTAATGGCATGATATATTCAATGTTCTGAAGGGGAGATATCTTCAACTAGAATACTCTATCCAACAAGGTTATCACAAAGATCAGAGGGAGATAAAGATCTTCCAAGACAAACAAACACTAAAGGAGCTTATGTCCACTAAACAGCCCTGCATGCAATATTAAAGGGCACTCTTTGAGTAGGAAGGAAAGACCACAAGTGACAAACAAGAAGAAAAGAGAAAACATACAAGCACGACAGAAAAAACAAGTAATAAAATGACACAAAACACATGTATATACCTGTATATGTATTTACTCTGAATATAAGTGAAGGAAATCCTCCAGTCAAAAGACACACAGTATCAGAAAAGTACGAAAACATAAACAAACAAACAAGCAAACCAAAAAGATCCCTCTATATGTTGTCTGGAAGAGACTCATTTTAGACCTCACAATGCCTGAAGATTGAACTGGAAGGAATAGACACAGGAACATTTATCATCCAAAAGGATGTCAAAAGAAAGCCAGAATAGCAATACTTACCTCACACAGAGTAGACTTTAAAAGAAAGAAAGTAGCAAGAGATAAAAAATGTATACTATAGCAAAATGAAGTGGCCAATCCACCAAGGAGATCTCATGATTTTACATATTTATGCCACCAGAATGGGAACACCTGAATACATAAAACAATCACAAATATAAAGGAAACTCTTGGTAAAATACAATGATAGTAGGGGCCTTTAACACCTCATTACATCAATGTACAAAACAACAAACAGATAATCAAAAAGGAAACCTGGTTTTGAATGACACACTGGACCAGATGGATGTCAGTGATATATGCAGAGCATTATGTCCTAGAGGACCACGGTACACATTCTTTCCAAGTGCACATGGGTATTCCCCACAATATATCACAACTGAGACCTCACCATGACAAAAAGATTGAGATCACTCTGTGGGTCCTATTTGACCCCAATGCTATGAAACGGAAGTAAACACACACACACACACACACACACACACACACACACACAATTTGGAAGACCAAAAAAAATGGAGGCTAAATAATGTGATTTAAAGAATGAATGCATCCAACAGGAACACAAAAATGAATACTAACACAAGAAGATGGATGAAAATATAAACACAATGCTCCACAACTTTAGGGAAACAGCAAAAATGGTCCCAAAGGAAGAATAGAAAAACATGTACCTCAAGGGGCAAGAAAAATCTCAAATAAAACCTGATCTAACACTAAAAGTAGATAGAAAAAGAATGAAAAACAAAGACTAAAGCCAACAGAAGTAAAGTAATAATGAAGAATCAAAGAGAGAGAAATGATATAGAAACAAACAAACAAACAAAAACAGTAAAAGACATCAAGGAAAACAGGAGAATAACCTACAAAAATTAATAATATTGATAAGAAAAACTGCCAGACTTATTCAAAAGTTAAAAGAAATGTCACAAATAAACGAATTGACAAAGGAGGGAAGAGAAATATCAAATATCGTAGAAATACAAACAATTATAAAAGTATATTCTAAAACAAACACATATATGCCAACAAATTGGACAACCAAGAAGAATGGGTAAAGGCCGAGAAATGTATAACCTACCAAAACAGAAACAGGATGAACAAGACTCCACACACCGATAGCCAGCAAAGACATTAAATTCCTATTCAGACAATACCCACAAACAAAAGTCCGTGTCCAGTCCACGTGACAGGGAAGAACTAGCTAGCACTAATAGAAGATATAATACCTGTTCAGACTATTCCAAAACTTGGAAAATGAAGGAATGTTTTCAAATTCATTTTATGAGGATAGCATTACTCTGATCCCGAAATGAGACAAAGAATCCACTAAAAGAGGAGAAGCAGGCCAATATGTCCAGTGAAGGAGGATACAAAAATTCTCAAGGAAATACCAGAAAATTGAATAGAAATATCCATACAGTCATTATCCAAACCCAAGCGGGATATTTCTCCTGTGCTGCAAGGGTGGTACAATATTCACAAGTGAATGAATGGGATACGCCACCTCAATGAATGAATGAAGAACAAATATATGATTCTGTCAGGGGCTGCTGATAGAGCATTTAACAAAGTACAGAGTCAATTCTTTCCCTTTCGGTTTATTTTTATGACAGAGAGAGAGAGAGAGAGAACACCAGCACAGAAAGAGGGGGACGGAGAGAGAACAGAGAGACAGAGACATAGGCAGAGACAGACAGACAGACAGAGAGATAGAATCTTATACAAATCCATGCTCAGCACTGAGTCTGATGTGGGCCTCGATCTTAGGACCCAGGAATCATAACCTGATATCATAGATTCAGACATTTAAGCGACTGAGCCACACAGGTGCCACAGGCATCATTTTTTGGTTAAAAAAATCAAATTAAAGGGCTCCACAAAATAAGGATAGAGGGAACGTACACCACAAAACAATGGCCATATAGGAAAGACCCACACCGAGTATCTTCCTCAACAGGGAACAACTGCAAGATATTTGTCTATTGTCAGATTGCCACTCTCACCACGGTTCTTTGGCATCGAACTGGAACACTGAGCCTCATAAACAGACAATACAAAGGAATAAAAGACACCGAGGTGCAAAGGGGAAACGTCAAACTTTCACTAACTGTAGAAAATCCAAAAGACTTCGTCAATGAATTTCTAGAAATGACACAGAAATCTAGTACAGACACAGGATGTACAATCACGTGCATTAATCTATTGGGTTCCTCATTCACCAACAAGGAAGCTGCAGAAAGGGAATGTAGGGAAACGATTCTATTTATAATGGCACCAAACACTGTAGGATAGCTAAGAATAAACCTAACCAAACAGGTGACATATCGGTACTCTGAAAAATATAAACAGTTGACATATCGGTCCTCTGAAAAGTATAAGCATGCTGTGCTTTGTGCTTTACACATGAAGTCCTCTCTTTGACCCGCCAACCTGTCCTCTTCAGCGTCAAGGGCCTTTTTCGCATTACGGCTTTTTCAGGATTTCCACAACCCCATGAATAAGTCCCATCTCACTATTGTATGTATTCAAAGCATCATGAAGCCTCTTCCATACCACTATTAGAAGGCTTGTTTACGTTTCATATTCAGATGTGGTATTTGCCTCTGCCTTAAGATAGCAACCTCTGTAAGGAAAGAGTCTTTTCTCTTCAGTGTGTCTTAAGAACTGACTTAACAATAACTTAACAATAAGTTCATGTTCTATGTGCAAAAGCTGACTGCTCTCACTGAATGGGGCAGATGTAAGGACTGAGTTCCAGCCCACGACACCATCCGGTGATGCATCTTGTTCTTCTTCATTCACACCGACATCATTCTCTGACTTCTGAATACTTATGGTCACTTCTTAAAGTGTAGCAGAAATGTATCTAAGTCGCTTCTAAACACCTGTGGGTCATAAGAGAGGTGTCTGGAATTTGTTTTCTTTTAATAACAAAAGAACATCACGTGTGGAAAGTAAAGTTCAACACTAAATCTCAATCACCTTCCTCGTTTTTGCCGTCTTTTCTTATCTCTATATAAAGAAACACACATAACCAAAAGTATGTTAGAAAATGTCTTCCTATCTCTATCCTGGCAAAATGTGTCCCAGACCTTGGGCTCGATTTGAGACCAGAGACCCAGACACTTGATCCAGTAAATTTCTGTGCCCTAGAAAGACACATTTCTCCAGTGAATACTAATACTAATACTAATATGCATCCAAATAATAATAATAACACAGACACTGAAAAATACGATTTGATCTGTAAAAGCATTTACATAGATAGAAAAGTATATATTACAAAAGGACTCTATTGGATGAGGTCTAGAAGTTGGGAAAATATGTTGAAGGGCCTCCAAATTCGACCCATTCTTTCCAAGAGAAGCGAGTGGTCACAAACTGGCCTTCAGGACCTCATTTCAGCACAGGATCGTTTATAATATCTGGAAGCCGGTAATTAGGAAAAAATGAAGAGGGGAAAAAAGAAAAGAGAACAAAACGAAACAAAAACTACTGAGAACGGAGGATTTCCTCAGAACGACGGTATGGTTTACCTTAGCCTCTTTAAGAAGGTTTTGTCTTTAGCATACTCAGCTCGAGTAATGGATCCTTTAGGTGAACAACCATAAAACCTCAAGACATGTGTATTGCAGATGAGAAATAAGGACATTGTATCCTGATATTCATCTTAAAAAGTTCCAAACCATAGGCTGTTTAGTCATATAGTCTTGGAAACCTCCCGCATTTCTGAAATTAATGTGAACCTGTTGCTGATTTGTCATCCAGAATGAACTCTCCCTGGCTGCAGACGTAGGGTGAAATGGAATCCCCATGGATTTTACCCTCAAACACACCATAATAACTGTTTTGTGTTTTTCATTTCTTTTAATTTTATTTTTTTTAATTTTTTTTAAATTTTATAATAGTTTATTTTCAAATTGGTTTACATATAACACCCAGTGTTCATCCCAACATGTGCCCTTTTTAATACCCGTCACCCCCTCTCCCACCTCCCTCATCCCTCTCACCCTCAGTTTGTTCTTAGTCTTTGAGAGTCTCTTATGTTTTATCTCCCTCCCTCTCTGTCTTTTTTTCCTTTCCCCTCTTCCCCTCCCCCTGGTTTTTGCTTAGTCTCACAAAGTCCACCTATTCGTGGAAACATATGGTATCTGTCTTTTTCTGACTGACTTATTTCACTTAACATAATAACCTCCAGTTCCATCCATGTTGCTACACACGGCCAGATTTCATTTTTTCTCATTGCCACGTAGTCGTCATTGTATATAAGTACCATAACTTCTTTATCCATTCGTCAATTGATGGGCACTTGGTCTCTTTCCATGATTTGGCTATTGTCGAAAGTGCTGCTATGAACATTGGGGTACACGTGCTCCTATGCATCAGCATTCCTGTGTCTCTTGGGTAGATTCCTAGCAGGGCTATTACTGGATCATATGGTATCTCTATTTTCACTTTTTTGAGGAACCTCCAGACCGTTTTCCAGAGTGGCTTCACCAGTTTGCATTCCCACCAACAGTGTAGGAGAGTGCCTACTTCTCCACATCCTCACCAGCATCTATAGTTTCCTGTATGTTCATTTTAGCCACTCTGACTGGTGGGAGGTGGTATCGCAGTGTGGTTTTGATTTGTATTTCCGTGATGATGAGTGACATTGAGCATCGTTTCATGTGTCTGTTGGCCATCTGAATGTCCTCTTTGGAGAAGTGTCTATTCATATCTTCCGCCCATTTCTTCACTGGGTTGTTTGCTTTTCGGGTGGGAGTTTGGTAAGTTCTTTATAGATTTTAGAGATTAGTCCTTTTTCCGATATGTCATTTGCGATGATCTTTTCCCATTCCGTTAGTTGCCTATTCGTTTTGTTGGTTGTTTCTTTTGCTGTGCAGAAGCTTTTTATCTTGATGAGGCCCCAAGAGTTCATCTTTGCTTTTAATTCCCCTGCCTTTGGAGACGTGTCGAGTAAGAAATCGGTACGTCTTAGGCCAAAGACGCTTTTTCCTGCTTTCTCCTCTAGGATTTTGACGGTTTCCTGTCTCACATTCAGATCTTTTATCCATTTAGAATTTATTTTTGTGAGTGGTGTAAGAAAGTGGTCTAGTTTCATTCTTTTGCATGTTGCTGTCCAATTCTCCCAGCACCATTTGTTAAAGAGGCTGTCTTTTTTCCATTGGATACATTTTCCCGCTTTATCAAAGATTAGTTGTCCATATACTTGCGGGTCCATTTTTGAGTTTTCTATTCTATTCCATTGGTCTATGTGTCTGTTTTTGTGCCAATACCATGCAGTCTTGATGACCACCGCCTTGTAGTAGAGGTTAAAATCTGGGATTGTGATGCCTCCTGCCTTGGTTTTATTCTTCAGCATTATTTTGGCTATCCGAGGTCTTTTGCGGTTCCATACAAATTTGAGGATTGTTTGCTCTAGCTTTGAGAAGAATGCTGGTGCAATTTTGATTGGGATTGCATTGAATGTGCAGATTGCTTTGGGTAGTATCGCCATTTTAACGATATTTATTCTTCCAATCCATGAGCATGGGATGTTTTTCCATTTCCTTGTGTCTTCCTCAATTTCCTTCATAAGGTTTTTATAGTTTTCAGTGTAGAGGTCTTTCACATCTTTGGTTAGGTTTATTCCTAAGTATTTTATGGTTTTGGTGCAATTGTGAAAGGGATTAGCTTCTTTATTTCTCTTTCTGCTGTTTCATTGTTGGTGTATAGAAATGCCACCGATTTCTGTACATTGATTTTGTATCCTGCAACTTTGCTGAAATCATGAATCAGTTCTAGTAGGCTTCTGGTGGATTCCGTCGGGTTTTCCATGTAAAGTATCATGTCATCTGCAAAAAGGAAAGTTTGACTTCCTCCTTGCCAATCTTGATGTCTTTTATTTTGTTTTGTTCTCTGATTGTTGATGCTAAGACTTCCAGCACTATGTTAAATAGCAGTGGCGAGAGTGGACACCCCTGTCGTGTTCCTGATCTCAGGGGGAAGGCTTTCAATTTTTCCCCATTGAGGATGATATTAGCTGTGGGCTTTTCATAGATGGCTTTTATGATGTTTAAGTATATTCCTTCTATCCCGACTTTCTCGAGAGTTTTTATTAAGAAAGGATGCTGTATTTTGTCAAATGCTTTTTCTGTATCTATTGACAGGATCATATGGTTCTTATCTTTTCTTTTGTTGATGTGATGTATCACGTTGATTTGCGAATATCGAACCAGCCCTGCAACCCAGGGATAAATCCTACTTGGTCATGGTGGATAATTCTCTTTATATGCTGTTGGATTCGATTTGCTAGTATCTTGTTGAGAATTTTTGCATCCATATTCATCAGGGATATTGGCCTGTAATTTTCTTTCTTTGCTGGGTCTCTGTCTGGTTTGAGAATCAAAGTGATGCTGGCTTCATAGAATGAGTCCAGGCTTTTTTCTTCCGTTTCAATTTTTTGGAACAGCTTGAGGAGGATAGGAATTAACTCTGTTTTAAATGTCTGGTAAAATTCCGCAGGAAAGCCATCTGGTCCAGGGCTTTTATTTGCTGGGAGGTTTTTAATAACTAATTCTATTTCTTCACTAGTTATGGGTCTGCTCAAATTTTCTATTTCTTCCCGTTTGAGTTTTGGTAGCGTGTGGCTATTTAGGAAGCTGTCCATTTCTTCCAGATTGCCAAGTTTGGTGGCATATAATTTTTCATAGTATTCTCTGATGATTGCTTGTATATCTGAGGGATTGGTTGTAATTTCTCCCTTTTCATTCACGATTTTATCTATTTGAGTTCTCTCTCTTTTCTTTTTGAGAAGCCTGGCTAGAGGTTTGTCCATTTTGTTTATTTTTTCAAAGAACCAGCTTTTGGTTTCATTGATCTGTTCCACTACCTTTTCTCCATATGGTTAATTCGTGCTCTGATCTTTGTTATTTCTCTCTTTGTACTAGGTTTGAGCTGTCTTAGCTGTTCCGCTTCTAGTTCCTTTAGGCGTGCTGTTAGAATTTGTGTTATTGATTTTTCTGGTTTCTTGAGATGGGCCTGGATTGCAATATATTTCCCTCTCAGGTCTGCCTTTGCTGCGTCCCAGAGCGTTTGGATTGTTGTATTTTCATTTTCATTTGTTTCCATGTATTTTTTAATTTCTTCTCTGATGGCTTGGTTGACCCAGTCTTCTTTTAGTAGGTTATTTCTTAGCCGCCATGTTCTTGGATATTTTCCAGGCTTTCTCCTGTGGTTGATTTCAAGTTTCAAAGCATTGTGTTCTGACAGTGTACACGGTATCATCTCAATTCTTTTATATTTATTCAGAGCTTCCCTGTGCCCCAGAATGTGGTCTATCTTGGAAAATGCACCGTGTGCAGTTGAGAAGAACGTAAATTCCTTTGCTTCTGGATGAAGGACCCTAAAGATGTCTGTGAGGCCCATCTGTTCTAATGTATCGTTCAGGGCTATTGTTTCTGCGGAGATTTTCTGATTTGTGGATCTATCCAATGCTGAGAGTGGAGTGTTGAGATCCCCTACTATTAGGACATTTTTATCGATGAGGTTGCTAATGTTTGTAATTAGTTGTTTTACAAATTTGGGTGCCCCCGAATTCGGTGCGTAGATATTTACAATTGTTAGCTCTTCCTGCTGGATGGTCCCTGAGACTATTATATAATGTCCTTCTCATCTCTTATTACATCGTTCATTTTAAAGTCTAATTTGTTTGATATAAGTGTGGCTACTCCGGCTTTCTTCTGCCTTCCAGTAGCATGGTAGATAGTTCTCCATCCCCTCACTTTCAATCTGAAGGTGTCTTCAGGTTTAAGATGAGTTTCTTGAAGACAGCAAATAGATGGGTCTTGTTTTTTAATCCATTCTGTTATCCTGTGTCTTTTGATTGGCACATTTAGTCTATTTACATTCAGTGTTAATATTGAAAACTATGGGCTTACAGTCACTGTATTATCTGTAAGTTTCATGTTTGTAAGGCTGTCCCTGGCAGTTTGTGTTCTTTGCAACCTTGCCTTCATAGAGTGCCCCTCAGGATCTCTTGCAGTGCCGGCTTATTTGTGATAAATTCTTTCAGTTTTTGTTTGTTGGGAAAAACCTTGATCTCTCCTTCTATTCTGAATGTCAGGCTAGCCGGATACAGAATTCTTGGTTGCATGTCCTTCTTGCTCATCACATTGAAGATATCCTGCCATTCCTTTCTGGCTTGCCAAGTTTCTGTAGATAAGTCTGCTACTACCCTTATAAGTCTCCCTCTGTATGTTAGGGTTCTTTTGTCCCTAGCTGCTTTCAGGATTCTCTCTCTATCTTTGTATTTTGCCAGCTTCACTATGATGTGCCGTGCAGAAGGTCTATTCAAGTTATGTCTGAGGGGAGTTCTCTGTGCCTCTTGGATTTCCATGCCCATTTCCTTACTCATATTGGGGAAGTTCTCAGCAATGATTTGTTCAAGAACCCCTTCGACTCCTTTCTCTCTCTCTTCTTCCTCCGGGACTCCTATGATACGGATATTGTTTCTTTTGAGTGCATCGCTCAGCTCTCGAATTCTCCTTTCCTGTTCCTGGATCAGCTTCTCTCTCTTTTTATCTGCTTCCTCTTTTTCAATGATTTTGTCTTCCAATGCACTAACTCTTTCCTCTACCTCTTCAATCCGTGCTGTGGCTGCTTCCAGTTTCCCCTGTATTTCTTCCAATGACTTCTTTAATTCTTCCCTGACCGTTTTCAAGGTCCTTGAACTCTGCCGCGCGGGACCCCTTGCATTCATCTAAGCTTTTTTCAAGGCCAGCGATTAGTTTTATGATTATCCTTCTATATTCATGTTCTGTTATGTTGCTTATATCTGTTTTCATTAATTCTTGAGCTGTCACTGCTTCTTGTAGATTCTTTTGAGGAGAATTCTTCCGTCTCGTCATTTTGGCTGGCTGTGTTTTGGATTGTTTCTTGAAGTTGCCCTGGAAAGGAAAACAGACTGACAGACACACAGAACACAGAAATACTCAAACGTACTGACAAATGGTCCAGACAAGCAGTTCACAACAGAAAAAAGAATAACAAGTGACTCTCTGAGGGCAATGTCCTGAAGTAACAGCTAAACGTTAAGGACAGGGTATGTAGTGTGCTGGTGGCAGAGCATATATAGACAGAATAATGACTGGTGCCGGGAGAAGAAGGAAATAGACTTTGCCCAGGTAGAGCGACTAAAGGGTTTAATCCAGACTGATAGAAATCAGAATAAAGACAGGTGCAAGGGAAAAGGAATAAAGATCTATGTCGTCTACATGAACTTATACGGCCTGGTTATTCCAGAAAAAGGTCTAGGAAAGTAAAGAAGAGGTTGTAGGACATGTCCTCAAAGAGTGGGTTAAAAAAAAAATGTTTAAGCCAGTCAGTACCCTGGATAACCTGCTCAGGGATGGGGATCGGTAGGAATGAGAAAGGGAGGGATAAATTTAAAAAGAAGAAATGACTGGAGGCCCTATTCACCCCTTTATTTCTGTTCTCTCTCCACGCCAACGCCGGCCTAGTGTAGTTCACTGGACGGTGACTCGGCTGTGTCCCACAGGAGCCACCGCCTGGGACTGCCTGGGTCTCTGCTGCCAGTCCCGGCAGGCATGCGCGCCCCAGAGGCGCTGGGCGAGGGTGACGCGGTGACACGGCCGTCTGCTAACCCCGATTTCGTTATAATTGTGCCGGGGTTAGAGGTGCTCGGTGGGTGGCGCCGCCTGGGTCCCCGCTGCCAGTCCTGGTGGCGCGCGCATCCTCGTGGCTCGGGACGGGGTTGGCGCAGTCCCGGCAGCGCGCGGGTAGTGCCTGGTGTTTGCCACTGAACTTCTCTTCAAAAGCCCTGCATTTAGGGTCTGGATGGTAGCGGTCTCACCCGCTCTGGCCCTCTCATTCAGATGTGGTTCCATCGGCACTTTCCCAGCTATCTCCGAAGACGCTCACCCTCCCCTAAGCTCAACTTCCCCGAGTTCGAGTTCGTTTTATCCGACCCAGATTAAACTCACTGTTTAGCTGGGCCATGTCTGTTTTCACCTTCGTTCCTTGTTAGCTGTAGCACCTTTCCCCCCTGATTTTTGGAGTGAGAGAGACTGTAGGTTTCAGTCGTCCCCGTTTAAAGGGCAAGCGAAATACAGGAGCCCCCTACTCCTCCGCCATGTTGCCCCTGAATTCCTTTTTTTTTTTTTTTTTAATTTTAAAGCAGAGTCAGCAAGTGTCTTCCTAAGGCCTGTCTGGATAATGTTTTTTAAACTTTTTTGAATATTTATTTATGTGCGAGTGAGAGAGATACAGAGACAGAGAGACATTGACAGAATGCATATGGGAAGGGACAGTGTGAGAGGGAGACACAGCATCTGAAGCAGGCTCCAGTGGAGCTTAGGAGTCAGTACAGAGCCCAATTCCGGGCTCACCTTCACAAACCCTGACATCATGACCTGAGCCTAAGTCAGATGCCCAACCGACTGAAATACACAGCCACCCCGAGAGTTCGTAAGTAAACCATAATACGGTATCCTTCTTGCACAGTACCTAATTCACTGAAATTAGTAAGTTGTCCCCGTAGCCTTTTCTGAAACATTTGATCAAATGTGACTGTAGTCCACACAGTTCTATTACCCTATATAACTGTTTTGTAGAATCACTAGGAAACCAATCACATCATGGCAGATACATATCTCATTGATCTCACTATTATACTTTCAAAAACTTTGCAGAATTACCTTTCCCGCGCACTTTTTGAGCATTCATCTGTCTAGGCGATGCAATGTCTCTTACTCCTTCGGCCCTAGTTCTGCTAACTCCTCCCTTCTTCCTCAAAGTTTGCCGTTCCTTGAGGAATGGATCTGTAGGTAGAACAAAACGTGTGTTTTTGGAAGGCAAGGAGAAGAACGGGTCTCACATGAAGGTCATCTCTGTGCTTAGATGCTCAAATACCGGCACTTTCTTTTCGCAAGGATTTAGTTATATTTGGAAAGACCCTACACCCTATTGCCACTCCATTTTTATCTTCTCATGAGGTTTGCAGCCCACATTCCACATGGTTGTCCTGAAGTCACATAGAGCCTAACTGGAAGTCTCCTGGGCAAGTCCATTTCTGGCAACTTTAAGACAAGACTCTTCCCCTTGCCTCACTCAGCCCAGAGGTGTAAAACCAATGTCATGATGACGTTCAGTCCAGTATAAAATTAAGTCAAGTTAAGAGATAAATTTTCACAGAAATGATTTCACAGAAATGATCTTGAAACCTTCAGCCAGAAAAGAAACAGAACTCATATTCTCTTTTCCTACATAACCTAGGAAAACAAGGAGGTAAACAAACAGAAAATGACAAAGATATGAATAAATTCATTTTTTCCAAACCACAGATTTTGATGGATGGACCACCCTTAGCTCTGAACGGTGGTTAAAGTACGTGATATAAGGAATAAATGGGTCCAGCAGGAAATCAAAAGGGAAAGACACATACAAGGACAAAAATGAAATGAAAACACAATGCTCCACAACTTTTGGGATACAGCAAAAGTGGTCCCAAAGGAACTATAGAACAAGACCAACCATAATAAGCAAGAAAATTGTGAAATTAAAAAATCTGAACTACACATGTAGGAGGTAGGAAAATAACCCATAACAAATCCTAAAGCCAACAGATGTAAGGTGATAATGAAGCTTCAAAGAGACAGAAATGTTTAAAAAACAAAAAACAAAAGTGTAAACGACAGCAAGGAAACCAAGAGAAAGATATGGAAACAAAATGAATGAATTAATGAAATTGATAAACCCTGTGGGACTCATCAGACTGTTAAAAGAAGGGACACAAATAAATTATATGACAAAGGATAGAAGAGAAAGATCAAACAACTTCACAGAAATACAAGGCATTATAATAGTGTATTCTAAAAAATATATGCCAATGAACTGGACAACCAGGAAGAAGTGAGTAAAGTCCTAGAACCATGTAACCAACCAAAACAGAAAGAGGAAAAATAGCAAATCTCCACAGACCGATAAATAGCAAAAACATTAAATTCCTAATCAAAATTCTACCCCCAGAGAAAAGTCCATGTGCAGACCACTTGACCAGGAAAATCTACCTTACAGTTAGAGAAGAGTACATACCTGTTCTCAGACTATTCCAAAAATTGGAAATTGAAGGAATGCTTTCAAATTCATTTTATGAGGCTAGCATTATGCTGATACTGAAATGAGACAAAGAATCCACTAAAAGAGGAAAAGTAAGGGTCAATATGCCCAGTGAAGGAGGATGCAAAAATTCTCAAGGAAATACCATAAAATTGAATAGAAATATCCATACAGTCATCCATACCCAAGCGGGATATTACTCCTGTGCTGCAAGGGTGGTACAATATTCACAAGTGAATGAATGGGATATACCACCTCAATAATGAGTGAAGAACAAATATATGATTCTGTAAATAGCTGCCAATACAGCATTTAACAAAGTACAGAGTCAATTATTTTCCTTTCGGTTTATTTTTTTGACAGAAAGAGAGAGAGCTAGAGAGACAGAGACAGAGAGAGAGAGAGAACACCTGAACAGAAAGAGGTGATGGAGAGAGAAAGACAGAGACAGAGAGAGAGAGAGAATCTTATATAAACCCAAGCTCACCAAATATCTGATATGGTTCTTGATCTTTGAACCCAGGAATCATAAACTGACCTGAAATCATAGATTCAGGTATTCAAGCGACTGAGCCACACAGGTGCCACAGGCATCATTTTTTTGGTTAAAAAAATCAAAATAAAGGCGTCCACAAAATAAGGATAGAGGGAACATACCCCACAAAATAATGGCCATATAGGAAAGATCCTCACTGATTACCATCTTCAACGGGGAACAACTGCAAGATATTAATTTATTGTCAGATAGCCACTCTCACCACGGTTCTTTGGCATTGAACTGGAACACAGAGCCTCATAAACAGACAATAGAAAGGAATAAAAGACATCGGGTTGCAGAGGGAAAAGGTCAAACTTTCACTACCTGTTGATGGCATGTTCTAGAAAATCCAAAAGACTTCGTCAACGAATTTCTAGAAATGACACAGAAATCTAGTACAGACACAGGATGTACAATCATGCACATTAATCCTTTGGATTCCTCATACACCAACAAAGAAGCTGCAGAAAGGGAATTTAGGGTAACAATTCTATTTATAATGGCCCCAAACACTGTAAGATAGCTAAGAATAACCCTAACCAAACAGATGACATATCTGAAAAGGATAAGCATGCTGTGCTTTGTGCTTTACACATAGAAGTCCTCTCTTTGACTGGTCAAACTGTCCTCTTCAGTGTCAAGGGCCTTTTCCGCATTGCGGTTTTTACAGAATTTCCACAACACCATGAATAAGTCTCATCTCACTATTGTATGTATTCAAAGCATCATGAAGCCTCTTCCATACCACTATTAGAATGCTTGTTAAACTTCTCATTTTGATGTGGAATTTGCATCTGTCGTAAAATGGCAACTTCTGTAATGGAAGAGTCTTTTCTCCTCAGTGTTTCTTAAGCACTGACTTTGCAAGAGGTAGTTCATTTCTCTATGCACAACAGCTGGCTTCCCTCACTTAATGGGGCAGATTTAAGGCCTTAGTTCCAGTCCATGACACCATCTGTGATGTATCTTGTTCTTCTTCATTCACAATGACGTTATTCCCTGACCTCTGAATACTTATCGTCACTTTTTAATGTTTAGCAGAAATGCATTTTATTTCCTTCCAAACATGTGTGGGTAATAAGAGAGTTGTCTGGATTTTGTTTTCTTTTAATTTTGAAGGAACATCAAGGCTAGAATGTTCAAATCTAAATCCCACTTACCTTGCTCGTCATTCTCTTCTTTACTTTCCTCTATTTAAAGAAACACACAAAACAAAAGTATGTTAAAAATTGTCTTCCTATCTCTTTTCAGGCAAAATATGTCCCAGATCTTGGGGTCTATTTGAGAACAGAGGCTCAGACACTTGATGATCCAGTATATTTCTCAGACATAGAAAGACACATTTCTCACAGAGTGGTAATAATAATAATAATGATAATTTTAATTTCTGTGTTATGGTAATTATTATTACACAAAAATTAAAAAAATATAATTTGTCCTGTAAAAGCATTTACATAAATATAAAAGTGTATTTTACAAAAGGATTCTGTTAGATGAAGTCTGGAAATTTAGAAAATAGGTGGAAAGATCTCCAATTTCTTTCCAAGAAAAGAAAGTAGCCTGAAACTTTCCTTCACAACCTCATTTCAGCAGAAGATCATTTAGAATATCTGGAACCTGGTAAGTAGAAAATGAAAAAGGCAAAAAACAAAAAACAAAAAAAAACACTGTGATTGGAGGATTTCCTCAGAGAGACGTTATGCTTTCCCTTACCCTCTTTAAAAAGGTGTTTTCTTTAGCACACTCAGCTCAAGTAATGGATCCTTTAAGTGAACAACCATAAAAACTCGACATATTTTTTGGAGTTTGTGAAATAAGGAGGTCGTTTCCTGATACTCATCTTAAAATGTTCTAAACCATAGGCTGTTTAGTCATATAGTCTTGGAAACCTCCCACATATCTTAAATTAATGTGAACCTGTTGGTCATTTGTCCTCCAGAATGAACTCTACCTGGCTGCAGACGTAGGGTGAAATGGAATCCCCATGGATTTTACCCTCAAGCACATCATAATAACTCTCTTTTTCTTTTTCTTTTTTTTTGAGAATTTTAAAGAAGAATCACCAAGTGTCTTCCTAAGGCCTGTCTTGAGAATGTTTTTTAAACTTTTTTGAATATTTATTTATGAGCGAGTGAGAGAAAAACAGAGACAGAGACAGAGAGACCTTGACAGAATGCAAATGGGAAGGGACAGTGTGAGAGGGAGACACAGCATCTGAAGCAGGCTCCAGTTGCACTGAGCAGTCAGTACAGAGCCTAGCTCCGGACTCACCTTCACAAACCCTTTCATCATGACCTAAGCCTAAATAAGATGCCCAGTGGACTGCAATACACGGGAGACCTGAGAATGTTTCATAAGTAAACAATAATACAGTATGGTTCTTGCATAGTACCTATTTCACTTAAATAAGTAAATTGTCCATGTAGACATTTCTATAACGCTTGACCAAATGTGACTATAGTACACATAGTTCTATTACCCTTCATAACTGCTTTGTAGAATAACTTGGAAATCAATAGCTTCACACAAGATATAAATCTCATTATATCTCACAATTCAATTTCAAATAAGCTTTGCAGAATATCATTTCCCATGTGTATTTTGAGCATTCATCTGTCCAGGTGATGCGATGTCCCTTACTCCTTCTTCCTCAGGTCTGCTAACTCCTCTGTCCCATGAAGCTTGTCATTTCTCCATGGATGGAACAGAAGTTAGATCAGAGTGTGGGTTTTTGGAAGGTAAGGAGAAGAACTGGTATCACATCAGGGTCATCTGTGTGCTTAGATGCTCAAAAACTGACTCTTTTGGCGAGGATCGTGCTATACTTGGAAAGATCCTCACATCCAATTCTTACTCCATTTATTATCCTTTCATGGGCTCAGTAATCCACCCTCCACACCGTTGTCCTGAAGCCAGGTAGAGCCTAACTGGAAGTCTCTTGGGCATGTCTATTTCTGGCAGCTCCAGCACAAGATTCTTCCAGTTGCCTCACTCGACTCAGAAGTGTAAGGGCAATGTCATTACGTTCAGTCCAGTATAAAATGACATCAAGAGAAGAGATTAATTTGCACAGAAATGAGACTGTGAAAGTTAGGTGTTATGTCATCTTGAAACCCTCGACCAGAAGAGAAAAAACTCATATTCTTTTTTCTTACATAATCTAGAAAAACAAGGGGATAAACATCAGAAAATGACCAAAACATGAAAAAAATCATTTTTATCACACCACGGATTCTGATGGACGGGCCGCCCTTAGCTCTGCACGGAGGTTAAAGTATGTGATATAACAAATAAATGGGTCCAACAGGAAATCAAAATTGAAAGAAACATACAAGGAAACGAATGTAGTGAAAATACAATGCTCCAGAACTTTAGGGATACAGCAAAAGTGGTTCCAAAGAAAGTATAGAACAATACCGACCTCAAGAAGCAAGAAAAATGTCAAATAAAAAACCTAAACGATACTAAAAGTAGCATGAAAAAGAATCCAAAGCAAAGCCTAAAGTTCACAGAAGTAAGGTAATAATTAAGATTCAAAGAATGATGAATGATAAAGAAGCAAACAAACAAAGGAAACTCTAAACGATATCAAGGAAACCAGGAGAAGGATCTACAAAAAAATAATTAATGAAATTGACAAACACCTTTCAGACTTATCAAAAATTTAAGAGATAAGACACAAATAAATGTAATGACAACAGAGAGAAGAGAAATATCAAACAACATCACAGAAACACAAGCCATTGTTCCAGGGTATTCCCAAAAAAATATATGCCAGCAAACTGGACAACCAGGAAGAAGTGAGTAAAGTCCTAGAACCGTATCAGCAACCAAACAGAAAGAGGAAAAATAGCAAACCTCTACAGACCAATAAACATAAAAAACATTAAATTCCTAATCAAAATTCTACCCCCAGAGAAAAGTCCACGTGCAGACCACTTGACCAGGAAAATCTACCTTACAGTTAGAGAGGAGTACATACCTGTTCTCAGACTATTCCAAAAATTGGAAATTGAAGGAACGCTTTTGAATTCATTTATGAGACCAGCATTACACTGGTACTGAAATGAGACAAAGAATCCACTAAAAAAGGAGAAGTAAGGGCCAATATATCCAGTGAAAGAGGATGCAAAAATTCTCAAGGAAATAGGAGAAAATTGAATAGAAATATCCATACAGTCATTATCCAGATCCAAATGCGATATTTCTCCTGTGCTGCAAGGGTGGTACAATATTCACAAGTGAATCAATGTGATACACCACCTCAATTAATGAATGAAAAACAAATATATGATTCTGTCAATAGCTGCAGATAAAGCATTTAACGAAATACAGAGTCAATTCTTTTCGTTTCAGTTTATTTTTATGACACACAGAGAGAGAGAAAACACCAGCACAGAAAGAGGGGGATGGAGAGAGAGAGAGAGAGAGACAGAGACAGAGAGAGACAGAGAGAGACAGAGAGAGAGAGAATCTTATATGAATCCATGCTTGGTACTGAATCTGAATCTTAGGACCCAGGGATCATAAACTGACCTGAAATCATAGTTTAAGACACTCAAGTTATTGAACCACTAAGGGACCACAGGCATTATATTTTGCATAAAAAATTTAAAGCCCTCCACAAAATAGGGGTAGAGGGAACACACCACAAATTAATGGCCATATATGAAAGAACCACACCGAGTATCATCCTCAACGGGGAACAACTGCAAGATATTCATCTATTGTCAGATATCCACTCTCAACACAGTTCATTGACATCAAACTGGAAAAGTGAGCCTCAGTAAACAGACAATACAAAGAAATAAAAGACATCAAATTAGGTAGGGAAGAAGTCAAACTTTCACTACTTGTAGATGGCATGTTCTAGAAAATCCAAAAGACCAGGCTCTCTCAGTAAAGGAAGATACAGAACTCTGACCCGTCACATGCACAAAGCAACTTGCAATGCAATAATGATAGAAGGCTTGACCATGGAATTCCTTAGAGTACTCAGATCCTTGTCTGAACTAGTGAGGATACACTAGCTTCCCAAAGGCAAAGCAGAGTTAATTGGTTCATGACCACAGAAATAAAATATTTCAGTAATAGTGAAAAACAAGTGCAAAGGTACAGAGATCAAATTACTATAAAAACATTCTCCTAGTGCACCTTGGGGGCTCAGTCAGTTGAACATCTGACTCTTGACATCAACTCAGGTCATGGTCTCACTGTCCTTGAGTTAGAGTCCCCATAGCGCTCTACTGACAGCACAGAGCCTGCCTGAGATCCTTTCTACCCCTCTTTCTCTGCCTTTCCCCTGGGCTCTCTTTCATTCTTTCAAAATAAAGAAAATAAACCTAAAAATTAAAAAAAAAATTTCCCATATAACAAGATCAAGAGTTAAAAAAAAAAGAGATCAAAACTAGAAAATAAAATATGGTTACAGAATATCAAATCTTATGCAGATCATAATTTGCAATTTTTCATATAATAAAGAAACATTTAAGGCCTTTAAAAGAGCCAAAAAATGATGGTAATAAATTTGGTGGGCATCTTATATAAAGTACAAATTGGCATTAATAATTATTTAATAATAAAGAAGTCAGAATTAGCCGAAACCAAAGTAACGATCAAAACTCAGGTAAGGATGTGCATTTTAGAAGTAATAGCAGAAAAATACATAAAGGAATATCTTAATACTTTCCAGTGCCCTAAAAAAGGTAAAATATCTAATAAACAGGTGAAATATTTCAACGGAGATGCCACAGTGCGACAATTTTAAAATGCAAATTGGTTACACAATTTATTATTTATTCTGTTACCAAACACAATGCAGTTTTTTAAAGAAATATAACAATAATTTATTAGTGGCACTGTTATTACTTTTTAAAAATAATTTGTTTTCAAATTGATATGCATATAACACTTGTTCATCCCAACAAGTGCCCTCCTCCGTGCCCATCACCTACTCTCTCCCCTCCTACACCCCCCTCACCCTCAGTTTGTTCTTAGTCTTTGAGAGTTTCTTATGTTTTGTCTTCCTCCCTCTTTGTGTCTTTTTTTTATTTTCCCTTCTTCCCCTCCCCTATGGTTTTTGCTAAGTCTCTTGAAATCCACCTATGCATGGAAACATATGGTATCTGTCTTTTTCTGATTGACTTACCATGTAGTTTTAACTGATAACTAACTAATCTTATCCAGGGAAACCTGTTAAAAGAATTGATCGTTTATGATATGGAAATCAAGTTCTAAATTTAGTAGATCAAGGATATTTTTTTGAGATTTTGACTCCTAAATTGAAACAAATACTACTCGCCTTGCTGTTCCATTTCGAGCTCTGTGTAAAAACAAAATATATATTAAATAATTCAACAATGTATGCAATAATTTCAAAAGAAACAGTTTAAACAAATTTTCAACCTCTGGGTTGAAACTTGCTACAATATTAGACAAGTAGGTGAAAAAAACAGCTAGAGAAGAGAAAAAAAAGAAGAATCAGGCATTGCGTCCATCATATCAAATAGCTCATTTCTAAGAGACTATAGACTATCATAAATATGCTCATAACTCCCTCATCTACACCTCCTTTCTCCAAGAACTAAGTCGGTCCATGCCCCTCCATCTGCTGAGTCTGTGGAACTCATCATAGGATATTCTCCAAACACAGTTCATTCATATTTACACATGGGATCCAAGCTTCAAGAGACTGGGACAGGATCAGGGAGCTTTTGGGAGGGGAATCTATCCAGAGTCCGGAATAAACTGAAGCAGCCACTCAGCCTTCATCGCGCATTTCAAGAGAATTCCTGGGTATTGAGAGACATAGACCCATGATAATATTAACACCAATACATACCTTGGAAACTCGTCTGCAGCACATGAGAAAAGTTCTTAAAATGCGAGGGGGTTAGAGTAGGCTAGAAAGAATCCTCAAAACATGAGGATATTTTGAAAACGCAAGAAGAGAAAAAAAAAAAAAAAAAAAAAGGTTCTCCACGTGCATTTTACACAAGTTTCCTTTCCTCAATTCCAATGAAAGTGGGTTAGCCAGTAAAACATACACTGCAATTTACTCAACAAAAAGCGAGAGTAGCTAATATTATTAGAGATTTCGTTAGTGGACCAGGCTGTGCTCTGCATGGAAATGTAGCACCATGTGCCTTTTCAGGAGTTCTGGTGAGTTAATGCAGACCCTCCTTTAGTACTTTGTCCAGGCATTAACCACCTTCTCCCTCTGTGCACTCAAACAATATTTGCTAACATCAAGGGATTATACACATAATGGTCCCATCAGAGCTCATGGACACTTAAACCACAAAAGAGACAAAAGGGAAGGGAATGCACAATCCCAAATTCATGATTGGTATTTACTTATTTCTATTTTACCAATTGTTTCTCTTTTAAATCTTTCCTTAAAAAAAATTCCTGACTTCTTAATATTGCAATCAATCTGATAAACACAAGGAAGTAATGAATGACTTACCATATTCTTCCTGGAGTTTACGTTTAAGAAGGAAAAACACAAATAAGTTAAGAGAGTGAAATTAAAAATTCTGGCAATTGATTTCTCTGTGAAAGTGGTACAGCATATTACAGATGAAAGTTGGAACGTATGCATTTTGTGGGTGTGAGGCAAGTGCTATGCGGCTGGATAAGAAACACATAGGAGTACCACCCAAGTACAGACACTTGACAGAGTTGTGAGAACCGGTACCGTGATTCAGAGAGAGTCATGACCCTCCAACACCAAAGAGAATGATATTCTCCCGAGATCAGTGTGACCTGTTGGGTATTTAGTAGTTCTGAGCTGCCTTCCTTGAAACTATCCCCAAAACACAACACTGTGATAAGTATTAGCCATGCAACTTAAAAATGTTCAAACTGCTTCAATAATTATTTATCTGACATTAAATATTATAGAAACGACAATTTTAGGGGGTCATTCAAAGAGAATGAGAGTAAAGTATAATATTCCAAGTCTTATACCTGTGCTCAAGAGAGTTCAAAATTGAATATATTAAGCCCCCGTTCATGCAGGAAGAATTTCATTTTTTAATGGAAGTATAATTGATATGATATCCTTTATTAGTTTCCAGAATATAACATAGTGATTCTACACTTATATATTTTAGGAAATCATCAGCAGCCTGAATCTAGCTATTATCTATCTCCGTCCAATGTTGATACAGTACAGTTGTCTACTTTCCTTATGGAGGACATTATATACCCATGTTTTACTTATTTTGTAACTGGAAAATAGAACCTTTTAATCACTTTTACCTTTTTCATCCCCACCACATCCCCAATAACAAGGATCAGTTTGTTTTCTGTCTTTAAGAAAGGTTTCTCTTTTGTTTTGTTTTATAGTCTGTCTTGGTATTTATATTACACATGTGAGTGAATTCCTAGGGTATTTGCTTTGCTTCATCTGATTAACTTCATTTAGCATAGTACCATCTAGGTACACCCATGCCATCTTGAATGACAAGACTTCTTTTTTCTATGTGTGTGCCTAATTTATTTCCATTATTGTTTTCTTATCCGTTCAACTATCATTGAAGATCATGTCACTTCTATATCTTTGTTATGTGAGCAATGTTGTGATAAACATAGGAATATGAATGCCTTTTGAGTTAGTATTTACATTTTTTTCAGGTAAATGCTTAGTACTGGAGATCCCAGATAATATGGTAATTCTATTTTTTTAAGGAAACTCAAACTGTTTTCAATAACAGCTAAAACAATATATGTAACCACTAAACATAGTATTCCCATTCCATGACTTCACCGTTTGCTGTTTCCTGTCTTTTTGATATCAGCCACTGTGACAGATGTGAGAATCTATTTTACTGTGGCTTTGGTATGTAATTCCCTCATTTATGTTTATGTTATGTTTATGATGTTTAGCTTATTTTCTGGTGACTTTGGGCATAGGCGTTTTTTGTTTTTTTTTTTTTTTTTTTTTGAAATGTCTAGTCATAGATATTGGATATTTTTAATTTGGCTGTTTTTGATGTTGAATCATGCGATTTTATTATACATTTTGGATGTTAGTTCCTTATCAGATGTATGATTGCAAATATCATTGCTCATTCACTAGGTTTTAGTTCTGATAATGGTTTCCTTTGTTTGAAAAATAATTTTTGAGATAGTCCTAATAGTTTCTTTTGTTTTTGCTGTCTTTGTGTGAGGAATCAGATTCAAATAAATAATGCTCAGACTGTTGTCACAGAACTTAGTGCTAATGAGTTTTCTAAGATTTTTCAGGTTTAGATCTTCCATTTATGTCTTTCACCCATAATCAGGTTTCTTTAGCATAGGGTGGGAAAGTGGTCAAAAGATATTATTTTGTAAGTATCTGTTTAAAGTTTTCTCAACCTTGTTTATTGAAGGGGTATTTTGCCCATTGCATATTCTTCCCTTATTTGCCATTGAGTAATTGATGTTAGAAGTGTGGAATTGTTTTTGAGTGTCCTATTCTTTAGGACAACAACTATCAATCTGTACAATTCCTATCAGTACAGTAACTGATATCTCTGTCTATTTTTGTGCCAGTAAAAGTACTATTTTCATTACTGTAACTTTATATTCTGCTATGAAGTCCAGAAGGATGATATCTAGAACTTTTCCTTCCTTATCAAGGTTGCCTGCTTCAGGGCTCAGATGGTTGCATGGTAGGAGGACCCTAAGCTTTTCTCCTTCCTCAGACACAACTAGATAAATGTCAAATCATGCTGAACACCCAAGAAATCAACCTCTGGACTGTTAGAACAAGTCAACACCTAGAGGGGTAATAGAGGTCTCATCAAGGAATGTAGGAAATCCAGAGATATAGTTTGGGGGCGACGTGGATCCTGGAAGCTATGGAGGAGAGAGTGTCCTGGTTGCAGAGAATGACAAGAGAGCAATGAGCACACAGGGGAATGCACAAGGGGGACACATCCTTAATGCCATTTTCTGGGAAAAACAGAGGAGCTGCTTTCATTGAAGATTTGTAACTAACAGGGCTTAAAGTCTGGACTTTAAAGGTCAGTGGGCCTGGCTGGGGACAGAGCCCAGAGGGCAATGCAATGCTCCTGGCTAAAAGGCAGGCATACGACTTAGAGGAAGACAACATGAAAATGAGGATCTGAAACACACCAACACTGGAGACATATGAGTGCAGCTTTTTTGGTCTTCTGACAGGGCTTTTCTGAGAGTAACAGATGCAGAAAATACACACTGGAGACAAAGGGGTTGGTTGGTGACATTTCACTTCCCCAGCCTTCAGCATAAACACAGAGAAATGTTTAGTAAATACACAGTGCTGTCATGGGCTGCCTACCCTGCATGAACCAAGTCCACACTCCTGTGGTCAGCCACTATTCCCCTTCTCTGTCAAGGGTTCCTCAGTCTCAGCAAGCAGGCTCCTTCCTCAGAGGATCTGTGGAAATGCAGCCCAAGCAAGTCTCCCAAAATCAGTGTGCTCCAAGGCTTCAGTTCTAGTGGAAATCACATCAGTTCTCATTTCAGAAGCAGACCAGACCACACCTTCACAAATTGCCCACACTCTGGACAAAGTCCAAATACTGCCCAAGGCAGGCAAGGACAACCTCTGAAGATGACTTGCCTAAAGGACAGTGCAGCCAAAACACAGGAGCATAGTGTATGTAGGTCAGTCCAGAGACACTCCCTAATGCATCAGGATCTGTACACAATATGACCTCTTCTCTGTAAAGCAACAAATCTCAGGAGCAGGAAATGCAAAAGGCTTTCCTAACATCAATAAATAGACAGAGATTTAGCAACAAAGCTAAGACTGAGGAAACCTCAGAAGTGAAACAGAGAGATATTTTCCAAGTTAGAGATCTAAGTAAAACAGAGAAAAGTACTTTGCCTCAGGGAGATTTTAAAGCTGCCATGATAAGTTGCTTGCTGGTCTATTAAAAAAAAAAAAAAAAGGAAATTGGAAGACTTCAGTCAGGCTCTTCCCACAGAGTTTAAAGAGTTATAAACCAATTAGTAAGAGGTGAAAATACAATAACTCAGAATTGAAACTACTTAATATACTGAACACAAGGATCGAAGAAGCAGATTAACAAACAAGTCATAAAGAATATAGAATAAGGGAAAATAATGAAGCTCAACAAAAGAAAGAAAAAAGATTATGAAACGCGAGAATACACTTACGAAACTCAGCGATCCCCAGAAACAAAATGTGTATCACAAGAGTCGCAGAAGAAGAGAGATAAAAGAGGATGTAAGGTTTGTTGGAGTATATAACAGGCAAAAACTTCCCAAATCTAGGGAGGGAAACAGGTATTTAAATACAGGAGTCACACCAATCTATGAAATGAGAAAAGATATTTGCAAGTGCCATATCTGATAAAAGATTAGTATCCATATATACAAAAAATTCAAAAAATTTATAGAAGTCAAAATCAAAAAACAAATAAGCAAATTAAAAAGTAGACATGAATAGACACTTTTCCAAAGAATATATCCAGGTGGCCAATAGACACATGTAATGACGTTCAACATCACTCACGTCAGGGAAATACAAATTAAAACCACACTGAGATACCACCTCACACCTGTCAGAGTGGCTAAAATGAACAAATCAGGAAACTACAGATTCTGGCTAGGAGGTGGAGAAATGTGAACCCTCTTGAACTGTTGGTAATGTAATGTAAACAGGTACAGTCACTATGGGAAATGGTGTGGAGGTTCCTAAAAAAATTAAAAATAGAACTACCCTATGACACAAGAATAGCATGGCTAGGAATTTATCCAAGGGTTAGAGGAGTGCTGATGCAAAGGGGCACATGTACTCCAATATTTATAGTATTACTTGAAACAATAGCCAAGTTATGGAAGGAGCCTAATGTCCATAAACTGATGAATGGATAAAGAAGATGTACTTTAAATATAAAATGGAATACTACTTGGCAATGAGAAAGAATGAAATCCTGCCATTTGCAGCAACATGGATGGAACTGGAGGGTATTATGCTAAGTGAAATAAGTCAGTCAGAGAAAGACAGATACCATATGTTCTCACTCATATGTGGATCTTGAGAAATTTAACAGAAGACCATGGGGGAGGGGAAGGGGGGAAAAGTTACAAGGAGGGAGGTAGGCAAACAATGGGTAAGGGCAAGAGAGGGGGGAAAAAGTCACAGAGAGGGAGAGAGGCAAAATATAAGAGACTCTTAAATACAAAGAACAAAGTGAGGGTTGATGGGAGTTGGGGGAGAGGAGAAATTGGGTGATGGCATTGAGGAGGGCACTTGTTGGGATGGGCATTGGATGAGGACACTGGCTCATACTGAGCCATACTGGCTGTTGTATGGAAACCAATTTGACAATAAATTATATTTAAAAAGAAAAAAAGAAAAAAAATGATTGCCTCTCTTAAAAATGTATTTGAATTTAAGTGAACAGCAACTTATATTAAACTGCTATAACCTTAAGATGTTATGTATGAACCTCGTGGAAACCATAAACCAAAACCGTACACCAGATACACCAAAAATAAAAAAAAAAACACAATAATAACATTATAGAAAATAACCAATCACAAGAAAAGAGACAAGATAATAATCAAACTGAAAAAATTACAAAATCGAACAGAAAACAAATAATTAAATGCAAATGAATATGTACCTATCATAAGTATTTTAAAATAAAAAAAAAACATATTTATTTATTTTGAGAGAGAGAGAGTGAGCAGGGGAGGGGCAGGGAGAGGGGGAGGGAGACAATCTATAGCAGGCTCCGCGCTGTCAGTGGTGAACCTGATGTGGGGCTCCAACCCAGGAACCATGAGATCATGACCTGAGCCAATATCAAAAGTAGGACATTTAACTGACTGAGACACTCAGGTGCCCCTATTTTAAATAAAAATGTTCGAAGTGCTTCAATTGTTAGATATAGTATGATAGAATGGATAAAATAAAATACTCATATATATGCCCTCTACGGGAAACTTATTTTAGATCTAAAGACATATAAAGATTCGAAATATGGGGATGGAAAAGCATTTACCATGCAAATGGACGTGAAAGAAAAAGTAGGATAGTAATATTTTTATCATGGAAAATACTTTAAGAGTAGGACTGTAGGAAGTGGCAAAGAAGGACATTATATAATGATAAAGTGATGAATTGAACAAGTGGATATGACTACTGTAAATATCAATGTTGGAGCACCTAAATACATAAAATATATTACAAATTATAAAAAAAGAAATTGCCAGTAATCCAATAGTAGTTGGGGACTTTATTACCCTACTTACCTCATAAGGAAAACCCATCTCTGATTAACACATTAAAGCAAATGACTTAAAAGAATTATATAGATAACTTAATACAAAAATAACAATACACATTCCTTTCAAGTGCACAAGGAACATTTTCTAATAGATTTCCTTAGACAAAAAAAAAAAAAAAAAAACAACTCAAAAAGAAAAAAAAAAAAAAACAACTGTGAATGAATTTCAAAAGATTGCTAATAGGTGAAGAATCTTTTTGATCTGAAATAGTATGAAATTAAAAATCAGTTTTGGAGTTATTTTTAGAAGTGTGTTGTAAGCCCTGGGAACATGAATGGGGCCATTGCTGAAACATCAGTGATATTCTGGGTCAAGGCTGTTGAATATGACAGCACTGTGAGAATAGAGCCCCCTGGTTCCCCAGGAGCCAGTTAAGGAACAGACCCACTCTAATTTCTCAGCATTCCTTGAAACTGCATATCTGCCTCACATGCTTTCACGTAAATGCCAGATGTGGGTTTGGTCTATATCTGGAAGTTCTTTATGTTTTCTTCCCATGCTTTGATGTTCTTTGATGTTAATACCTAAAGAACATGATCCTTGGAATGGAAAACTTTAATTAAAATGATTCTCAATGCTGTCCAATATTCCTTCTGGTTCCAAGAATTTAAAGATGCCTTACATGTTACAGCAATAGAGAATTCAAATAATGACATTCCTATTGGGAAAGACATGCTTTTGGGAACAAGACCGTATATAACTGTACAGGCTCAAATAAACATGGACCCCAGAGCTTTTCCCCAGATCTTGCATGTGGCATCTAAAGCTTGGTTCCATATCCTGATACTCTGACCCACATGGGTTCTTTCACCACCATCAGGCAAGGTGCAAATGAATCCTATATATGCTTCATTAAAATATTACCAACTACTAACTTAAGACAAATTGATAATGTGGATGATAAAGATGTTTTAACTCTTCAGTTGGCATATAAAAATGCTAAACCGGATTGCCAAAAGATCCTTGCTAGTATCATCCACATTGGAGAAAAAATGAGAACTTTCCCCATAATTTCAGTAATGCTACAGGGATGTCCATTATCAGCACTGTTATTCAACACAGTGTTGGAATTCCTAGCTCAGCAATCAGAAAACAAAAAGAAATAAAATGAATCCTAATTGCAAGGAAGAAGTCAAAATTTCACTTTTCACAGAGGACATGATACTCTATGTGGAAAACCCCAAAAAGACACCACCAAAAAACTGCTAAAACTGTTGCATGAATTCAGCAAAGTTACAAGATATAAAATCAAAGTACAGAAATCAGTTGCATTTCTACACATCAATAATGAAGCAGCAGAAAGAAAAATCGATTTCATTTATCATTGCACCAAACATCAGAAAATACATAGGAAGAAGCATAACCAAAGAGGGGAAAAATTTACTCACCTGAAAACTAGATAAAGCTTATAAAAGAATTGAGGTAGTCACAAGTAAACGGAAGAACAATCCATACTCATGGATTGCAGGAACAAATATTGTTAAAATGTTGATACTACCCAAAGCAATCTACATATTCAATGCAATTCCTTTCAAAATAACACCAGCATTCTTCCCAGAGCTAGAAAAAACAATTCTAAAATTTGTATGGAACCAGGAAAGACAGGAACTAGCCAAATGTTAAAAAAGCCAACCAAAACTTGAGGCATCACAATTCCAGACTTCAAGCTGTATTACAAAGCTAAAATCATGATGACAGTACGGGACTGGCATGAAAACAGACACATCGGTCAATGGAACAGACTAGAGAACCCAGAAATGACCCACAGACATATTGTCAACGGATATTTGACAAAGCAGGAAAGAATATTCAATGGAAAAAAAGACAACCATTCCAGCAAATGGTACTGGGAAATGGACAACGATATGCAGAATGAAATTGGACCACTTTCTTACATCATGCACAGAAATAAATTCAAAATGAATGAAAAACCTAAATGTGAGACATGTGCACTACTAGGTATTTCGCCAAAGGATACGAAAATACAAATTCAAAAGGGTACATGCATCCCAATGTGTATAGCAGCATTACCAACAATAGCCAAACTAAAGAGTGAACCCAGATGTCCATCGACTGATGAATGGATAAAGGAGATGTGATACACACACACACACACACACACACACACACACACACACACACATACACACACTAGAATATCAATCAACTACCATAAAGAATGATATCGTGTAATTGCATAGTGTGTATTGAGCTAAGATATATTATAGTAAGCAAAATAAGTCTGTGAGAGAAAGAAAAAAGACAAATACTATATGATTTCACTTATATGAGGAATTTAAGAAACAAAATAGATAGACATATGGGAAGAGGGGGAAGTGAAGAGAGGGAAATAAAACACAAAACACTCTTAGTGATAGACAAAGAAGTATAGGTTGATATAAGGAAGTGGGTTTGGGATGGGCTAGATGGGTGATGTTTACTAAGGAAGGCACTTGTGAGGAACAATGGGTGTTGTCTGTAAGTGATGAATCATTAAATTCTACTCCTGAAATCTATATTACACTGTATATTAACTAACTAAAATTAAAATTAAAATTAAATTTAATAAAAGGAAAAACAAATAAATTATATTAATATTAATTTTCCAATAATTGATTATTAATAAACAATCCAATGTAGATTATAATTAAGTATATTGGATCTATAACATAAAATGATCACACCAACACAATAAGAAAACATTAAACAGAAAAATTAAGACAATGAACCTCAAAATTTGAAATACATAAAAGCTTTGTTTAGTGCATTTAATTATAATTTAATAATTTATACCAAAGTGTGTCTCTCTGCCTTTCTATCTTTCTGTTTCTGTCTCTGCCTATAGGTGCCACTTTTTCACATGTCACTTTATATATGTGTCACTTTTAACAAAAAAAAAGTTTATAAACTATCATTCAAAAATATAGATAAAGTTACTTTCTTAACAAATAAACTGATAAAAGTATGTCATAAATTATATTAAATTATCATAGTGTACACTTAAAAGATATATAGATTTTATTTTTCATCTCAATAAACTTAGAAAACTAAAAGTAATACAAATTTAATACATCTTCTAAATCCAAGGTGGATTATTTTATCCTTAGTTATATATTTATAAAACTAGCCACATTTCAAGTGCCCATTAACCATACATAGCCAGTGGTTACCGTATTGGAATATATTACTCCATAAGAAAAAGAGCAGCTAAGTAAACCTAAATGATACAATTGAATATGTTTCATACACTATTTAAATGTAAAAGAAAATGTGTAGCTACTATTGTGTATTCTTATCATATATGTAATGTATATAAATATATAATAAATGAATAAATTAAAATATATAATAAATGACAAGAGTGTGATTGAGAACAAATAATACAAATCTACCAAAAGAAAAGCTGTTTATTTTAAAAATCTATTATAATTTGAGAAAATTATAGCAAGATGGGGCATAAAAACACAAGGGAGAGTGTTGGGAGCCGTTTTGGGCTCATAGGTTGAGACCCCTCCATGCGTGGGAAAGGTTGAAGCAAAAAGCTCCCGCCAGCCAAACTGGCGCCTAGTTTGACCTCTTTCAAAATAACCTTTCAGGCCTGGATTTCTCGAATTGCTTTCGTTGGCCTAAGGGACATAATGCTCTTTAGTTTTATGGCACATGGAAAAGGGGACCTGGTCTTGATGGATAAAATCTGTGTGAGAGTAACCTGGCCAGAAGTAACCCCAAGGTTGCCTCTTGGGGATAGGTTACACAAATTGAGGCGTAGGCCCCAAGACTCCTTAAACCAAATTAGATTTTCCCTGCAGGTATCGCTCCCCTCAGCCCCACCAGAAAACCTCAAGGCACATCTCTGTAAAGCTTCTCTCAGAATTATCATACTGATGGGAAAGATTGTAAAGAGACTTAGGACCTTCCCCAAGGTTAGCCTCGCCCAAAAGTCAGAAGCACTGTTTATCAGCAGCAAATATTGAGCACCTCCCTGAGGTTAACATTTCGTAAATCATTTCGTAATTCTCATCCCCACGCTCCCTTATACCATAAACCTATAGATGACTACATGGTCTTGTGACAACAATGTATGTTGTAAAGAATGCCTTGTCACTGATGTAATGTCACTCGCTACCTTTAAAAATAAAGACACTGAGACCAGCAAAGCAGAGATGCCAGAATAGACACCAGAATGGCAGAGATGCCAGAATTGCCAGGGCTGCCTGCTTGGTCATCAGATTCCATCTCACTCGTGGCTCTCTCACTTCATTTCGCCTGACCGTCCGTCCTTCGTGGACCCCTAGATTCGCCGGGACAAGGAACGTCCCCAGCAGGAGAGGTACAGACGAATACAGAGTTAACATCAAATACACAACAATTACAGGTGGAGTGGTTGCAGAGAATTTGGCTGAACACACATTTGCCTCATTGCAAAGTGTCCCCCATATCCTCACACTCTCACCTATGTGATGTTCTAGATACCCAACCCACCAGACTTGCTCAGAAACATCTTCAGAAAAGACCCAGGGTTCTGACCATGACTTGTACTGTAAGATACTGCTTGGGTGTTGTTGTCTTCTGAGGTGTCAAAGCTTCTGTTCCTGCCTTAGCGGTTAACCTACTCTCATGAGAAATCATGAATTATATCTGTGGATTAGATTCAAGAAAGGAATATACACACTTGTACTAAAATTCTGTAAAACATTCTATTCTTACTTTTATAATAACCTAAAAGGATTCACTAACATGAAAACAAATTTTAAACAATAAATTGGATATGTACATAAATATTGTAGTTTCTCACTGAAGAAAGAGTTCTCAGACATTTAGACTGAGCAGACGTGCACGGTTGCCTCTGCCAGAGAAACAACAATAGCAGCAAACTACACACAGTCTTAATTTCACGTTTGCCAGATATAAACATCAAAGACCGTCAAAGCATGGAAGGAAAACACAAAGAACCTCCAGACATAGACCATATGCACATCTCTTGTTTATGTGAAAGGATGCAGGGAAGAGGTGCAGTTTCAAGGACTCATAGTCAATTACAGTGGGTCTGCTCTTTAAGTGGCTCCTGGCGGGTCATAGGGCTCTGGATCTCACAGTGTTGTCGTAGTTGAGAGCCTGGAGACCAGAACATTGTTGACGTTTCATCAATGACCCCATTCACTTTCCCAGGGCTTACAGTACACACTCTAAAAATAACTGCACAGTATATGAATGGTAGATTGCAAAAGTGCATCACAAATACAATGGTGTTCCAAAAATGTATTTACTGCAAATTTCTTAAAGGGTAAATGGCACCTATAGATATTGAAAAATATAATGTTTTTTTTAATTCATCAATATTACAATTGAGGAGATAAATGTAAAGCCACCAAATGAAAGAAAGGTAAACATTATTTATTTAGATTTTCACAAGTAGTCACAAAGGAATCAGCCAACATACTTATGTTTTGGCAGAGACTCCAATGTACTTTGCTGACTGGGAAATTTTTATGGTGGGATAAATAAAATATTCAGGTTTGCCCTGAATGGAGGCTGCTTCCATGTGGAAGGTGTAAGCAGTCCAGATATATATACACGCATACTATATACATACATAGTTGTATATAAATACATAGTTGTATATAAATACAAAATATTCATAAAAGAATTGAGATCATACCATGCACGCTTTCAGACCACAATGCTTTGAAACGTGAAATCAATCACAGGAAAAAGTATGGAAAATTCCCAAAAACATGGAGTCTAAAGAATAACCTAGTAATGAACGAATGGGTTACCCAAGCAATTGGAGAAGAGAATAAAAATACACGGAAACAAATTCAAATGAAAATACAACAATCCAAACGCTTTGGGATGCGACAAAAGCAGTCTTGAGAGGGAAATAAATCGCAAACCAGGACTATCTCAAGAAACAAGAAAAATCACTAACACGAAATCTAACAGCACCCCTAAAAGAACTAGAAGCAAAACTGCCAAGACACCCCAAACCCAGCAGAAAGAGAGAAATAACAAAAATCAGTGCAGAAATTAATAATTTGGAAACTAAAAAGTAGTGGAACAGATCAATGAAAAAAAGAGTTGATTCTTTGAAAAAATAAACAAAATTGATAAACCTCTATCCAGGATTCTCAAAAAGAAAAGAGAGAGAACCTAAATAGATAAAATCACGAATGAAAAGGGAGCGATTACAACCAATCTCTCATAATTACAAGTAAATATCAGAGAATACTATGAAACATTATATATCATCAATTTGGACAACCTGGAAGAAATGGACAAATACCTAAACAACCTCACACTATCAAAACTCAAACAAGAAGAAATAGAAAACTTGAACAGACACATAATTAGTGAAGAAATTGAATCGGTTATAAAAAATCTCCCAAAAAGTAAAAGCCCTGGACCAGATGGCTTCCCTGAGAAATTTTACCAGGCATTTAAACAGAGTTAATAACTATCCTCCTCAAGCTGTTCCAAAAATTTGAGGCAGATGGAAAACTCCCGGACTCCTATGAAGCCAGCATTGCTTTGATTCCCAAACCAGATAGAGACCCAGCAAAAAAAGAGATCTACAGGCCAATATTCCTGATGAATATAGATGCAAAAATTCTTACAAGATACTAGCAAATTGAATCCAACAACATAAAAAGAATGATTCACCATGATCGAGTAGTATTCATCCCCGGGTTGCAGGGCTTGTCCAGTATTCGCAAATCAATCAATGGGATACATCACATTAACAAAAGAAAAGGTAAGAACCATGTGATCCTGGCAATAGATGAAGAAAAAGCATTTGACAAAATATCCTCGAGAAGTCGGGATAGAAGGAACATACTTAAACATCATAAAGGTAATTTATGAAAAGCCCACAGCTAATATGATCCTCAATGGGGAAAAACTGAGAGCCTTCCCCCTGAGATCAGGAACACGACAGGGATGTTCACTCTCACCACTGCTATTTAACATAGTGTTGGAGGTCCTAGGATCAGCAATCAGACAACAAAACAACATAAAAGATAATCAGGATTGGCAAGGTAAAGTCAAACTTTCGCTTTTCACAAACAACATGATACTTTTCATGGAAAACCCAAAAGAATCCACCAAAAGCCTGATAGAACTGATCCTTGATTTAGCAAAGTTGCAGGATACAAAATCAGTGTACAGAAACCAGTTGTATTTCTATAAACTAACAATGAACCAGCAGAAAGAGAAATAAAGAAGCTAATCCCTTTCACAATTGCACCGAAAACCGTAAAATACCTAGGAATAAACCTAACCAAAGATGTAAAAGATCTGTATACAGAAAACTATGGAAAACTTATGAAGGAAATCGAGGAAGACACAAGGAAATGGAAAAACATCCCATGCTCATGGATTGGAAGAATAAATATTGTTAAAATGGCAATACTACCCTAAAAATCTACACATTCAATACAATCCAAATCAAAATTGCACCAGCATTCTTCTCAAAGCTAGAGCAAACATTCCTAAAACCTGTATGGAACCACAAAAGACCCCGAATAGCCAAGGTAATATTGAAGAAGAAAACCAAGGCGAAGGCAACACAATCCCAGATTTTAGCCTCTACTACAAAGCGGTAGTCATGAAGACAGTATGGTTTTGGCAGAAAAATAGACACATCGACCAATGGAATAGAATAAAGAACCCAGAAACAGACCCACAAACATATGGCCAACTAATCTTTGACAAAGCAGGGAAGAGTATCCAATGGAAAAAAGACAGCCTCTTTAACAAATGGTGCTGGGAGAACTGGACAGCAACATGCAGAAGAATGAAACTAGACCACTTTCTTTCACCACTCACAAAAATAAGCTCAAAGGATAAGGATGAAGTACCTGAATGTGAGACAAGAAACCATCAAAATCCTAGAGGAGAAAGCAGGAAGAAGCCTCCTTGACCTAAGACACACCAATTTCTTACTCATCACATCTCCAAAGGCAAGGGAATTAAAAGCAAAAATGAACTACTGAGACCTCATCAAGATAAAAACTTCTGCACTACAAAGGAAACAATCAACAAAACTAATAGGCAACCAATGGAATGGGAAAACATAATTACCAAATGATATATTGGATAAAGCACTCGTATCTAAAATCTACAAAGAACTTACTATACTTCACACCAGAAAAACGAATAATCCACTGAAGGAATGGAAGGAAGATATGAATAGACACTTCTCCAAAGAAGACATCCAGATGGCCGACAGACACATGAAATGATGCTCAATGCCACTCATCATCAGGGAAATACAAATTTAAACCAAAAGGAGATACCATCTCACACAGGTCAGAGTGGCTAAAATGCACAAATTAGGAAACTATAGATGCTGGCGAGGACGTGGAGAAACAGGCATCCTCTTACACTGTTGGTGGGAATGCAAACTGGTGCAGCCACTCTGGAGAACTGTGTGGAGGTTCCTCAAAAAAATGAAAATAGAGCTACCCTATACCCAGCGATAGCCCTGCTAGGAATGTACCCAAGAGATAGAGGATTGCTGATGCATAGGGGCACGTGTACCCCAATGTTCATAGCAGCACTTTCGACAATAGCCAAATCATGGAGAGAGACCAAGCACCCATCAACTGACGAATGGATAAAGAAGTTATGGTACTTATATACAATGGACTACTACGTGGCAATGAGAAAAAATGAAATCTGGCCATGTGTAGCCAGATGGATGGAACTGGAGGGTATTATGTTAAGTGAAATAAGTCAGTCAGAAAAAGACAGATACCATATGTTTCCACGAATAGGTGGACTTTGTGAGACTAAGCAAAAACCAGGGGGAGGGGAAGAGGGGAAAGGAAAAAAAGACACAGAGAGGGAGGGAGATAAAACATAAGAGACTCTCAAAGACTAAGAAAAAAACTGAGGGTAAGGGGGATGAGGGAGGGGGAGAGGGGGTGATGGGCATTAAAAAGGGCACATGTTGGGATGAACAGTGGGTGTTATACGTAAACCAATTTGAAAATAAACTATTATAAAATTAAAAAAAATAAAGTACAGAAAAAAAAATTTACACAGTGAACGAAACTATCCACAAAACAAAAAGGCAACCTGATGAATGGGAAAATTTGTTTGTAAAGTGATATCTCTTATAATGGATTAATATCTAAAACATCTAAAAATATAAAACCAATGCTAAAAAATAAGAATGAAAAGAAGTAATTAATTTAAAAAATGGGCAGAAGATGTGATTAGACAATTCACCAAGAACTCATACAGATGGTCACCAGGCACATATAATTATGGTCAACATTTCTAGTCATCGGTGAAATGCAAATAAAAACCACAACATGTCATCTGACACCTATCACAATGGCTAGAGTCAAAAAGACAATAAGACAATAAATACTGTGTTAGCAAGGATGTGGAGAAAAGAGAATCCTTACACACTCTTGGTGGCAATCTAAATTAAGGCAACCACTGCAGAAAATAGCTGGGATTTTAGGAAATTAGAAATAGAAATACAGTACAATCCAGTAATTCCACTACTGGCTATTTAACCCCCCAGAAATGGAAACATTAATTCAAAAAACATATATGCTCTCCTGCTCTACTCTGTTTATTACAATATTATTTACAACACCCAATATATGGAAACAACCTATGCATCTTTGGAGAGATGAATGAATACATGATACATATATATATATATACATAAACACGATAATACATTATATATATATATACACACACAATGGATTAATATTCAGCCATAAGAGATTGAGACAATGGGGAGTTAATATGGTGGAGGAGTAGGGGGACCGGAATTTTCCTCATCCCTCAAACACAGCTGTATCGAGGTCAGAGCACATGGAACACCCAGGAAATCAATCTGTAGAGTGGCAGAAGGATCTCTACTGTTGGAGGGAGACAGCTTGGCAGAATCGGAGTGTTTGTATGTGAACTGGGGGAGAAAAAATGGCAGAGACACCAAAGGGAGGGAAGCCTTTCTGTGCAGAGACAAATGGGAGACAAAAAGAGAATGGTGGTGAAAGACCAGCATTCTGTTAGCATAAGTGGAAAACCACTCTGGACCAGGGATTAGGGAATGAGAAATAGGGAGAGTGCCATTTTTTTTTTTTTTTTTTTTGCAAACAGCTTTAGTAGCTGAAACTCCTACTTAGCTTCCTAAGTGCCTGGCATTCCCCAGAGCAAAGCCAGGAGTCTTGGTACATGTTCCTGGGGAGAAGGAGAAGGGGTAGTGATCTCAGGAACACACTGGAAGAGAACAGTTCCTGTCTTTGAATACTTTGGGAAGAGTGTTCATTGCCTCCCCAAGGACAAAAGTCCCGACAGATGCCAACCAAAGGCTTTTTATCATAGGATGGAGTGGTTCAACTCTGGCACAGGGAATAGGAGCCATACCAGGTTGGGTTCTTTAAGACTCTGGGTTTTGAATCTCAGCCAAGTGCTGAGGAGGCTCAGGAGAACTGTGGAGCAGGGCAAGCTGACCACCCATAGTATTCTATGAGGGCTGCCTGAACAGTGTGGGTTGAGGTACCCGGTCCTGGGATAGGAGATTGATGTGTTGCCATTTTACCCCACAAGACCAACCAGGTGGGCTTCATACAGCAGCACATTCCCCCCCCTCCCCAGTGTTGACGTGACCCACTTACACCAAACTCCACCCTTCTGTGCCAGGCAACTGCTTATCTACTTCGGCAAGACTGACTGACCCAACGCGGCTGGCCTCTACTCCAGACCAGCACAGCCCCTGGTCCCAGACACCAACAGATAACAGATTCTCTCCATTTTTTTTCCTTATTTTTATTTTTGTTTATTTTATTTTAATTTGTTTTAATTTCTTTACTCTTTTTTTTTTCATTTTGGAATCAAGCTCATAGTTTCTAGCTTAATTTCATTATATATATATATATATATATGTATATTTCATTATATACATTATATATGTAAATATATATACATATGTATATTATGTCTATTGATCAGGTGTTTTTATTCTATTCTTTATATACTTTTTCTCTTTCTTCAACTTTATTTTCCTTTCTCTTTCTCTGGCTTAGGCTTATAGATTTTTATTCTTTGGATATCTTTTATCTTCAATAAATTTTCTTTTTTTCATAGAATCAGTCTCCCTCCACCCCTACTTTTTTTCCCCCCAGCGTTATTTTCACAAACAAATCCAAGCACAGTTGGTTTCAGCTCCAAACACTCCACCTTTATAAACAAGGAAGACATCTGCAGAGAACAGATCAGTGGGATAGAGCAGCCAAAATGCAACAATGCAATGCATGCTACATACACCAAAAACACTTCCTGAAGAGCCAGCCCTTGACAATGCATGACTCCTTTTTTATACAAGCTTTGAAAACAGGCAAAAGATAGAAACTTAACCAAAATGACAAAATGAGAATTCTCCCCAAAAGAAAGTTCAAGAAGAAATCATAGGCAGCAAATAGCTCAAAACAGATATAAACAATTTATCTGAACAACAATTTAGAATAACAGTCATAAGATTAATACTTAGCTTTGAAAATAAGCATAGATGACACAAGAGAAACTTGCTGCAGAGATCAAAGACCTAAGAACTACTCACAATTAATTAGAACATGCTATAGCTGAGATGCAAAATAAATTAGATACAGTGACAGCGAGATGGAAGAAGCAAAGAAGATAATAGGCCATATAGAAGAAAAATTATGTAAAATCATGAAGCTGAAAAGAAGAGGGTAAGGGAACTACCAGATCACAAGGGAAGAATAAAATAACTAAGTGTTTCCATAAATGAAACAATATCCAAGTCATTGGAGTCCCAGGAGAAGAAGAGAGAAAGGGGCAGAAGGTTTATTTGAAAAAATTATAGCTAAGACATCCCTAATCTGTAGATGTATATAGGCATTCAAGTCCAGACGCATAGAGCTCTCCCTTCAAAATCAACAAAAACACAACAACACCACGATATATCATAGTAAAACTTGTAAAATACAAAGAGAGAGAATTCTGAAAGTCCATAAGGAAGCTACATCTCTGAATGATATATTGGACTAGATAGACTTAACGGATATATTCAGAACATTCTATCCTAAAGGAGAAGAATACACATTCTTATCAAGTGTACATGAAACATTCTCCCAAACAGATCACATATTGAGTCACAAAACAGCCCTCAACAGCTACAAAAAGATTGGAACCATATCATGCACATTGTCAGACCAGAACCCTGTAAAACTTGAAATCAACTGCAAGAAAAATTTGGAATGCCCCTAAATACATGGAGGATAATGAACATCTTACTAAAGAATAAACGAACTAACAAAGAAATTAAAGACAAAATTAAAAAATACATGGAATATAATTTGCTTTTTTTAAAGGTTAATAATAAAATAAAAAAATACATGGAAGGAAGTGAAAATGAAAACACGATAGTCCAAACCCTTTGGGATGCAGCAAAGGCAGTCCTAAGATAGCAATCCATTGCAATTCAGGCCTATCTCAAGAGTCAGAAAGGTCCCAAATACAGAACTTAACCTTCCACCTAAAGGTACAATAAAAGGAACAAAAACTACAGCACAAAGTTAGCAGAAAAAGGGAAATAATAAACAGAGCAAAAATAAATGATATAGAATTAAAAAAAAAAAAACACAGAAGGCCAATGAAACTAACAGCGTTTTTTGGAAAGAATAAACAAAATTGATAAACTCCTAACCAGACTTCTCAAAAAGAAAATAGATAGGACCCAGATAGATAAAATCACGAATGAAAGAGGAGAGAGTACAACTAACACCACAGAAATACAAACAGTCATAAAAGAATATTTTTAAAAAATGATATGTCAACAAAATGTACAATCTGGAAGAAATGGAAAAATTTTTAGACACCCACGTAATACAAAATCTGTAATAGGAAGAAATAGAAAATTTGAACAGACCTATAACCAGCAAATAAATTGAATCAGTTATGAAAAATCTCCCAACAAATAAGAGTCCTGGGCCATATGGCTTCCCAGGGGAATTATACCAGATATGTAAACAGGGTTAATATTTAATATTCTCAAACTGTTCTGAAATAATAGAAATGTCAGGAAAGCTTCCAAACTTATTCCATGAAGCCAGCATTCCCTTGATTTCAAAACCAAAGACCCCATAAAAAGGATAACTACTGGCCAATATACCTGATGAAACTGGATGCAAAAATTCTCAACAGGATGCTAACAAATCAAATTCAACAATACATTAAAAGAATTATTCACCATGATCAAGTTGGATTCCTTCCTGGGCTGCAGGACTGGTTCAACATTCTCGAATCAATCAATGTGATACACCACATTAGTACGAGAAAATATAAGAAACATATGATCCTGCTAATAGATGCACAAAAATTATTTGAAAAAAATACAACATCCTTTCTTGATAAACACCCTCAAGGATGTTGGGATAGAAAGAACATAGCTTAACATCATAAAAGTCATATATGAAAGGCCCACAGCTAATATCATCCCCAAGGGGGAAAGATCTGAAACACCACAGAGATGTCCACTCTCACCACTGTTGTTCAACATAGTACTGAAAGTCCTAGCATCAGAAATCAGACAACAAAACAACATAAAAGGTATCCAAATTGAAAAATAAGAAGTCAGACTTCACTCTTTAAAGATGACATGATACTTTACATGGAAAACCTAAAAGCTCCATCAAAACTCTGCTAAAGCTGGTACACGAATTCAGCAAATTCACAGGATATAAAATCAATGTATGTAAATCATTTGCATTTCTATCCCAATAATGAAGTAACATAAAGAGATATCAAGGAATTGATCCTATTTACAATTGCACCAAAACCTTAAAATTCCTGGGAATAAACCTAATGAAAGTAGTAAAAGATCTGCAGGGTGAGAACTATAAAAAAGCTTATGAAAGAAATAAAAGAAGACAAAAAGAAATAGAAAAACAGTCCACATTCATGGATTGGAAGAATAAATATTGCTAAAATATCAACACTACACAAAGCTATCTACATACTCAATGCAATCTCTATCAAAATAACACCAGACTTTTTCACAGAGCTAGAAAAAAACAATCCTAAGATTTGTACGGAATCACAAAAGACCTTGACTATCGAAAATGATGTTGAAAAAGAAAACCAAAGCTAGAGATACCACAATCCCAAACTTTGACATTTATTACAAAGATGTAATAATCAAGTCAGTATGGTATTGGCACAAAAACAGACACATAGATCAGTGGAATAGAATAGAGAGACCAGAATTGGACCACAAATGTATGGCCAACTAATCTTTGACAAAGTAGGAAAATTATTCAATGGAAAAGAAAAGGTCAAACTCTTTAGCAAATGGTGCTGGAAGAACAGGACAACAACATGAAGAAGAATGAAACTGAACCACTATATATATACACTACATATATATACACTACAGGTGATGTGGTGTATATATATATATACAATGGAATACTATGGAGATGAAAAAGAACGGAATCTTGCCATTTGCAACAAAGTGAATGGAACTGGAGGGTATTATGCTAAGTGAAATTAGTCAGTCAGAGAAAGACAGATATCATATAATATCATTGACATGTGGAATTTGAGAACCTCAACAAATGAACATAGGAGAAGAGAATGAAATGTAAGATAAAAACAGGGAGGGAGACTCTCTCTGCCCTTCCCCTATTCATACTCTGTCTCTATGTCTCTCAAAAATAAATAAACGTTTAAAAAACAACAACAACAACAGGGAGGGAGAAAAACTATAAGAGAATCTTAAATATGAGAAAAAGCTGAAGGTTGCTGGAAGGGAGGTGTGTAGGGGGATGGGCTAAATGGGTGATGGGCATTAAGGAGGATATTTATTGGGATGAGCATTGGGTGTTACATGTAAGTGATGAATCACAGGAATCTAGTTCTGAAGCTAAAAATACACTGTATGTTAACTAACTTGAATAATAATAATAATAATAATAATAATAATAATAATAATGATAATAATAATAATAACAGGAATTAGATCATGTCATTTGCAACAACATGGATGAAGCTAAAGTATACTTTGGTGAGATACCAGACAAAGACAAAGACTATATGATTTCACTCATATGTGGCATATAACATACAAAACAAAAAGTAAAACAGAACCAAACCCACAAATACAGATAACAAATCCATCACTGAGGAGTGGGAGGTGAAGAAATGAAAAGTCTTCCAGTTTTAAAATGATAAAGTCAGGTGGATAAAAGGTGCAGTGTAGGGAATATAATTCATGGTATTATAATCGCTGTTAGTGATACAGGGTACTACACTTCTGGTGAACAAAGCATAATGTAAAGAGTTGTGTAGTCACAATACTGTAGACTTGAAACTGAGATAATATTGTCAGATGTACATTTTTTAATTAGATTTTTCATTTAAATTCCAGTATAGTGAACAATTGTTCTCAATTAAGTAAAACAATTGTTGACTGAATTGATAGATTCATAATGAGTAGTGACATGAGAATTATAAATTTAGATAAATTTTCAAAGTAATTAACCATTCAGTCATTTTTTTGAAACAATGCCCAGTAATGTCTTTATGTTTGAATTTACTATGCTATTGCTGATAAATACGTTTTTTTTCTGCTTTGAAAAATATATTTCCTACATTTTTTAGAAAAACACATATTTTTCATATTGTCATTTTTTTTTAATTTTTTTAACGTTTATTTATTTTTGAGAGACAAAGAGACAGAGTATGAGCAGGGGAAGGGCAGAGAGAGAGGGAGACACAGAATCTGAAGCAGGCTCCAGGCTCTGAGCTGTCAGCACAGAGCCCGACGCGGGGCTCGAACTCACAGACCGTGAGATCATGACCTGAACCGAAGTCGGCTGCTCAACCGACTGAGCCACCCAGGTGCCCCCATATTGTCATTTTTTGATATTTTGAGAGTTTTCTATGTTGTACATAAATTTAAGGTTACAAACTATGTCACTTGCATGAACTACAGGTGATGAGAGAAAAACCTTAACACAATGCTCTGTATCTCCTCACAGTCAGGGTTTTGTTGTTATTGTTTTGTTGTTTGCTTGTTTTGTTTTACTTTTGATCACTCGCTGATATTCTTCACACTAGTGATGGTAAATCATGTGGGCAGGAAAGTAACCCTGAGGAGACTGGAAATTCAATCAACGAAGAACAAAAGTAAATAGGAATATATCTTAGTTCTAACGAGTAGCTACCTAAGACTGTCTACAGCACTGATATTTCTTTTGAAGACAGCACTTATTTAAAAAGTCTCTGAACACATTGAGAATGAGGCACAGAAGTGCCACAGACTATTTGTTGCCAGTCCTAAGTAGAGAAAAGCAATCAAGCTAGAGTAAGGAGAAACCGACTCTCTTAGGAGACATATTGTCTAGGGACTATCGGTAGCCAGTCACAGGCAGTCATGGCCTGGATAGAAACTCTAATTTATTAATATCTTCTTGCTTATTTTCACGAAGAAATGTTCTGAATATTGCTTTAACCTGAAGTCCTCCACACAAATATTAGAGAACAATGGCATTCTGATAACAGAAAAGGTCGTACTAATGTGAAACTGAAATTTCAGTTCAATTAGATTACAGAAAATTTGATTATTTCTAGGTGTATCAACTAACATAAACAGATAATCCAGTATCTGAACCCACAAATTTAAGTGTCAGATCACAAATAAATCAAGCATATGTTGTTTCTTTCTTGAGAAATAATTGACCTTGAACAGACAACCTATACTACCTGACAAACATTCAGAGCCACTAGTTTGTAGATAGAAATATTTTTTTCTGTTCAGGTTTTCTTGTTCCCAAGTTTAATTGCTAAAGACCACCTATAGAGAATTTAGGATTTTTTTTTGTTACTATTATATCCTAATTGTTGGCAAAATAAAGCCAATCACCCAATCTTATTTTTTTCATTTACCTTTGGATTTTCTAGCCCGCACAAGTAGCACACAGATGGTTGCGCCTGCGACACCAAGGACAACCAGGAGAACAGGAAGCCACACCACCAAATGAGAGTCCTTGGGGAACGAGGCATCTGAAAAATAGAAATTGTCTCACTTAGTATCCAGCTTGGCATCAGCAGACTTGGGTTCTAGGACCAAAGTCCAAGATATTTTCTTTTAGGTGACATTATTAGGATTGCATAGATTCTAAGCCTCACCTACACCTCCCTGCAAGTCTAAAAGATTTTTGAATCCTAAAGGGGCTTCAGTTTCCTTTCCTGTTCCTCATGTATGGACACTCTCAGGTTTATTTGACAAATTGTCACACTGTTTTAAAATTCTGAAAACAAGGGCATCTGGGTAGCTCAGTCGGTTAAGTGTCCGACTGCGGCTCAGGTCATGATCTCACATCTGTGAGTTCAAGCCCCGTGTCGGGCCGTGTGCTGACAGCTCAGAGCCTGGAGCCTACTTCAAATTCTGTGTCTCCCTATCTCTCTCTCTCTCTCACCCTCCCCCACTCATGCTTTGTCTCTCCTGCTCTCAAAAATAAATTAAAAAAAAAAACACTAAAAAAATTCTGAAAACATACAAATAATTCACCAGACACTCATGTATCCATAATCAAAATTTAACATTAACATTATGGGATGAGTCAATCTGGTAGAGACCCAAAGTCCCCTCATCTCTCAAACACAGCAGTATAGAAGCCACAGGCTGGGAATTCCAGGAATTCAGGATATAGAAGGACAGAAACATCTCCAGGGGACCACGGGTCAGCTTAGTGGGCATATGTGCATGGCTGCGAATTGGAAGAGATAAAAAGGGAGTATAAACATGGAGGGGAGAGATCCCCTTCTGTGGACAGACAAAAAGAAGAAAAAAAGAGGTTGTGGCAGTGTAGGATTGTACTTGGACAAGAGCAAAACCTCTCTGGACCACAGACAGGAGAAGGAAAAAAACAGAAAAAAACAATTTCTAACACAATCCAGGGTTGTGGGATTTTCTCCAGACCAAGGCCTGCCACACAGTACATCCCCCTTTGTGACAGAGAGAGACAACCCAGGCTCGGTAGCAAGATCAGAGGAACAGCTGGAGAGAGCAGTACAATCCCTTGAGTGCTATGGGAAGAAGTCAAGAAACCTCTCCAAGAAAAAAGACCCTGAGGGTACCTTTCAGCCAGAGACTCTTTGTCAGGTGGTTGGGCAGAGTGGCGATACCCAGAACCGGGGCACACAGGGTGGGATCTCTTAAGTAATCGGTTTGAATTCTAGCTAAATGCCTAGGAAGTATGGGAGACTATAGAGTGGGACAAAGCAGCCAGCTCCTGTCCACATGGCACTGTGAATACACAATGAACACTGTGGTCTGGGACATCTATTGTGGGAAGGAGAGACTGGGGTGTCACAAGGTGGAGCTACAGGGAAAGGGACAGCAGGCCCAAGGTGGAGGCAAGACTGCTACATCCAAAACCACACCCTTTGGTGACTGGTAACTACAAATGTGACAATGACCTAAGCAAACAGTCCCTCCCCCAGACCAGCACAGCCACTGGTTTCAAGGCACCATCAGATATCGGTCCTGTAGTTTTGCATTTTCTGATTGATTCTGGTCAATTCTTTATACACGCAAACATGCACACACACACACACACACACACACACATACACACAGAGCAGGCATTTTTAACCTCTGTCTTTTACACCTCTTCTGTATCTACTTCTTTATTCCCCCCGCCCTGGATTAAGCCATATAGGTTTTCTAATATTTCATCTGGTGATTTTTTGTCCTTTTCTTTAACTTAATCCCTGTCATTTTTCTCTTTGTATGGGATAAGTCTTCTTCCAACATCCCCCCATTTTTACATTTTTTCCAGGGTTACTTCAATGAACAAATCAAAGAGTAGGTGGTAGAATGTCCAGACGTTCACTAAGAGCAGGGAGATAAAGCAGCTAGAGTCAAAACAACAGAAACCATGCAAAACACTCTGAAAACACCTCTTGAAAGGCCAGAATCTGGACAGTGTATAAACCCTTTTTAGTACAGTGCCGTCAGGTACAGCACACTTAGCAAGCTAATAAAACATGCAAAGGAGAAAAAACTCGCCACAATTATGAAAGGGAAGAATAGTCCTCAAAAGAAATTCCAGGAAGAAACTGCAGCTAGAGAATTGCTCAAAGCAAATATAAATAATATATCTGGTCAACGATTTAGGATAATACTTATAAGATTAATAGCTGGGTTTGAAAAAAAGTATAGAAGACCAAAGAGAATCTATTGGTGCAGACATCAACAAACTAAGAAAAAGTCACAAAGAATTCAGAAATGCTGTAATTGAGATGCCAAAAAAAAAAAAAAAATCTAGTTTCTCTGAAAGTGAGGATGGAGGAAGCAGAGAAGAGAATAACTGAAATGGAAGACACAATTATAGGAAATGATGAATCTGAGAAAAAGAAAAATCAGAAAATATTAGACTAGGAGGGGAGAATTAGAGAACTAAGTTATTCAATGAAACACAACAATATCCATATCATACAAATTCTAGAACAAGAAGAGAGAGAGAAAAGGGGCAGAAGGTTAACTTGAACAACTTATAGTTGAGAACTTCCCTAATATGGAACTCAAATACAGGAGGGACAGACAACTCCCTTCAGATTCAACCAGAATAGAACTTCACCACAGGGGCGCCTGGGTGGCTCAGACGGTTAAGCGGCCAACCGTCATAAGGTCATGATCTCACGGTCTGTGAGTTCGAGCCCCACGTCGGGCTCTGTGCTGACGGCTCAGAGCCTGGAGCCTGCTTCACATTCTGTGTCTCCCTCTCTCTCTGCCCTTCTCTTGCTCACACTCTGTCTCTATATCTCTCAAAAATAAAATAAAAACATTTTAAAAATTAAAAAAAAAAAAGAACTTCACCACAGGGTATAATAATGAAACAGGCAAAATGCAAAGATAAAGAGAGAATTCAGAAAGCAGTTAGGGAAAAGAAAATGGTCCTTAACCTACAATTGTAGACACATAGGTTTAGTAGCTGATCTGCCCAATGAAATTTGGCAGACTAGAAGAGAGTGGCAGGAAATCCAATGTGCTGAACAGGAAAAATATGCAGCCAAGAATATTTATCCAGCAATAGAATGCTTTCATTCAGAATAGAAGGAGAGATAAAGGCTTTCCCAGAAAAACAAAAATTGAAGGAATTCATGAGCATTAAACCAGCCCTGTAAGAGATCCTAAGGGGGGCTCTGTGAGTGCAATGCTGCAAAACTACAAAGGGCCAGAGAAATCATTACAAGCATGAAACCACAGATAACCCAATGACACTAAATCCAGTCTTTCAATAATAACTCTGAATGTAAATGGGTTAAATGCCGCAATAAGAAGACTTAGAGTATCAGAATGGATAAATACCAAGATCCATCTATTGCTGTCTACCAGAGACCCATTTTGGATTAGGACACTTTTGAATTGAAAGGGAGTGGATGGAGAGACGTCTATCATGATACGGGAAGTCAAAAGAAAGCTACAGAAGCCGTACTTATGTCATACAACCTAGATTTTAAACTAAAACCTGTAAGAATAGATAATGAAGGGCATTATATCATATTACTAAGTCTATCCATCAAGAAGAGCTAACAATTATAAATGTTTATGCCCCCAACTTGGTTCCATCCAAATATATAACTAAAATAGTCACAAACATGAGCAACCTTATTGATAAGAATACAATAATTGCAGGAGACTTTAATACTCCATTTACAGCAATAGACAGATCATATAGGGAGAAAATCAATAAAGAAACAATGGTCCTGAATGATACACTAGGCCACATGGATTGACAGATATATTCAGAACTTTTCATACAAAAGCGGCAGAATAAACATTCCTCTCAAGTACTCATGGAATATTCTCCAAGTTAGATCACATACTGGGTACAAAACAATCCTCAATGAATATAAAAGAATTGAGATCATACCACACACATTTTCAGATCATACCACTATGAAACTTGAAATCAACCACAGAAAAAATTTAGAAAGCCTCCAAATACATGAAGGTTAATGAACATCCTATAAAGAATTAATGGAACAATAGGGCAATTAAAGAAGAAATTAAAAAAATATATGGAAGCAAATGAAAATGAAAACATGATGGTGCAAACCGTTTGGGATGCATCAAAGGCCATCCTAAGAGGAAAATACATTGCAATCTGGTCTATCTCAAAAATCAAGAAAATTTCCAAACAAGAAATCTATCAGCACATCTAAAAGAACTAAAAGCAGAACAAAAAAGAATCCCGAAAGCCGGTAAAAGAAGAGAAATAATAAAATTATTGCAGCTATAAACAATACAATATCAACAAAAACAGTAGAAAAGAATCAATTAATCTAAGTGAAGGGTTTTTGAAAGAAAAAACAAAATTGATAAACCCCTAACCAGACTTCTCATACAGAAAAGAGAGAGAAACCAAATATTTACAATCATGAATGAAAGAGGAGAGATCGCATCGAACTCCAGAGAAATGCAAACAATTATTAGAGAATACTATGAAAAATTATATACCAACAAACTGTACAATCTTGAAGATACGCACAATTTTCTAGACACCCACACGATATCAAAGCTCAGGTGGGAAGAAATAGTAAATTAGAACAGACTCATAATCAGTGAAAAATTGAATCAGTTATCAAAAATCCTCCAGCAAATCAGAGTCCTGGGCAAGATGGTTTACCAAGGGAATTCTACCAGACGTTTAAAGCAGAGTTAATATTTATCCTTTAGAAAGCTGTTTCAAAAAATATAAATGGAAGGAAAACTTTTGGACTCATTCTATGAAGCCAGCATTACCTTGGTTCCCAAATCAGACAGAGACAGTACCAAAAAGGAGAATTACAGGCCAATATCTCTGATACAAATGGATGCAAATTTTCTCAACAAAATACCAGAAAATTTATTTCAACAGTATATTAAAGGAATTATTCACCATGAGCATTTGGGATTCATTTCTGGGCTGCAGGTTTGGTTTGATATTTACAAATCAACAATATGATAATATCACATTAATAGAAGAGATGATAAAAACCACATGTTATTGTGAATAGATGTAGGAAAAAATTGAGAAAACAGAACATCTTTTTTCTTTAGTTTCAAAAATTTGTATACTAATTATTTATTTATTTTTAACTTACATTCAAGTTAGTTAACATATGGTGCAATAATGTTTTCAGGAGTAGATTCCAATGACTCATTCCTTAGGTATAACACCCATCGGCTCATTCCAGCAAAAGTCTTCCTTAACGTCCCTTGCCCATTTAGCCTAGTCACCCACCCACAGCTCCTTAGCAAACCTCACTTTGTTATCTGTATTTAAAACTCTCTTATGTTTTGCCTCCCTCCCTGTTTTTTTTTTTATTATTTTTGCTACTTTTCCCTTATGTCCATATGTTTTGTATCTTAAATTCCTCATATGATTGAAGTCCAATGATATTTGTATTTCTGTGACTGACTTATTTCACTTAATGTAATACCCACCAGTTGCATTCACATTGTTTCAATTGGCAAGATTTCATTCTTTTTGCTTGCAGAGTCCATTCTTTATAAAAACCCTCAAGAAAGTCAGGATTGAAGAAACATAACTTCACATCATAAAAGCCATATAGGAAAAACCTACAGCTAATATCATCCTCAATTGGGGAAAACCGAGAGCTTTCACATGAGACCAGGAACTCGACAGGGATGTGCACACTCACCACTGTTTTTTCACATAGTGTTGGAAGTCCTAGCATCACCAATCAGACAAATAAATGAAATAAAAGGCAACCAAATTGGCAAAGAAGAAGTCAACCTTTGAATGTTTGAAAGACTCTACTAATAAGCTGCTAGGACTAATACATGAATTTAGAAAAGCCACAGGATATAAAATAAATGTACAGAAATTGGATGCTTTTCTATAAATCAATTGTGAGGCGATAGAAAGAGAAATCTAGAATTTGATTCCATGTACAACTGCACAAAGAACCATAAAATACCTAGGAATAAACCTAACCAAAGAAGTAAGAGTTCTGTATCCTGAAAAAGGAAATGAAAGAAATTGAAGAAGACACAAAGAAATGGAAAAACATACCATGCTCATGACTGGAAGAACAAATATTGGTAAAATGTTAATACTACACAAAGTAATCTACACATTCAATGAAATCCCAATCAGAATTGCCCCCACATTATTCTCAGATCTAAAAAAAAAAATTCTAAAATTTATATGGAACCATAAAAGACCAGGGATAGCCTAAGTAATGTTGAAAAAGAAAACCAAACTGGGAGGCATCACAACCCCAGACATTACCCTCTACTCCAAAGCTGCAGTCATCAAGACAGTATGTTATTGGCACAAAAGCAGTATTGCACCCGGTATTGCACCCACAAATTTATGGCCAACTAATCTTTGGCAAAGCAGAAAAGAATAGCCAATGGAAAAAAAAAAAGACAGTCTTTTTAACAAATGGTGCTGGGAGAATTGGACAGCAACTTGCAGCAGAATGAAACTGGACCACATTCTTACACCATTCACCAAGTTAAACTCAAATTGGATAAAATACCTAAATGTGAGACAGGAAACCATTGAAACCCTAGAGGAGAAAGCAAACAACAGCCTCTTCGACCTTCAGCACATCTCTGAAGGGAATGGAATTAAAAGCAAAAGAGAACTATTGGGACCTCGTTAAGATAAGAAACTTCTGCCCTGTAAACAATCAACAAAGTAAAAGGTAACCGATGGAATGGGAGAAGATATTTGCAAATGACATATTGAATAAGGGTTAAGTATCCAAAAAGCTACAAAGAACTTGCCAAACTAAACACCCCCCCAAAAGGAAATCCCAAATAATCCAGTGAAGAAATAGGCAGAAGACATGAATAGAAATTTCCAAAGAAGTCATCATCCAGAAGGCCAACATACACATGAAAAGATGGTCAAAATCCCCCATCGTCAGGGAAATATATATAAAAACCACATTGAGAGACCACCTCATGCCTGTTAGAGTGGCTGAAATTAACAATTCAGTGAACAAATGATGCTGGTGAGGATGTGGAGAAAAGGGAATCCTTTTACACTGTTGGAGGGAATGCAAACTGGTGCAGCTGCCCTGAAAACAGTGTGCAGCTTCCTCAAAAAATTAAAAGTAGAATTACCCTATGATCTAGCACTAGCAATACTAAGAATTTACCCAAAGGATACAGGAGGTCTGATTCAGAGGGGCACATGTACTCCAATGTTTCTTGCAGAGCTATCAACAGTAGCCAAATTATGGAAAGAGCCCAAATGTCCGTCAATTGATGAATGGATAAAGAAGATGTGGTTTATATATACAATGGGATACTACTTGACAATGAGAAAGAATGAAATCCACCATTTGTAACAATGTGGATGGAACTGGTGGTAATTATGCTAAGTGAAATAAGTCAGTCAGAGAAAGACACATATTATATGTTTTCATTCATATGTGGAATTTGAGAGACATAACTGAAGACAGGGGAAGGGAAGGAAAAAAAAAAGTTTCAAACAGAGTGGGAGGCAAACCATAAGAGTCTCTTAAATACAGAGAACAAACTGAGGGTTGGTGGGGGTGCAGGGGAGAGGGGGAAATAGGTGATGGGCATTGAGGAGGGCACTTGTTGGAATGAGTACTGGGTGTTGTATGTAAGTGATGACTCATGGGAATCTACTCCTGAAACCAGGAGCACACTGTATACACTGTATGTTAGCTACCCTGACAATAAATTATATTAAAAAACATTAATATTATGATATTTGTGACATAATTCTCTTATAACAAATGTCTACAAATACAATTAGATATTTATTTTCATCATTTTCTCCTTTTTTTCTCCTACAGTTCCCCACAATGACTTTGTCATGTTTTCTTCTTTAGAATTTTTAAATGTTTATTTACTTTTGAGAGAGAGGGAGAATCAGCACGAAAAAAGGAGGGAGAGAGTGAGAGGGGCACACAGAATCTGAAGAAGGCTGTGAGCTGTCAGCACAGAGCCTGAGGTGTGGCTCAAACCCACAAATCATGAGATCATGACCTGAGCTGAAGTCAGACACGTAACCAACTGAGCCACCTAAGCACGCCTGATAGTTTTCTATTTAATATTATTATTTCAAAAGAGATACTGACCTAGCCACTCAGGGTCCCAAAATGCTTGTGCAAATTTAACTAATGAACTAAAACATATATGTATGCGTTTGTATATATATTATCTCTATTTTGGTATATGTGTTTGTTTCTTTCAAATTTTCAACTTCAAGTTCACATTCTAATTATAATAAACCAATGTGACTTCCCAAACTAAAGCACGATAGAAATTACATTTTACTTATTGATTAAAGGTCATAACAAATGTTTATCCACGATAGAAAAAATATATGGTGGCTGGGTATTTTTTTACTAATGAGGGTATTTAAAAATAGATATAGTGTTATCGGGAATTTATATTATTTCTGGGAAATAGTGAAATATATAATCAAAATAATGTGTGAGTAAAGAGGGCACTTAACAATAGGTTGAATTTAGCTTCCTGAAAGGCTAAGGTTAAATATTGAGGGACCTTAGAACACTCTTACTTACAGGAAAATAGAAGAAATGTGTTAATAACAGCCTACGTGGGGTATTATAGAAATATGTTTAAAGAATTAGTGAGGGGTAGAAGGATTTGGAGAAAAAGGAAGAGAGGGATGAAAGATGAAACTGGAGAGATAAGAAAGGACGAGAAATAAAGAGTGTTGTGGACAAACTGCAATACTTTAAATAAGGACATTTGCATATCCAGGAAGTTGAAGGAGATCATGTGAGCAAACTATTTCTTTGAACAATTACTTTCAGTAGTTACTGGAATGTCTGAGAGGTTCTCTGCCTGTGGTATTAATTATATCAGTTTATATTCTTAACTACTTTATGAGGTAGATACCTTAAGTATGGGAACTGAGCATGGGCAGGTCAATACTTACCCAAGCTCATGAAGCTGCTAAACTGCACTCCCAGGATTCTAATTCAATTTGAAAGTGGGGAGAAAACACCAAATTGTTAAAAGAGGATTTCCGTAGGCAATGGGATTAGGAGAAGCTTAAGAGCAACTTTGAAAGATTCCACAACAACTGTATTACCTTTTGAATACTTTCGTATACTCATGTATTCATTTTTAAAAGTAGCACAATGACATTTCTACCGCAATAAGAAACACAAAACAAGACAGAATATGGTCTTTTCCAAGTTCTCCACATTAAGAATTAGAAATGGATTAACTAAACTAGAATATCCTTAATGGTCTGTCAGTCATAGATATTTTCCAGTAAGACCTGCCTGATCAGCAGTGATATCTAAAGATATAACTTTGGAGGAAACTGACCTGCCATGGAGACAAGCACCTCCTTCTCCACATTGAGCATTAGGTTCCTTATAACACAGGACACATCTGCTCTTGAACTTTTATCCACTGTGATAGATGATTCCACATGAAACAATCCATTTTCTTCTATTTTCTTTGTCTCAGAGGCTGGTGCCAAGTGCAGTCCTTGAAGATCCTTCCATTGTACCTCAGGCTCTGGATACCACCCCATGGATGTGCAGGTCAACTTAATGTCCCTGTTATCGCCAGGCTCAATGTCAATATAAGGAGTCGTACCTGAGACTAGGAGAGCCAAAGAGAGACAGAAAAGTATGCTCTTTAAGAGTTTTCTTTCCCTTTTACATTTTAATAAATTTCAATGAAACTCAGTTTTCTTATTTATAAAATATGAGTTAGAAAAATAACCACAAAGAACTTTGTGGAAAAGTATGTGTGTATTCTTTTCTTTTTCCTCCCTCCCAGTTGAAATATTCCCTAGTACTTTATCTGATGATTCTTAACGTTGGGTAGATGAACACGCTATGATTTCATTTGCAGTTTCTAAATTTAAAGAAACACAACAGTTTGTGTTTTTCTGTAGCAAATTGCTAGTCATTTTACAAATATCTCTTAATCTTTAATTATAAAGAAACTATTTTTAATAGGAACTTCCTTTAAGCTTGGGAATGCTGCCAACATCAATGTAGTCCAAATAAACTAGCTACAGGTGGCTACAGAGCAACTGAAATAGTGTTAGGAAATGGATTTCATATTTTAATCAATTAAATTTATATCAACAAATTTAAATGTAAATACAACATGCAGCTAGTAGCCACCATTTTGGATAGATGAATTTGGGGAATAGTGTTTTAATTATACAGATGCCAGTCCATGTCATGACTGCATGTTCCAACTCCCATGTACATTTAGGAGTGGCCTTGACGTGTTGCTGTAAGTGTTGGGAAAGAGAATGATGTGTGTGCCATCTAGACTATTTCCCTCAAAGGAAGGAGACACACTTTTTCCTTCACTCTTTCTCCCTCTCTGGGGCTGGGGTACAGAAAGTGCCTTTGAGTCATCTTCAAAATTGAAATTTGTCGATATGGCAAAACATCAAGGTAAGAGAAATATGTAAATTTCACGGTGTATACTCGCTCTTCCAGTTCTAGATCCTTCCTCCCTATGACTCAGAAGAATAGAAATTGGTTTAATCCACTACATGTTGAAGTCATTGTAATGTAGTGTAGTATTCCTTACAGTATTATGTATAATAACCAATACAGTCTTTAACAAAACAGATCAAATTTCCTGGGATAAAACAATTCTCATCTTGGGATGATTTTATCTCCTGATAGATATGTTAAATTCCTAAACTTCGATATCTGTGCATTTATTTGGATACCATTCTGTACAAGTAATTAGTAAAGATGAAATTATACTGGAACAGGAGGGTGCTAATCCAACATGATTGTGGCCTACGTAAACACAAAGAAATTTGGACACAGAGAAACCGGCAAAAGGGCCCTGTGAAGATGGAGGCATACATTGGAAAGATCCTATCAGATCCAAAGAATGCCTGGGGACACCAGAAGTTGAAAGAGGCAAGGAAACATTCCCCTCAGAGTATTCCATGAGACCATAACCCTGATGACACCTTGATTGTGGACTCTGGCCTCCAGAATTTTGAACGAATAAATTTATATTGTTTTGGGGCCATCAAATTTGTGGTGATTTTTATGACAGTCCTTCTATGATGTTGATGAAGGAAAATTATCTAGTATCACGTGATATTTCATGGATGGCCAGACCCTGAAGAATCACCACGAGGTGACTAGTAAATAGTGTGTCAAGCCAGTGATGACTTAACATGCACAACGGTACCATCCAGTGCTGGTAATGATACATGGATTTTCAGAACACAATGGCTTTGAAAATAAGTAGAGTATCATGGTTGTGAGAATGAGTTCTAGAAACAAAGTTGTACACTCGTATTTGCTGGCACAACTGAGCCAGTGTGTCTAATGACTCAATCTCTCTGTGCTTCCATCCTCTTTTGTAAAAAAAGGGTTATGAGACTCAACTCATATGAACGGTATAAAAATTATTCCATATAAAATGCTTATAGTATTGCAATGAATACATATTATTCATCTTAAAGATTTAATTAATTTCTATTTTTTCTTTTTTTTTTAATTTAAAATAGTTTATTTTCAAATTGGTTTACATAAAACACCCAGTGCTCATCCCAACATGTGCCCTTTTTTAATGCCCATCACCCCCTCTCCCCCCCCCCATCTCCCTCACCCTCAGTTTGTTCTTAGTCTTTGAGAGTCTCTTATGTTTTATCTCCCTCCCTCTCTGTGTCTTTTTTTTCTTTCCCCTCTTCCCCTCCCCCTGGTTTTTGCTTAGTCTCACCAAGTCCACCTATTCATGGAAACATATGGTATCTGTCTTTTTCTGACTGACTTATTTCACTTAACATAATACCCTCCAGTTCCATCCATGTTGCTACGCATGGCCAGATTTCATTTTTTCTCATTGCCACATAGTAGTCCATTGTATATATGTACTACATCTTCTTTATCCACTCGTCAGTTGATGGGCACTTAGTTTCTTTCCATGTTTTGGCTATTGTCGAAAGTGCTGCTATGAGCATTGGGGTACACGTGCTCCTATGCATCAGCAATCCTGTGTCTCTTGGGTAGATTCCTAGCAGGGCTATTGCTGGATCATAGGGTAGTTCTATTTTCATTTTTTTGAGGAAACTCCACACCGTTTTCCAGAGTGGCTGCACCAGTTTGCATTCCCACCAACAATGTAGGAGGGTGCCTACTTCTCCACATCCTCGCCAGCATCTATAGTTTCCTGATTTGTTTATTTTAGCCACTCTGACTGGTGTGAGGTGGTATCGCAGTGTGGTTTTGATTTGTATTTCCATGATGATGAGTGACATTGAACATCGTTTCAAGTGTCTATTTGCCATCTGAATGTCCTCTTTGGAGAAGTGTCTATTCATATCTTCCACCCATTTCTTCACTGGGTTGTTTGTTTTTCGGGTGTGCAGTTTGGTAAGTTCTTTATAGATTTTAGATATTAGTCCTTTATCCGATATGTCATTTGCGATGATCTTTTCCCATTTCGTTGGTTGCCTATTCGTTTTGTTGGTTGTTTCTTTTGCTGTGCAGAAGCTTTTTATCTTGATGAGGTCCTAATAATTCATCTTTGCTTTTAATCCCCTTGCCTTTGGAGACGTGTCGAGTAAGAAATTGGTGTGTCTTAGGTCAAAGAGGCTTTTCCCTGCTTTTTCCTCTAGGATTTTGACGGTTTCCTGTCTCACATTCAGATCTTTTATCCATTTAGAATTTATTTTTGTGAGTGGTGTAAGAAAGTGGTCTAGTTTCATTCTTTTGCAAGTTGCTGTCCAATTCTCCCAGCACCATTTATTAAAGAGGCTGTCTTTTTTCCATTGAATACATTTCCTGCTTTATCAAAGATTAGTTGGCCATATACTTGCGAGTCCATTTCTGAGTTTTCTATTCTATTCCATTGGTCTATGTGTCTGTTTTTGTGCCAATACCATACAGTCTTGATGACCACCGCTTTGTAGTAGAGGTTAAAGTCTGGGATTGTGATGCCTCCCGCCTTGGTTTTATTCTTCAGTATTATTTTGGCTATTCGAGGTCTTTTGTGGTTCCATACAAATTTTAGGATTGTTTGCTCTAGCTTTGAGAAGTATGCTGGTGCAATTTTGATTGGGATTGCATTGAATGTGTAGATTGCTTTGGGTAGTATTGCCATTTTAACGATATTTATTCTTCCAATCCATGAGCACGGGATGTTTTTCCATTTCCTTGTGTCTTCCTCAGTTTCCTTCATAAGTTTTTTATAGTTTTCAGTGTAGAGGTCTTTCACATCTTTGGTTAGGTTTATTCCTAAGTATTTTATGGTTTTTGGTGCAATTGTAAAAGGGATTAGCTTCTTTATTTCTCTTTCTGTTGCTTCATTGTTGGTGTATAGAAATGCCACCAATTTCTGTACATTGATTTTGTATCCTGCAACTTTGCTGAAATCACGGATCAGTTCTAGTAGGCTTTTGGTAGATTCCTTCGGGTTTTCCATGTAAAGTATCATGTCATCTGCAAAAAGTGAAAGTTTGACTTCCTCCTTGCCAATCTTTATGCCTTTTATTTTGTTTTGTTGTCTGATTGCTGATGCTAAGACTTCCAGCACTATGTTAAATAGCAGTGGCGAGAGCGGACACCCCTGTCGTGTTCCTGATCTTAGGGGGAAGGCTTTCAATTTTTCCCCATTGATGATGATGTTAGCTGTGGGCTTTTCATATATGGCTTTTATGATGTTTAAGTATGTTCCTTCTATCCCGACTTTCTCGAGAGTTTTTATTAAGAAAGGATGCTGTATTTTGTCAAATGCTTTTTCTGCATCTATTGACAGGATCATATGGTTCTTATCTTTTCTTTTGTTGATGTGATGTATCACGTTGATTGATTTGCGAATATTGAACCAGCCCTGCAACCCAGGGATGAATCCTACTTGATCATGGTGGATAATTCTTTTTATGTGTTGTTGGATTCGATTTGCTAGTATCTTATTGAAAATTTTTGCATCCATATTCATCAGGGATATTGGCCTGTAATTCTCCTTCTTTGCTGGATCTCTATCTGGTTTGGGAATCAAAGTGATGCTGGCTTCATAGAATGAGTCCAGGAGTTTTCCTTCCGTTTCAATTTTTTGGAACAGCTTGAGGAGGATAGGAATTAACTCTGTTTTAAATGTCTGGTAAAATTCCGCAGGAAAGCCGTCTGGTTCAGGGCTTTTATTTGCTGGGAGATTTTTGATAACTGATTCTATTTCTTCACTAGTTATGGGTCTGTTCATTTTTTTTATTTCTTCCCGTTTGAGTTTTGGTAGCGTGTGGCTATTTAGGAAGCTGTCCATTTCTTCCAGATTGCCAAGTTTGGTGGCATATAATTTTTCATAGTATTCTCTGATGATTGCTTGTATATCTGAGGGATTGGTTGTAATTTCTCCCTTTTCATTCACGATTTTATCTATTTGAGTTCTCTCTCTTTTCTTTTTGAGAAGCCTGGCTAGAGGTTTGTCTATTTTGTTTATTTTTTCAAAGAACCAGCTTTTGGTTTCATTGATCTGTTCCACTACCTTTTCTGTCTCTGTATGGTTAATTTGTGCTCTGATCTTAGTTATTTCTCTCTTTCTGCTGGGCTTGGGTTGTTTTATTTGTTCTGCTTCTAGTTCCTTTAGGCGCGCTGTTAGAATTTGTGTTATTGATTTTTCTTGTTTCTTGAGATGGGCCTGGATTGCAGTATATTTCCCTCTCAAGACTGCCTTTGCTGCATCCCAGAGCGTTTGGATTGTTGTATTTTCATTTTCATTTGTTTCCATGTATTTTTTAATTTCTTCTCTGATGGCTTGGTTGACCCAGTCATCTTTTAGTAGGTTATTTCTTAGCCGCCATGTTCTTGGATATTTTCCAGGCTTTCTCCTGTGGTTGATTTCAAGTTTCAAAGCATTGTGTTCTGACAGTGTACACGGTATGATCTCAATTCTTTTATATTTATTCAGAGCTTCCCTGTGCCCCAGAATGTGATCTATCTTGGAAATTGTACCGTGTGCAATTGAGAAGAACGTAAATTCCTTTGCTTCTGGATGAAGGACCCTAAAGATGTCTGTGAGGCCCATCTGTTCTAATGTGTCGTTCAGGGCTATTGTTTCTGTGGAGATTTTCTGTTTTGTGGATCTATCCAATGCTGAGAGTGGAGTGTTGAGATCCCCTACTATTAGGACATTTTTATCGATGAGGTTGCTAATGTTTGTAATTAGTTGTTTTACAAATTTGGGTGCCCCCGAATTCGGTGCGTAGATATTTACAATTGTTAGCTCTTCCTGCTGGATGGTCCCTGAGACTATTATATAATGTCCTTCTTCATCTCTTATTACATCGTTCATTTTAAAGTCTAATTTGTCTGATATAAGTGTGGCTACTCCGGCTTTCTTCTGACTTCCAGTAGCATGGTAGATAGTTCTCCATCCCCTCACTTTCAATCTGAAGATGTCTTCAGGTTTAAGATGAGTTTCTTGAAGACAGCAAATAGATGGGTCTTGTTTTTTAATCCATTCTGTTATCCTGTGTCTTTTGATTGGCGCATTTAGTCCATTTACATTCAGTGTTAATATTGAAAAATATGGGCTTACAGTCACCGTATTATCTGTAAGTTTCATGTTTGTAAGGCTGTCCCTGGAAGTTTGTGTTCTTTGCAGGTTTGCCTTCATAGAATGCCCCTCAGGATCTCTTGTAGTGCTGGCTTATTTGTGATAAATTCTTTCAGTTTTTGTTTGTTGGGAAAAACCTTGATCTCTCCTTCTATTCTGAATGACAGGCTAGCCGGATACAGAATTCTTGGTTGCAGGTCCTTCTTGCTCATCACATTGAAGATATCCTGCCATTCCTTTCTGGCTTGCCAAGTTTCTGTAGATAAGTCTGCTACTACCCTTGTAGGTCTCCCTTTGTATGTTAGGGTTCTTTTGTCCCTAGCTGCTTTCAGGATTCTCTCCATATCTTTGTATTTTGCCAGCTTCACTATGATGTGCCGTGCAGAAGGTCTATTCAAGTTACGTCTGAGGGGAGTTCTCTGTGCCTCTTGGATTTCCATGCCCGTTTCCTTCCTCATGTTGGTGAAGTTCTCAGCAATGATTTGTTCAAGAACCCCTTCGACTCCTTTCTCTCTCTCTTCTTCCTCTGGGACTCCTATGATACGGATATTGTTTCTTTTGAGTGCATCGCTCAGCTCTCGAATTCTCCTTTCCTGTTCCTGGATCAGCTTCTCTCTCTTTTTATCTGCTTCCTCTTTTTCAATGATTTTGTCTTCTAAGGCACAAACTCTTTCCTCTACCTCTTCAATCTGTGCTGTGGCTGCTTCCAGTTTCCCCTGTATTTCTTCTAATTTCTTCTTTAATTCTTCCTGCCCGTTTTTAAGGTCCTTGAACTCTGCCGCGCGGGACCCCTTGCATTCTTCTAAGCTTTTTTCAAGGCCAGCGATTAGTTTTATGATTGTCATTCTATATTCATGTTCTGTTATGTCGCTTATATCTGTTTTCATTAATTCTTGAGCTGTCACTGCTTCTTGTAGATTCTTTTGAGGAGAATTCTTCCGTCTCGTCATTTTGGCTGGATGTGTTTTGGGTTGTTTCTTGAAGTTGTCCTGGTAGGAAAACAGACTGACAGACAAACAGAAAACAGAAATACTCAAACGTACTAACAAATGATACAGATAAGCGGTTCACAACAGCAAAAAGAATAAAAAAATACACTCTGAGGACAATGTCCTAAAATACCAGCTACACGGTAAGGACAGGGTGTGTGCTGTGCTAGTGGCAGAGCGTCTACAGAGAGAATAATGACAGTTCCGGGGGAAAGAAGGAAATGGTCTTTGCCAGGGTAGAGTGACTAAAGAGCTTAATCCGGACTGAGAGAAATCAGAATAAGGACGGTTACAAGGAAAAAGAAATGAAGACAGAAATTGCTCGGGTGAGATTATGTGGCCTGGTTATTCCAGAGAGAGAATAAGGGAAGTACAGAAGGAGATGAAAAACATGCCTTTAGAGAGTGGAATAAGATTTTGTTTAAGTCAGCCAGGCCTCTGGATAGTCAGCTCAGGGGTGGGGATCAGTAAGAAGAATAACGGGGAGCATCTATTTTAAAAAGAAATGACCTGGAGTTACTCCAGGCAGCGGTCTGGACTTGGCCTCTGTAGCTCCCGCAGAGAAGTGTCACTCCTGTGCAGATGGGCATGGTTTAGTGTAGGCGGGAGTTCTCCACTGAGGCAGGGATGGCTCTGGGAGTGACTTCCTGGGGCTGGTGCTTGTGGGCCCGTAAGACAACAATGGCGTCCCTTCCGTCCTTTGTTCCCAGTCCCAGGGCTTCCACTCGCCCCCTTGTTTGTGTCCTTACTCCGCTATGGGCACCAGCGCAGTGCGGTCCACTGGAAGGTGGGCGCCTGCCTGCTTGCCACCCCCCAACCTTCTACAAATGTGTCAGGGTTAGAGGTGCTCCACAGGCGACTGAGGGCACCCCCGGCAGCCGGTCGCGCTGAGGGCTCCCCGCTCGCCTGGCCCGGGCGACTTGTGCGCACTCCCCACTCAGGCGACCACGGTAGCGGCCGTCCCAGCGTTTGATCGCACCCCACAGGGCCCTCCGCGGCGACTAGCGCCTGATCCGGGCTCCGGCGGCGGGCAGGGCAATGGTCCCCAGGTCACCGGCTCTCCAGGGGATGGTGGCGCGACATGGCGCACAATCCCTGTTGAGGTGGTCCCAGCGATGCAGCGGTCGCAGCAGTTTTTCGCTTTCCACCGGGCACCCCAGCAGCGACTAGCGCGCACTCCCCGTTCCGCCAGCAGCAGCGTGGCGGTCCAGCTGTTTTTTGCTCCCCACCGAGTGCCGCGGCGACTAGCGCGCACTCCCCGCTCCCGGCAGCAGCCCGCGATCCCGCAGTTGTTCGCTCAGGGGGCCGGAGGCAGCAGCGGTGCCTGGCGTGCACTCCCCGCTCCAGCGATAGCAGCGGCAGAGGTCCCGCTATTGCTCCCTCCTCACGCTGCTGGCGGCTAAGCAACTCTGGGCCGGGCGGGCTGACTGTGCCTCCGTCCGCGGTCCAGCACAAGGAGAGTTCTGCTGGGTTCTGCTGTTAGACACAGAGCTTCTCCTCCTAAGCCCTGTCTTTAGGGGCTGGATGTTGGTGGACTCCCCCTCTCTGTAGCTCTCCTTCGGATGTTGGGGACTTTCCCAGCTGTCCCCGGCTCACCCTCCCCCCAGCTTAGTTTCCCGAGTTCGTTTTGTCCGTTCTCGGTTAGACTCATGGTCTTAGGGCGTTGTCTATGTTTCTTGCGTTCCTTGTAAGCTGCTACACCTTTTCTGCCAGGTTCTTGGAGTTGAGAATCTCTCTGTTTCGGTCCCTCTCAATTCAAAAAAACAAGGGAAACTTTGGTCCTCCCTACTCCTCCGCCATCTTGGTCCTCTCGTCCAATCTTTATTTTCAAAAGAATCTCTTCCTCCAGAGACAAGGAATCCCCAGTACTTCCCCAATCACCTCCTCTAGCCTTGCCTGAGATCCAGCCTCAACCCCAGCCCCAACCCCAGACCCTACCTCTCAACTCCAGCCTGAGGCTTCAATCCCCACTCCCAATCCTGCCATCTTGTCCTCTACCCGAGATTAAGATCTCTAATTAACTTTAATTAACTACCAATGCAAAGAGAAGATGGTTTTCATTGCTGAGATCCTTCCATTTGAGAGGCTGTCCCATTGTATTTCTTGTATTCAGGCTACCTGCTAAGAACTGAAAGGAAATGTGGTTGTGGATGGATAGTTTGTAAAGACAAGATTATATTTATCAGGTTTTTGTAGAAACACAAGAAGTGCCTAATTTGATTATGATTTTCTGGAGATAGAAGAATAAAGTTGTACATCAAACTATGCCCTTCTGTTTGCCTTAATAAATGTTGGGGCTAAAGTTGAACACAGCCTCTGGGTCCAGCATCAATTAAAACTAGGGATGGAAATTAGGGGTGGTGGGTATGGATAATTTCACAGAATTTAAACATGTATTCATGGTGTTGCCTTAACTATTAATGTTTTCTTATGAATTACCAAGTCAAGACTGAGGGGTCAAAGTGGAGAAAAGATTCACAGCAGGATAGGAAACCGGGTCACCATGGTTTTCCTACTATCGTGGTTTTCTAACTGACATACTTGAGGCCTGCACCGTTTCTGACATAGCACAGGCTGAGGTGAAAATATTTTTTTACCTATTTTCAGGTTCTGGGATTTTTATTGTCTTATGACCATGGCAGATAGAGAAAATCTATAGTTTTCACCATTATGAAATCATTTGGTTATGTCATCTAATATCAGGGACTTCAATTTTATTTCTTTTCTCTTAGAAAATATTTTGGTTCAGTTTTCAACCTACACTTGTGGTTTCCCTGATAGCTATAGACTGATGGATTTGCTTACCTGTACCCTACAAGTGTCAAACTAGTCTTATAGTAGAAGGCACTAATACTTATAAATTTTAAATAGAATTTAATGTAAGGGTTCTTGTTACCCACAATCTCCAGGATATTGAAACAGCAAAGGGAGTGAGTTAGTTGTTTTGACTCAAGACATAGAAGAATCTTTTCTCTAGGAGACAGTACAGCACTATGAGCTTGCCTGCAGAGGCTGCCTTTCTATCAGGACTGAATACCGACCTGGGGTAAATGTCACTTCTCCAGGAAGAAGAAACAGATTAAAGAGATTCATGCAAGAAATCAGTCTCTAAGCAAATCACAGGAGAATATGAGTTATCCAGCTAGAGAAAATCAAGGACTTGGTCTAAAGATCTGGCACACATGAAAACTAGACACTACATAGCAGTGGGTGTGGGATTGGACATAAAAGGATACATCCCAAGCAGAACCACAGAAGGTCATGAAAAATTCCTCTGGAGGCAGTAAGAACACTGAATCAACAGAGAATTTTATTTTTCTGATTTATAGTGAATGGGGATAGAGGTTCCAAAAATGGGATGGCTACCACTAAGATCAACGGAATTAAAAAAAAACAAAACAAAAAAAAAACAAAACAAGACTCAGCTCTCCTACATTTAGAGAGCACAAAGGCATTTTGGGGTGGAAATCTGGGTTCTTCAAATGTATTTGTGATCACTTATTATGTCAATATTTACATACAAGTTTATGTTATAATACAACACTTGGTGTTACAATATCTTAGGATAGAAGTACCTCTCTTTTCATTAATTTCTAATGTGAAACGTTGTATCTGCAAATATTGGACTTGATTGTAATATAAAATCCAGATATTTCTACCTCCCATGGGAACAAGAGAAAGGGACACAAATCTTTAGATGGTTTGACAGTTTCTGGGCTTCTTAAAAAGACGTGTAGAATTCAAGGATATTGTTTGTTATATATGTCCATGGTGTAAATTAAAGAGCTTGGCACAAGGTTTATCTTACTTAAATTTAATATATATCTATATCTATATCTATATAGATATAGATATAGATATAGATATAGATATGATATATATGCTTGGGTAGGAAATACAACTTATCTTGCATATATGATTTGGAAAAATCAATGAAGAGCTATCAGAAAACCTCATCTACAAGGTAAAGGAGATTGTAAAGTACAATATAAAAACCGTGTCAACAAATTAGCCATTTTTGAAACTCAAAACAATTTCAAGCACAAGCACAACGCCAGAATTTAGTGTCAAGAGCTTCAAGATAGGAAATGCATTCTTCTAAGGACTCTGGGGTAAAATGGCAGAATAGTGGAAGGTGTTTTCTATTTAGTGGTAGAATTACTCTGCATAAAGTGCAAGTGAGTCAGAGATAAACTGAGATGATCCTGAGTTATGGCATATTTTTATTGAAGAAGCAAAGTGGCAAGAGGCTCTCAAATTCAAAGCTGTCGGTAAGGGTTTACCCAAGGTTTAGGGAATGTTTGTAGGACTTCTAGAAGTGGATGTCTAACCCTAGATTACTTCAGGAGTTACAATAGAGTGAAAGATCCTTGCTTAAAAGGCAAAACTTAATGAGTGGATGAATATAATTGGTCACATTCATGCTTCTTATTGCCTGGTTAAATACCTTCAGTGCAGTTACACTCGTTTGCACACAATAGACACTTGTGATAAGGAACTCCAGCAAACTTCCCCAAAGAAGCAGATTTTCTCTTTACACTAGAAGGAATCTGAGAAGGAGGCAAGTATCCTCTCCTTGACTCGGCAGAAATATTACCAGAGGATGTGTGGATCAAAGTGTCTGGTTACAAACACATTGACTCAAAGAGGTATTGAAAGCTTTCAGGCAAGTGTCTTTGCAGTTTCCCCCCTTGAATATATGAGGAATTATAAAAGAACACACCCTTTATTCTCTAAACATGGATTCGGGGTTACTTATGCATAGTAGAATTGTACTAAGTAGGAGGCAGGAGCAATTGCACGCAGTTCAGGGAGTTCTGGAGGGAAAAAAAAAAGGTTACTTCCTTTTGGAGGAAGGCGAATATCATTGGTTCCTTCATAATATTGGGTTAGTTTCTCTTAAGTCCAATGTAAGAGAGATGATGCAAAAACTCATCATCTGAGCTCTGAGCCGTGCAGCCTGAATACAAGGCCGTAAATTGTTTATAGAGACAAATACTGTTTCAGGCTCAGTTCGTGGTTGAATTACAGTCCTTCCTTACACTTTCACTCTTGCAGTACAGTTTCTGTTGTTGTCGCTACTGTTTTTTTGTTGTGTGTGTGTGTGTGTGTGTGTGTGTGTGTGTGTAACATATCTGAGCAGGAGTGAGATCTAAGGGAATAAATTATGCAGGGATTAAGAGTGAGCAAGACCACATGTGACCGAGGTATTCCCAGAATGAGCAGCAGTGAGGTGCAGAAAACCTAGACCGATGGCAGTCTGGTTAGATAATTTCTGATTCTTTTTATGTCCTTCAGAGATTTACAAGATAGATTGTTACATTCATCACATAGAACATACTCTAATCCCTATTCTTTCTTCTCTTCAAAGTAATTATATTGACAAAGAAAAGATGAAAATGAATTTTCACTACTACCCAAAAATGATGGGGCACGCTGATTAGATTTGTTACAACTATTTATTTTCTTGGCTTTAAATCATAGCATCTGTATAGATTTAGTCACTCTATCCATCTACGCCAATACTTTAGACCAGTGATGGAAAAATAATAAAATTTCTGTGGGAGTTTTCATCGCAGTGACTCACCTGTGACGAGCATTTCAAACTGTGCTTCATTGTAGAGTGTGGAGCTTTTAAAGGAACACCCATACTCCCCTCCATCTGAAGGTTTGATGGGATGGATCCTTAGAGCAACAAGCCCTTTGGTAATATTCTCCCTCAGGAACTCTGTCCTCCCTTGGTACTCTGGCATCTGGTGCTCCAAAAGATCCTGGGAACTCCTATATTGATGCACCAGGCCTAAAAGATCATCTCGGTACCATGTCACTTCCATGTCTTGAGCGTTCATTGATGGGCTGAGGTGACAGGACAGCACAGCCTCCTCCCCAACCAAGGCAATGACTGGTGCTCTTGGTCCAATCACGTGGAATTGTCCTGGAAGGAATTTTTAAAACAATGGAATCATCACTGAGACGGTGACACCATGGTCATGACCATTTATTCAGTAAAGTTTAGACAGTTCAATTAACATTAGCAAGTGTAGCAAATTAATTAACAGATGTAAAATAAAGATTCCCAAATACACTGTTAGCATAAGGGATAAAAGAGGACGTGATGCCAATGTGCAACAATCATATTCTCTTAACAAGAATTTCATCGTGTTTTCCTTTTTCCTAGGATTGAAATTCAAATTCTATAAATCTCATTGTTTATGTCATAAAAACTCCATGTGTTACAGATTTAACGTTTAACAGATGAGAATATTGGTCTATAATTAATAACTGAGATGGTAAATATTTAATAACTGAATCAGTGATTAATGAATTGAGTGAGTGAATGTTAAATTGCCACTGAATATTTAATTACAAAGGAATGATTTAAGAATGCTAATAGTAACATCCACATGTCTCTTTGCTTAAAATATGTACTGTATGATGTAATAATTAAATATAATATGAAAATTAAGTGTTTGCATTGAGAGTAAATAGAACAATATTTATAACATTCCCTATTTTAGAATATAAGTATGAGATCTGTGTACAACATAAATTTCTAGAAAATTACACCAATTAAAAAAAATTTGAGGGAGTTAAGATGGCAGAGAAGTAGGGGTGCTGGGATTTTCCTCAACCCTCAAACACAGCTATATTGAGATCAGATCATGCGGAACACCCAGGGAATGGATCTGCAGAGTGGCCAGAGGATATCCCCAGTTGGAGGGAGACAGTTTGGCAGGATTGAAGTGTGTATGTGAATTGGGGGAGATAAAACAGCAGAGCCACAGGGGGAAGAGGACACTTTCAGTGTAGAGACAAAAAGGAGAGAAAGAGCTCTGGGAAAAGTCAGCACCGAGTTAGCACATGAGGAAGACCCCTCTGGACTACACACTAGGGAATAAGAAATACGGAGAGTGCCAGATTCTATTTTGCAAACAGCCTTAGGAGTTGAAAACTCAGAGGTTTCAAAAGTGCATGACTGTCTCCAGACAGAAGCTGGGAGCCCTGGTGTGCACTCAGGGGGTGGGGGTAGCTGAGACCAGAGCGCCAGCACAGATCTCAGGGGCCCGGTGGAGGAGGATAGACCCCCTCCTTGAGTACTGCAAGAAGAGGGTTTATAGCCTCCCCAAGACAAAAGACCCTGCAGGTGCCAGCCAAAGGCCTTTCATCAGCAGAGTGGGGTGGCTCTACAGCAGAGCAGAGTCCATGCAGTGTGGGTTGTTTAAGGACTTTGGGATTTGAATCCCAGCCAAGCACCTAGAAGCCATAGGAGAAGTGAGCAGCAGGGCAAACTGTCTTCCCTAACTGCTCCGTGAGGGCCGCCTGAACAGAATGGTGTGAACACCAAGTCTGGGGAGGAGAGATTGGGTTGTTGATACTTTTCTCTCCGTCACAAACACTGTGGGACTTTGGAGAACAGTACAGCACCCCCTTCTCCCTCCATCTCCTATAGGACTGACTGCCTACACCAAACCCTGCCCCTCAGTGCCTGGCAACTGCTTACCTTCTGGAGCAAGACTGACACTAATCCAACCAGTGGGTCTCTTCCAGAAGAACACAGCCACCTGTTCCAGGCTCCAACTGACAACTGTTTTTGTTGTTGTTGTTTTTGTTCTTGTTGTTGTTTCTTTTTCTTTTTCTTTTGTTTTGTTTTCTTTTCTTTCCGATTCTTTTCAATTCTAGTTCAGTTTCGTGTGTGTGTGTATTATATCAGATCATGTATTTTTTATTCTCTTACTTTTCCACCTTTTCTCTTTCTTCTTTATTTCCCACTGTCTTTTTCTGGATTTAGTTTTTTGGTTTTTTATTCTCTGGTATTATTTTTCCCCTTACATTTTTTTCTTTTTATGGTATCAGGTTTTGCACACATTTTCCTTTTTTTCCAAGTTTACTTACACAAAAATCAGGCTGCACCTGGTCGAAGGTCCAAACAATCTATGACTACAAGCAAGGAGGAGCTCTGCAGATGACTGACCACTGGGATAGAACAGCCAATATGCAACAACAAAGTACACACAACATTTGCAAAAATTATCAACTAGATACTAGCAAATCAAATTTAACAATATATCGAAAGTATTATTTGCCATTATCAAGTCGGATTCATTTCTGGGATGCAGGCATGGTTTAATTTCTGCAAATCAGTCAATGTGATCTATCCTGTCGATAGATTCAGAAAAAAAGAATGTGACAAAATACTGCATCCTTTCTTAAAAAAGAAAGAAAGAAAGAAGGAAGAAAAGAAGAAAGAAAGAAAGAAAGAAAGAAAGAAAGAAAGAAAGAAAGAAAAAGAAAGAAAGAAAGAAAGACTCAAGAAAATCTGGATAGAAAGAACTTTCCTTAAAATATTATAAGCTGTATAAGAAAGGGCCACAGCTAATATCATCTTCAGTAGGGAAAAACTGAAAGCTTTTGCCCCAAGATCAGGACCCCAATAGGGATGTCCACTCTCACCACTTCTCATATCTTCAACATAGTGTTGGAAGTCCTAAATTCAACAATCAGATAACAAAATGAAACAACGTGAAATAAAAGGCATCCAAACTAGTTAAGTAGAATTCAAACTTTTACTCTTTGCAGATGATAAGATACTCTACATGGAAAACCCAAAGACTCCATCAAAAAACTTCTACAACTGTTACATGAATTCAGCAAAGTCACAGGGTATAAAATCAATGTAAAGAAATTGGATGCATTTCTATACACCAATAATGAGGCAATAGAAAGAGATATCAAGGAATCTATCACAATTATAAAAGAGAACTAGCATAAGATCCAGTCATTGTTTTCCTAGGTATTTACACATGCACTCGAATGTTTATAGCAGCGCTATCATCAAGATTCAAATTATGTAAAGAACCCAAATATCCATTAACTGATGAATGGATAAAAAAGAAGTGGAATATACACACAATGGAATACTCTTCAGTGATCAAAAGTAAGAAAATCTTGCCATTTGCAACTACATGGGTGGAAATAGAATTATTATGCTAAGTGAAATAAGCCAATCAGAGAAATACAATTACCATATGATTTCACTCATATGTGGAATTTGATAAACTCCGAAGATGAATATATGGGAAGGGAAGGAAAAAATAAGATAAAAATAGAGATGGGGCAAACCACAAGAGACTCTTAAATACAGAGAACAAACTGAGAATTGGTGGAGTGGGGGCCTTGGTTAAAGGGGTGATGGGATTAAGGAGTGCACTTTCAAGGATGAGCACTGGGTGTCATAGGTAAGAGATATATCACTGGGTTCTATTCCTGAAGCCACGAGTGCACTGCATGTTAGCTAAATTGAAAATAAATTTTAAAAATAATGAATACATATGTATGTGTATAGGTAGATAGAAAGATAGATAGATGATAGATAGATAGATAGATAGATAGACAGATAGATAGATAGATAGATTTAACTTGGCTTATATCTTTAAAATGTTGCAAAGTGTTTTGTTCCAGTATTGAAATTCAAATTTATGTATTTTTAATCTTTATTTATTTATTCTTGAGACAGAGTGGGAAGGGGCAAAGAAAGAGGGAGAGTTTCCGAAGAAGACTCCATGCTGTCAGCACAGAGCCTGATGTGGGGATCTTAAATCCCAAACCATGAGATCATAACATTAGTGGAAGTTAAGAGTGGAATGCTTAATGGACTGAACCACCCAGGCACCCCTCACACATTCTTTCTTAAGGATGTAGCAGCTCTCATTTTGAAATGTAAACATCAAAAATGATAGCACCCTTGCTCCGTGTCGCCTAGGCATGCATGGCTCCAAGTTCTAACTTCTCACATGTCATAAATATAAGGGACGTTGTATTTTTCCTTTGGATAGAACCCATTAAGTAACACAGATAACCACCCAAATAATTAGTGAATTTAAATCAAAAGGTACTGTCAAATTGTTTTATTTAACGACATGTTTTTATCATATATTTTGAGGTGTGCATATAATGGATTAATCCAGCTTGGTTGGAATAGTGTGTGAGGTTTGTCTCTTGAAACCTTACTGATTAATTGTTTATGCCAATTTCATTACAGATTGCTTACATGGTCACTGCATACTGGTTTGTTATTTATTATGATTGTTTAAGTTTATTTGATTATTTTGAGAGAAATAGAACACGATCGGGTGAGAGGCAGTGAGAGAGACCCGAAGCAGGCTCTGCTCTGTCAGGGCAGAACCCAGTGAGAAGCAGATGTCAGCAACCATGAGATCATGACCTGAGTCAAGATCAAGAGTTGAATGCTTAACCAACTGAGCCACCTAGGTTCCTGTAGTGCTTATAGTTAATAAAAACATTCGTTTCTTTTTTTTTTATTTAATGAGGAATAACTGAAATACTATGTTGTATTAATTTCAGATGTACATCTTTGTGATTTGATATATATACACACTAATAAAAAGTTCACCAAAATGTGTTCTTGCCATCACCAAATAATATTGTTAAATATTATTGGCTATATTCCTTATGGTATAAATTATATCCAGATGTCTTCTTTTATAACCGAAAGATGGTGCCTCTCAATCCTCTTCATTTCTCATCCATCCGAACATCCCATATCCATCAACAATCATTAGTTTGTTCTCTGTAACTAGGAGTTTGTTTCTTGATTGTTTGTTCATTTGTTTTGTTTTGTTTTGTTTTTGTTTTTTGTTTCCTAGATTCCACTTATAACTTCTATCATATGTCATTTGTCTTTTTCTGCCTCATTTATATCACTTAGAATAATAACATCTGGCTCCATCCATATCGTGATAAGTTTCAAGATTTTATTCTTTCTTATGTCTGAGTATTATCCCTTTGTGTGTGTGTGTGTGTGTGTGTGTGTGTGTGTGTGTGTGTGTGTATAACTTCTTTCTTTATCCATTTATCCATTAACAGACATAAAATGTTTCCAAATCTTGGTGATTGTAGAAGAAAAATGCTGCAACTAATAGAAGAGTACATACGTTTTTTCAATAAGTGCTTTTGTTTATCAAATACTTAGAAGTATACTACCGAATCATATGGGAGTTCTATTTATTTAACATTCTGAAGAGCATCCACACCCTTCTCCACAGTTGCTCCGCCATTCACATCGCCACCTGCAGTGCATGAGGGTTTCCTGTTCTCCACGTCTTCACCACACTTGTTATTTCTTGTCTTTTTCATACTAGCCATTTTGACAGTTGTGAGCTAGTATATCGTTGTGGTTTTGATTTGCATTTCCGTGATTGTGAGTGATTTTCAGCAGCTTTTCTTGTGCCTATTGGGCATCTGTAATGTATTCTTTGGAAATGTCTGTCTAGGTCCTCTGCACACTTTGTAATTCATACATTTCCAATGTGTTGAGTTGTAGGAGATTTTCATATATTTCGATATTACCCCTTATGGGATATACCATTTGAGAGTATATTCAACTCAGGAGGTTGCCTCTTTGTTGTATTGATTGTTTATTTTTCTTTACAAAGCCTTCTTAATTTAATGTAGTCTCTTTTTTGTTTGTTTTTGTTTTCCTTGTCTGAGAAGACAGATCCAAAAATATCATTAAGACTGATATTAAAATGCTTATTACTTACATTTTTCCAAGAGTTTTATCATTTCCGTATTATATTTAAGTGTATAAAATAATTTGAGTTTATTATTGTATATGTGCATAAGACACTTTTTCCCTAGTCTATATGCTTGCATCACCTATGTAGAATAATTGTCCATATAAATTTGAGTTTATTTTCTGGCTCTCTTATCTATATATCTAGAGGGGAAAGGAAAAAAAAGCCACAGGTATGGAGGGAGACAAAACATGACACTCTTAAATACTAAGAACAAACTGAAGTTTGATGGGAGCTATGGGAGAGGGGAGAGTGGGTGACGGGCATTGAGAAGGGCACTTGTTGGGATGAGCACTGGGTGTTTTATGGGAACCATTTGACAATAATTATAAAAAAATAAAAATATTTTAATTTTAATTTTTAAAGTTTCTTTATTTTTGATAGAGAGAGAAAGAGCAGGGGAAAGGCAGAAGGAAAGGGAGACAGAGGATCCAAAATGGGCTCTGCACTGACAGTGGAGAGCCCTATGTAGGGCTCGAGCTCATGACCCCTGAAAGCATTTCCTGAGCTGTAGACAGAAAACTTTTTTTTTCTTTTCTTTTCCCTTTTATTTTTATTTATTTATTTATTTATTTTTATTTTAGAGAGAATGAGAGAATACAAACAGGGGACAGAGGCAGAAGGAGAGCAAGAGAGAATCTTCTCAAGCAGGCACTACACTCACTGCAGAGCCCTGTGCTAGGTTCCATCTCTTTACCTGGAATTATGACCTGAGCTGAATTCAAGAGTCAGATGCACAACCTACTGAGCCACTCAGGCATCTGTCTCTGTACATTTTTTTTTTTAAGTTTAGTTATTTTGAGAGAGACAAAGCACAAGTAGGGGAGGGGCAGAGAAAGAGTGGTAGAAATAGAATCCCAAGCAGACTACTTGCTGCCAGCACAGAGCCTGCCACAGGGCTCAAACTCACAAAATTGTGAGATCATGACCTGAACTGAAACCAAGAGTCTGACACTTAACTGACCAAGCCACACAGTCAACCCGGTATCTGTTTTTATACCAATATTATACCTTTTAAATTAATATAGCTTTTTAATATAGTTTGTAATCAGAAAACACAAGAGCTTTGGTTTTTCTCTCATTTATTTGGGGGTAGGTTCTTTGGGGCCTTTTGTGATTTTATACCAATTTTAGTATAATTTCTTATAGTTTTGTGAAAAAATTCCTTTGGAATTTTAATAGGGATTATAATGAATTTGTAGATTAATTTGGGTAGTATCGAATTTGGACAATGTCTTAACAGTTTTCAGAGAACAGGTCTTTTACCTTCTTGATTAAATTTATTTCTGGGCATTTTATTCTTTTTGATGCAATTGTAAATAGGATTATTTACTGAATTTTTCTTTCTGATAAGTCAGTTTTAGTGTATAGATATGCGATGTATTTCTGTATACCTATAATTTTTCTGGATGTAGTCCCTATTGGTTTTCAAATACAGACTATTGGGTATTGGGAGGTTTATCGGTCCTGTGCAGAATGTAAGGGTTAGGGTGTCTACTATAGAGTTCAAAATTCTTGCCTCTCTTGGAGCTTTCTTATATTTGAGACACATTCTGACTATGTAATACCATGCCGGGAGTGTTTTAGTTTCCTTCTCTCTCTTCTCTCTCTCTCTCGCAGCCTGTGAGTTTGAACCCTGCATTAGCTCTGTACAGAGACCTCAGAGTTTGGAGCCTGCTTTGGCTTCTGTGTCTCCCTCTCTCTTTCTGCACCTCCCCCACTCATACTCTGTCTCTCTCGGTCTCTATATCAGAAATAAATAAAACATTAAAAAATTTTTAAATATTTGCATGAATAAAAATAAAATAGTTAATAGTTATCAAAAACTATTAAAATAAATAAAAATATATATTTCTATATTATATAAATTTTATATATTATAAAATATAAATATTTATATATTATTTAAATATATATAAGCTTATATTTGTATTTTATACAAATATGTAAAAAATATTCACTTGGACTCAGTGTGATTATTCAATGTTATTACTTCAGAAAAAGAACTGGAAGATATAATATCCTGTTTTAATGCAAGTAGCTATGAACATATTTTCCTGTATGACCACCTTTTTCATAAAAAGTTTGTATTCTTGGGGTGCCTGGGAGGCTCAGTCAGTTAGGCAGCCAACTCTTAGTTTCAGCACAAGTCATGATTTATGGGATAATGGGATCCAGCTTCATGTCAGGCTCTGTACTGACAGCATGGGGCCTGCTTGGAATTCTCTGTCTCCCTCTTTCTTTGCTCCTGCCCTTCTCACATTGCCTCTCCCTCTCTCTCAAAATAAAAGAATGAACAGTTTTTTAAAAAGCATTTTGTGTTCCACAGAATCTTCAGTGAATGTATTCATTATTTTCCATATCAATAGAAGACTTAACAATTTAAAAATAAGCCTATATGCTCAAAGAACTCTGAAAAACCACTTATTAAAACCAATGACATAATTGGTTGCTAAATCAAGAATTAAAAAACCTAAAACATGGAAAATTTCCTCAGACAACCAATCTTTCCCATCACTTGAATGTTAGAGTTCCAAAGGTTAGATCTCTGTTATATCTATCTATCTATATCTATCATCTATCTATCTATCTATCATCTATTTATCTATCTATCTATCACCTATCATCTGTATTATAATATATAAAATAATTATATATGTGTGTATGTGTATACTGCACAATGTTATTCCTACCACCCAACAAGTCAGGAGATGATTTAATGAAATCTACTTGGAAATATACCTGGCCAAGCTTCAATAACAATATTTGTTCTGGTGGAGCCAAGATGGCAGAATAGATGGAAACTTTTTTTCTATCTCACGTACATGAAATACAGTGTGATCAACACTAAACCATCCTGCACACCTAGAAAATGGATTTGAGGAATAACACAATAATCTTCACATTCTGAACCACAAAATTCAGCTGGTATGTGGCACAGAGAGGCAAACTGGGGAACAGAGGAGCCACGGAGGGCAGAGAGGTGTGTTGATTTGCAGAGAGAAGATGGAGATGGGGGAGAGCATGGGAAAAGCACACCCCACAAAATTAGCTGGAGAGAAAATGGAAAAGTGGAAACAATTAGAGGGACTGAACTAAAAAGAGAGAAAGGAGAAAGGAGAAGGTTTAAATTCCATTAAAACTCTATAAAAAAGGGGAAGCACCGACTCTGAAACTCTGCAGTTCAAAATACCTGGTGGTTCTCTGGTGGGAAGGGCAAATTCCCAGGAGAAGAGGGATCCAGGAGGTCCTCGAAACATGCATGATTTCCATTAACATGGAAACGCTGCTGTTACACAATAGCGTAAACTTTGTCTGGCATGGGCTTTCACCCAGGCACAAGTGTCTGGACACCAGCAGTAGCAAGGTCCCAGAACCATTTCTGGATGTGGCCAGCATCCGGCCATTGTTCAGGGAGACCCTCACCCAGGGGATCTGAGTGGGACAAAACCACAGTCCTCAGAAGTGAGGGGTCAGCAAACACAGCCGCTCCTCAGATGAAACTCAGGAAGAAGGTGGGGCCGGGCAACCTGACAGTGAAGTCAAATACAGAGTAAAAGCGGGGAGTGTCGGAAACCAGAGATAAAAAAAAAAAAAATGGTGCACGATTCCTGGTCAGGGAGGACACAGAATTCCAATTCAGGGCTGGTGACTGGGTGAAGCCATTTTCACCCCACCCACGCATGGGCCCACACACTTATAAGTGCCACAATGATCCACCACAGTAAGTCAAGCAGGCCATGTAGTGAATGCAGTCGTGACACTAAGCCCTGACCAACTGGGCTAACTTTGCTCTTCAGGAACACCACAAATCTCTCCTCCTGCTTAGTTCATTTACTATAAAGTGCTTCATAGTTTGAGCTCTAGGTCAAAAGATGTAACATCAATCCTTTTTTAGACCGTTCGCTGGTTTAGCTATCCTATTTTCTTTTTCCTCTTTTCCTTTTTTTTCTTTTCTTCTTTCTTTTTGTTTTTTTTTTTCTTTTACATGAATACGGAAAGAGAAGAACATTATTTTTGTTTTCAATTTTTATTGAAAATATTTTCCTTTATTTTTTTCTACTAAATTTTTCACTTTTTTGTAAATATTTCAAATTCTATTATCCTTCCAACATTTGCTCTATTATTTTTTCTCCTAAATTTTTCACATTTTTGTACATTTTACAAATTCCATTATACTTCCATCATTTCATTGATTTTTGTGTGTGTTCTTTTTATTTTTTATTGTAATTGTTTCCCTTTTTTGTCTAATCAGTCAAGCACCTCTCCATTAATCTATTTAATCGAATTCATTTTCTCAATTTTCAAACTTTTTTCTTTTTTTTCTTTTTTTTCTTTTTCTTCTCTTTTTCCTTTTTGTATTTTAATTTATTATTTTATTTTTATTTTTATGTTTTTCCTCTAAGGAATCAAGCTCCTTGATTGAATATTGGAATAGCCAGGCCATAACACATCTATAATCTAACATCATTGATTTGATTTTGTATGTGTGTATGTTTGTGTGTGTGTTTAATTCTTTAATTTTTTTTTCCATTTTTCCTCCAATCATTCAAGTTCTTTTCAATAACCAAACCAAAACATCTCTAGGATCTAGCATTTTTCATTCGATTTTTGTGTATGTCTATCTGTGTATTGTTTTCTAATTTTAAAATTTTTCCCCTTTTCTCCAATCAATGAAGCTCCTTTTAATAATAAGACAAAAACACACCTAGGATTAGCATCATTTATATAATTTTTTTCTGTGTATGTGTGTGTTGTTTTTAATATTTTAATTAAATTTCACCTTTTTTCTCTAATCAACCAAGTTCATTTCAATAACAAGACCAAAACACATCTGTTATCTACATCATTTATTTGAATGAGTGTGTGATGTTTTTAATTTTTTAATTGTAATTTTCCCCTTTTTTTTGGTCTAATCAATCAAGCGGCTTTGACAAACAGACCAAAACACACCTACAATCTAGAAACATTTATTTTATTTCAATTTTTTCATTATTTTTTTACCTTATTAATTCCTTTTCTTCCTTCTAATGGTGAAACGAAGGAATTCACCACAAAATAAAGAGCAGGAAGAAACGAAAGCCAGAGATGTAACCAACACAGATACAGAAAGATGTCTGAACCAGGATATAGAATCATGATGATAAGAATACTAGCTGGGGTTGAAAATCGTTTAGAATTCCTCTTTACGGAGATAAAAGAAGTAAAACTAGTCAGGGTGAAATAAAAAATGCTGTAACTAAGTTGTAATCTCAAATGCATGCCAAGGCGGCAAGGATGGATGAGGCAGAGTAGAGAATCAGCGATATAGAGGACAACTTATGGAAAATAATGAAGCTGAAAAAAAGAGTGAGAGTAACGCAAAAGAGCACGACTTAAAAATAAAAGGAATCAGTGACTCATTATAAAAGAACTACTTCAGAAACATAGGGGCCCCAGAAGATGAAGAGAGAGAAGAAGGGGTAGAAGGATTATGTGAGCTAAACACAGCAGAAACTTTCCTAACCTGGGGAAAGACACAGACCTCAAAATATAGGAAGCACAGAGGACTCCCACAAGATTCAGCAAAAACTGTTATCAACAAGGTATATCATGGTAAAATTCATAAAATACTCAGGCAAAGAAAGAATCATGAAAGCAGCAAGATTTAAAAAAATGTACCTAACCTACAAAGGAAAACATATTAGGTTTGCAGCAGACTTATCCACAGAAACTTGGCAGGCCAGAAAGGAGTGGCAGGACATATTCAATGTGCTGAATCAGAAAAATCTGCAACCAATAACTCTGTATCCAGCAAGGCTGTCATTCAAAATAAAAGGAGAGATAAAAAGTTTCCCAGACAAACAAAAATTAAAGGAGTTCATGACCACTAAACCAGCCCTGCAAGAAATTTTAAGGGGGGACTCTCTAAAGGGAGAAAAGATGGGGGGAAACAAACAAACAAAAAAGATCAAAAGCAGCAAAGACTAGAAAGGACCAGAGAAAAATATCAGAAACTCCAACTCTACAAGAAACATAATGGCAATAAACTCACACCTTTCAGTACTCACTGTAAACATCAATGGACTAAATACTCCAATCAAAAGACATAGGGAAACAGAATGGATAAGAAAACACGATTCATCTACACGCTGGTTACAAGAGACAAATTTTAGACCTAAAGACACCTTCAGATTGAAAGTAAGGGGATGGAGAACCATCTATGATGCTAATGGTCACCCAAAGAAAGCAGGAATACCCATACTTATATCAAACAACCTAGTCTTTAAAATAAAAACTGTAACGAGGGATGAAGAAGGGAATTATATCATAATTAAGGGGTCTATCCACCAAGAAGACCTAACAATTGTAAACATTTATGCTCCAAATGTGGCAGCACCCAAATATATAAATCAATTAATCACAAACATAAAGAAACTCATTGATAATAATAACATAAGAGTAGGAGACTTAATGCCCCACATACAGCAATGGACAGATCATCTAAACAGAAAATCAACAAGGAAAAAATGGCTCTGAATGACACCCTAGACCAGATGGACTTAACAGATATATTTAGAACATTTCATCCTAAAGCAGTGGAATATATATATTCTTCTCTAGTGCACAGGGAACATTCTCCAAATAGACCACATACTGGGACACAAATCAGCCCTCAACAAATACAAAAAGATCGAGATGATACCATGCATATTTTCAGATCACAACGCTATGAAACTGGAAATCAATGACAAAAAAAATGGTAAAGATAACAAATACTTGGAGACAAAAGTATATCCTACTAAAGAATGAATGGGTTAGCCCAGAAATTAAGGAGGAACTTAAAAAATACATAGAAGCCAATGAAAATGATAACACCACACCCCAAAACCTCTGGAACACACCAAATTCATTCCTAAGAGGGAAGTATATAGAAATCCAGGCCTTCCTAACGAAGGAAAAAAGGTCTCAGATACACAATCTAAGTTTACACCTCAAAGAGATAGAAAAGGGGGGGGGTAATGAAACCCCAAACCAGCAGAAGACAGGAAAAAATAAAGATTAGAGCATGAGATGCCTGGGTGGCTCAGTTGGTTAAGTGGCCAACTTCAACTCAGGTCATGATCTCATGGTCTCTGAGTTCTAGCCCCGCATTGGGCTCTGCGCTGATGGCTCACAGCCTGGAGCCTGCTTCTGATTCTGTGTCTCCCTCTCTCTCTGCCCTTCCCCTACTCATGCTCTGTCTCTATGTCTCTCAAAAATAAATAAAGGTTAAAAAAACTTAAAAAAAAAAGATTAGAGCAGAAATCAATGCTATTGAAACCCAAAAAATAGTAGACTAGATCAATGAAAACAGAAGCTGGTTCTCTGAAAGAATTAATAAAATTATTAAACCACTAGCCACTTTGAAAAAAAGGAAAAAGGAAGCACACAAATAAATAAAACCAAGAACGAAAGAGAAGAGATCACAACCAACACAGAAGAAATAAAAACAATAATAAGAGAATATTATAAGCAATTATATGCCAGTAAAATACACAATCTGGAAGAAAAGTACAAATTCCTGGAAGCATATAAACTACCAAAACTGAAACAGGAAGAAATAGAAAAGTTGAACAGACCCTTAACCAGTAAAGAAACCGAATGTGTAATCAAAATTCTCCCAAAGCACAAGAGTCCAGGCCCAGTTGGCTTTCCAGGGGAATTCTACCAAACATATAAGGAAGAATTAACACCTATTCTCTGGAAGCTATTCCAAAAAATAGATATGGAAGGGAAGCTTCCAAACTCTTCTATGAAGCCAGCATTACCTTGATTCAAAAACCAGACAAAAATCCCACTAAAAAAGAGATCTGTAGATCAAGCTCCCTGATAAATATGGATGCAGAAATCCTCAACAAGGTATTAGCCAACCGGATCCAACAATACTTCAAAAATATTATTCACCACAACCAGGTGGGATTTATACCTGGGATGCATCACAGACTTCAAGCTGTATTACAAAGCTGTAATCCTCAAGACAGAATGGTAGTGGCACAAAAACAGACACTCAGATCTATGGTTCTCTATGGAGAACCCAGAAATAGACCCCCAAACGTATGGCCAACTCATCTCTGACAAAGCAGAAAAGAATATCCAATGGAGAGAAAGACAGTCTCTTCAGCAAGTGGTGCTGGGTAAACTGGACAGCAAACCACAGAAAAATGAACCTGTACCACTTTCATACACCATACACAAAAATACATTCAAAATGGATGAAACACCTCAATGTAAGACAGGAAGCCATCAAAATCCTCGAGGAGAAAGCAGGTAAGAAACTCTTTGACCTCGGACACAGCACCTTCTTACTCAACACATCTCCAGAGGCAAGGGATACAAAAGCAACAATGAACTAATGTCACCTCATAAAAATAAAAAGCTTCTGCACAGCAAAAGAAACAATCAGCAAAACTAAAAGTCAACTGACAGAATGGGAGAAGATATTTGCAAACAACATATCAGATAAAGGGTTAGTATCCAAAATCTATAAAGAATGTATCAAACTCAACACACAAAACACAAATAATCCAATGAAGAAATGGGTCAAAGACATGAACAGACACTTCTCCAAAGAACACATCCAGATGGCCGGTAGATGCATGAAATGATGCTCATCGTCACTCATCATCAGGGAAATACAAATCAAGACCACAATGAGATACTGCCTCACACCAGTTAGAATGGCTAACATTAGTGACTCAGGCGACAACAGATGTTGGCGAGGATGCAGAGAAAGAGGATCTCTTTTGCACTACTGCAGGTGGGAATGCAAACTGGTGCAGCCACTCTGGAAAACAGTGTGGAGGTTCCTCCAAAAATTAAAAATACAACTACCCTATGACCCAGCAATTGCACTACTAGGTATTTATACAAGGGCTACAAGGTGTGCTGTTGCAAAGGACACATGCACCACAATGTTTATAGCAGCTCTGTCAACAATAGCCAAAGTATGGAAATGGCGCAAATGTCCATCGATAGAGGAATGGATAAAGAAGATGTGGTATACACACACACACACACACACACACACACACACACACACACACACACGATGGAGCTTTACTCGGCATATATATATGGAGTATAAGTACTTGGCAGTCAAAAAGAACAAAATCTTCCCATTTACAACCACCTGGATGGAACTAGAGGGTACTATGCTAAGCAAAATTAGTCAGTCAGAAAAAGACAAATATATGACTTCTCTATGAGGACTTTAAGATACAAAGCAGATGAACATAAGGGAAGGGAAGCAAAAATAATATAAAAAAAGGGAGATCGACAAAAACATAAGAAACTTAAATAGGGAGAACAAATAGAGGGTTACAGGAGGGCTTGTCGGAAGGGGGATTAGTTAAATGGGTAAGGGATATTAAGGAATCTACTCTTGAACACATTGTTGCACTGTATGCTAACTAAATTGGATGTAAATTGTAAAATAATAATAATAATAATAATAATAATAATAATAATAATAATAAATATTTCTTCTTCCAATCAATAAGCATGAAATATTTTGTTTTTTTTTCCATGTTCTGTGTCAACTTCAATTACTTGCATTACTGTATCATAGTGTTCAGAATAAAAGACTTTTTTTTACCTCTAGTTAATTTTATCCTTAGATATCTTATGGGTTTTGGAACTATTGTAAATGGGATTGATTTCTTAATTTCTCTTTCTGCTGCTTCATTATTTGAGTGTACAAATGCAACAGACTCCTAAAACCTTTAGAATTTTCTGAGTGTTACAAATGTCTTGATATTTATAAAAAGCCCTTTTTACTATACCTGAGTTTGTGCTATTGAGGTGACTCAAGGTGGGACCACTAGATAGCTTCAGGGTAGCGATTCGTCCCAGAGGAACCAACCATGGGATCAGAGGATTAAAACTATGTACCTTAACCCCTCCACAACACATGAAGATCAGTGGGCTAGAGTGTTCAATTCCGATTTCCAATGATATAATCACTCAAGACTATATTTTGAAACTACCACAAACTTTCTAAAACAATGAGGCTAAGAGAACATCATATCAGTGTACATACTGAGGTCCTGGGAGAGTGGCCTGTCTAGAAAGGCATGAAAGCTTATCCATAATCTACCCTCTATCTTGTTCCACTTATCTTTCCATTTAGCTGTTCCTGCATGTAACCTTTGTAGTGAAAATGTGATTATACATACATTCTTTTCCTGAGTTCCATGAGTTGTTCTAGACAATCGCCACAAATGAGAGGAGTTTGGGGAACCCCCGAACTTTTAATCTCCCTAGCAGAATGTGAACAGCCTCAAGGTCACTTTGAGGCTGGTGTCTGTAGTGGGGATAGTCTCGTGAGACTAAGCCTTAATTTTGGGGATCGGCAGTTTGGGGTAATTAGTGTCAGAATTTTATTGAATTAGTAAACAATCCCCTGGCATTGGAAATTTGATTAGAAAAATGTGGTTTTAGAAGATAAAGGATAAAAGGCAGAAGTTATGGAACCTTTAATTGCTGGGTTAGAAGGCAATCGTATTATGGAATAGAAACTTTGTTGAGAACATTGACTAAAGGTAATATTATCAATGGAATGGGTAATGATAGATCCAACTTCTGGGAGTTGGTTCACTGGGCGCTTAAGGATGAGAAAACAAATTAGGAAAATCAGCAAAATATGTAATCCCTTTGTTTTTGCAATAGGTACTGCAATAAAAGAGAATGCTAGGTTAGAACTTGATGCTGGAATAAACTCAGAATTTAGTTAGTCTGATCTTTTATAATTAGCCTCGAACCCTACTCCAAACACAAAAATTATACTGGGACAAAAGGAATACCATGGACAATCCATGTGAGAAAGGATGGCAAAAATGGAAGCTATCAAAAACAGTAGTTATCGTGTGAAATTCTCTCATGTGCGTGAGTGTCATCTTGAAGAATCTTTTCTGAAATGGATGATGAAAATTTTCAATTGAGGGTAAGTTATTAGCTTGATATGAAATTTTGATGTGTTCAAGGTTCATGAAATCCAACCCTGTGTCAGCATCCATGCTATCAACAGGGATTCTCTCTCTCCTGCTCTCTTGGCCCTCCATCCCCGTTTCTTTCTCATAATAAATTAAGGAAGAGTCAAGTATTCATTTGGTTTATGAGACTTACAGCAAGTGTAACTGGCATAGGGGTATTATCCAAATATTCAGTTTTGAAAATACCTACAAATAAATAAAATAGCAAGCAGGCTAATATACAAACCATCAGAAGGCACAGAGAAACAACATAGAAAAGAACACCCAAACATAAAAAAAGACGATCACACTGGCAATTAGGAAAATGTGATATCACTTTGCATGCAAAAGTTTGGTTCTCCCCCCAAAAACTAAAAAAAAAAACCCACAAACATAGAAATTTGTGAGGTTGCGAAGCAACCGACATATTTCTGCACTGATGGTGAGAGTGTAGATTAATGCAGTGGCCCATGAAAGTTTTAGTGTAATTTTCAGGTTATGAACTCTTCTTGTGTATCTTATAAACCCTTTGCTACTAAGATCATTTACATGTCTCCTGTGTTTTTCCCGAGTCACTGGTCTCCTCTTTGTTTGCTTCCTCTTTTGTGTGTTGGATCAGGAATAGATTTTGAGAGGCCTGGAGGAATGCTGCCCGAGTTTTTTGTAGGTGGACTTTTCTCCCTCATTTATCTACCAGGTGAATGGCTGTGCTAATTGGACCCAATTCTCTGGTTCAGCTACCTCTGGACTGGGACTTTAAAGAATATTCCCAAACGATAGCCAAAACCTCATTTGTTACCGGGAGGTTCCCTGACTTCTCCAGCTTGATAAGGACTGCCTATTTTCATTTTATGTTGGAGGAAAGAAGTGTGTGTCTGTTCCTCTGTCTGAGCTGACCAGCTTTAGGACTAGGAGTCCTCTTTGTTTGCACTCTGGACTTCATCCTCCCCCAGCTTGCTGTTACTGCCTCACTTCTTCTTCCTCCACCTACCCCTCCTCCTGTTTCTATACCACCAGTGGCATGGCATGGATAACTGGCTCCTGTATCAGCCTCCATGCCTGAAGTACCAGTGGCTCCTGCTCCTCCTACTCTTGTTATCTAGGAGCAAAGAGCACCCCAAGCTCTTGCAATACCTTCTTATGAGGTTCAAGCCAGACACGTCCCTAATCAACACTAAAGGGCCCAAGGGTTCTCCTGGACTTAAACTGCCCACTTCCTATCCCCACAGGTGCCCAGGGCAACATGGACAGTGGGAAAAAGTGGATTGGCTCTTAAGTGGTCCTAGGTGCAACATATTCAGTATTCAAAATCATTTAAGTTTGTCAGTTTAATTAATGAAGACTTGTCTTTAGCGTTATCAGCATTAAATATAGCTTTTCTTCTACCAAGGTTTACTAAAGGTGAAATAAACTCATGTGATCTCTGTTGTAATTTGTCAGGAAAGAGATGACTTAAAATATGAGTTTCATCTCTCTCAAACTTTTCATGAGTAATTGTTAAAAAAACAAGTAGATTAAATAGATTGAAATGTTTATATATAATGTTTTCATAGGTTTCAAAATCTTTGGTCACCTCAAACTTTGAAGTTTTGATAAGTTAAATGATAAATTGGATTGAATTCATTGGATATCTAAGTTTTCTCAAAACAAAGTAAAATAGTGAAGCATTGATTGCTGGACATAGTTTTGTGCTTCTGGTTTCTTACTGCGGAGAAGCTGAAGATACTTGGGTCTGTTGGTAAATGTGTGTTATCTTTATTGAAAGGTCTTACTGTGGAAAAACATGTGTTTAGAATTAAACAATGTATTCATATACGATGTATTCATCTCTCAAGAATTCTGGTTTAGAAAGCAGTTCACAATTTTTACTACTTAATTTTGACTAGAGACTATAGTTTCTAAGAGTTAAAATTAGTCTAAATACAATTAAAACTGATGAAAATAAGGAAAGCAACCGTGTATACAAGAAAATATTTGTTTTTAATCAGAAAGGTGTAAGGAATGTGAATGAATATGGTTGAAGGAAAAACAAAGGAATTTTGTCCTAAAATGAGACACGTTGTTTCAAGAGAACAGGCTTAGGATAACATCTGAATGAAAAAGAAAGCTATAGAAGATTTGTGAAGGAGAATCCTTGGAAAAGAATGTTATATGTGGTTAGTAGAAAGTTTGAAATGAATGGAATTTGAAAGTACACTGTGTTAAGTTTGAAATTCTATTTTCCTCTTTGTTAAAAAGACAAAGTTTTTTTTTTTTCTATTTGCTCTTTATAAGAAAATGTAAAGAAAGTTTTTTTCCCTCTTTTTTCTGACCAGAAACCAGTGTTTTTCTCTATCTGCCCAGAAAACCATGGCTTTTACATTTTGTCTTTATCAGGACTTTGATTACTTAAGAAAGTTCCTGGTTGGGTCAGGAGATAGGACATGAGACTCTGAACTCAGGATTGTGAGTTCAGGAGCCACATTGGGTGTGGAGCCTATTAAGAGGAAACAGAAAAGAAAATGAAACTTAAAACTTCTCAATATTGAAGGAGCTAAGTATTGCTAAACAATATGTACTTTTCTGTGAAATGCCTTATGGTCACCTTGATTAAATATAAATATTACATTTATAATGATCTATAATACTCTTTATGCATGTTCTTTAAAACTTTATGTGGGTTTTAATAAGCTTTACAAGATTTAAATCGTGAATGAAATATTATTTTTTAATAATAATGCTTCTTTATTTGGTATGTGAAGTTAGTTGGACAACGTTGTCAAACCAATAATGAAAGTTTTAGGTTGTATTTTATGAGTAAACCTATAAGTAATCTAGAAGATATATGAAATCCATGAAGTTTATAATGTGTCCTCTTAGAAAGTCATTACTTGAATTATTGAAATGTTGTATGTCACGGAAATAATCAGATTTTCTTGTCAACTGCATCATAATATACTCTCATATCAGACCTTTACCCATATATGTTTCTGAGGGTGTGTGTTGTGCGTGTGTGTGTGTTTGATTTATACTTACTATTGAAAAATGTGTTTCATCTTCATGGAGATTCATAGAAAAGATTTTTGGAAAAATAATTTTTATGGTATTTTAAAAACATAAAACCTGCCTGGATAAGAATTTAACTAATGGGAAAGTTGCATTTAAAATGAACAAAATTAAATACATAAAACTAAATGTATTGAGGAAGATGGTAGAATATTCCTTTGTGAACTATTGGAAGCATTTAATATTTCTCCCTACCTGATATCTCCAAAATTCATATACTCTCAGGGAGTGTTCTTTCTTTCATGGCGTTTATAATTATTTGCATAAGTTCCATGAGAATCCGTCCTCCTTGTAACAGGTCACCATCGGAAACATTGGGTATATTACCAACACTTTGACTGGAATGTCATATTTGAAATAGGCATGCATAGACTCAGACAAGACCAGATAGCTTTAAGGAATTAAGGTTGACTTTTTGAGCCAATAAATCCCCTTGAGAATGTTGGCCTAATATCTTGCTTACAGACTTCCCAGCAGCCTTACCAGGTGAGTAGACAATGTCTCTTCCTGGAATGTGCAGGATTTCTGCATATATGGAAGAAATATATTTCCAGGATATATTGGAGATTTTTATAAGATGAATACATCCAAATCTACAGCTATTGCAGGAAGTCTGATGACAAATATTTGCTTGGCTCTGGCCTCAAGAGGCTATTGAATGTTCAATCTTAGAGATTCCTTATAAAAAGTTCCAGCAAGCAGATTTTAAAGGATCTATGTGATCAATCACTATTCTTGGTGAGCTTATGTACATAATTATGTCAATTCTGTTAAAACTGTATTTATTTTACAAACAAATTAGTCCTGGTTTGACTATATCTGGAAATAAAGGTGAATCTAGAGAGAAATTTTATGTTTCAATAACATATCCATTTGGATGTCAGATTCTAGTTTTGTTAATTATCTTTAAGAGTTGGTTATTTGCCTAAGATGGACAGCTTGAGGTAAACTTCAGAGAGATTGCCTCAAGAGCCTACATATAGACAATCTTCTTTCTTATTACTCTGTAGCTAATAAAAGGAGCCCCGTAGACACACGCTTATTAAATACCTGGATGACGAGTTGGACTCCCCAATAACTGTGTAACTCAGGTGTCACCTTAATCAATTCACGTGACTGGGATAAGAAAATAACTTCTTAAAACTTAGATCACATCCCACGGAGTGGGTTTATCTATGAACTGTGAATATAATGGATGGTCCCACCTTCCTTATAATTTGATAGGAGAATGAACTTGAGGATACCCTTATCTCTTAGGGCAAGTCATCTCCCACTTACAAATGATTCCTTGTAAGTATGATATAGTTAAGGCTATACATTAGACAAAAAGCATTCTTAATACGTTTATCCCTTAGAAATATTTATTCTGGGACCCACCTCTTTTAATGTAAAATTGCAAGTAGAGGCTTAACCAAGTATACGGTGGCCACTGTTAACCAAACCCAACACAAAGTCACCCCAATTCCAGTTACATAGGAATATTTATATTACTTAAATATAATATTTCTTGCTGATCTATGCTAAATATTACAGGGGATATTCCAGGACAGAGGAGGCCTTTCCTGTACCCTTGAATTATCAAAATTTTTACTGAGTATGCCAACCAACAGATAGGCTGTTTACCACAGAGTCCCCATCTACATGGTCCTTCCTATCAATACACTCAGGAAGGATTAAATCAGATATGGATGGATATATGAGGCTTACTCCCACAATAACACAACAAAGCCAAGAAACTCTTTTATGCTGGGAATGGACAAACCATACCCTTGATTAATTATGTTATAGTACTCAACAAAGGGATGTCTCCCCCGACATCCCGAGAAACCTGTGACCATACCATTATTTTAGCAGTATCCAATTGGTTTGCTACTTACCGGACAAGGTGACCAGAGACATCACATGGCTAGTACTAATGGAACACAATTGCTAAGTGGGCCAAATTAATGGTTCTGGCTTCCATCCAGCTGGATTAGAAGATGTACTCTAGGTTATTCCTGGATACGTGGTTGTTGTACTGAGACTATCACAATCCAGTTTATTTTCCTTTTTTTTATGGTCAAGAACAATTTTTTTAACTAATTTATTGTCAAATTGGTTTCCATACAACACCCAGTGCTCATCCCAACAAATGCCCTCCTCTGTGCCCGTCACCCACTCTCCCCCCTCCCACACCCCCCTCACTCTCAGTTTGTTCTTAGTCTTTGAGAGTCTCTTATGTTTTGTCTCCCTCCCTCTCTGTGTCTTTTTTCCTTTCCCCTCTTCTCCTCCCCCATGGATTTATGCTAAGTCTTTCAAAATCCACCTGTGTGTGGAAACATATGGTATCTGTCTTTCTCTGACCAACTTATTTCACTTAGCATAATACCCTCCAGTTCCATCCATATTACTACACATGGCCAGATTTCATTCTTTGACATTGTTGCATAGTATTCCATTTCTAAAACAATCATACATGAGATCAATGTTTCACTGGTATGGACATTTGACATGTATTTTTCTTGCATCAACAAGTTTAGAAGATGTCACATAGTACACAGAGGTCCTTGATGAATACAAAATTAAGGTCTTAAATAACTCAAAAACAGCTTTACGTTATTAAACACTAAGATAACTCAAATGCATAAACAAATTCTACACAATAGAATGGCAGTAGTTAACTTACATAACAGCAGGCCAAGGACCAACACATGCACTTTTTATAGCAGAGTGCTGCATATACATTACATACTATAACAAAATTATAACAAGATTACTTACTGAATCAAATAACCAAATCGGTGCTCTTAGAGACCCTACATTGTCACTTAAAGATTGACTGAGGTCATGGTTGGGAGGCAGACTCTGGTCCATGCTAAAAGGTCTTCTTATCAAACATTTTATTTTATTATAGTAATAATCCTGATATATTGTCCCCTTCACATTTTTTCTATCCTATGCTGAGATACATGCAAGAAGTTCCTGTGTCCTTTGAAAACTAATTTTAAAATTAGTCTCTCTATGAGAGACTCAAAAATAAATTTGAGATACTAGTGTCAAAATATAACTTACTATATCTGTGAAGTTTACTTTTTAAAATTAGTTTTATTGAGGTAAAATCGATATATAAAACTACACATTCTTAATATATATACAATTTGTGAATTTGGACTTTTTCTGTTTTGTTATGTTTCGTAAGATGATCAGTTAGGTGCAATCACCAAAGGGGAAACAGGAGACGGTCAGGAAAACAAAGCTTGTAATAGTCCATTGTAATAGGGTCCTGCGTGGTCATCAGGGTGAATTTGTTTCAAGTAAAAGGACATCCGTTGACTGGTCAAAGGACACAGGAACTTCTTGCATGTATCTCAACATAGGATAGAAAAAATGTGAAGGGGACAATGAGGAAGACACAAGGAAATGGAAAAACATCCCATGCTCATGGATTGGAAGAATAAATATCGTCAAAATGGCAATACTACCCAAAGCAATCTACACATTCAATGCAATCCCAATCAAAATTGCACCAGCATTCTTCTCAAAGCTAGAGCAAACAATCCTAAAATTTGTATGGAACCACAAAAGACCTCGAATAGCCAAAATAATACTGAAGAATAAAACCAAGGCGGGAGGCATCACAATCCCAGACTTTAACCTCTACTACAAAGCGGTGGTCATCAAGACTGTATGGTATTGGCACAAAAACAGACGCATAGACCAATGGAATAGAATAGAAAACTCAGAAATGGACCCGCAAGTATATGGCCAACTAATCTTTGACAAAGCGGGAAAATGTATCCAATGGAAAAAAGACAGCCTTTTTAACAAATGGTGCTGGGAGAATTGGACAGCAACATGCAAAAGAATGAAACTAGACCACTTTCTTACACCACTCACAAAAATAAATTCTAAATGGATAAAAGATCTGAATGTGAGACAGGAAACCGTCAAAATCCTAGAGGAGAAAACAGGAAAAAGCCTCTTTGACCTAAGATGCACAAATTTCTTACTCGACACGTCTCCAAAGGCAAGAGAATTAAAAGCAAAGATGAACTATTGGGACCTCATCAAGATAAAAAGCTTCTGCACGGCAAAAGAAACAACCAACAAAACGAATAGGCAACCAACGGAATGGGAAAAGATCATCGCAAATGACATATCGGATAAAGGACTAATATCTAAAATTTATAAAGAACTTACCAAACTCCAAACCCGAAAAACAAACAACCCAGTGAAGAAATGGGCGGAAGATATGAATAGACACTTCTCCAAAGGGGACATCCAGATGGCCAACAGACACATGAAACAATGCTCAATGTCACTCATCATCACGGAAATACAAATCAAAACTACACTGAGATACCACCTCACACCAGTCAGAGTGGCTAAAATGAACAAATCAGGAAACTATAGATGCTGGCGAGGATGTGGAGAAGTAGGCACCCTCCTACACTGTTGGTGGGAATGCAAACTGGTGCAGCCACTCTGGAAAACGGTGTGGAGGTTCCTCAAAAAAATGAAAATAGAGCTACCCTATGACCCAGCAATAGCCCTGCTAGGAATCAACCCAAGAGACACAGGAATGCTGATGCATAGGAGCACGTGTACCCCAATGTTCATAGCAGCACTTTCGACAATAGCCAAATCATGGAAAGAGACCAAGTGCCCATCAACTGACGAATGGATAAAGAAGTTATGGTACTTATATACAATGGACTACTACGTGGCAATGAGAAAAAATGAAATCTGGCCATGTGTAACAACATGGATGGAACTGGAGGGTATTATGTTAAGTGAAATAAGTCAGTCAGAAAAAGACAGATACCATTTGTTTCCACGAATTGGTGGACTTTGTGAAACTAAGCAAAAACCAGGGGGAGGGGAAGAGGGGAAAGAAAAAAAAGACAGAGAGGGAGGGAGATAAAACATAAGAGACTCTCAAAGACTAAGAAAAAACTGAGGGTAAGGGGGATGAGGGAGGGGGGAGAGGGGGTGATGGGCATTAAAAAGGGCACATGTTGGGATGAACACTGGGTGTTATATGTAAACCAATTTGAAAATAAACTATTATAACAAAAAAAATTATTTTCTAATGTACTAATTGCTTTATTTTTAAGTGTATTTATTTATTTTGAAAGAGAGAACATGAGATAGGTGGAAGAGAGAGGGAGAGAAAGAATTCTAAGCAGGATCCACGCTGTCAGTGCAGAGCCTGTCACAGGGCTTGGTCTCAATAACCATGAGATCAAGACCTGAGCTGAAATCACAGGTGGACACTTAACAGATTGAGCCACCCAGGTGCCCCTCTATTAATTGCTTTTTTGTAGTTTTAATAGATGATTTTTCTGAGGTAGGGGATTCAGATATATTTTAGAACTGGAAATTTTCCTTTAGATTTATTTGAAAAGTATGTATATTTACCTTAATCTTTAATATAAATTTTTTTATTAAAATCAATATGAACTAGCTCTATCAAAATTTGTCAATGTATCTCTGTTTACATTTGCAAGAAATGGTATACTGTGTGCTTCTTTCAATTAACCTGCTGTCTGGCAATTGCATGTTTCTCAGTTGGACCAATTTCCTCACAACTCTATTTAAATATAAACTTTCCACATTGGAAACTATATTCAATCTTAGCTCAAGTGATCTCACATTAGGACACATAAGGACATTAATGAAAGTCAGAAATATTTAATAATTTTGCCAAAAGCCATGCAGGAGATGGATGCAACATGACCATGGGTTCCCAAAGATTCTGACTCTATGTTCTGGGAGCAGTGGGTAGAAAGCAACTTTCAGGGCCACAAATTGACTTTTTTCTTCTAGGCTCAGCTTAGAAAATGTGTCACATAAACTGGGCATAATTAAAAACAGTATTTTGAGATATTCATCTTATATTATTTACAGTTTACAAATCAATTTTGCATAATTGCATATGATTTTATCCTAAAAAGTACAAAAAGGAAAGGGACACAGTAAGGCAGATGGAGGTGAGAGAGAGAGAGAGAGAAGGAGAGAGAGAGATAGACAGAGAGAGACAGAGAGACTGAAAAGAGAACAATTCTCAGGGCTTCAGGTCCAGATAATAGGAAAAGAGCTGAAGCCCTGGAAATGTTCTATGGAAAAAAATGACTTCTGAGCTTACTTCCAGGGTAAAGAAAAACACATCTCACCTGCACATGGCCCGGGAAGCAGAACTGAGAGAAGAAGGGTCCTGATGATCACACAGAAAGGCTTCATTCCAGTTAGAGGTCTCAGGGCTGGAAGGTCAGACCTCTGTCCTCCCATGAGCGGTCATGGTTCCCTGTTCTGAAACCTGGTTCACTTACATTTACACTGTTTCTAAAACACTGTGAACATGATTCCCAAACAGAAAACTAACTTGTTAGTCCTGTCACATAGGGGAAAATGTGAGCAGACATTACATGGACTCTGAACCATCTGACTCATGTTTTTATATAAGAAAGGACCAAATAAGGAAGAAGGCTAAGTCAGGGTTATTGATTAAAGGATGAAACAATCACCTTACAGACTGAAGAAAACTTTGACCCTAAACTCTTCATTTTAGTATGGAGATTGGCTTTCTGAATTAGAATTTAAATCACTCTTTTACTCTTTCAAGGAAAACAAAATTAGTGACATTCAAGTTGTCTTAACTGGCAGAAGGCAAACGTGAACAGAGTCCCATAATGCAGAGAGAAGCTCTGCGCATAAGTACAGAGGTTGTGAGATGCCTGGACCTTAACACCCTGACAGAGAGGGTGTTTTAGGAAAGTGTTTTAGTGGGAAAAATTTGCTCTCTTTGCTCCTACTGTTGGGAATAAGCATGCAAGCACCTATTCTATATATTTTAGCTATAATTTGTACACAAACATCATAAATCAAGAGCAAAAATGAAAAAATAATCTAGTTACAAACCTGGGTGAAACAACATAAACAGGCCCAGTATATGGTTACTCTCTGTTAGTCCTAGAGTATACATACATACATAAATATTTATATGAAAATATGTACAAAATCATTGGAAATATGAAATAAAACCATGATAAGATATCATTATACATTTATTTTACCAAATTAACATTTCGGTTGTTTGTTTTGTTTTATTTTTAAGTAACAATGAAAAACTTGTAAAGATGCAGATAAACTGGATCAATCATACGATGCTAATGAGAATGTTAAATGGTACACAGACTCTAAAAAACTAGTATTGTAATTACTAAAAAAAAAATCTAAATGTCACATGACACAGTAATTGTAAGTGTTGACAATATTCACTGAGATATAAAAATTATATTCATAAAAATGTGTAAGGATGTTCATAAAGCTAGTTGGTAATACTAAAAATTTTGAAGTAATCCAAACGTCCTTCAGTGGGTAGCAGTTAAACAAACTGTGGGACATCCACACCAAGGTGTACTACTCACAATAAAAAGGAAACTATTTGCACACAAACTAACTTGAATGGATCTCAGTGGAATTACACTGTGAAAAGCCAATGACAAAGTTTGCATGCTTCATGTGTCTATTCATATAATGTTCTTTAAGGTGCAAAATTATATAAATGTACAATGGATTAGTGGTTCACAGGTGTTAGAGAGTGAAAAAGGCTTTGAGGTGTGGGGTGAAAGGCAAATGTGACTCTAAAGGGGTAACACAAGAGGTCCTTGTGTTGATCATACTTTTCTATTTCTTGGTTGAGGTTGTTACCCACATTTAAGCATGGAGTAAAATCACATAAACTACTCTCTCACACACACAAGCGTACACATGAGGTGTGCATGAGTAACAGATTTAACATTGTAACATCCGAATAATTTCTGTGGACTGTAGTCACATCAATTTCTTTGTTATGGCATTATGTTTGGGTTATACAAAATATTACCGCTGTGGAAAATAGGAGAAGGGGCTTCTCTGCATTAAGTTTGCTACTTTTCATAAGTCTACAGTTATTTAAAAATTTTAAAAAATAAAATTTACAATTCAAGAAAGACAAGGTGATATAAGACAAAAGATACTAAATACTAAATAATAGGTTGAATTTATATATAAAAAGAAATGCGGTTACATGATTAGAAACACTGTGATGTATGGTGTGAATCAATAAATTAGCTTTCTACAAAATCTGAGTTATTTGAAAGAGTAAGAACAAAATAGAAGTTATCAAAAAATCAGAAAATTTCATCGAAAAGGAAACACATGAATACTTAAGAGAGAAAACTGGAGGACATGATGTCAGATTACAAAGAAAAATCACACATTTTAATATAACCGTATATAAGCATAGTAAGAATTAATGTAATCATGTTAAAAAAGAGTCTCTTCTGGAAAGTCTGGGTGACTCAGTTCATTAAGTGTTTGTGAGTTCCAGCCCTGAATCTGTTACTGCACTCAGGTGGCAGAACCAACTTGAGATTCTCTCTTTCTGTCTTTCTCCGCCCCCCCACTCATGCAATCTCTATCTTTCTCTCTCAAAATAAATAACTTAACCTTTAAAAGATTGATAAATAAAAGATCGTTTTCTAATTTCAAAAACCTGTTGCTCTTGAAGGCTTTTTGGAAATTAGAAGACTCCTGACTTATTTAATGATCATCGTGATTAGTATGTTCTTTCATTTCTAAGCCCTTATGGCACACTGATATTTAAAATAAATAAATTCTTATGGATTTTGGTTTCCAGACTGGCATATAAGAAAGGGAGTCTCCACTCCCATTCTCACAGCAAGAAAACAAGCAAACAAACAAGATTAAAATGAACAACTCTTATTAGGTACCTCAGAAAGTTGAAATCACAAGGAAATGGCTGCCTCCAAATTAGAGAGATCAACAGGCAGATAAAGAGAATCAGTTCACCATAGTAGGAACCACCTATGAAATTCAGGAGAAATATTTACCCTGTAATGGATGAATCCTGGAGGCTTGAGATGGATAATCTGGAGAGTTAAAAACATAAAAGGAAGTCCTACTAAGGAGGACTCATACACTTTATGAATTTTACCTCCAGGAGTTCTTCTAGATTCTAATAGAGAAGACTGGAGAACAATTTCCTCCTTCTAATAAGCAGTAGAAATAGGAAAAATATCATCATTTCAAAATTCCCCCAGAATGGCCTCTTCCTAAAGGCTTGTCCTCAAAAGAGCTATTTTAGAAAAGTCTAGGAAAATGTGTGTATCAATGCATTAATAACCTGGGGAGGAAAATACCCACTCTAGTCCCTTCTAAATATCCTGTCACACCTAAGGGCAAGAAAAGGCAGACTACTGAAAAACTCTTGTACAAATCATTGTGCAAAGTCATAGGTTCACTAAAAGATAAGAACCAATTTATAAAATATATGTCACTTCCCCTTATCTGACCACCCCATCAATAAAGATCCTGGAAAATAGAAGGGGAATATTACAAGAGAAACACATGCTTCAGACCTTATTGAAGTAGAAATATATATGGCAATCCATATGCAATAGGGAAGATGAAAACAAACATATGACAGAAATTTAGCCTCTGAAACATATAGCTAGAGCAAACAGTAAACACAGCCTAACTCCCAGATAGATAAACATAAAATTCCCCCTTAAAGCATATTACCTCAGTGCTTTTACCTCACACATCATGCCCAGCTTTCAAGAAAAAAAGATTACATGGCATAATAAAAGACAAGAAAGAGATTTTGAGATGGAAAGAACATCAGCATCACACTCTCATAAAGAAGAGGTGCAGAAATTATCACCTAGGAGTTAAAAACAAAATTAATAGGATTAAAGTTTCAAATGGAAATATTGTACAACATACAAAGAGAAATGGATAACATAAGCAGAGAGATAGAAACTCTAGTAAAGAATCAAAAGAAATGCTGGATATAAAGAGCACTGTAACACAAGTGTAAAATACACTTGATAGGCTCTTCAATAAATCGGACATGGTTGAGGAAATAGTGTGTTTGATGAAAGGTTAATAGAAACTTTCAAAACTAAAACTTAATGATAAAACTTATGGATACCTAAGGACTGTGAGACAATTACAGAAAGGTGTTATATACATATGACAAGAATACCAGAAGGAGAAGAAAGAGGTAAAAGAATATAAGAAATATTTGTAGAAATAATGGCTGAGAATTTCCCAAAATTAATGACAGACACCAAACCATACATAAGAGAAACTCAGAGAATATGGAAAAGATAAGTGCCTTAAACATTATACCTAGTGACTTGATATTCAAACTGCTAAAATTCAAAGACGAAGAAAAAAATTAAAATAAACCATCAAGAAGGAAAAACACACTTTATTGTACGGGAAACAGATGTTCAACTTATTAAGCCCCCCAGGCGACTCTTTTTCAGTCTTCAAGCAGTAGCTTTATGTAGGAGATGTCTTGTGGGGCCTGGAAGCACAATGACTTTTGATCACCAGAACTAGGTGCTGGTTTTGTCCATTTGTGGGATGTTTGTACACTCTTAAGTCAGGACAGCAGGTGTGACATGTAGATGGTGGGGTTGGCACACAGCTTGGCTGCAGGATGAGGTTTCAGATGCTTCAGATGCTATGGCATATGGCATGTTGGTGGGAGGGATGGTCCCATCCTGAATGTTGGACATTCTCGAGACTTCTGCTCTGCACGGAGGGTAGGGATGGTTCCCTGCTTGGTATGATGAGTGTCTCTGGCTGCTGTGCTCTATTGGTGGGTGAGGCTCTCAGCAGAGCATAACCACTGCTGTTAGCAGGTTAGAGGCAGAATTCCAGTGGCAGGATCAGTAAGGTAGAATGAGATCACAATCTACTGTTTCAGGTCCCAGGGAGAGACCCTGCAATTTCCTGTCTCCATGGCAAATTCTTTAAGGTTAGCAAATGCATCTCCTTGAGCTAGGCTCTATGCACTTTTCAAAGTGGTGCTTTTGTACTGACTTTCATTTGAGTCCTGCATGCATGGCCCTTAAGGACGTGTTTTCCAAAACCTATAGTTTTACAGTTTTCTGGAATGCAATCCCCATTGAATTTATTTATTTTTTAAGTTTATTTATTCATTGAGAGAGAGAGAGAGAGAGAGAGAGAGAGAGAGAGAGAGAGAGATCAAACACACTGGGAGAAAGAACAGAGAAAGAGAGAAAGAGTGATTTCTAAGCAGGCTCCACACTGTTAGCACAGAACCCGATGTGGGGCTCAATCTCATGAACTATGAGATCATGACCTTACCCAAAAAGGAGAGCCAAAGCTTAGGTGACTAAGCCACCCAGGTGCGTCAATCCCCATTAGTTTTAAATCTGTGGTTTTTGTGGTTCTTATATTTTCTGTGCAGGGTGTAAAGATTTGGGTTCCTGATGTAGAGCTTGAATCCCTCACTCCTCAGCAGAAGTTCTGTCTGTTTGATATCCCCCCTGATTGTAACACATCACAATGAGGTGTAGTATCTTCGCTGTGAGTCAACATCTCTTCCCCTTTCCCATCTCAGTGAATGATTTAATCCTTTGTGGAGACTCCATTCAATGTTCAGGTTTCTATCAGAGGTATTATTCCATGTGTAGTTGTGGATGTTTTGTGCCTGTGGGAAGAAGTGAGTTGAAGATCTTGTATCACCAGCATCTTAAACCCAATCTCCCATCATCCCCATATAAATATCCACGTTTCTAGAAACATTTATTGAAGAAACTATAATTTCTCCATCACGTGTTCTTGGAATCTTTATAAAAATTAATTGACTGGCATATGTGTAGATTTATTTCTGGGCTCTTGTTTCTACTTCATTAGTCAATGTGATTTTTTATGTCATGATATGTTTGCTATTTCATTCATAAAACACATTCTACTGGGCATCATCTACATATATATACATGTACAGTCAAGGGTATCTCTGTTTAGTGAGAGAACATAAAGAGAATACGATTATGTTAGAGGTTTCTAAGATTTGTACCATAAATATGGATTAGATGTATAGAAACTGAAGTGAAGGCAGAGTAGCCTGAAAAACAGCATGGAAGACTTGCTGTAAAAGTCACTCATCTAGGTACCTTGCTGTAGGATAAGTATGTGAATAAGAATTGAATAAACTTTGAAATACACAGTAAGAGATTTATATTGTGACTGTAACACAAGGCAATAGTTTGAAAAGACACCATAGGCAGAAGGCACAGCCCTCATCAGTGTGAGAAGCACCGGAGAAGACCCATCTTAAGATTTGGTCATGGGGGTTCCCACCTTGGGCTCTGTGTTTAGAAACCTTCACACTGCACAAATAATGAAAATCAGAGATTTTTATTTTCATGTGGACATACGAACTGGATTTGGCAAAAAAGTGGTTATCTGTGACCAGACTACAATAAATTAGGGAAAGTGTCCTAGTATGAAAGACATACCCAAGGGCTTTCTAGAAGAATTTTGTAAGGATACATGAGTAATAAAGTGTGATTTGAGCAGTTATTTAATAATATTATGGGCAAATGCCAAATGAAGGAAAGTCATGACATGAAATATTGCCACAAAAAGAGGTGAAATGAAATAGTATCAAAAGGAGGGATAGCAAAATGATCAGTGGGAAGGGCACAAACTATTCTATGAACAAATAGAATACAAAAGGACAGAAATCCATTTCATGGAGTCTTAAGGAGCAGATGAAATTATCTCACCAGATTAAATGTTAGAGTGATATAAAGGAATGAGTAGATTTAGTGAAACTTTGATATAGTTTCAGGTGGTGAGTGGTGGCAAAGAATGCTTGAAAAGAAAAGTTTGAATTATTGATGGGAATAACCGACAACCCAGGCAGATGTTGAAATTAAAAGCCTGCATTGTAGTCATTTGTATTTTTTACAAAACCAACAAAACCATCTGCTTTTGAGAAAAAAAAGAACAGCAAATTAAGGAATTTCTAGGTGGTTCAGTCGTTTAAGAATCTTTTTTTAATTTTTTTAATGTTTATTTATTTTTAAAAGGAGAGAGAGAGAGAGAGAGAGAGAGAGAGCTAGAAAGGGACATAGAGGAATGGAGACACAGAATCTGAAGCAGGCTCCAGGCTATGAGCTGTCAGCACAGAGCCCAACAGAGGGTTGGAACTAAGAGCCATGAGATAATGACCTGAGTCGAAGTTGGATGCCCAACCAACTAAGTCACCCAGATGCCCCAAAGCATCCTAATCTCCCATCCTCCTTGTCCAAATACTCCCTAGGTGGACTCATGCATTTCAAACTCCTAACTTGCTTGCAAAAGGCTATAAGTAGGAAATGAGTAAATTCATTCACAAAACTCCAACTGGAAAGTATGGCTTGCCCTTGGTGATCACTGCCCACTGAAAAAGGCTTCATTTACTTCATTCACCTGTTTGGCTTCGTAATTGATTACTAATAAAAATGTATTACCTACATTGGAATATTAACAGGAAATAAGTAGTGATGAATTTTTTGTATGGCACTTACTCTCATATAGAGAGCTTTCAACAATAAAAGTTTCCAAAACTCATAAGGTATAAATATGATAGGTAGATAGATAAATGGATAGATAGATTTTTTTTTTACCAAGATCAATACATTTACTAAACAATTTGTTGCCAGTGCATCTTTCTGACTTTTCATTTCTGAGAAATTCGGGGCAAAGCACTTTCTCGATCTTCTCAGCATTTCATTCTGTTTTGGAGGATCTCCACATCTTCTATTGGGATATGCTTGCCTGAAATACAATTTTAAGTAGATTGGAGCTTTCATTTCCCCTCATCCTTCCTTAAATATGTCGTTTTATCCAACTTATAGACTCCAACATTTTCCAATCCTTGTAATCAATGATTTCAAATAATCTCTTTGGATTTTTTTTTTTTTTTGGATGGCAGGGCAAAACACAGTGACACTCAGACAGATGAAAGGTAGAACTCTTTCTCATTTATAATCCTTTGGAGAAAAGACTGCCAGGACCACACAGAGCCTTGTTCCAATGCAAGTTGGAACTGTAAGGGGAAAGTTATGTTTGATAAGTGGGTGGGTTTGCCTAAGCTTTTGTAGACTGTCTAACTTGAAATTTTTACTGCATTCCAAGGTGTTTGGAGCTCTACATTGTTGTCTGTTTCCTGACCCTAGGACAATTAAGGCAGTTAAAGTATCCTAGAATGGGAAAATCCAATAAAAGAAGTAGTTGGAGCAGTGGATTTTGTTCCACACACAAGAAGGAAAGGACCAGCTTCTACCAAGCATCTCAAAATTGGGTCAAGACAGTATTTTTCAAGCTATATTACATAAGGAAAGCAAGAATGGATATTGGGTAGTCGACTAGAAGTCTCTGTTACTATCCCCTATATTTTCCAGTTGTGTTCTAAATAGGAAGTGTTTGTGTAATTTTTACCTCTGTGTGGGAAGGAGGTATGTAGACACATACACATTAAATACTGTTATATCTTCTTAGAGAATGAACTTTATCATTACATATATTTTTACCACTAACGATTTTCCTTGTTTTTATGTTTACTTTGTCTGAAATAAATATAGCCACTGGAACTCCTTTGGATAGGAGTTAATACAGTGTATCTTTCTCTATCTCTTTACTTTTAGTATGTGTCTTTATAGTTAACGTGGGTTTATTGTAGACAATAGAGAATCTGATCTAGCCTTTTTTATACACTTCAACAGTACCAGGCTTTTATGTAGTTATGTAGTTCTTAATGTATTTAGAAAATCTGAAATATATAGCATTATTCTTTATACAGTTAGATTAACACTCCCATATCTGTTACTGTTTTCTATTCATTGTTTGTGTGCTTTGTTTTGTCTATCCGTATTTTCCTACCTTGTATGATTTAATTGGGCGCTTCATAAGATTCCATTTTCTCTTTTAAATTTGCATAACAATTTCTTTTCATTTTTTTCTACTGGTTGTATTGGGGTTTGCAGCATAAATTTCCAAGTACTCAAACCTCTTTCAAATAATATTCATACTATTTCACCAACACAGGAAGTACATTATAACAGAGCTTTCCTAATTCTTTTCTGCCATTCCTTTTCACATTTCTGTTATTAATATTATTTACAAGCTATAATTAATGTATAAAGTATAGCTATTTTTATTTTAAACTTAACATAATTTTTTAGGTCAATTAAGAAGAAAAAGAGATTTTCTTTAAACTTAATTCATACTTCCCTCTAATGCTTTTCCTATCTTTATTCATATCCAATATTTGACCTATGAAATGTTCTTTTCTCAGAATTTTTTTTTACCATTTCTTGCAAGAAAGATCTATTGACAAGAAACTCAATTTTAGTTTCTCCATAAAAGTCTTTCATTCTCTTTCACTTTTGAAAGCTAGGTGTTTTCCCCCAAGAATTTAAATTTTTCTCTCAAATATCTCTTGCTTGAATGATTCATGAACAGATGTCCAATGTAATTCTTACTTTTTTTTCCTCTGCTCTAAAAAGGTGTATTCTCCTCTCGCTGGCTTCTTTCAACTTTTTTATTTGACTTTGATTTTTAGAAGTTTGAATATCACAAGCCTAGGTGTAATATTTGAGGTGCTTATCTTGTTTAATCCTCTCTGATTTTCTTTTACCTTTGGTTTGGTCTGCCATTAATTTTGGGAAATTCTCAGCCATTGTTTTTCCGAATGTCTTATATTTTTGTTTTTAATTTTTTATTGTTTATTTATTTATGATAAAGAGACAGAACATAAGCAGGAGAGGGGCAGAGAGAGAGGGAGACACAGAATCGGAAGCAGGCTCCAGGCCCTTAGCTGTCAGCACAGACCTGGAATGGGGCTGGAACTTATGAGCTGTGAGATCATGATCTGAGCTGAAGGCAGATGCTTACCTGATTGAGCCACCCAGGTGTCCCATGTCTTATTATTAGGTTTTTACCTCTTTCTTCTCCTTTGATATTATCACATATATGTAACATCTTTTGTAATTGTCTCAGAGTTCTTCGCTATCCATATGTTTTATCATAAGTTTCAGTTTTGAAAGTTTCTATTGACCTTTTGTCACTGGTGTTTTCCTCAGCCATGTCAAATTTATTGATGTGCCCATAAAGGCAGTTTACCTTTGTGTTACAGTGTTTTTGATTTCTAGCATCTCTTTTTTATTCTTTCTTAGAGTTTCCATCTCTGCTTACATTGTCCATCTCTTTTGGTATGTTGCACAAGCTTTCAATTAGAAACTTTATCTTATTAATTTTGTTTTTAATTCATAGTCTGATTATTTCTACACCTTTTCTTTACAGGAGTGTTATGCTGATGCACTTCTATTTGTCAAAATCTCTTTCTTGACTTCTAGTGTGCTGTGTAATCTCTTTTCTTTAAAGCTGGGGATGATGTATAAGGCAAAAACATGAGGTAAGTAGGCTTTCAGGGGAAATTTCATGTTCATCTGGCTAGAAGTCAGTCTGTGTCTACTGTTTGCTCTAGTTGTTGGTGTCAGAGACTGAAATGTCTCTCATGGTTTTGTTGTTGTTGTTGTTGTTGTTGTTGTTGTTGTTGTTTTTAACTCCCTTTTTGCATTTGGATCTCCATAGTGGTTTCCACTTCAATAAAGTCAAAGCATGTGTTTCTTTTGTTGTATTTCCCTGCTGTTTTACAGGATCCTTATTGATGTGGTGGTAAGGTGAGGAGAAAAGGCATACTATAGTTCTCTAATTAGATTCAAGTCTTTTAGTGTGCCTGTGACTTTGCATGATGATTTGTACGAGAGTTTCTCAGTTGCCCCACTTTTCCTACCCTTAAATGTGACAGGATGGTTAGAAAGGGCTATGCTAGAGTCAGGGGTTTTGCTCCCAAGTTTATTAAAGCTCTGGTAAACCTAGTTTTTAGGCTTTGTTAAGATAGTTTATTTTGCAGACAAGTCTTTTAGGAACAGGATGTTTGGGGGAAATTTCAAAATGATCACATTTTTTTTTTTTTTACTTTTCCTAATGCTTGTATGATGGAGATTTTTCTTCATTCTTCACTATGAGAATATAGAAGAGTTCTTGGAGGTAAAATTCACAAAAGTGTGTGGGTTCCCTAAGAAAGACTCCCTTCTTTTAAGTTTTAACCCTCAAGTTTATATATCTCAAGCTCCAGCCTTCTTCCATTACAGTTTAAGTTTCTTACTGATTCTCTGTGTGGTGTCTACTATAAACTGATTCTCTGTATCTGCCTGGTGACCTCTAAATTTGGAGCAGCTGTTTTCCCTGTGATATTAGTTTTCTAACTAGTTCTTTCTCTGAACCAGACAAGAGTTGTTCTTTTTCAGTTATTTATCTTTGTGTTTGTGTGTGTGTTGTGTGTGCCTTGTTTTGAAAATTGGAGTAAGGACTTCCAAGTTCTTTCCTTACATGCCAGACTGAAAACCAGAATCTGTGAGAATTTATTTATTTTAAATATCAGTGTGCCTTAAGGATGTAGAATTGAATGCACATACTAACTACAATGTTCAATTAATAAGTAAAGAGCGTCTTCTAATTTCCAAAAAGCCTTCAACAGGAAAGGATTTTTTTAATGTTTATTTATTTTTGAGGGATAGAGAGACAGAATGTGAGCAGGGAGGGTAGAGAGAGAGAGAGAAACACAGAATCTGTAGCAGGCACCAGGCTCTGAGTCCTCTGCACAGAACCTGACATGGGGCTCAAACTTACGAACCGTGAGATCATGATCTGAGCTGAAGCCGGACGCCCAACTGACTGATCCAACCAGGTATCCCAGAAAGAGTTTTTTTAATTAAAAAATCCTCTTTAATAAAAGGAAAAAAATAAGTTTATTTATTGAGAGAGAGAGAGATAAAGAGAGCATGAGTGGGGTAGGGGGAGAGAAAGAGAGAGAGAGAGAATCTCAAGCAGGCTCTGTGACATCAGTGCAAAGCCTGAAGCAGGTCTCAGACTCACGAACTGTGAGATCTAGACCTAAGCTGATATCGAAAGACAGATGCTTAACCAAATGAGATACTCCAGAAAATGCACTTTTTTAACATGATCAATGCACTTTTTTTATCATGATCTTAATATGTTTATAACTATATTTATATGTGTGATTTTTCTTTGATATCTGATATCATGCTTTCAAAGTTTTTTTAATGTTTATTTATTTTTGAAAGAGAGAGGAAGAGACAGAGTGCGAGCAGGGGAGGAGCAGAGAGAGAGGGAGACACAGAATCCGAATGGTCTCCAGGCTCTGAGCTGTCAGCACATAGCCCAACGTGGGACTCAAACTCACAAATCGTGAGACCATGATCTGAGCCGAAGTCAGAAGCTTAACCAACTTAGCCACCCAGGTGCCCCAGATATCATGCTTTCTAGTTCTCTGTTCCAAACTTTCATGTGTTTTATTTTCAGTGAACTTTTCTTATTATATTGATTATTTATGTTTTGTTCTTACTATTTTAAATAACTCCAATGTTATAGAAATCTAATTTATTGATTTAACCCATACATCGTGGTGTATCTAACCATGTAATAGCATTTCTTTCCTACAGATGTTAGTCACACACACTTCACATGTGTGTTTGTTTGTGAGAGAGAGTAGTTTTATGCAATTTTACTACATGTGTAAATTTGTGTAACAATCTCAACCAAGAAGTAAAGTATGATCATCACAAAGATCTCTTCTGCTATCTATCCCTTTAGAGTGACACTTGCCTTTCAACCCATACCTCAACCTCATTCTCAGTCCCTAACACCTGTGAACCACTAATCTATGAATAGACACATGCAGTTTGTAACCTCCGTCATTGGCTTTTCACAGTAATTCCACTAAGATCCATCCAAGTTCATTTGTGTACCAACAATTTCTTTCTTTTTTATTGCAAGTAGTAAACCGTAGTATGAATGTGCCACAGTTTGTTTAACTACTCATCCACTGAAGGACATTTAGATTACTCCAAAATTTTGACAATAATTAATTAGTTTTATGAACATCTGTACACATTTTATATGTACATAATTTTTATATCTTTGTAAATATTGTCAGCACTTAGAACTATTGTGTCATGTGGCACTTGGATGTTTATTCTTGGTAGAAATTAGAAAACTACTTTTTTAGAGTCTGTGTACCATTTTACATTCTAATTAGCATTCTATGATTGATTGAGTTTAATTTTATCTTTATAAGTATTGGCATTGTACTCAAAAATAAAACAAAACAAAACAAAATATCCCCAAAGACAATATGAGTAGTGATATCTCAACATGGTTTTGTTTCATATTTTCTTTATAGCTAATTATGTCGTACATCTTTTCATATAAGCATTTGTATACCTATTTCTTCTCTATGGCTAACAAAGTAACCATAAACCAGGCTTCTTTATGTTGTTCGGCCCAGTTTTGTAGCAAGTTTCTTTTTTTCATTTTTATCCCTGATTTTTGATGTTTGTGTATATATTAGAGCTAAAATATGTAGCACAGGTGTTCCCATGGTTTCTCCCAAAAGTAGCATGAAACAAGGAGAAGCCTTCCTCTGCAAAACATCCATGAAAGACCCTCTGTCTCGGGATATTGAGGTCTAGACATCTCACAACCTCTGTACTTGTACACAGAGCTTCTTTCTGTATTATGTGACACTGTTCATGTTTGCCTTCTGTCAGTAAGAAAACTTGAATACCACTCATTTCATTTTCCTTGAAAGAGTAAAAGAGCAGTTTATATTCTAAATCAGAAAACCAATCTTGATACTGAAATGAAGAGTTTAGGGTTAAAGTTTTCTTCATTCTGTAATGTGATTGTTTCAACCTGTTATCAATTACCCTGCTTTAATCTTGTTTGGTCCTTTACTATTTAAAGAATGAGTCAGTTTGCTCAGCATCCACTTAATCTCTGCTCACACTTTCCCCTATGTGACTGGCATAACAAGTTAGTTTTTTGTTTGGGAATCACATTCACATTGTTTTAGAAACGGTGTGAATGTAAGTGAACCAGACTTCAGGACTGTGACTCTATAGCTCATGGAAGGACAAAAGTCTGACCTTCTAGCACTGAGACTCCCAACTGGGATGCAGCCTTTATGTGTGAGCATCAGGACCCTTCTTCTCTCAGTTCTGCTTCCCTGGCCAGGTGTAGGAGAGTAGGACAGAGGAATGGCTATTTTTCTCTACTCTGGATCTTAGCTTAAATGTCGTTTTTTCCATAGGACTGGACTTTAGCTCTTTTCACCTCATCTGGACCTGAGACCTGAGAATTGTCCTGATTTCAGTCTGTCTTTCTATTTTTTTCCTTCTGCCTTCTTGTGTCCCTTTTCTTTTCTATACTTTATAGGATAAAATCATATAATTATGCAAAGGTAATTTGTTACTGTAAGTAATATAAGAGGAATATCTCAAAATACTGTTATTAATGCTTCCCAGTTCATGTGACACATTTTCTAAGCTGAGTCTTGAAAAAGAAACTCAATTTGCTGCCTTGAGGGATATTCTCTATCTACTCCTGCCAGAAACTAGAGTCAGTAACTTTGGGATCCCATGGTCATGTTGCATCCATCTCCTGCATGACCCTTAGCAAGATTATTAAATACTTTTGGCCTTAATAAATGCTTTTATGTTTACATGAGTGCATTTGAACTAAGTTTGAATACCACTTCCAACATAGAAAGTGTATATTCAATAGTGTTATGAGGAAATTAGTACAATTGAAAAGACATTCAGTTGCCAGACAACAGGTTACTTGAAAAAGTACACAATATTCCATTTCAATTCAAATGTAAACAATGAAATATCAACACATTTTGTAGAGAATATTCATGTTGATTTTACTGAAAAATAATATATTTAATAATAAGGTAAGTATACACATTTTGCCGAGGAATAAAAGAGATCCATTTTAAATTCTAAAACTGGATCTTAATACACTACCTCAGAATAATCATCTAGTAAAAATATGAGAAAGTAGTTAGTACATTAGAAATAAATTTTTTCAATAAAGAGAAAAATAACCTATTGTATTTATGAAGTTTTCTGCTTAGAAATTTGTTTCAAGACATCAAATTCATATGTAAAATTCAAATATTTAAAATATACAATTTGTGACATTTTTGGATATTTACTCTTTCGTTTTCTTTCATAAAATGAAGAATCAGATGCAGCAACCAGAGGGTATAGTAGAGGGTCAAGAAAGCAAAGCTTGTTTTTTTCACATGTCCTAGAGAAACCATAGTATTCCATGAAGGGGGTTACATGGAGGACGACAGAGAAAGTGCCTAGGGAGGGGGGTCGGCTAAGCAGATTTGGAGCCTAGAGAGTGGAAGGCTCATAAACAAGTATCCTTACTGAGTTCAGCATGGGATACACACATAAAATACAAATAAATTTCTGCGTTTGAATATCACAAGGCCCTAGTCTGAGAAAGGCAAGAGGAGAAAATTGTGGTAATGGTCATCTTATCACAGAGGGGTATGGGGTCACCTGGGCAACGTGCCCCAAGTCTGTGGACATGTTGAGGTAGCAGGAAAAGGTGGTAAAAATTTACCCTATGCAAAGCCCTATGTAACAATCACCACAGTCAAGTTAATCAATATATCTAGAATTTTCCTGCTTCTGTGCTGTTATTTAAATGTGTGTATGTGTGTGTGTGTGTGTGTGTGTGTGTGTGTGTGTGTGAAGAACACTTGAGTTGTAGCCTCTCAACAAATTTTTAAGTTCACAGTACAGTATTACCAATTATATGTCCGAGAACTTATTAATGTTGCCAAATGTGAATTTATCTTTAACTGCAAAAAAGGAGAAGTGGGAATTAGTTTTTGTTAGTGGACTTGGTAAAATGTTCTCAAGTTAAAATTGTTGCAGGATCATTGAGCATGGCTGTTAAGAAACAATTCTTAGACATTTTAAAGTGCTGCTTTATTTAAATTTATTTAAGCAGCATGGGGACAGGACCCATGGGCAGAAAGAGCTGCACTTTTCCTATATGAAGCTGATACTTATATGCTTAGTGCTCAGGAGAAAGGGATGTACACTGAGTATTAGATCATAAGTGTTTTCTTCAAATTTATACTCATACAATTACTTTTGCAAGATTCCTCTGGTGTTTATCATTCAGCTCCATATTAATATCATGAGGCGGACAGGCAGTCATAACTCCCTTTAAAAATGAAGCAACCAGCACATATTTGACCCTTATTGAAACTATGCAGGCCATAGCTAAGCCATCTAGGCTAAAGGTGAGCATTTTTTTGCTTCTAGCTCTCATCATTTCCCTCTGACCAATTTTCACTTCTTAAATCTTTAAGGTAGTTGAAGGGCAAAGGGCTCATCTTCTGTAATTTCTTCAGCCTGCAACCTGACAAGGATTGTAGAGATGTCCCTGTGTATAGACTGAAATTGGTCACTATCTGTTCCACAAGTAACCATTACAGAAGGCCATTGCTTTAGTGTCTAGAGCAGTCCTCAGGGTGAATTTGTTTCAAGTAGAAGGACCATTTGATGACTGGGTGAAGGAGACATGAACAACTTGCATGTATCACAAAAATAGGAGAGGAAAAGTGAAAAAATACAACATATCAAGATTATTACTGTAATAAAAATTAAAAGTATGATAAGAAGACCTTTTAGTGTGGACCAACCGGTGAATCCACCAGGATCTTAGCGAATCTTTAAGACTCTAATGTAGGGTCTTTAAGAGCACCAATTTGGTTATTTTTATCAATAAGTAATCCTGTTATAGTTTTGTTATAATATGTAAGGTAGATGCAGTATTCCACTTTGGTAATGGCATATGTTTCTGGTTATGCTGATGTTATCTATCTTATGCCATTTTATTGTGTAGAATTTGTTTATGTATTTGAGTTACTTTAGTGTTTTATAATGTAAAACCGTTTTGTGAGGTATTTAAGGCCTTAATCGCGTATTTATCAAGGGCATTCATGTTTTATATAGCACCTTCTAAAACTACTAATGTGTTGGGAGCCGTTTTGGGCTCACAGGTTGAGACCCCTCCCTGTGTGGAAAAGATTGAAGCAAAAGCTCTCCAGCCAAATTGGCACCTAATCTTACCTCCTTCTAAGCGATTTTTAGAGTTTGTTTGTTTTTTTGAAATATTTTTATAATAGTTTATTTTCAGATTGATTTACATATAACACCCAGTGTTATCCCCATCAACTGACGAATGGATAAAGAAGTTGTGGCACATTTATACAATGGACTACTACATGGCATTGAGAAAAAATGAAATCTGGCCATGTGTAGCAACATGGATGGAACTGGAGGGTAATATGTTAAGTGAAATAAGTCAGTCAGAAAAAGACAGATACCATATGTTTCCACGAATAGGTGGACTTTGTGAGACTAAGCAAAAACCAGGGGGAGGGGAAGAGGGGAAAGGAAAAAAAGACATAGAGAGGGAGGGAGATAAAACATAAGAGACTCTCAAAGACTAAGAACATCTAAGCGATTTTTCAGGCCTGGATTTCTTGAACTACTCTCCTTGGCCTAAAGAATGTAATGCTCTTTTGTTTTACCGCATTTAGATAAAAGGGAAGGACCTGGAGCAGGATGCTTTGATGGATTACATCTGAATGAGAGTAGCTGGACCACCTTAAAGTTGCATCTTGGGGATGGGTTGCACAGATTGATAGCAGTTATGAGCTGGCTGAATATTGGTGTGATTTGTGTAATGATAGGCTCCTATTATGTAAATTCACTCATTCATGGGCAAAGGACAAGCATTGAGAATTCTGTCCTTTCCAGAAGTGTTGTACCTCCCCCATTGTAATTGGAAGAATAGGCAATGACTCTTGGCCTATTTATAGATAATTAACATAGGCAGGCCTAGGTAACTTCCTGTTCTCTCCCCTAGCCTTAAATTTATATGCTAACTAACTTGAAAACAACTTGCAAGATTGAGGAAATCTCTGCTTTACTGATAAAACACATTATTGTTCAAACTATGCTTACTGATGGGCTGTCACTCATTGCTGTAATGTAACTCACTACTTTTAAATAAAGACACTGAGGTCAGCAGGGCAGAGACGCCAGAATTGCGGGGCTGCCTGCTTGGTCATCAGACTCCATCTTTGTCGTGGCTCTCTCACTTCATTTCGCCTGACCATCCATCCTTCGTGGATCCCTAGATTCGCCGGAACAAGGACCCTGGCACTAATGGAAGAAAAATAGATGTTAGATAGTAATACCAATAAAATATGGATCTTGTCGATTATTTTTATAGATAGAGAAGATTAACTGGACTTGTGATAGTGTAACAACCATGCATCCAGGCAAAACCTGTAGTTCATCTCCTAATCCAACCTGGTGAGAGCCATAGCCACTATTTTGGCCCACATAGCAATTGTGTCCCATAAGATGTTAGCCATGTAATGTGTCTGCTTGCTTTGTCTAAAGTCAATAGCAAAACAATTGGTTGCTTGTAAAGTAATGGTATGGCCCCATGCTTCTGGGAAGACCATTGCTTTGGTGAGTACCATATGGTCATGAATCAAGTGTATGTTCTTTCTGTACCCAGCATAAAAGTCCCTCTTGGCTTAGTTCTGTTATTGTGGAAGTACGTCACATGTATCCATCCCATATATGACATATTCCTTCCTGAGTGTATTGATAGGAAGGACTATGTAGATGCAGAATGTGTGGTAAAGAGCCTATCTATTGGTTGTCATATTCAGTTAAAAATTTGATAATTCAAGGATAAGAGAAAGGCCTCCAATGACATGGAGTAGCCCATCTAATACTTAGCATAATTCGGCAAGGAATTACCATTTTGGGTGCCTACATGGCTTCAGTTAGTTAAGCATCCAACTCTTTTTTTTTTTTAATTTTATAATAGTTTATTTTCAAATTGGTTTACATATAACACCCAGTGTTCATCCCAACATGTGCCCTTTTTAATGCCCATCACCCCCTCTCCCCCCTCCCTCATCCCCCTTACCCTCAGTTTTTTTCTTAGTCTTTGAGAGTCTCTTATGTTTTATCTCCCTCCCTCTCTGTGTCTTTTTTTCCTTTCCCCTCTTCCCCTCCCCCTGGTTTTGTTTAGTCTCACAAAGTCCACCTATTCGTGGAAACATATGGTATCTGTCTTTTTCTGACTGACTTATTTCACTTAACATAATACCCTCCAGTTCCATCCATGTTGCTACACATGGCCAGATTTCATTTTTTCTCATTGCCACGTAGTAGTCCATTGTATATAAGTACCATAACTTCTTTATCCATTCGTCAGTTGATGGGCACTTGGTCTCTTTCCATGATTTGGCTATTGTCGAAAGTGCTGCTATGAACATTGGGGTACACGTGCTCCTATGCATCAGCATTCCTGTGTCTCTTGGGTAGATTCCTAGCAGGGCTATTGCTGGATCATAGGGTAGCTCTATTTTCACTTTTTTGAGGAATCTCCACACCGTTTTCCAGAGTGGCTGCACCAGTTTGCATTCCCACCAACAGTGTAGGAGGCTGCCTACTTCTCCACATCCTCGCCAGCATCTATAGTTTCCTGATTTGTTCATTTTAGCCACTCTGACTGGTGTGAGGTGGTATCTCAGTGTGGTTTTGATTTGTATTTCCGTGATGATGAGTGACATTGAGCATCATTTCATGTGTCTGTTGGCCATCTGAATGTCCTCTTTGGAGAAGCGTCTATTCATATCTTCCGCCCATTTCTTCACTGGGTTGTTTGTTTTTCGGGTGTGCAGTTTGGTAAGTTCTTTATAATTTTTAGATATTAGTCCTTTATCCGATATGTCATTTGCGATGATCTTTTCCCATTCCGTTGGTTGCCTATTCGTTTTATTGGTTGTTTCTTTTGCTGTGCAGAAGCTTTTAATCTTGATGAGGTCCTAATAGTTCATCCTTGCTTTTAATTCTCTTGCCTTTGGAGACGTGTCGAGTAAGAAATTGGTGCGTCTTAGGTCAAAGAGGCTTTTTCCTGTTTTCTCCTCTAGGATTTTGACGGTTTCCTGTCTCACATTCAGATCTTTTATGCATTTAGAATTTATTTTTGTGAGTGGTGTAAGAAAGTGGTCTAGTTTCATTCTTTTGCATGTTGCTGTCCAATTCTCCCAGCACCATTTGTTAAAGAGGCTGTCTTTTTTCCATTGGATACATTTTCCCGCTTTGTCAAAGATTAATTGGCCATATACTTGCGGGTCCATTTCTAAGTTTTCTATTCTATTCCATTGGTCTATGTGTCTGTTTTTGTGCCAATACCATACAGTCTTGATGACCACCGCTTTGTAGTAGAGGTTAAAGTCTGGGATTGTGATGCCTCCCGCCTTGGTTTTATTCTTCAGTATTATTTTGGCTATTCGAGGTCTTTTGTGGTTCCATACAAATTTTAGGATTGTTTGCTCTAGCTTTGAGAAGAATGCTGGTGCAATTTTGATTGGGATTGCATTGAATGTGTAGATTGCTTTGGGTAGTACTGCCATTTTGACGATATTTATTCTTCCAATCCATGAGCATGGGATGTTTTTCCATTTCCTTGTGTCTTCCTCAATTTCCTTCATAAGGTTTTTATAGTTTTCAGTGTAGAGGTCTTTCACATCTTTGTTTAGGTTTATTCCTAAGTATTTTATGGTTTTTGGTGCAATTGTGAAAGGGATTAGCTTCTTTATTTCTCTTTCTGCTGCTTCATTGTTGGTGTATAGAAATGCCACCGATTTCTGTACATTGATTTTGTATCCTGCAACTTTACTGAAATCATGAATCAGTTCTAGTAGGCTTTTGGTGGATTCCGTCGGGTTTTCCATGTAAAGTATCATGTCATCTGTAAAAAGTGAAAGTTTGACTTCCTCCTTGCCAATCTTGATGCCTTTTATTTTGTTTTGTTGTCTGATTGCTGATGCTAAGACTTCCAGCACTATGTTAAATAGCAGGGGCGAGAGTGGACACCCCGTCGTGTTCCTGATCTCAGGGCGAAGGCTTTCAATTTTTCCCCATTGAGGATGATATTAGCTGTGGGCTTTTCATATATGGCTTTTATGATGTTTAAGTATGTTCCTTCTATCCCGACTTTCTCGAGAGTTTTTATTAAGAAAGGATGTTAAGCATCCAACTCTTAATTTCAGCTCAGGTCATGAACTCACAGTTCATGGGATCAAGCCCACACCAGGCTCAGTGCTGACAGCATGGAGCCTGCTTGGGATTCTCTCCCTCCTTCTCTCTGCCCCTCCCCTGCTCATACCTTCTCTCTTAAATTAAATGAATATTAAAAAGAAACATTATTATTTTTAATAATAGAAATGCCCTTATGGGTGCTGGTATTGGTGTGACTTTGTGTTGGACTTGGTTAAAGGTGACCACTGTATGCTCAGCTAAACCCTCTGCTTACATTCTTAGATCAACAGAGGTGTCTCCCAGAATAAATATGACTAAGGGATAAAACTATGAAGAACCCTTCTTTGCTTGATGTCTAGACTTAACCATATTATACTTGAAATGAATCACTGGCAAGTGGGATATGATTTGACCTGGGAGTTAAGGGCATCACCAAGTTCATTCTCCAATCAAATTTTAAGGATTTCATCTCCACAAGTTCATAGTTAACCATAGAGTGGGATTTGTTCTAACTTTTAAGGAGAGATTTTGTTATCCCAGCCAGATAGAATTGATCAAGTTTTGAGCTAAGTTACACAATTGTTAGGGAGTTCATTTCATTGTCAAGATGTTTAAATAATCATATGTTCATGGGGCACCTTTTATTAGCCCCACAGAGTAACCAATGAGAGGTTGGTCTATATGTGAACTCTTATGGCAATTTCTCTGGTTTACCTCAGGTTATCTAGTTTAGGCAAGTAATAAACACTTAAAAACAAGTAATGAAAGTTAGAATTTAACATCCAAAAGTATATGTTATTTAAACATGTGTTTTCTCTCTAAATCCACCTTTATTTCCAGAGATAGCCAAACCAGGGATAATTTGTTTGTGAAATAATTCCAGTTTTGACAGAATTGGGCTAATTGTTTACATAAGGTCAACAAAAATAATGATTAGTTATATAGATCTTTTAAAATCTTCTTGCTGGAACTTTTTATAAGGAATCTCTATATTGAACTCTTAACAGCCTCTTAAGGCCAGAGTAAAGCTGTATGTTCTATATCAGACTTGCCTTCAAGTGTATTCCTTTCAGTGTATTCCTTTTCTTGAGGTCTCCAATATATACTGGAAATAAATTTCATCCAATATATGTAGGAAACTTTACCTCCCAGGAAGTGACATTCTCTACTCACCCGATAAGACTGCTGTGAACTCTGTAAACAAGTTATCAGGCCAACATTCTCAAGGGGGTTTATTGGCTTCAAAACATCAACCTTAATTCCTCAAAGTTGTCTGGTCATATCTGCCTCCATGCACGTCCCTTTCAAATATGACACTTCAGTTAAAGTCTTGGCAATATAACCAATGTTCCAGTGGTGTCCTGATATGAGAAGACCAGAATCTCATGAAATTTATTCAAATAATTATAAAAGCCATGGAAGATAAAACACTTGCTGAGGGTTTCTGAAATCTGGAGGGTTCAGTTAGGGTAAAATGTTAAATGCTTCCATTTATTCACAAAGGAATATTCTATCATTTGATTCAATCAATTCTGTGTTTTTAATTTTTGTTTATTTTAAATCCAGCTTGCCCATTAGTTCTGGAAATCTTACCTAGGTCAGTTTTCTAATTTTAAAGATACCAAAAAACCTATATTTGTCAAAAGTCCTTTCTAGGACTCTCCTTGAAAATGAAATGCATTTTCAAGAGCATTGAAACTATAAATGACAAACAAAACAAAACAACTCAGAAATGTACATGGTTAAAAATCTTGTATGAGAGTTTTTAATAATGCAGTTGACAAGGAAATCTGGTTATTTCTGTGACTTACAAAATTTCAATAATGCAAACAATGACTTTCTATGAGGACATATTATAAACTTCAGGAGTTTCATATATTTCCTAAAATACTTATAGATTTATCCATAAAATGCAACATAAAGATTATCATTATTGGTTTGATAATGTTGTCCAAGTAACTTCACATACCAAATAAGCAAGTGTAATTAATAAAAAAAAACTAGGAAAAAATTTGTTTATAATTAAATCTTGTAAAGCTTGTTAAAATTTTAAACATATTCCTAAAAAGTATTATACATCATTACAAATCTAATAATTATATTTAACCAAGGTGACAATAAGGGATCCTATAAGAAATCAGTTATCAGTTAGCAATACTTTCATCCTTCAACATTGGAAAGTTGTAAGGTTCCTTTTTTTTTCTTTTTATAGTTTCCACACCCAATGTGGTGCATGAAATCACAACCCTGAGTTCAAAAGTCCCATGCTTTATTTACTAATCCAGCCAGGAACTTTTTTAAGTAATCCAAGCCCTGATAGACAAAACTAGAAGCTTTGGTTTTCTGGACAGATAAAGAAAAACACTGATGTCCTGGGCAGACAAAAGAGAAAAGCCTCTTCCTTTATATTCTTATCATGAGCAGACCAATAATCTAAAAAAAGAAATAAAAGAAAAGAAAAGAAAAAAAAAGTCTTTTTAAAAATGAGGGAAAGTAGATTTTCAAACTTTTACCAGTGTGCCTTAAATTCCATTTATTTCAAACTTACTCTTGACCACATATAAAATTATTTTCCAAAGATTCTCCTTCACAAAACTTCTACAGCTTTTCTTTTTTTCATTCAGAATTTGTCCTAAACTTGTTCTCTCTAAACAAACAGTCTCATTTTAGGATAAAATTACATTATTTTTCCCTGAACAATATTTATTCCCATTCCTTATGCCTTTCTTCTTAAAAATTCACCTTTTCTTGCATACAGAGTTCGTTCCCTTGTTTCCATCAGTCTTCATTACATTTAGCAGAATTTTACTATTAGAAACTTTAGTGTCCAGTAAGTTAAATAGGAAATGATTGCGAACTGTCACGCCGGAATTCTTAAGATAGGAAATTCATGTTTACCTTGTATAATTCTAAAAACATATGTTTTTCCATAGTACATTCTTTCAATAAAGTGTAACATATGTTTACCAACAGACCTAAATATCTTTAGTTTCTTTGCTATAAGAACCCATGTAAAAATATGCAGTCCATGTTGAGCTGTAGAGATCAGGAACCTCCCTGAAACAAAAGAAGTTTTGGCAACTGCTTGGGAATATTCCTTAAAGTCCCTGTCCAGAGGTAGCAGAACCAGATAATTGGTTCCAATTAGCATAGCCATTCACCTGGTAAATAAATGAAAGAGAAAAGTTCACATACAACAATACTCAGGCAGCATTCCTCCAGGCTTCTCAAAATCTATTCCAGATCCCACACATGCAAGAGAAGAAACAAGGAGGGGCGCCTGGGTGGCTCAGTCGGTAGGGTGTCTGGCTTTGGCTCAGGTCATGATCTCGCTCATGGGTTCAGGCCCCGCGTCAGGCTCTATGCTGACAGCTCAGAGCCTGGAGTCCACTTCAGATTCTCTCTCTCTCTCTCTCTCTCTCTTCCTGCCCTTCCCCTCTCTCTCTCTCTCCCTGCCCTTCCCCTGCTCACGCTCTGCCTTTCTCTCTCTCTCTCAAAAATGAATAAATGCAAAAAAAAAAAAAAAAAAAAAGGGAAGAAACAAGGAGGAAACTAGTGACTCAGGAAAAACACAGGAAACATATGTATATGATCTTGGCAGCAAAGTTTTTATATGAGAGACAAAGTGGGGGTGCATAAAAAACATGACAGAACACAAGTCAGTGGTGAATTAACAGAAGTAGAAGAGCTGATGAAAATGGGTAAGGAGAGGTTGTCCTTAGGCCCCGTAAGGGAGTATGGACCGATCAGCCTTGTAGCAAGGGCCGTAAGGATCTGACCATATGGGATTTTGTTTCATTTTCCCTGACACTTACAAAAAAATGTCTACTTTATAAATAGTATTGAAGTTGAAGGTTCTATTTAATGGGCCATTTTTCATCATTCTCCAGGGACTATTGACACCAGGCACTATTACTGAAGAAGATGAGGTGCTTCCTTAAATCCTGTTGTCCAAGTTGACCCTAGTGTGTTAGGAGAAAGCCTGAGGGGGAATCCTTTGGGATTGAGGAGGTCAATCCCATGGTCAATTCCTAGAAAACAAGAAGAGCACAATAATGAACTAGGAGTTCATTACCAAAATCCTTCTCAGCTTCTGAATGGTATCACATCAGGAATATTGGTGAGAAGTCCTGGGATCAGACTGTCGGGAGGCATCCCTCTTTCACGACTACCCTGACACTTTTGTACTACCTGAGAAGGGATGTTCACACCCTTTCCTGCCCTGTTGTCTCCTAGTTTACAACAGGTGCTGGCGAATGGATTAAAATGGCATAAAGACTGAGGTTTCTTTCCGTTTTGAAGGAGTCAATATATTTGGCAACTAGTAACAACCTCTAGGTCTAGTATTAATGGATGAGGTATAGGTCGTTAAGAATGGGTAGCTATTTGATATCATATTAAGCATCATATACCTAGGGTAAAAGTACTTTCAATCTCTTGATTTCATCTCATGATCTAACTCTTCCTGAGATTAAACTTCATGTTAGGCTCTCCATGACAGTGTGGAGCCTGCCTGGGATTCTCTCTCTTGGCATCTCTCGCTGCCCCTCCCCGCTCATGTTCTTTCTCTCTCAAAATAAATAAACTTATAATAATAATAATATTAATAATAATAATAATAAACACTGAACCATACTGCAATAACATTGTAAGCAACCTGTTAATGAAATTGGTCATAGAGCAATAAGTCAGTCCAGTTTTAAGAGAGAAAGAAACCTCGCCCACTTTTCCAACCAACTTGGTTCGATCCATTATATGCACAACTCAGAATATATGATAAAAAACTGAAACTTAAGTAAAATAACTTGACAGTACATTTTGTTTTAAATTCATGTTATTAGTGTGTTTATTTGTAGAATTTTCCTTACATTAATGACTAGTGTGCAGTTAGGATTTGGAGCTACAAATGCCCAGGTTAAACATACACAGTGACAGAGTGAAAGTGGTGCTATCATTTTTGATGTTTACGTTTCAAACTTATAGCCCTAAATCCTTAAGAAAGAAATAATAGATAGGCTCATAGGGTGGTTCATTCAGTTAAGTGTCTGACTCTTACTTAATTTTGTATCAAGTCATGATCTCATGATTGTGATTTCAAGCCCCATCAGTCTCGGTGCTGACAGCATGGAACCTGTTTGGCAGTCTCTGTCTCCTTCTCTCCGTGACCCCTTCTGCTCTCTCTCTCTCAAAAATAAAAAAATAAGCATTGAAATATTTGAATTTCAATATTGGAACAAAAGATTATGTAGTCTTAAAAATTATTTTTTAAGATTGGTTTTTAATCAATGGTTATTCATTATGCCTATATTCAGAAAGAACTTGCAGTAAAGTTCTAGAAAATTTACGTTGTAGACAGGATCTCATACTTATGTTCTAAAATGGGAAAATGTTAAAAATAGAATTCTATTCTTTCCTAACACAATCACTTAATTTTTAATAGTTTCACATTACATTTCATTATAGATTATATTATACAATACATGGTGTGAAGCAAGGAAACATTTGGTTGTTACTATTAGAATTCTTAGATCATGTTATCTTTTTTTTAACGTTTATTTATTTTTGAGACATAGAAACAGAGTGTGAGCAGAAGGAGGGCAGAGAGAGTGGGAGACACAGAATCAGAATCAAGCTCCAGGCCCTGAGCTGTCAGCACAGACCCCGACGCGGGGCTCGAACTCACAGACCGCGAGATCATGACCTGAGCTGAAGTCGGCTGCTTAACCAACTGAGCCATTCAGACACCCCAGATCATGTAATCTTATAATGATTAAGTATTTAGGGACAATTTATCATTTGCTCAATCCATTAATCATTGACTCAATTATTAATTGTTGACTGACTCAATACCCTCATCTATTAAATGATAATATATCCTATAATGAATGGAATTTTATAAGCCATAAACAATGTGATTTATATCATTTTAAATTCCAATCCTAGGAAAAGGGAAAAACAATTAAATTTTTTTAAAGATCGAATGATTGTTGCATGTTGGCATTATGTCCTGTATTATCTCTTATGCTAACAGCATGATTGGGCATCTTTATTTATTTATTTTTGTTTTTTTATTTTTAACATTTATTCATTTTTTTTTAGAGACAGAGTGTGAGTGGGGGAGGGGCAGAGAAAGGAGATGCAGAATCTAAAGCAGGCTCCAGACTCTGGACTGTCAGAACGGAGTGTTGGGAGCTGCTTTGGGCTCACAGGTTGAGACCCCTCCCCGCATGGGAGAGGTTGAAGCAAGTTCCTGCCAGCCAAACTGGTGCCTAATCTTAACTCCTTCTAAATAATCTTTCAGGCCTGGATTTCTTGAATTACTCTCATTGGACTAAGGGATATAATGCTCTTTGGTTTTATGGCATATGGAAAAGGTGACCTGTAGTGCGATGTCTTGATGGATAAAATCTGAATGAGAGTAATCTGGCCAGAAGTAACCTCAAAGTTGCCTCTTGGGGATAGGTTGCACAAATTGATCATACACAATATCAGTTATGAGTTGGCTAGAAATTAGTAGACATTAGGCCCCAAGACTCCTTGAACCAAACTAGATTTTCCCTGCAGGTGTTGCATTGTGTTAATCATCCCCTCAGCCCCACCATGAAACCTCAAAGCACATCTCTGTAAAGCTTCTCTCAGTATTTGATTAACTGACTGATAGGAGAGACTGTAAAGAGACTTAGGACCCTCCCTGAAGGTTAGCCTAGCCCAAAAGTTAGAAGCACTATTTATAGATAAAGTACAAACTAAAGTAGCTACACATATCTTCATCAGCAGCAAATATTGAGCACCTCCTGAGGTTGACATTTCACAAATCCTTTTGTAATTCTCATCCCCACGCTCCCTTATAATAAAAAGGCAATAACAAAATACTCTTAAAAAAGCTACCATAAACGTACAGATGACTACATAGGTCTTCAGACAACAATGTGTATTGTGAAGAATGCCTTGTCACTGATGTAATGTCACTCGCTACCTTTAAAAATAAAGACACTGAGCAGCAAAGTAGAGATGCCAGAATTGCCAGGGCTGCCTGCTTGGTCATCAGACTCCACCTCTCTTGTGCCTCTCTCACTTCATTTCACCTGACCGTCCGTCCTTCATGGACCCCTAGATTCGCTGGAACAAGGACCCCGGCAACAGAGCCATTGCAGGGCTTGAATTATGAACCATGAGATCAACTGAGCCACCCAGGGACCCCTGGACAGCTTTGTTTTAAATCTGTTCATTAATTGGCTACAGCTTGCTATGTTACTTAAGCTGATCTAATTTTTTTACTGATCAGATGGTCACAACCATGCCTGCCAAGGACACAGCAATGATTCCATTTTTAAAAAAATTACTTCCAGGCGAATTCCAGGTGATAGGTCTAAGAGTGCCAGTCATTGCCTTGGTTGGGAAGAAGGCTGTGGTTTCTTGACACCTCAGCTCATCAATGGATGCTCAGAACATGGAAGTAAGATGGTATCAAAATGATCCTTCAGGCCTGGTGCATCATTATGGGACTTTCCAGGATCATATAGAGCAGCAGATGTCAGAGTACCAAGGGAGGGCCATGTTCTTGAAGAAGAATATTACCAAAGGGCTTGTTGCCCTAAGAATCCATCCCATCAGATCTTCAGATGGAGGGCAGTATGCCTGTTTCTTTGAAAGCTCTACATTCTATGATAGAGCACAGTTCAAAGTGGTGGTCACAGGTGAGTTTCTGCAATGAAACCTCCTATCCAAATTGTGTTTTTTCCATCTTCCATTGTTGTGTATGGATAGAGGTGACTTAATGTATACAAACGCTATTATTGAATACCAAGAAAGTTAAATATCTAAATATAATCTAATCAGCCTGTCTGGACATTCTTGGGTGGTAGTAAAAGTACATTTTAACCTTTTCCTTGTCAACATAATAACTTTGAAGAAAAAAAAGAGTAGGTATTATGGTATTTTCTATCTCAGAAGAGTCCCAGAAATGTATCTTAGACTATCTTTTAAATCTCAGAAAGAGCTAAAAAGAGGCAGAATCTGAATAGCCTTACCTGAGGATAGGTTTTCTGCACCTCACTGCTGTCCTCTCTGGGGATAGCCCAGTCACATGTGGCTTTGTTCACTCTTTAGTATGATATCCTTATTTATTCAAATCCCTACACAATTTGTCCCCTTACATCTCACTCCTGCTAGGATATTCTCTACAAAAAAAAAATAATAATAAAAATAAAAAGGAACACAAAACTTGTACTGCCAGAGTGAAAGGCTAAGGAAGGACTGTAATTCAACCATACACTGAGCCTTAAACAGCATTTTCTCTATAGACATTACAGGCCTTAGCCTGAGCTCAGATGATGGGTTTTTGTATCATCTGTCTTACAATGGACTTAAGAAAAACTAACCCAATCTAATTAAGGAGGAAATAATATTGACTTCCTCCCAAAGTCAGGAAAACTTTTTCCTTCAGAACTCATTGACCTCCTGCCTCCTACTTAGTGACAATTGTGCATATGCCCTAAGTAACCCTTAATCCATTTTTACACAATAAATGGTGTGTTGTTATGTAATTCTTCATAAATTAAAGGGGAGCATGTGCAAAGACAGTTGCAAAGAAGCCTGCAACTTTTAAACACATCTTTGAGCCACCATTTTTGTAACCAGACCCTTTGATCCACACATCGTCTAATAATATTTCTGCTGAGTCATGGAAAGAATAGTAACTTCCTTCTGATATTCCTTTCTGAGTTTAGAGAATATCTGCTTTTTAGGCATGTATACTGGGTTTCCTCACTGCAAGTGTCTATTGTATGCAAATGAATGTCACACGTACTGGAGGCATTTAACCAGGCACTAAGAGGCATGAATGAGACCAATTATATTCATCCATTCATTAAGTTTTGTCTTTTGAGCAGGGATCTTTCACTCTATTGTGGTAACTTCTGACGAATCCAGGTGATAGACATCCACTTCTAGAAGTCCTACAAACATTTCCTAAACCTTAGGTAAAGCCTTATCAAGGGCTTTGAATTTGAAAACTGTAATTGTTTCTTCAACGCACAATATGTCATTACTCAGAATCATCTCAATTTCTTTATCTCTGACTTACCTGTTCTTTGTTCAGAACTCTACCACTAAATAGAAAACAAATTTCCACCATCCTTTCTTTTTACCCCAGAGTCTTTAGAACAGCGCATTTCCTACCTTGAAGCTATTTTGGGACTAAACTCTGAAATCGTTCTTGTGCTTGAATTTGTTTTGAACTTCAACAGTGGTTAATTGGCACACCTTCTTTAATCTACTTTACAATCTCATATATCTTGTACATGAGTTTTTCTGATACATCAATTCATTGTTTTCTTCTAAATCATATCTGCAAGGTAAGCTGTATTTGCTACCCAACAAAAAGCCAGTGCTGAGCTCGTTAATTTGCACTGAGAACATATATTAAAAAAAAATAAATATGAATTCCACCCATCTTTTTATGAAGCCCAGAAATCCCCAGAACACCCAAAGATATCTATTTCCTTTTCTCTTGTTCCCTGTTAGAAGTACAAATATCTGGAATTTATATTTGAACTAACTACAGTAATTGCATAAACAGCCTTTTACTTTAGAAATTAATGAAAATAGGTGTACTTCTAAATGCTTAAGAAATTGTATCATCCTATTGCCTGTTGTAAAATAAACTGATATATAAATATTGACATAATAAGTGATCACAAATAAGTTCTTAAGAATTCAGACTTTTATTTTTTCAAAAAAAAACTTGTGCTACCAATATGTGGGTGAGCTGTTTTGTTTTTCTTTTTGCCACATTTTTTTATTATAACGGGAGACATCTCACTTTTGAACCTGTGATCCTCATTCAGTATAAATCAGAAAAATAAAGTCCTATGCTGATTCAATGCTCTTACCTCCTCCAGATGAATTTTCCATGACCTTGTGTAGTTCTTCCTGAGATGGATCCATTTATGTCCAATCTCATACCCACTGCAGTACAGTGTCTGGTGCAGTGTGGCTTTATAGTTTTCATTTGTGCCAGATCTTCAGACCAAGTCTTTGATTTTGTCTAGCTGGATACCTCTTATTTTCTTGTGATTTGTTTAGACACTGTGATTTTTGGTATGAAATTATTTAATCTGTTTCTCTTTCCTGGGGAATTGACATTTTCCCCAGAGTCCGTAATCAGTTCTTATATAGATGCAGTCTCTGCAGGCAGCTCCATAGTCCTATACTATCTCCTTGAGAAAGGATTCTTCTATACCTTGAGTCAAAATAGAAGCAACTCATTCCCTGTGGTGTTTATATATCCAAGAGGTTGTGGGTAATAAAATATCTGCAGAACTCACAACCTCAGTGAACATCTACATTAAATTCTACTTAAAATCAATAATAATAGGTTGTAAACCAAAACAATTTCTAAGAGATAAGAAATAAAACTGAAGGCCCTAATATTAGGTAACAATCAGAGGGTCTCATAATGGTGAAAATTATGGGATTTCTCTCCTTCCCGTGGTAATAAGACCATAAAAATCCCAGACTCTCAAAATAGAAAAGGATGTACTAAAATCAGCCTGCGTTATGTCAAAAACCATCCAGGTCTCAAGTACGCCCATTAGAAACCCATAAAGGTAGAACCATGGTGACCTGGGTTCCTCTCCTGCTGGCAATCTTTTCTCCACTTTGATCTTTCTGTCTTGACTTGATAAGAGTACATTAATGGCTAAGGCAACACTATAAATACATATTTCAAGCCTTTGAAGATACCCATACCCACCACCCCTAATTTCCAATCCTATTTTTAATTGATGCTGGACCCAGAGGTTGTGTTCTACCCTTAGTCCACACATTTAATAAGGCAACAGAATGGCATAATTCGAAGTACAATTTTACTCTTCTGTCTCCAGAAAATCAGATATGAATTAAGCATTTATTGTGCTTCTACAAAGACCTACTAAATATAATCTTGTCTTTAGAAATTACCCATCCAGAATCACGTTTCCCTTCAATACTTAGGAGCTAGCCTAAATAGATAGAATACAATACATGGCCTTTCAAATTGAAGGATCCCAGCAAATGAAAACCACATTTTCTTTGTATTCTTAATTGATTAAATATTTAAGTTGAATTTTATTCCAACATAGTAAGGACTATATATGGAGTAATATTTACACCAATTATATGAGTTGAGACTCCTTTTATCCTGGTTTTACAAAAAGAGAATGGAGGCACAGAGATATTGAGTCATTAGACACACCGGGTCACTAATGCCAGCAAGTACAAATGTAATCCTTTGACTAGAGAGCCTATTCTTGTAACTATGATGTTCTACCAAATCTCGAAGCCATTGCATTCTGAAAATTCCATGTATCAGTACTAGCACTGGTGGGCACCATCATGCCATTTAGGTCATCACTGACTTGACACATTATTTACTAGTCACAAAATAGTGTTTCTTCACGGTCTGGCCATCCATGCAATATCAGGTAACATTAGATAATTTTACTTCATAAACTTCATAGAAGGACTGTCATAACAAATTACCACAAATGAGATGGACTGAAAAAAACAGAATTTTATATTCTCACAATTCTGGAGGCCAGAATCCACAATCAAGGGCCATCAAGGTTTTGGTCCCAAGGAAGCATCTGAGGAGAATGCTTCTTTGCCTCTGACAGCTTCTAGTGGCCCAGACATTCCTTGGCTCTCATTGGGTCCAATCTCTGGCTCCATCTTCAAAGGGTTTCCCTGTGACTCTGTGTCTAAATTTATTTCTTTTTATATAGACTGCAATCATTTTGGATTAAGAACCACCTATTCTAGTTAATTCTATTTTTACTAACTACATGTACACAATGACATCCAAATAAGTGCACAGATATTGAAGGTTAGGACCTGAAACGTATCTTAGAGAAGACAAAATTCAACCCACAACAAGGATAGTTTTGTCCTACTAAATTTGAATTTTTTTTTTTTTTTTGGTAATAGACTGTAAAGATTACTATACATAACACTGTATGGAATGCTACACTACTATTCAATGAACTTCAACCACAATAGCTTAAACCAAAATTTCTTTTCTTCCGAGGTAAAGGGATAAAGGAATTAGAACTATAAGAGTGGCTATACACTGTGAGGTTTGCGGCGGTCCAGCCGTCACAGAATCGAACGGTTCCTGATAGGGAGGTGAGGATGAACTGATACATAAGGCACAGTTGTTAAGGGAGGGCTGGCGCTCCCAAATGTCACCAGCCCCGAGTTTATTTTCACTAGGGTATTTATCCACAATCTGAGGGTGGTGTACGTGTGAGACACATCTCCTCTCACAAGTTCTCAGGATATAAAAGCTCAGTGTAACATTAACTAGAAGCACTCGTGACAGCTATCCAAGCAAACTGCATTTTGCTATATCAAACTTTACAAAAGCATTCTGAACCTCCCCACACGACATGGCTGCGGTCCCAACTCCAGGACAAAGGCTGCACTCAAGGCCTCCGACTCCCAACACTGGTCAAGGCCTCTGGCTCTCAACCTCTTCTCAAGGTCTCTGGCTCTCAATCTCTCTCAAGGCCTCTGGCTCCCAACAGAGGTTTACGTATATTTCTCATCTAGATGTTTTGCCATATCCACAAAATTCACTTTTTCAGATCATTCACAGGCACTCTGTGCTTCAGTCCTTGATAAATGAGAAAAAAAAATGAAGGAAAAAGTGTATTTCCTTTCTTTGAGGTAAATATTCTGGAAAGAACTCACATCATTTCCATTTCACAACACTTCTATTAGCATATTAAGGCAACTCCTAAGTGTAAAGTGGTTTGGAACATTCAGTCTTAAACTGGGTTGGGATTTCCATAGTTAAAACTTATATTATTCCCCAAACTGTTCTGTCCAGAATGGCAGCTACTAGCTGCATGTTTCATTTAAATTTAAATTTAGTTGGAGTAAATTTAATTGACTAAAATATGAAATTCAATTCCTAACAAAATTTCAGGTGCTCAGTAGCCACCTGTATCTAGTTATTTGGATCACATTGATGTTGGTAGCATTCCCAACGTCGTAAGAAGTTCTTGTTAAAAATAACTTCTTTAGGGGCTCAGTCGCTTGGGCGTCCGACTTGGGCTCAGGTCAGGATGTCATGGTCTGTGAGTTGGAGCCCTACGTCAGGCTCTGTGCTGACAGCTCAGAGCTTGAAGCCTGTTTCAGGTTCTGTGTCTCCCTCTCTCTCTGCCCTTCCCCTGCTCACACACTCTCTCTCTCTCTCTCTCTCTTTCCCTCAACAATAAATATTTAAAAAAAATAACTTCTTTAGAATTAGGGATTAAAAGACATTTGTAAAAGACTACAAATTTACTACAGAAAACTAACAACTGATGTGTTCCTTTAAATTTAGTGGCTGTAAATGAATTGAAAGAGTGTTCTTCCACCCATGTTAAAAAAATGTTATATATTTTTGAGAGAAAGGGGGGGGAAGAGAGAGAATGATCTGGGGAGAGACTGAGAGAGAGGGAGACACAGAATCCAGAGCTGTTGCCAGGCTCTGAGCTGTCATCACAGAGACCAACGTGGGTCCTGTGAGATCACGACCTGAACTGTGAGATCATGACCTGAGTCAAAGTTGGATACTCAACCAACTGACCCACCTGGTGCCCCATTCTTCTGCCCAATTTTAAGAATCACCAAATAACATAATCAGCGATGGTTCAACTGGGAGGGAGGTAAAAGAAAACAATTAATACAGCCATGTTTGGTATATGGGTACTCTGTTAAATGTTGATACAGCTGATATTTTTCTCCAGAGTTCTTTGGGTTAGTTATTTTTCTAACTCTCACTTTTATGAATAAGAAAGATGAATTTCATAGAAGTTAATTAAAATGTAAAATGGTAAGAAAACTCTTGGAGATGCTTACTTTCTCTGTCTCTCTTTGACTCTCCTAAGTTTCAGGTATGGCTCCTTGTATTCACATTGAGCCTGGCAATTGGATGGACATAAAAACGACCTGCACATCCATGGGGTGGTATCCACAGTGTGAGGTACAATGGAGGGACATTCAATGACTGCCCTTGGCAACAGCCATTGAGACAAAGAAAATAGAAGAAAATGGACTGTTTCATGTGGAAACATCTATCACAGTGGATGAAAGTTCAAGAGCAGATATGCCCTGTGCTATAAGGAACCTAATACTCAGTGTGGAGAAGGAGGTGCATGTCTCCATATCAGGTCAGGTTCCTCCAAAGTCCTTATCTTGAAAAGTCACTGCTAACCAGGAATGACTTACTGGCAAAGACCTATGACTGACAGTTCTAGACGGATATTCTAGTTTATCCATTTCTAAATCTTAATGTGGAGAATTTGGAAAAAGTCACATTCTGTCTTGTTTCATATTCCTTCTTGTGATAGAAATGTCATTGTTCTACTTTATGAAAGTGAATACATGAGTGGACAAGAGCAATAAAGTTTTCGAAGAAACCATCAAAGTTCCTTCTAAATTTCTCTTAATTCCACTGCCTAGGAAAAGCCTTTTTTCAAAATTTGCTATTTTCTTCCATCTTTCAAATTGAAATTGAATCCCAGCTCTTCCATTTACCAGCTTCATGATCTTGGGTAACTTTTGACCTGTCTGTGCTCAGTTCCTATCAGTTGAAAAAGGATAATGATAGTGTCTACCTCATAAAACATGCATATTAAATTGTATAATTAATATCACAGGCAGAAAAGAGCTCAGATGTTCTAATAATTACCCAAAGTGATTCTTCAAAGAAATAGTTTGCTCACATGATCTCCTCCAATTTCCTGAATATGTAAATGTCCTTATTTGAAGTATTGTAACCTGTCAACAACACACTTTATCTCTTGTCCTTTCTTATCTCTCCAGCTTCATCTTTCATCTCTCTCTTCTTTTTTCTCCAACTCTTCCTACTCCTCATTAAGTCTCTGAAACTATTCACCCATGCAATACACCATGTAGGTTGTTACTCACATTTCTTCTATTTTCCTGTAAATAAGTGATTCCTCTTACCCTATATTTACCCTTAACTTCTCACGAACCTATTCTTGGTTAAGTGCTCTCTTTATTCATACACTATTTTGATTATATGTTTCACAATTTCACCAGATAGAATGTAAACTCCTGAGGACACTGTATCTATGTTTTATATCCCCATTACTTAGAAAAATACCCAGTCACCATATATTTTTGTACAATGGATAAACATTTGTATGGCTTTTAACAATAAGTGAAGTGACATTTCTTTAGTGCTTTAGTTTAGGACATCACATTGGTTTAAGTTAATTAGAAAGAGAAGTTGAGGTTGAAAATTTGAAAGAAGCAAACACATACACCAGTATAAAGATAAAATATGTTTAAAATGTCATATATTTATATATACATATATATCTTTGAGATCATCAATTAAAAATTACACAGACACTTTGGAGCCTCTGAGTGACTCAGTCAGTATCTCTTTTGAAGTAACAGTATTAAATTAAAAAATATCAAAATGATAGTCATTTTTTTACTGATTTCATTTGCTAGCTGTCAGATGTCTCATAAGAAATGGTGAGTTGAAATAATCTGTCTTGAGAACCTAGACATTAATTCCATTTGGCTTATCATCCTAGATGTCACCATTTCTCCTTTAATCTTTAGAGAAGTTCCATAAGCTTCTCACTCATAAGTATATTGTCAAAGTCACATATATGTTTATGTAGAAAATAATTGGATGAAAGATCTGTAGTTGAAAGAATGGAGAAAAGGATGAAAAAATACTTAAATGCATTTGTAGATTTTTACTTACTGTAAGACAATTATTTGTTACAAATATAATAATGTTTGTTAAATCTTGATTGAGGGTACATGGATGTCTGATGAATCATTTGTATATGTTCAGTATATTAAAACATTTGATAATTTATAAGATAAGCATCTGAGTCTCCATATATTAGGAACAGGAAAGGAAACTGATGTCTCTTTAGGATTCCAGAATTCTTTAGAATTACAGGAAGGGGTAGATGAGACTTAGAATCTGTGCCATTCCTCATGTCACCTAAAGGAAAACATCTCGGGATTTGTTCCCAGTAGCCAAGTCTCTGATACCAAGCTGGATACTAAGTAAGACAATTTATATTTTTCAGATGCCTTGTTTCCCAAGGACTGTGCTTGGGCAGTGGTGTTGGCTGTTCTCCTGCCTTTTGTGGTCTTCGGTACAATCATCAGTGTTCTATTTGTGGGTGCTAGAAAAGACAAAGGTAAATAAAAAAAAAAAGAGTTGGTGGATTGACTTCATTTTTAAAAGTATTAGAGTATATTAGTAACAAAAATTCATAAATTGTCTATAGGTGGTCTTTAGTATTTAACATTGAGAACAAGAAAACCTGAAAAGAAAAAGAAAAGAAAAAAGAAAAAAACCTCCATCTACAAACTCTTGACTCTGAATGTTTGTTAGATAATAGAAGTTGTCTGATTAAGGTCAATTATTTCATCAAGAAAGTAAAAAACATATGCTGAATTTGTTTATGATCTGACACTTAAATTTATGTGTTCAGAAACAAGATTTATAATGGTTTTTTGTGTTTATTTATGCACTCAGAGATAATCAAAGTGTCTATGATATAATTTAACTGAAATCTGAGTTTAGCATTAGGATGGTATTTTCTGTTATCAGAATGCCATTTTTCTCTAGTATTGGGGGGTATCAAGTTATAGCGGTATTCAGAACATTTCTTTGTGAGTAAAATCAAGAAGATATTGAAAAATTAGAGTTTTACCCAGAACATAACTGCTGTGACCACCTTTCTCCAGTCCCTAGAACATAATGTCTCATAAGAGCCCATTTTTCTGTATGGTAGTTCGTTTACTTTTCTCTACATAGGACTGGCCTCCCACAGCCTGTGGCATTTCTCTGCCTCAGTCTCAATGTGTTCAGGGAGTCCTTTAAAGAAATCCTCTTCAGAAGTAATATCAGTGCTCTAGACAAGCTTAGGCAGTTATTCTTGTAGAATAGGATATATTTCTGTTTAGATTTGTTCTACATTGATTGAATTTCCAGTATCTTGAGGATTATTACTTTGCTGTAAATATGATTTACCTTCACTAGGTATAAGAATATATTCAGGACAGTGATCAAAAGTAAAGCAAAACAAACAACAACAGCAACAAAACACTAACTGCGAAGAGAGCCATTGCATTGTGTTAAAGTTCATCCCTCATCACCTGTCAAGTTCACACAAATGATAGTTCATTCCCCTAAATTTATGTACAGCGTAGAAATCCTTCAAAATATCCAATACTGTCTACTTGGTGAACATGGACAAGATAATTTTTCTAAAAATGTGGGGAATATATTTTTCAGGGCAGAAAAATGGAATTTATCAGCTAGAGCATAGCTGCTAAATTTTATTTAATTGTTGACTATACTGGAATTAAAATGAAAAACAACAAAAATGTATAGCTGACAAAAATGTTACATTAGTTCCAGGTCTACAACACAGTGATTCAACAACTCTTTACATTATTCTTTGTTAACTAAAAGTGTAGCCACCATCACTAACAGCTATTACAATATCATAAATTATATTACCTAACCTGTACCTTTCATTCATGAGACTTACTTGTTTCATAACTGGAAGCCCTTTCACTCTTTCACCCTCTACTCCTGCAACCACCAGTTTGTTCTCTGTATTTATGGGTTTGGTTCTGTTTTATTTGTTTGTTTTGTATTTTACATTATGCATATAATTGAAACCATATGTATTTTTTCTTTGTCTGACATCTCATCAAAATATCCTCTACTTTCATCCATGTTTTTGCAAACGGCATGATCTTATTCTTTTTTTTTTTTTTTTTGGCTGAAGAATGATCTATTGCATGTGTATATACAAAATATACACCAAATAATATTTATTCATTCATCTTTCCAACAGCATTTAGGATGTTTCCATAGCTTGTGTGTTGCAAATAATACTCCAATAAACATAGCAGACCACACACGTTTTTGAATTAGGGTTTCTATTTTTGGGAGGTTAAATACTCAATAGTAGAGTTACTAGATTGTACAGTATTTCTCTTTTTAATTTTGTAAAGAAACTCCATGATATTTTCCACAATGGTTGCACTAATTTAACTTCCCACCAACGGTGTGTAACGATTTTCTTTTCTCCACATCCTTGGCAACACTTAGTATTTATTATCTTTTTGATACTAGCCATTGTGATAGGTGTCAGATGACATTGATGGTTTTGAATTGTGTTTCACTGATGATTAGTGATGTTGACCATTATTATATGTGTCTGTTGGCTATCTTGGAAAACTGTGTAATCGGGTCCTCTGCCCTTTTTTAAAATGAATTATTTGTTTTTTTGTTTATTTTGGTGTTGATTTTTATGTTTTTAGATATTTTAGATATTAAGCCCTTATCAGAGATATCACTTACAAATATCTTCTCCCATTCAATAGGTTGCTTTCTGTTTGGCAGATAGTTTCCTTCGTTGGTCAAACACTTTTGTTTTTGGTGCATTCTCAGTAGTTTATTTTTTGCTTTTGTTTCCCTTGCCTTAGCAGACATATACATGAATATGTTGTTAAGGTCAATATAAAAGAGATTGTTGCATATGTTTTCAGATCTCAGACTTAGGTCTTTAATTCATTTTTATTTTTGGTATGGTGCAAGAAAGTGAGTAAGTTTCATTTTTTGTATATAGTTATTCAGTTTACCTGGGACCATTTATTGAAGATGATTTTTTCTCCCATTGTATATTCTTGCCTCCATTGTCATAGATTAACTGACCATATAAGCATACGTTTATTTCTGGGCTCTCTATTCCATCGATTTGAGTATGTGTGTTGGTTTTGCTTTGTTTTTTGTGCCTGTAACATACTTTTTTATTATTATAGATTTTTCTTAATCCATTCATCAGGTGATGAACATTTAGGCTCTTTACATAATTTGGCTATTGTTGAAAGCACTGCTATAAACATTGGGGTACATGTGCCCCTATGAATCAGCAATCTTTTATCCCTTGGATAAATTCCTGGTAGTACTATTGCTGGGTCATAGGGTAGTTCTATTTTGAATTTTTTGAGGAAACTCCACCCTGTTTTACAGAGCAGCTGCACCACTTTGCATTCCCACCAACAGTGCAAGAGGGTTCCCACTTCCCCCACATCCTCGGGAGCATCTGCAATTTCCTGAGTTGTTCATTTTAGCTACTCCGAGTGGTGTGAGGTGATATGTCAGTGTGGCTTTGATTTGTATTTTCCCGATGATGAGTGACATTGAACATCTTTGCATGTGTTTTCATGAAGATCTTTTCATCTTTTCTGTTGGCCATTGTAAGGGCAAATCGGGACTGATTCCATTTTGCTTAAGGGCAAACTGGGACTGACTTCATTGTATTCCATGTCCTCCACCCTGGGTCCCCAGTGCCTGCGCAAAACCTGCAACTTCCCTGTTCCAAAAGAATCACGCCCAGTGACCTATGGAACAGGACCCTTGACCCTTCCTCAGCCAATTGGCTAGGGTCACGACCATCACCCCTCCCACTGCCCCTAGACCCCTTTAAAACTATTGTGTTTTTGGACCGCGCCCCCTCTCTCGGCCCACCGCTGCTTTGATGAGGTAGGAGATTGAGCTCGAGCTAGCTCGAATAAAGACTCATTGTTCTTGCATCAAACTCGGCTCCCTGGTGGTTTTTGGGGTACCCAAATTCTGGGCATAACAGCCATCTGGATGTCTTCTTTGGAAAAGTGTCTATTCATGTCTTCTGCCCATTTCTTCACTGGATTCTTTGTTTTCAGGTGTGGAGTTTGGTTAGTTCTTTATAGATTTTGTATACTACCCCTTTATTATGAATTTGCAAGTATCTTTTCCCATTCCTTCAGGTGACTTTTGGTTTTATTGATTGTTTTCCTTTCAGGGAAGAAGATTTTTATCTTGATGAAGTCCTAGTAGTTCATTTTGGCTTTTAATTCCCTTGCCTTTGGAGATGTGTTGAGCAAGAACTTGCTGCGGCTGAGGGCAAAGTCATTGTTTCCTGCTTTGTCCTCTATGTTTTTTATTTTTCCTGTCTCACATTTAGTCCTTTCATTCATTTTGAGTTTATTTTTGTGTTTGGCATAAGAAAGTAGTCCAGATTCATTCTTCAGCATGTTGCTGTCTAGTTCTCTCAGCACTATTTGCTAAAAAGACTGTATTTTTGTTATCCCCGATTGGATATTTTTTCTTGCTTTGTCAAAGATTACTCGTAAATACATTTGTGGGTTCAATTATGGGTTCTCTACTCTATCACACTGGTCTATGTGTTTGTCTTGATGATTACAGCTTTGTAGTAGAGGTCAAAGTCTGGAACTGTGATGGCTCCCGCTTTGGTTTTCTACTGCAATATTGCTTTGGCTATTTGGGGTTTTTGCAATTCTGTGCAAATTTTCGGATTCTGTGTTCTAGCTTTGAGAAGAATGCTGGTGCAATTTTAATTGGGATTGAATTGAATGTGTAGATTTCTTTGGGTAGTATTGACATTTTTAACAGTATTTATTCCTCCAATCCATGAGGATGGGATGATTTTCCATTTCTTTGTGTCTTCTTCAATCACCTTCATGAGCTTTCTATTGTTTTCAGCATACAGGTCTTTTACATCTTTAGTTAGATTTATCCCTAGGTATTTTATTGAACTCGGTGCAATTGTAAATGGGATCGGTTTCTTTATTTCTCTTTCCATTGCTTCATTATTGGTGCATAGAAATGCAACCTATTTACGTATATCGATTTTGTACCTGCGACTTTACTGATTTCCTGTATCAGGTCTAAGAGTCTTTTGGTGGAGTGAGTGTTTCAGGTTTTTCATGTAGAGTATCATGTCGTCTGGGAAAAGTGAATGTTTGACTTCTTCTTAGCCAATTTTGATGCCATTTATTTCATTTTGTTGTCTCATTGCTGAGGCTAGGACTTTCAACACTGTGTTAAACAACAGTGGTGAGAGTGGACATCCCTGTTATGTTCATGATCTTGGGGAGAGCTCTCAGTTTTTCCCCATTGAGGATATTAACTGTAGGCTTTTCATATATGGCTTTTATGTTTAAGTATGTTCTTTCTATCTTGACTTTCTTGAGTGTTTTTATTATGAAAGAATGTTGTATTTTGTCAAATGCTTTTTTGCATCTATTAACAGGATCATATTGTTCTTATCCTTTCTTTTATTAATGTGATGTATCACATTGATTGATTTGCAAATATTGAACCAGCCCTGCTGCCCAAGAATGAATCTCACTTGATCATGGAGAATAATTATTTTTATATGCTGTTAAATACGATTTGCCAATATTTTTTGAGAATTTTTGTACCCATATTCATCAGGGATATTGGCCTGTAGTTCTCTTTTTCTGTTGGGTCTCTGTCTGGTTTGGGAATCAGGTAATGCTGGCCCTATAGAATGAGTCCGAAAGTTTTCTTTCCATTTCTAATTTTTAAACAGGTTCAGGGGGCGCCTGGGTGGCTCAGTCGGTTAAGCACCGACTTCGGCTCAGGTCATGATCTCACGGTTTGTGAGTTCGAGCCCCGTGTCGGGCTCTATGCTGACAGCTCAGGGCCTGGATGGAGCCTGCTTCAGATTCTGTGTCTCCTTGTCTCCCTCTTTCTCTGCCCCTCCCCTGCTCACACTCTGTCTCTCTGTCAAAGGTAAATAAACATTAAAATAAAAGTAAGGTTTAAAAAATAAATAAATAAACAGGTACAGTACTATAGTTATTACTCTGCTTAAAGACCTGGTGGAATTCCCAGGAAAGGCCATCTTGTCCAGGACTCTTCTTTGTTTGGAGACTTTTGAAAGCTCATTTAATTTCTTCACTAGTTATAGGTCTGTTCAAATATTCTATTTCTTCCCATTTGAGTTTTGGTAGTGTATGGGTGTCTACGAATTTGTCTATTTCTTCCATGTTGTCCAATTTGTTGGCATATAATTTTTCATAGTATTCTCTGATAATTGCTTGTATTTCTGAGAAAATCGTTGTGATAAATATAATTTCTTTCGCGATTTTACGTATTTGGGTCCTTTCTCTTTTCTCTTTGAGAAATCTGGCTAGGGAGTTATTGATTTTGTTTACGTTTTCAAAAAACCAACTCTTAGTTTCATTGGTCAGTTCTACTGTTTTGTTTTTGTTTTTGTTTTGGAATATATATATATTTTCTTTCTTCCTTTCTTTCTTTCTTTCCTTTTTCTTTTCTCTTTCTGGAAACCATATGATGTAAATACTTGTTCACTTGATATTATCCCAGAGATCCTTTACTTTACCACCATTTTTTAAATTATTATGTTTTTTTTTTCTTTTTACTCTTCTGCTTTGTTGCTTTCCATGACCCAATCTTCAAGATCACTGATCCATTCTCCTGTAATCTCAAAGCTACTGTTAATTCTCTTTAGTACATTTTTATTATAGTCCCTGTATTCTTCAACTCTGATTTTTATATTTTCCAATTCATGTTTAAATTCTCACTGAGTTCATTTACTCTCCACAAGTGTGAGCATATTTGGGACATTACTTTGAACTCTTCATCAGGTATCTGGTTACCTCCATTTAATCCTGTTGTTTTCTTGATATTTTGTCTATTTCTATAATTTGGTGGCCATATTCTCATTTTGCTCATTTACTGTGTGTGTGTGTGTGTGTGTGTGTGTGTGTGTGTGTGTGTGTTTCTTTCTGTGAATTAAGCAAAACAACTCATATTCCTAAACTTGAAGCAGTGGTCTTCTGTAGTTTTGGTACATTTGGATGGATGGCTGGAAGTGTGGTTTCGATGGTCTGTAGGGTAGATGGCTCAATATGTTGTGGCTGCCATAAAGGTGTAGCCAAATATTGAGCTGTGTCTGGCTGTGGCAATCCTGGGACTTACCACACTGAGGAGTCCCTGGCAGGGCTCTGAATCTGAGGTAGGTTCTGGCCAGGGTTTTCCTGGACACTTTGTGCCAGGATTTTCCCTGATACGATGTTTAGAGTCAGACTGATGCAGTCCTGAAGCGTTCCACTGTGTTTTGCACCTGTGACATCATGGTGATTCAGCTGGAGCTGTACTGAGTGTAGACCCAGTGTGTCCTGGTGTGCACTGCACTTGCTCATCATTAGTGTAGGGGCTGGCTGGTGTGAACTAGGTCTGTGGATCACTAAGGAGGTATCCTGGCTAAGGTGTCTGGACTCTATTCCTATCCATACTATTAATAAGCAGTGAAAATATACCCTGTGCTGTTTACAGAGACCTTCTGACCAAGGGTGAGTTTCATTAGCTGCCTTGCCATTTGGTAGAGTTCTAGGGCTGGATCCTTTATATTCTAGTTGCTGCTTTTCTTTTAACTGTTTATTTAAATTTTAGTTAGAATGCAGGATTATTATACTAGTTTCACATGCATAATATAGTAATTCAACACTTCCATATAACACCAGTGTTCATGGCAACTACTACACTCTTTAGTTTCCATCATCTATTTAACCCATTGCCCCACCCACCTCTCCTCTTGTAACCATCAGTTGTTTCTTCACTGTCAAGCATTTTTTCTTGATTTGCCTCGCTCTGTCTCATTTTTCCCCCCACTTGAGCATGTGTTGTGTTTCTAAAACCCACATATGAGAGAAATCATATGGTATTAGTCACTTTCTGTCTCACTTATTTTTCCTAACATAATATTTTTTAAATCCATCCAAGTATTGCAAATGGAAAAAATTCATTCTTTTTTATGACTGAGTAATATTCCAGTGTGTATACATACATATATATCACATAATTATAATTAGATATATAGCATATATATATAATACACATATACAATATTACAATAAGTAATAATATACAGTTATGGTGTGTATATATATTTTATTACAGATATATATGTATATATAAACACATTTTCCTTACCGTTATTGTAAACACACTTCTTCCTTATCCATTCATCACTTGATGCATATTTCACTATTATAGATAATACAGCTATAAAATTCAGGGTGCAGATATCCCAGAATTAGTAGTTTTGTATCTTTAGGTAAATACCAAGTAGTGCAAGTGCTAAATCATAGGGTAGATTCTACTTTAAAGTTTTTAAGAACCTCCATACTCTTTTCCAGGGTGACTACACTAGTTTGCATTTCCACCAACAGTGCAGGAGCGCTTGCCTTTTTCCACATCCTATGAACACATGCTATTCCCTGTGTTGTTAATTTTAGCCGTTTTAGAAGTTATGAGGTGATATTTCATGGTAGTTTTCATTTGGACTTTCCTGACACTGACTGATGTTGAGCATCTTTCCCTGTGTCTTTGTTCATCTTAATGTTTTGTTTGTAAAAATATCCATCAATTTCTTCTGTCTATGCTCTAATTGGATTATTCATTTTTGGAGTGTTGAGTTTTATAAGTTCTTTATATATTTTGGATAATAAATCGTTTTTTCAGCTGTGTCACTTGTAAATATCTTCTCCCATTCCACAGCTTGCGTTTTACTTTTGTTGTTGTTTCTTTCTCTTTTCAGAAGGGTTTTATTTTGATGAAGGCCCAATACTTTATTTTTTACTCTTGTTATCTTTGCCTCAGGACAGCTATCAATAAAGAAGTTCCTATGGCTATGTCAAACCAGTTACTGCCCATGTTCTACTCTAGAATTTTTATGATTTTGGGTCTCACATTTAGGTCTTTATTCTTATTTAAATTTACTTCTCTGAACGGTGTAAGAAAGTGACACAGTTTCTTCTTTGGCATGTAGCTGTCCAGGTTCTTCACACCATTTGTCAATAACACTGTCTATTTTCCATTGGCAATCCTTTCCTGCTTTGTCAAAGTTTAATTGACCACATAGTTGTGAGGTCATTTCTCAGTTTTCTATTATGTTCTATTGATCATCGTGTCTATTTTTGTGACACTAGGATACTATCTTGACCATTATGGCTTTGTAATATAGCTTGAAGTATGGAATTGTAATTCTCTCAGCTTTACTTTTATTTTGCACGGTTCCTTTGCCTCTTCGAGGTCTTTTGTGGTTCCATACAAATTTTAAGATTGCTTGTTTCACCTCTGTGAAAAATGGTGTTAGTATTTTGATAAGGATTACCTTAAAGATGTAGATTGCTTTGAGTAATATAGACATTTTAACTATATTTGTTCTTCTTATCCATGCTCAAGGGATGTCATTCCATTTCTTTGTGTCTTCTTCAATTTTTTTCATAAGTGTTTTATACTCTTCAGAAAATGGGTTTTTCACCTCTTAGGTTAGGTTTATTTGTTATTGTATTTGGTGCAATTTTAAATGGGATTGATTATTTAATTTTTTTTTCTGCAGTGTCATTACTGATTTATAGAAATTCAACAGATTTATGTATGTTGATATTGTATTCTGCGTATTAACAGAATTCATGTGTCAGTTCTAGCAGTTTTTTGAGGCAGTGTTTCTGGTTTCCTATGCATAGCATCATGTTATCTGCAAATACTGAAAGTTCGAGTTCTTCCTTACTGTTTATATGTATTTTTCTCTTTATTTTGTCTGATTGGTATAGTTAGAACTCCCAGTACTATATTAAATAACAATGGTGAGAATAGACAACACTGTCTTTTTTCCTGACCATAGAGTAAAAACTCTCAATTTTCCCTACTGAGGATATTTGCTGTGAATTTTGCCAGATAGCTTTTATTATGCTGATGTGTGTTCCCTCTAAACATACTTTTCTAAGTTCTTATTTTTAATCATGAATATTCTACCTTGTCAAATGCTCTTTCTACATCTATTGAAATGGACTTACAATTCTTATTCTTTTTTTTAACGTTTATTTATTTTTGAGAGACATCGAGACAGAGTGTGAGCAGGGGAAGGGCAGAGAGAGAGGGATATGCAGAATCTGAAGCAGGCTCCAGGCTCTGATGAGCCATCAGCACAGAGCACTATGTGGGACTCGAACTCACAGACCGTGAGATCATGACCTGAGCTGAAGTCGGCCGCTTAACCGACTGAGCTACCCAGGTGCCCCTTACTCTTCTTTTTATTTTAATGTGGTATATCATGTCGACTTGTTTATGAATATTGAACCTCCCTTACAACTAGGAATACATTCGCCTTGATCATGTGAAAGATTTTTTTTTATGTTTTGTTGAAATTGGTGTGCTAGTATTTTATTGAGAATTTTTGCATACATGGTCATCAGTGATATTCGACTGTAGTCAATTTTCAGTGAATACTTTATCCAATTTGATATCATGGAAAAAGTGGCCCCATAGAATGAATTTGGAAGTTTTCCTTCCTTTTTTCTTTTTTTTTGTATTTGTCATCATTGTCTTCCTCCTCATCATCCTCAAAAACAATAACCTTCATTTATTTATTAAAGCTATTTATATCAAGGAAATCGTGTTTCACAATGGTAATATGTAGGTAAATATAGAGCACATATTATCTCCTTCATGTGTCTAACATTAAAACAAGAATAAAAATTATTGAAGTAATATGTTGTCAAAGAACTAGAAGAAATTACAACTGAGGAGGTAGACAGAATGCAGATCATAACCAACCTGTCACCTTTAGAATTTAATATTTATCTTACGAGTGGTGAAAGGAACAGGAATTCTGAGTAAATAGGTATTCAACCTGAAAATTCTAAGATTCGAGTTTTAAAAAGACTTAATTAGAGAATCTATTAGCGTGTGCAGGAGTGTGCATTGGAAGACCGGTAAAGGAGCTTCCACACCAGGTGAGCAAGACTCAGAGGGTGATGACTGGTGAAAGCTGGTGGAAAGGCATGGGAGAGCAGGAAACCTACGGTGGAGCTAGAACCGAATAGCCATGATGAAGAATTCAATGTGGAGGGTAGAGTGGGAGGTAATAGAGAAGGAAAGACAAACAAAACATCATTCTTTCTGGACTGTACAAGAGGATACATTGATTTTGTTCACTGAGTTGGTAATAGAATTCAATACTTAATATCAGTAATTAATCAACTCTCGTAACAGTAGTGATCTTTTTAATTGCCTAAACTTGCGATAATTAGAACCAGGACCTCAGTGACACTTGGCAAAAAAAAAAAAAAAAAATGAGAATGAGAGAGAGAGAGAGAGATTTAACCCGCATTCTATTTTTAATTTATTGCTTTGTCTTTGGTCTTTATTGTCACAACCTTCATTTTTATGTGGTTATTTGACACATAGTCATTTTTCTGCATATCATTTTCTTTTATTCTCTTTCTGTCAGATCACCTCAAGAATAAGATGTGTAAATGAACAATAGTTTTGTTTTTACTTTTATGAGAATAAAGGAAAAATCAATAATTCAATGCACAAAAAATATTGTTTTATTTACAAAATAAACCATTCAGTTACTCAATTATGCTAAGAATAGTGTTTATTTTCGTGAAAATTATTACAATTAATTTTGAAAAGAATAGAGTACATTAAGAAAGCATGTATTAGATTATTCCTTTTATTATTGCGGGGCACTATTCTGGATATTTATATAATGAGAATAGGAAAGGTATTTTAAAGGGATTATAAATGGGTTATAGCCTGAAGGGTTATTTTTCTCTCTTTGATTTTTAAAAATAAGTTAATACATATTATTTTTGTAACAAATGATGTTTATAATTTAACACAAAGAATATAACTCTTGTGAAAATCAGCAAGAATACTTCTGATGAACTTTCTTGTTCTGTTAAAGCACCTTGATTTTGAAATGACGCTTCAATTGTCCGGCGTCTCGTTAATGCCTCTGTAGGTGAAGAAACTCTGTCGTATTCATCACAATGAAAATAGTGCTTGGTCTGAAAAAGTGTCTAAGTAAAAATGTGCTGGATAAGTAGGAAACTTTTTACAGTTAATTTGAAATGTTATGAATAAAAAATAATAGATGTTACCTATGGACATGTCAGATAAGTTAAATACCAGATGCAGAATGCAGAATTCTATTTTTTTTCACGTTAGCTCATTTATCCATCACACTGTAGATAACAGTATCATCCTAATTTAAGGTAATTTCTTGATATCACACAGATCACATCTGGTAGAGATATAATTTGGTTTTATTTGGAGAAATCTCTGTACATATTTTGAACCATTTGTAGCTGGCTGCCATGAGACTCTAGGTAAAAATTTTATTATCTACTCACAAAATTGCTATTTCTAACTGCATGACAATTTGGGTTTCATAAATTTTTATATATTTACAACACTATGCCATATATTTGAATTTAAGTTTCTTCCTTAATTTACATGAATGTGATTTCTGTGATGGTGCATGTATTTTATCCTTACATATGTAGCACAAAAAGGGACAAATAGAAAAGTTTAAATGATAAATCATGATATTATATAATTCAACGTGTTGAAATGATGAATAATTATTGTTACAATTTTCTTAGAAGAATGTTTTGTTGTCTGCATTATTAAATAAAATCAACGTTTTGATTGTAAATTCATGATGTACCCACAAATGACAGTAGAATTTATTAAAAATAAATTAACTGGGGGATTTCTGGGTGGCTCAGTCAGTTGAGGGTCTGACTCTTTTATCCTCAGTTCATGATCTCACAGTTCAGGAGTTCGAGCCTTGCATTGAGCCCTATATCGGGCTTTCCACCATCAGTGTGGAGCCTGCATGGAATTCTCTCTCACCCTCCCTCTGTGCCCCTCGGTTGCTTGAACACTCTTTCTCTCCCTTTCTCTAAATATAATAAATAAAATTTTAAAAAATACCTTTGTTTTCTAGTATATGCAAAACTTTTGCAAAGGAAAAAAGACCTCTGTTGATAACTAGATGCTAAATATTCTTAAGTCACATATCAATTGCAGGTACATATTGAACACTATATTGAACACATATTAAACATTGCATCTGACAAAGCTCATATCCATAAGAATTCTAAGTTTTTTTATGTGATACATATCTATATTGAAATATGATGACCACACTATATAGGTTAATAACTTTCACATCAGTATTACAACACATAATTAACACTTATTTTTTGTGGTGAAGATATTTAAAATCTAGTCTCTTAGCAACTTTTAAACAGTTCTTTATAAAATTAATAAAATAAAATAAATGCTTATTTTTTATCTTTTTATTGAGATATAATTGAAATATTACATTGTGTAAGTTTAAGATATATAATATCTACATTTGCATGATGCAATATAATAATCACCAAAGCATTAACTAACACTTCCTTAATTTTGCATAATCATGGTTTATTTATTGAGTGAGAAAAATCAAGATCTATCGTCTTAGCAACTTTGAAGTTTATAACACTGTAGATTTGACTATAATTATTATGCTGTACAATAGATCTCCAGAACTTATTCATTGCCGGTTGTAAGTTTATATCTTTGAGCAACATCTCCTAAATTATCTCAGCCTCCAGCCTCTGGTAATCATTATTCTATTCTCTGTTTCTATGATTTTAGGTTTCGTTTTTTTTTTTTTAATTCCATATATAAGTGATATCACACAGTATTTTTCTCTTTCTGACCTACCTCACTTAGCATGATGCTGTCACAATTCATTTTCATTCATGTGATTATAACTGGCATTTCCTTCTTTTCTGTGGATGAAAAATAAATAATAACAATAATAATAATACACATAGTGATGTTGACCATCTTTTCATGTACCTGTTGTTCTTTTGGTGTTTGTATGTCTTCTGAGGAAAAATGTCTACTCATTTCTTTTGTCCATTTTTTAAATCAGATTTTTTGTTTGCTTTTTGTTATTGAGTTGTATGTGTTATTTATGTTTTGGATAGTAACACTTTCATCATGATTTGCAAATATTTTCTCTCTTTCTGTGTGTTGCCTTTTCATTTTGTTGGTTTATCTCACAGTTCTGGAAGCTGGGAAATCCAAGTCAAGGCAGAAGCATATCTGGTGTCTGAGAGTCCACTTCCTTGTTCCCAGACGGCCATGTTGTCCCTGTTCTCTCACACGGCAGAGGCTGAGAGCAAGCACAAGTGCTCATGGCTCGTCTTGTGAGGGCACTGATTCTATTCACGAGGACTCCATGTAATGACCTAATTATTTCCAATGCACCCACTTCTTAATATTATTACATTAGGGTAAAAATATTTGAATTTTGTAGAAACAAATTCCATCTATAACATGACATTACAGGCAAGGTAGTTCAAAAATTTTTTTGTTGCCATTTTTTCAAAAAAAATAAAACCTAGCAAATGGTTACAGAATTTTCTACTTGCTAAATTGTCAGGAAATACCTAAATACTGTAATTTTATGGCACTTTAACATGAAAAGTCATGGAGCATACACGTGGCAGGATATATTGCCCATACCACCACTAGCATGCCCAGCAACGAGCACAAATAGAGAAAAAGAACAGAAAAATAAATAGGGTTAAAAACCAAAGAAAGGAAGAGCATGGAGCTGGGCACCATTGGTGAAGTTGGAGTCTTGCAGTTACTGTGAACATATATATTACAACATTCTGCATTTGTGGGTGAGTGTATCTCATTGTCCTTCTGAGACCTGTGGATATGTGTGTGTATTTGTATGTGTGTTAATATATTTTAAATGTTTCTGCTTCCACAAAATTACACATAAACAACTGCAAAATTCACAGTATATTCAAATTTTTTATTAATATGTTCGGAGAGATTTGCATTTTCAATGCAAACATTATAGCAGAACTAACTGCATTTAGTTTTTTAATTCTTCAGGTACAGAGAAAAAGAAATTATATCCAAACCTCACTGGTACTTTCAATGCAAGTTTCTTAAATTTATACTTTTTTTTGGAGGGGGGTCTGTAAGAGTCCTTGTGTTTAAGGCAAACACCTGGGAGAGGCTATTTATGGACAACATTTTGCATTACGATCCTTTGAATCATGATAAAGCAAATGCAGTCAAAAAGCTTTAAATAATTATTTTCCAAATCTATAACTTAAATTCATTCAGTCTCTCTCTATCTCTCTCTATCTCTCTTCCCAAACTATTTACATGTGAAAAAATTATAAAGAGAGTCTAGGTGGAGCACCTGGGTGGCTCATTCGGTTAAGCATCCTACTTTGGCTCAGGTCATGATCTCATGGTTCATGACTCTGAGCCCCACAGAGGGCCCTGTGTTGACAGCTCAGAGCTCAGAGCCTGAAGCCTACTTCTGATTCTGTGTCTTTCCCTCCCTCTGCTCTTCCCCAACTCATGCTCTGTCTCTCTCAAAAATAAATAAACATTTAAAAAAATTAGAAAAAGAGTCTAGTTAACAAGTCCTAACCAATTCTCACAAGGTTTGTCACTGTTTCGCATTTCAGGAAAGCTTCATTAAGAATTTGGTAAGTAATATTTATCTGTGAGGATAGACATGTAAGTATATTTCAAAGCAAACACTTACTATATCCTATTCTTTCAGAAAGGATAAAATTCCTGGGAAAAGAAGGTGAGTAATGAAAATGACCACCTCTAGCCCTGACTCATGCACTTGCCTTTTGACCACTCATCTCTTTCTTGTTTTATTCCTTGATAAACCTTGGTTACAAAACTATACTTTTCTTTCTTTCTTTCTTTCTTTTAATTTTAGGATTGAAATGTGCTCAATGCTATGCAGGTAACTACAAACTGGAATATTTGGATATTGGTTCTTATTTTTAGTCAGTACACTGGGCCACGAGGCAGGGAGTCTGCAATACACGCACAAACTCTCACACCAAACACATGCACACACACAGCATACACACACACATACACATCTTTTTTTTTCCTCCAATTTTTCCATTGTGTCATGCTTATTGTTGACTAGTTTATAGCTATAGCTCCTTATATATCACAAACGATACTGCTTCTGAGGTTAAGTGATAGAGGAAAGCAGAACATCATAGCCCAAAATGATATCATCTAACATGCTTTTGAGAACAAGAAATTCATTGGGGAATGTCTCTAGAGGGTAGCTGCCAGGGAATGGGGGAAGGGCAGGCTGCCTCCCTTCTATGTTAGGATGGAGGCTAGTGACACAATGACATTACTTGCCAATGAACCACAATTGGTGGCCCTTCATTTAATTTGTCAAATTGAAAAACCAGAAGTCTTTTGACATCTACTTGTCAAATTCATGACATCTGTTTAATATTAGGAACAACAATTTTTGTTATATTTTCTAACTTTGTATTAATGATTTCAGACAAAGAATTTTCAGTTGATATTCACATATACACTGTGAGGAAGAAATGCCAGATGTTAATACACTATTTTAAAAAGAAATATATGATGAATATTCTTTGGAGATTTCTCCAGTTTATATGACTAATTTACATAATATTCTCTTTCATTAGACAACTTTACCAATTGAAAAAAGTATAATCTAGATATCAAATATTGCTTCGGAAAAATGCCCATGAGCAAGTAAGCTCCAATGGCTTTAAGCCCACATAACCTTATATTTACAGTGCTAACATATAAGAGTCTTTGGTTATTTTTAATAGTGTATTAATACTAGTGGAATTTTCTATATGTTTATGCTAATACAAGTAGAATTTAGTTTTACCTATAATTATGATCACTTAATTAATAGCATAAATACATATGGTGTATATTAACAGAATCCTGTGTAATTAGGTAAATATCTGAATAATTTTTAGCTTTTCTTTGGTGTTTATATGCTTAGCATATACTATGCTTATATACTTTGAAAATTATTTTTGGGAGTTGGGGCAACATGGCGGAGGAGTAGGGGGCTCCAGTATTTCGCTTGCCCTTTAAAGGGGGACGACTGAAACCACTGTCTCTCTCTCAACTCCAAAAATCGGGGGGAAAAGGTGCTAGAGCTGACAAGAAACTAAGGCGGAAACAGACACGGCCCAACTAAACCGTGAGTTTAATCTGGGTCGGATAAAACTAACTCGAACTAGGGAAGTTGAGCTGAGGGGAGGGTGAGTGTCTTCGGAGATAGCTGGGAAAGTGCCGATCGAACAACATCTGAACGAGAGGGCCAGAGCGGGTGAGACTGCGACCATCCAGCCCCTAAATGCAGGGCTTTTGAAGAGAAGTTCAGTGGCAAACAGCAGCAATCCCCGCGCGCTGCTGGGACCGCACCAACCCTGTCCTGAGCCACTGGGACGCGCGCGGGAGGGACTGGCAGCAGGGACGCAGGCGGCGCCGCCTGCGGAGCACCTCTAACCCCGGCACAATTATAACGAAATCGGGGGGTGGCAGACGGCCGCACCACCGCGCCACCCTCGCCCAGCGCCTCTGGGGCGCGCGCGCTGCCGGGACAGGCAGGGGGGACCCAGACAGCGGCTCCTGCGGAGCACCTCTAACCCCCGCACAGTTACAGCCAAATCGGGGGGTAGCAGACGGCCGCGCCACCGCGCCACCCTCGCCCAGCGCCTCCGGGGCGCGCGCGCTGCCGGGACAGGCAGGGGGGACTCAGGCGGCGGCTCCTGCGGAGCACCTCTAACCCCCACACAGTTACAGCCAAATCGGGGGGTAGCAGACGGCCGCGCCACCGCGCCACCCTCGCCCAGCGCCTCCGGGCACGCACGCCGCAGGGACCCAGGCAGCCCCAGGCGCGGCGCCAGTAAACCACACTAGGCTGGCGTGGGCGGTGGAGAGAGAACAGAAATAAAGGGGCGAATAAAGCCTCCAGGACTGGTGGCGAGGGTCTGGAGAGACGCCATTGTTGTCTCACAAGCCAGGAAGTCACCCCAGAAGCCATCCCTGCAGCAGTGGAGGCCGGACCCGCCTACACTAAACCACGCCCCTCCCAAACTATCAGCAGGAGCGACTGATCGAAGTGGAGATTTCTGCCTGGAGTAACGCCAGTCATTTCTTCTTTTTAAATTTATCCCTCCCTTTCTCACTCCTACCGATCCCCATCCCTGAGCTGGTCATCCAGGGTACTGACTGGCTTAATCATTTTTTTCGTTCTTTTTGTTTTTTGTTTTTTTGTTTTTTGTTTGTTTGTTTGTTTTGTTTGGGTTTTTTTTTTGTTTTGTTTTTTGTTTTTTGTTTTTTGTTTTTGTTTTGTTTTTTAACCCACTCTTCGAGGACATGTCCTACAACCTCTTCTTTACTTCCCTAGCCCTTTTTCTGGAATAACCAGGCCGTATAAGTTCATCTAGACGACATTGATCTTTATTCCTTTTCCCTCGCACCTGTCCTTATTCTGATTTCTATCAGTCTGGATTAAACCCTTTAGTCGCTCTACCTGGGCAAAGTCCATTTCCTTCTTCTCCCTGCACCAGTCATTATTCTGTCTATATATGCTCTGCCACCAGCACACTACATACCCTGTCCTTAACGTGTAGCGGTTACTTCAGGACATTGCCCTCAGAGAGTCACTTGTTATTTTTTTCTGTTGTGAACTGCTTGTCTGGACCATTTGTCAGTACGTTTGAGTATTTCTGTGTTCTGTGTGTCTGTCAGTTTTCCTTTCCAGGGCAACTTCAAGAAACAACCCATAACACATCCAGCCAAAATGACGAGACGGAAGAATTCTCCTCAAAAGAGTCTACAAGAAGTAGTGACAGCTCAAGAATTAATGAAAACAGATATAAGCAACATAACAGAACTTGAATATAGAATGTTAATCATAAAACTAATTGCTGGCCTTGAAAAAGCTTAGATGAATGCAAGGAGTCCCACGAGGCAAAGTTCAAAGACCTTAAAAATGGTCAAGAAGAATTAAAGAAGACATTGGAAGAAATACAGGGGAAACTGGAAGCAGCCACAGCACGGATTGAAGAGGTAGAGGAAAGAGTTAGTGCCTTAGAGGACAAAATCATTGAAAAAGAGGAAGCAGATAAAAAGAGAGAGAAGCTGATCCAGGAACAGGAAAGGAGAATTCGAGAGCTGAGCGATGCACTCAAAAGAAACAATATCCGTATCATAGGAGTTCCAGAGGAAGAAGAGAGAGAGAAAGGAGTCGAAGGGGTTCTGGAACAAATCATTGCTGAGAACTTCCTCAACATGAGGAAGGAAACGGGCATGGAAATCCAAGAGGCACAGAGAACTCCCCTCAGACGTAACTTGAATAGACCTTCTGCACGGCACATCATAGTGAAGCTGGCAAAATACAAAGATAGGGAGAGAATCCTGAAAGCAGCTAGGGACAAAAGAACCCTAACATACAAAGGGAGACCTATAAGGGTAGTAGCAGACTTATCTACGGAAACTTGGCAAGCCAGAAAGGAATGGCAGGATATCTTCAATGTGATGAGCAAGAAGGACCTGCAACCAAGAATTCTGTATCCGGCTAGCCTGTCCTTCAGAATAGAAGGAGAGATCAAGGTTTTTCCCAACAAACAAAAACTGAAAGAATTTATCACAAATAAGCCAGCACTGCAAGAGATCCTGAGGGGCATTCTATGAAAATAAGGAGGCAAAGAACACAAACTACCAGAGACAGCCTTACAAACATGAAACTTACAGATAATACAGTGACTGTAAGCCCATATTTTTCAATATTAACACTGAATGTAAATGGACTAAATGCGCCAATCAAAAGACACAGGATAACAGAATGGATTAAAAAACAAGACCCATCTATTTGCTGTCTTCAAGAAACTCATCTTAAACCTGAAGACACCTTCAGATTGAAAGTGAGGGGATGGAAAACTATCTACCATGCTACTGGAAGTCAGAAGAAAGCCGGAGTAGCCACACTTATATCAGACAAATTAGACTTCAAAATGAACGATGTAATAAGAGATGAGGAAGGACATTATATAATAGTCTCAGGAACCATCCAGCAGGAAGAGCTAACAATTGTAAATATCTACGCACCGAATTCAGGGGCACCCAAATTTGTAAAACAACTAATTACAAACATTAGCAACCTCATCGATAAAAATGTCCTAATAGTAGGGGATCTCAACACTCCACTCTCAGCATTGGATAGATCAACAAAACAGAAAATCTCCGCAGAAACAATAGCCCTGAATGACACATTAGGACAGATGGGCCTCACAGACATCTTTAGGGTCCTTCATCCAGAAGCAAAGGAATTTACGTTCTTCTCATCTGCACACGGCACATTTTCCAAGATAGACCACATTCTGGGGCACAGGGAAGCTCTGAATAAATATAAAAGAATTGAGATCATACCGTGTACAGTGTCAGACCACAATGCTTTGAAACTTGAAATCAACCACAGGAGAAAGCCTGGAAAATATTCAAGAACATGGCGGCTAAGAAATAACCTACTAAAAGATGACTGGGTCAACCAAGCCATCAGAGAAGAAATTAAAAAATATATGGAAACAAATGAAAATGAAAATACAACAATCCAAACGCTCTGGGATGCAGCAAAGGCAGTCCTGAGAGGGAAATATATTGCAATCCAGGCCCATCTCAAGAAACAAGAAAAATCAATAACACAAATTCTAACAGCACGCCTAAAGGAACTAGAAGCAGATCAACTAAAACAACCCAAGCCCAGCAGAAAGAGAGAAATAACAAAGATCAGAGCTCAAATTAACCATATGGAGACAGAAAAGGTAGTGGAACAGATCAATGAAACCAAAAGCTGGTTCTTTGAAAAAATAAACAAAATAGACAAACCTCTAGCCAGGCTTCTCAAAAAGAAAAGAGAGAGAACTCAAATAAATAAAATCGTGAATGAAAAGGGAGAAATTACAACCAATCCCTCAGAGATACAAGCAATCATCAGAGAATACTATGAAAAATTATATGCCACCAAACTTGGCAATCTGGAAGAAATGGACAGCTTCCTAAATAGCCACACACTACCAAAACTCAAACGGGAAGAAATAGAAAATTTGAACAGACCCATAACTAGTGAAGAAATAGAATCCGTTATTAAAAACCTCCCAGCAAATAAAAGCCCTGGACCAGATGGCTTTCCTGCGGAATTTTACCAGACATTTAAAACAGAGTTAATTCCTATCCTCCTCAAGCTGTTCCAAAAAATTGAAACGGAAGGAAAACTCCCGGACTCATTCTATGAAGCCAGCATCACTTTGATTCCCAAACCAGATAGAGACCCAGCAAAGAAAGAAAATTACAGGCCAATATCCCTGATGAATATGGATGCAAAAATTCTCAACAAGATACTAGCAAATCGAATCCAACAGCATATAAAGAGAATTATCCACCATGATCAAGTAGGATTCATCCCTGGGTTGCAGGGCTGGTTCAATATTCGCAAATCAATCAACGTGATACATCACATCAACAAAAGAAAAGATAAGAACCATATGATCCTGTCAATAGATGCAGAAAAAGCATTTGACAAAATACAGCATCCTTTCTTAATAAAAACTCTCGAGAAAGTCGGGATAGAAGGAACATACTTAAACATCATAAAAGCCATATATGAAAAGCCCACAGCTCATATCATCCTCAATGGGGAAAAACTGAAAGACTTCCCCCTGAGATCAGGAACACGACAGGGGTGTCCACTCTCGCCACTGCTATTTAACATAGTGCTGGAAGTCTTAGCATCAGCAATCAGACAACAAAACAAAATAAAAGGCATCAAGATTGGCAAGGAGGAAGTCAAACTTTCACTTTTTGCAGATGACATGATACTTTACATGGAAAACCCGACAGAATCCACCAAAAGCCTACTAGAACTGATTCGTGATTTCAGCAAAGTTGCAGGATACAAAATCAATGTACAGAAATCGGTGGCATTTCTATACACCAACAATGAAGCAGCAGAAAGAGAAATAAAGAAGCTAATCCCTTTCACAATTGCACCAAAAACCATAAAATACTTAGGAATAAACCTAACCAAAGATGTGAAAGACCTCTACACTGAAAACTATAAAAAACTTATGAAGGAAATTGAGGAAGACACAAGGAAATGGAAAAACATCCCATGCTCATGGATTGGAAGAATAAATATTGTCAAAATGGCAATACTACCCAAAGCAATCTACACATTCAATGCAATCCCAATCAAAATTGCACCAGCATTCTTCTCAAAGCTAGAGCAAACAATCCTAAAATTTGTATGGAACCACAAAAGACCTCGAATAGCCAAAGTAATACTGAAGAATAAAACCAAGGTGGGAGGCATCACAATCCCAGACTTTAACCTCTACTACAAAGCGGTGGTCATCAAGACTGTATGGTATTGGCACAAAAACAGACACATAGACCAATGGAATAGAATAGAAAACTCAGAAATGGACCCGCAAGTATATGGCCAACTAATCTTTGACAAAGCGGGAAAATGTATCCAATGGAAAAAAGACAGCCTTTTTAACAAATGGTGTTGGGAGAATTGGACAGCAACATGCAAAGGAATGAAACTAGACCACTTTCTTACACCACTCACAAAAATAAATTCTAAATGGATAAAAGATCTGAATGTGAGACAGGAAACCGTCAAAATCCTAGAGGAGAAAACAGGAAAAAGCCTCTTTGACCTAAGATGCACAAATTTCTTACTCGACACGTCTCCAAAGGCAAGAGAATTAAAAGCAAAGATGAACTATTGGGACCTCATCAAGATAAAAAGCTTCTGCACGGCAAAAGAAACAACCAACAAAACGAATAGGCAACCAACGGAATGGGAAAAGATCATCGCAAATGACATATCGGATAAAGGACTAATATCTAAAATTTATAAAGAACTTACCAAACTCCAAACCCGAAAAACAAACAACCCAGTGAAGAAATGGGCGGAAGATATGAATAGACACTTCTCCAAAGGGGACATTCAGATGGCCAACAGACACATGAAACGATGCTCAATGTCACTCATCATCAGGGAAATACAAATCAAAACTACACTGAGATACCACCTCACACCAGTCAGAGTGGCTAAAATGAACAAATCAGGAAACTATAGATGCTGGCGAGGATGTGGAGAAGTAGGCACCCTCCTACACTGTTGGTGGGAATGCAAACTGGTGCAGCCACTCTGGAAAACGGTGTGGAGGTTCCTCAAAAAAATGAAAATAGAGCTACCCTATGACCCAGCAATAGCCCTGCTAGGAATCTACCCAAGAGACACAGGAATGCTGATGCATAGGAGCACGTGTACCCCAATGTTCATAGCAGCACTTTCGACAATAGCCAAATCATGGAAAGAGACCAAGTGCCCATCAACTGACGAATGGATAAAGAAGTTATGGTACTTATATACAATGGACTACTACGTGGCAATGAGAAAAAATGAAATCTGGCCATGTGTAGCCAGATGGATGGAACTGGAGGGTATTATGTTAAGTGAAATAAGTCAGTCAGAAAAAGACAGATACCATATGTTTCCACGAATAGGTGGACTTTGTGAAACTAAGCAAAAACCAGGGGGAGGGGAAGTGGGGAAAGAAAAAAAAGACACAGAGAGGGAGGGAGATAAAACATAAGAGACTCTCAAAGACTAAGAAAAAACTGAGGGTGAGGGGGATGAGGGAGGGGGGAGAGGGGGTGATGGGCATTAAAAAGGGCACATGTTGGGATGAACACTGGGTGTTATATGTAAACCAATTTGAAAATAAACTATTATAATAGAAAAAAAAAAAAAAAAAAGAAAATTATTTTTGGATACAAGTATCTGAATTTTACACCAATATTAAAGCAGTTTTTGGAAAATTAATTTAGTAAGACTATTTAAATTTTATTTAAAGATTTATGAAAATTTTAAATTGTCAAAACGTTCAGAATCAAAGTAAATACCTATAATTGTTTTCAGTTAATTCACAAATTGAGTTAGATAGGTCTGGACTTGAAGCCAAACATTGATGGATACTAGTAATCATTGTTGGACAAACTTCTCTAAATATCCATTTCATTTTTTGTTATGAAAATTAAATATTTATAAATGTGCTTCACAGACAAGTAGGTGTATAATAAATGTTCAATGTAGTATTGCCCTTTTGCAAAAATATAGTCACAATAAAAATTCTGTGTGTTTATTACACATTTTTTTTCCATTGGGGACAAATCCTCCTTATCAAGTTCTCAAGTGTGTTAGTTGATAAACTGAGGTGATATAAAAAGGAGGGAAAGGAGGGAAAGAGCAGCCTCATTTCCAGAAAGCTAGAAAAAGATCCTAGATAAAGGAAGGATATGTTTTATTTTAGAATGATTAGAACGATGGACTTCTCCCTTCAAATAAATATAAAAATCATTTTGATGCCATAATTTATAACATTTTATCTTTTTAGTTCCCATCATCTCTTTTTTTAATCGACAAGAATTGTTTTATTGAATTACATGCTGTAGAGTTTGTACAAGGCCACAGAAGTCAATAAAATACCCAAGGGAAGTATTTACTTGTGCAAGTGGTAAAGGAAAGTTAATTCCCAGTTGACCCTCATGGGTATGGTTTCTCCTTCACTCATGTTTTGAGATGGAAGAAGATATGGGCTCTACTCCACATTATCTGGAAATTGGCTGGACCTCATACTTTATTGGCTTTGCCCAAACCTAGAGGAGCATGATGGCTTTGACAAGGCAGTTCTAAACCTGGACTATGTAATATTCAATCCAAAAAATATATTCAAGTGAATATGTCTCCCAACCACTCTTTCTGTACTTTTTCACCTCCATTCTGTGGACGTTTAAATGACCACAATCTCCAACATAGTTTAATATAATTATAATTTATTCATATACTTAACAAATGCTTATTAGATACAGTATATATGTGTTCTAGATATTCATTATCTAAACATGGAGGATTGCTTATCTGTAACTGTAACTATGTATCTGGTACTGCCAATACACAAGTAAACACTGACGAATACTTACTAATTTCAAATTTTGTGTGGGAAAGGCTTAAAATATCTAGATATAGAACAATTGTGAGTGGGTTCACTTCAATCTAGTCATCAACAAAACTCTCACTGAGAAAGGGATACATAAAATATGGAATTTCTCACATGCATAGCTGGGAATGATTAAAATCAAGACAACATGCAAAATGCAGAAAGACTGGGCCTGGCTGGGAAAGTAGAAGAAGACGTATGGGGCTCAGATGAAGTTGGGACATAATGGTTTTAAATGAGGCTGTGGAGTAAGTAGCAGAAGTTCCATGACAGGAGGAGCTGACACAGATTTCCTTTGTGCCCCTAACGGGCTGTCTGGTGCTTTTATAGTAAATATTTATTACATAAGTAAGGAGATGTTAGAGTGAAATATTTTAACTAACTAACTAACTACAAATAATAGATGAAGTCTTCTAAATCAATGCCAAACCTATCATCATAAATTATTGCAGAGGATGTGGCCTAAATCTGATTACGTGAATGTAACTGCTCACATTTGTGGAATATTTAATAAAGTCAAGAAAGAACATGGAGATTTTAGGAAAGAACTGTAGGTGTGTTCTTGCTTGTTGTCCCAGAAAATTAAGAGCTGTTATGGACCTGCCCCTCACTTGAAACAAATGGGAAAAAAATTATGAGGTTAGTCTGTCTCATGTATTCCAAAGAACACAGTGGACCTATGATGAAGCAGTGCTGCATTGCGTGATCTGTGCACTTAGAGCGTTTCAGGGTGAATATTTCATGTTTCCTGAAGGATAGAATATGGTCCCAGCATCCTGGGATGCTGCCTACCAGAGTGAATACATAGTGGAAATCAGATTGTGTATCACAGGATGCCTGGGGGGCTGAGAAACCAATCCTGACAAGCCAAAATATAGACATATTTTACCTTCCTCAAGTTAACAGTAGGAAAAAGGTCCTCCAATATTTGGGGGCTTTTGAAGAACTAAGGAGGGAAAAGTGAGCTTGAAATGATTTATAAATGTAGCTCATTACAATGATCAAGTAAAAAAATCTCACTCTTGTTATGAAAATAATAATAATAATAAATGTAGCTCATTCCAACTAAAATTAAGTAAAAATGTTCTAACTCCTTCTACCTTTAGTACCCCCTTATTCTAACACTCCACAATTCCCTACAATGCATGTTTTCCCTTACTGCAGTGAGTAATGTACCCAACTCATTCAGTTACAGGTGTTTTCCTGGTAACCTTTAGCTGAGAATATTGATAAATCCTAAGGAGAAAAGACATCTATCATATTGAGATATCTGTCCACCAACATTAAACTCTCCTGTAGAGTAGATTTAGAAAATGGGAAATTTAGCGCAAAAGGGAAATTCATGAGAAATGCAATTGGGAAAAACTATTCCAGGTACACAACACATGATACAATTTCATTGTGCTGAAATACTTGCAATTCTGCCTTAAATAAAAATAAGAAAATGAGGGAGGAATAAATGGCTTATGAATAGGGTGACTCCTCTGAACTTGCCTTATCCTTTGAACACAGCTAGATACATAATAAATCATTATGAATACCCAAGATATCAATATGAAAACTGAGAGAACAAAACTGCACATCTACAAGTAGAAGAATGACCAGATCTTGGTAGGTAGGAACTGCAGAGTTTTGATATTGGGAGAGAAAAGAACTGTGAGTACTGCAAAAGAGAGGGAGTCTTGATTACAGAGAGAGGAGTAAGCTAGTAAGCAAGAGAAAGAGTAAAGCAACAAGCAGACGATTGCACAAGGAAAATTCTCCCCTTAATCCATTGACTGGTAAAAGAAAAGGGACTGACTATTATTGCAAGTTATAAGCAGCAGAGCACAAAGTCTGAAGTTTTAGAAGTACACGCCATCATCCAGAGTCATGCCCAGAGGGTTTAGCAGTGTTCCTTGGGGAAGGAGGGTGGAGATCTGGGATTGGGCAGTATGGTCCTAGAATCACCTGGGTCACATGGGTGGAAATGATTCCTCTTTTTAGAGTGTATTTGGGAGTAGTGGCACATCTTCTCTGGATCAAAAGAACTGGTGGTGCCAACGTGGTGTCTTGTTAATTAGAATAGGGACAAAGACATCAGCTCAGGGCAAAAAACTTGGTGCTTGCTTTTTGTTATGCTTTACCATAAACTCTGACCAATGTTCAAGCATGAGACTTACTTTTCTGGGACAAACCATCAAATAACAAGAGCAGAGTGAGACCCTCCTCCAGAAGAGCTGTGCAAGTCTGTGCTATGTGGGGTCCATAAAATTTAGAGTTTTGAAACCCAGCCACATGCCAGAGGTAAAACACAGGAGTTCTGTGCCTCCTGGCAGGCAGACAGCTCAGGCACAGACAGGATGGAGGCAGGGATCTGACAGAGGTTGGAGACACAAGAGTGGTGATTACTATCCTGTGAGGGCTTCCTGAGGAGTGGTGGGTGCAAACTCCCCACTCCAGGGAGGAGAGAGTGGGGTGAGGGCTTCTCAGCTCCCCTGGTCAATCAAATGGACCAACTTCAATGAGCAACACAGTGCTCCACAGAGGGGACAACAGCAGTTTACACCAAGACCCACAACCTTGCACCCTGCAAGTGTATCTCCACTGCAGCACGTACACCTGAGAATCAGTGCAGAAGGACCCTCCCCAGAAGACCAGCACAAACCCCTCGCACGAAGTCTACTGGTCATAGAGTTCTCCAAAGCTTCATTGTAGGCAATCTAGCTCCTATTTTATTTTATTATATTTATTTTATCTTATTTTATTTTATTTTATCTTATTTTATTTTATTTTAATGTTGATCTGGCTTCTGTTAACAAGTAGATCAAAACACAGATAGTTATAACTTGCCACACAGTGGACACTGTCTGAAAATCCCCCACTACAGGGAAGGAGAAACTATTCAGAGGACTGAAATGAGGGTATAAGCAACCAAAACACAACAGCAGAATTCACATAAGAAACTCCCCCCCACTTTTTATGGACATCTTCTTAGTGTAGGCATTGTTCTCAGAAACAGTAATATAACACGCTTACCTAAAAATCACACAAAAAATAGTGAACTAGAGAAAATGATAAAATGGAGAAATTCACCCCAAAAGAAAGAACATGAAGAAGTAATGGCCAGTGATGCAATAAATATAGATATAACTATGATGTCTGGAAAAGAGTTACCAAAAACAATTATAGGAATATGAGTTAGGCTTGAAAAAAAAACATAGAAAACACTAAAGAAGTCCTTACCAAGAGGTAAAAGACCTGAAAACTGGTAAGCCTGAAATTAAAAATGCTATAACTGAGATGCAAACCTGACTACATGCCATGACAGCAAGGATGGACAAAGCAGAAAAAAAAAATCAATGCTATAAAAGATAACATTATGAAAAATAAAGAAACTGAAAAGCAGAGAGAAAGAAAAGTGTTTGTATCAAAAGGTAGACAGAATACTCAGTGACTCCATAAAGTGTAATAAAATCTGTGATAGGAGTTCTAGAAGAAGAGAGAGTTTGAAAGCAGGGCGGACCGCTGTTTTGACTATTCAGGGTCTTTTGTGGCTCCACACAAATTTTAGGATTGTTTGATCTAGCTCTGCAAAGAAAGCTGGTGGTATTTTGATAGACATTGCATTATATGTGTGAATTGCTTTGGGTAGTTTAGGCATTGTAAGTAAGTTTATTCTTCTAATTCATGAGCATGGAATGCTTTTCTATCTCTTTGTGTCCTCTTCAGTTTCTTTCATATGCCTTCTATAGTTTTCTAAATACAGTTATTTTACCTCTTTAGTCAGGTTTATGCACAATATCTTAGGGGTTTGGTGCAATTTATATGGTTGATTCTTTGACTGGTATTTGTCTTAATGTGTGAATAAAGTGAATATTGGTGATGCAAGCCGAAAACAAGCAGCAAGAATAAAGATGTGGATTTTGTTGAGTGGAAATCCTGATGTCATCAGTGTTAAGTCCTGTGGCTTGCCAAAGGCTTTGCTCCTATGGCACAACTAGAAATCTGGATAGCAGCTTAGTATCCTGCTCTGTGTTCCTGAACTGTGAGCCAATTGAAGGTCCTCGTCAATACTGTTAACAGAAGGGTTATAAAGCAATTTATGAGTTGTGGGTTCTTGGATGAATCCCTTATATGTTTTCCAGAAATATGTTGGAGGCCATTTTTCAGCCCTTGTTACAGCCAAAATACACAGAAGCTCTAATTGCAGCTGAGAGTCACAAAGGAAAGAGCATCTGTGTTTGAGCATCAGTCACTGAGTCTGACTGCTGATGCTGAACTCTGGAGGTCGTTTTCCTCAGGAATGTGCCATAAGAAATTTCGAGGGCAACTGAAGCTGTGGATAGATGGGTGGATGAGCAAAGCTGATGGGCTGAAAAAAATTGACAGTTTGGTTTTCATAATACAGCCTGAGAAAGATGCCACAATATGAAGACAGGAAAAAATGTGAGAGGAAATCTAAATAGCTCTCAAGGCTGAGTGTCATCAATAGGAGAAATGAGGAAGAAGGAAGTCTCAGGTAGTTGTTATGTAGACAGATCTGGGAGAAGGTGCTCCCACCTCTTTTATAGGTCTGGGCGACTCATCATGGCCATCTGCCCAGCCAGTCTGCTAAGGGACAGTAAATCTGTCACTTCCCAATGGAAAGGAGCTATACACACTTCAATCAGTCTCTGCATGGAGGGTCCCTCTACCCGTCTGTGGCCCCACCCCAACTCCATTCACATAGAAGCTACAATACATTAAAAGATGGAGAATACACACTTTTTGAGATTTGGGGGCAATGGCATATAGACATATCTACATCTGGTTTATTGCCTAAACAGAAAAATGCAGCTCTTTGTCATATAGCACAAAATGCAGCCCACATTAAGAGGGCTTGCTCAGTGTGATGCCTGGTAATGGCTTTCATGAGAATATATAATGCTCACTACAGGACGGAGCTCAGTGAGGATAGAGTGCTGGCTCTCATTTCCTCTATCATAGCGAGATCTACAGACACTCAGGGCCCAAGGGAGGGCTGCAAAGCAGAAGGTGAAATAGAACACATTTTGATAAATGATGATCAGGAAAGTAGGCATTCATATTAAAAAAAATCAATGCATTCTTATTTCATATCACACATAAATGTCAATTTTAAGTGTATTTTAGTATTACATATAAACAAACATATACAGAATTTAGAAAATAGCATAGGTCACTGTTTCAAATAAGGTACAAAATCTAATGACACTAAAACAAATGGATTATTTTGACTATATTAATATAAGAAATTTCTATTAATGAAAAAAGTACACAAAGAGGATCAAAAGAAGCCCCCGATGAGAAAGATTATTTTCAACACGTGTGAAGAAAATAATACAAAAAAATAAACGAGGCCTAAACCACCTCAAGAGAGTTAATCCAGATATCTATTACACAAATGAAAAAATTCAAACTATTGTCAAATAAGAAAATGCATATTAAAACCACAGTTAGAGGTCTCCCTACAACCAGCATGTTTCCATATATTAAATGTTAGTAGGATACCAAGTACTGGTGAGGGAATAAAACAAATGAAAATTTCATAGCGTACTGGTGTGAGTATAACTTTTGAAATGCTTTGGCTTTATTCAATTTAGGAAGTATGCTATGGTCTAACAATTACAATCTTAAATACAGAAGTTAATAATTGTATTTCCATTAAAAAATTTTAGTGTTTATTTATTTTTGAGAGAGAGATACAGAGCCCAAGTGGGATAGGGAAAAAGAGAGAGAGGGAGACATATAATCTGATATAGGCTTCAGACTCTGAGCTGTCAGCACAGAGCCCAATGTGGGGCTCGACCTCTGGAATGAGATAATGACCTGGGCTGAAATCAGATGATTAACCAACTGAGCCACCTAGGAACCCCAATAATTGTATTTCTAAAGGTAATGAGAAACATATGTATAAATGTCCATAAAAATATTATTTATAATAACCCCAAACTAATAATAATCCCAGTGTCCATCGAAGTATAAATATAATGAATAAATGAATATATATGTATATATATATATGTGTGTGTGTGTGTGTGTGTGTGTGTATACATATATTTAAAATGTAACATTTCTAAGAAATGAAAATGGACAAATAAAACCATATAAAACACTTGGGTTTTTTAAGAGGCACAAAGTTTAACTAAAATAATAAGACAATAAAAAACAGAAATCTAACTCCATTATAGAAATGGCTCAAATAGGAAAACTAAATTATATTGTATAGGAGTCCAGGCATAATTGCTTAAATAAGAAGGCGCTAAAACAAGACCATTATACCACTATCCACTGACTCAGAACAGGACAGGGTTTCTGTCACCACTACTGACATTTCGGGTCACACAATTCCTTGTTGTCGGACCTATTCTGTACATTATAGAATGTTTAGTTGGCGGGGTCACCCTGAGAGGAGGCCAGCTCCTACTTCAGGGCTTCTGGCTGGTCCAGGGTTTCACCTGCGTGATGGTTGGTCTAGGCGCGAGAGAAGACGCGAAGTCAGTCTCTCAGGGTCAGCCTCATATCAGGACTGGTCCGGGGCTCCCTAAGTAAGGACTGAAACATAAAGACAAGACAAGACAAAGACACACAAAGATGTGGAGACAGCCTCTTTTGGAGACTGCTCAAAGTTTATTTTTCTCTCTGGGTTTTTATGTAGTTTTAGAAGAAGTACAGGCATATATTTTGTAATGATTAACAAAATGATTTCAACCCCCATGATTGTCCCTGTGATTTACAATAGAAGTGTTCAAAAACAGTTTTGGTTACACAATTCACACGTAAGCAAGGTATGACAAATGGGTACATTCAATAGAAATATTTCAGTCAAAAGATCAAGAACAATTTACATGCAGGCAAGGTACAACAAATGGGCACACTCTAGTCAGTGGTATAGGTTGAAAGAGCAAGCACAAAGGTTTTTGGTTACAGTTGAAAGATTATGTGAAAAACATCCTTATTTTTCTGTAACATACTCTAATTTCTATTTCCTAGTAATTATGTCCCAAGACTCACAGCAATAATCACATTCCCGAGAGTCTGGCATCACTCACATTAGATCACACTAGATCATTGATCTAAACAGATCAATAATACATTCTAAATTTTATTGATTTCTTAAAGATTTTATTTCCATGATCCTCAATATGATTTTATTATTAATAAAGTATAGCAGCATATGTTGGCTTAATAGGGGAGGAAGCTGTGGAGCACTCCTATTTTTCTATGGCCTGTCTTCTTCAGGAGATATTAGGATGAATCGCAAATCAGCACAAAGGCCCAGTGACCCTATAGCCAGGTGTCCTGGTGACTATTACTGCGACTATGCCTGTCTTAGGTTGTTCCCCCTTGAGGAATCTTACCCGTCTTTGGCTAACCAGCCCTCCTTCAGAGTCAAACCAGCCATAATTATGTTCTTGTTGTATTATAACCTGGCATATACTTTAGGGCACCCCCATCCACCGATGAGGGCCCCGATCTAGGGCACTGTCTTATGGGCCTGAGTCTTCTCCTCAGACAATGTCACCAGGGCCAATGTCTTCTGGTCTCCAACATTTAGTGGCATCTCTATCCCTCCCCTACTAAATGCCAGTAACAATCCTATTCCCTATCCTGCTACAACTAAAACTGACTCCATACATTGCCAATGTCCCTTGAATCGCGGGAATTGTCCCACTATGAAAACCTAGGCAGAGAGAAGAGAATGTGATAAAGGACACTCATAGATTACTGTATCCTGGAGAAATTATATTTTTTACCTGATTATTATTTACAAGATTTTGACTTTGTTCTTTTTTCATAGATTTCACATGCACATTTTCAATAATATTCTCTATGCATACTATAATTCACAGCACACGGACACACACACACACACATGCACACAAATAAATGCCCGATAATTTTGAAATAAAATTACATACTTGGACTGATATTCTCAATCTGTCATTTTCCCCATACCATAGATCTTGTTCAAATCCTTGGAATAAGTCCATGCAACCAGGCTATAGAAAAGTTCCTCAGGGTCAATGTCACTTATTATCTCCTCCTACTCCTTCTTCTTCTCCACCTGCCACTGAAGGACTCACAGATGTAGTTTAGATACTTCTTTGATGCAGATATTTTAAGCAAGATGCTAGTAGTGAAACATTGCTTGATATCTACTAAAGACACTGAAATTTCCAATACCAAAATTTAATTCTACCCACTCACATATGGAAATAAAATATACCTGGATCTAAGAAGGTGATATATTTTTGAAAGTAAGTGCTCACCTATTTTCCAAAGAATGATGCAACCTGAGCATTATACATGTCTAACATGTTCTTTCCTTTATTATTTTAGTTGTTTTACTTAATTACATTTATTGTCAAATTGGCTAACATCCAGTGTATATACTGTGCTCTGGGATTTGGGGATACACTCCCGTGGTTCATCACTTACAGACAACAACCAGTGCTCATCCCAACAAGAGCCCTCCTCAACGGTCATCATCAATTTTCCACTCTCCCCCCACACCATCTACCCTGTTTGTTTTCTGTATTTAAGAATCTCTTATGGTTTGCCTCTCTCCCTCTCTGTTTGTAACTATTTTCCCCTTCCCCTACCCCATGCTGTTCTGTCAAGTTTCTCAAGATCCACATATGAGTGAAAATATATATCTATCTTTCTCTGACAGACTTATTTCACTCAGCATAAAACCTTCCAGTTCCATCCGTGTTGCTGCAAATGGTCAGATTTCATTCCTTCTCATTGCCAGGTACTATTCCATTGTATATATAAACCACATCTTCTCTATCCATGCATCAGTTGATGGACATTTAGGCTCTTTTCATGATTTGGCTATTGTTGAAAGCACTGCTATAAACATTGGGGTACATTTCCCCCTGTGAATCAGTATTCTTTTGTCCTTTGGATAAAATCCTGGTAGTGCTATTGCTGGGTCATAGGGCAGTTATGTTTTTTTTTTTTTATTTTTTGAGGAAACTTCACACTGTTTTCCAGAGCAGCTGCACCAGTTTGCTTTCCCACCAACAGTGTAAGAGAGTGCCTGTTTCTCCACATTCTTGTCAGCATTTGTGGTTTCCTGAGTGGTTCATTTTAGCCACTCTGACCATTGTGAAGTGGTATCTCAGTATGGTTATGATTTATATTTCCCTGATGATGAGTGACATTAAGCATCTTTTCATGTGTCTGTTGGCCATCTGGATGCCTTCTTTGGAAAAGTGTCTATTCATGTCTTCTGTCCATTTCTTCACTGGGTTATTTGTTTTTTGGAAGTTGAGTTTGGTAAGTTTTTTTATAGCTTTTGGACAGTAGCCTTTTTCTGATATGTCATTTGCTCATATCTTTTCCCATTCCTTCAGTTGCTTCTAGTTTTGTTGAGTGTGTCCTTTGCAGTGCAGAATATTTTAATCTTGATGAGATCCCAATAGTTCATTTTTGCTTCTAATTCCCTTGCCTTTGGAGATGTGTCAAGGAAGAAATTGCTTTGACTGAGGTCAAAGAGATTGTTGCATGCTTTCTCCTCTAGGGTTTTGATGGTTTCCTGTATCACATTTAGGTCTTTCATCCATTTTGAGTTTATTTTTGTGTATGGTGTAAGAAAGTTGTCTAGTTTCATTCTTTTACATGTTGCTGTCTAGTTCTCCCAGCACCATTTGCTAAAGAGACTGACTTTTTTTCAATTGGATGCTCTTTTCTTCTTTATCAAAGATTACTTGGCCATATACTTGTGGGTCCAATTCTGGGTTCTTTATTCTATCCCTTGGTCTATGTGTTTGTTTTTGTGCCAATACCATACTCTCTTGATAATTATATCTTCATAGTGCAGGCTAAAGTCTGGGGTTGTGATACTTCCCACTTTGGTATTCTTCAATTTTACTTTGGCTATTTGGGATCTTTTGTGGTTCCATGCAAATTTTAGGATTCTTCACTCTAGCTTTGAGAAGAGTGTCATTGACATTTTGATTGGGATTGCATTGAATGTGTATGGATAGTATTGACATTTTAACAATATTTATTCTTCCAATCCATGAGCATGAAATGTTTTTTTTTTTTTCCATTTCTTTGTGTCTTCTTCAATTTCCTTCATAAGTTTTCCATAGTTTTCTGTATACAGATCTTTTACAACTTTGGTTAGGTTTATTCCTAGGTATTTTATAGTTTATGATGCAATTATAAATAGGATCAATTTCTTGATTTCTCTCTGTTATTTTATTCTTGGTGTATAGAAATTCAACTGATTTCTGTACATTGATTTTGTACTCTGTGACTTTGCTGAATTCATGTATTAGTTCTTGGGGTCTTTTAGTGGAGTCTTTTGGGTTTTCCATGTAGAGTATCATGTTGTCTGCGAAAAGTGGTTTGATTTCTTTGCAAATTTTGATGCATTTTATTTTGTTGTCTGATTGCTGATGCTAGGAATTCCAACACTATGTTAAACAACAGAAGTGAGAGTGGACTTCCCTGTCATTTTCCTGATTTCAGGAAGAAAGTTTTCAGTTTTTCCCCATTGAGGATGGTATTAGCTGTGGGCTTTTCATATATGGCTTTTATGATGTTTATGTTTGTTCCTTCCATCCTGACTTTTTGAAAGATTTGATTAAGAATCAATGCTGCATTTTGTCAAATGCTTTTTTTGCATCTATTGACAGGATCATATGGTTCTTATATTTTCTTTTATTAATGTGATGTATCACATTGATTGATTTGCGAATATTGAACCAGCCCAGCAGCCCAGGAATGAATCCCATTTGATCATGGCGAGTAATTCTTTTTATATGCTTTTGAGTTTGACTTGCTGGTATATTGTCACGAATTTTTGCATCTATGTTCAACAGGAATATTGGGCTATAATTATCCGTTGTTGTTGGGTCTCTGTATGGTTTAGGAATCAAGGAAATGCTGGCTTCATGGAAGGAGTCCAGGAGCTTTCCTTCTGTTTCTATTTTTTGGAACAGTTGAGAAGGATAGGTATTAACTCTGCTTTATATGTGTGGTAGAATTCCCCAAGGAAGCCATCTGGCCCTGGACTTTTATTTGTTGGGAGATTTTTATAACTGATTCAATTTCTTGTCTAGTTATGGGTCTGAACGAATTTTCTATTTCTTCCCGTTTGAGTTTTGGTGGTGTGTGGGTTTTTAGGAATTTGTCCAGTTCTTCCAGGTTATCCAGTTTGTTGGCATATAATTTTTCATAGTATTCACTGATAATTGTTTGTATTTCTGAGGGAACGGTTGTAATAAGTTCATTTTCATTCATGCCTTAATCTATTTGGGTCCTCTCTCTTTTATTTTTGAGAAGTCAGTCAAGGGGTTTGTCAATTTTGTTTATTTTTGCGAAACAAAATCTCTTCATTTCATTGATCTGTTCTACTGTTTTTTTTTTTTGTTTGTTTGTTTTTTGTGGGGTTTTGTGTTTTTTTTTTTTTGGATTCTATATTGTTTATTTCTGCTCTGAGCTTTATTATTTCTCTTCTTCTGCTGGGCTTGGGTTTATTTGTTGTTCTGCTTCTAGTTCCTCTAGGTGTGCTGTTAGCTTTTGTATTTGAGATATTTCTTGGTTCTTGAGATAGGCCTGGATTGCAATGTTTTTTTTTTTTTTTCTTTTAGGACTGCTTTTGCTGCATTGCAAAGGGTTTGGGCTGCTGTGTTTCATTTCATTTTTTTCCATATATATTTTTATTTCTTCTTTAATTGTCTGAATGATGCATTCATTTTTTTAGTAGTAAGTTCTTTTATCTCTACACATGTGGATGCTTTCCAGAATTTTCCTATGATTGATTTCAAGTTTCATAGCATTGTGATATGAAAATGTGCATGGTGTGATCTCAATTCTTTCATATTTATAGGGGGTTGTTTTGTGATCCAGTATCTGATCTATCTTAGATAATATTCCATGTACACCCAAGAAGAATGTGTATTCTGCTGCTTTAGGATGTAAAGCTCTGAATATATCTGTCAAGTCCATCTGGTCCAGTGTATCATTCAGGGCCATTGTTTCTTTGTTTACTTTCTGCCTAGATAATCTGTCCATTGCTGTAAGTGGAGTAATAAAGTCCCCGCAGTTACTGCATTCTTTTGAATTAGAATGCTTATGTTTGCGAATAAATGTTTCTACTTTATAAAAATTCATTCAGCTGTTACTTATGGTTGTCTATTTGCCATGTGCCGCTCCATAAAAAGTTCACTTAGGAAGAAAAGTGGTGATATGGTGATGAAAACCTGCATGGAGTTTTCTCTGGAAAGGATGGCAGGAGGAAGTAACATGCATATACATGTCCACAGGGACAGAGACTGTAGCTCCAGCTCTTAATGGGAATTAGTAGTACAGCTTCAGCACTTGCATCCACTTAAAGTAGCCACATCCCACTGTGATGAGGGGGGGGAAGTGTCTATCTTGGCCTCCAAGTGTTCTATAATCAATTTAACATGTGTCCTCAACTCGCATTTCCACTAAAACGAGTGCTATCTTTCTCTAACTCATAGTGTATTTTCCTATTTATACTTGGCGAGTGAGAAGATTAGCATGTATCTGTAATATATGTATAAATAGAGGAAATACGGAAAGTTACCAGAGGGTTGTAAAATGTTGCCGGAGTCGGTCCTTGTTCCCGCGAATCTAGGGGTCCATGAAGGACGGACGGTCAGGCGAAATGAAGTGAGAGAGCCACGAGTGAGATGGAATCTGATGACCAAGCAGGCAGCCCTGGCAATTCTGGCATCTCTGCTTTTCTGGTCTCAGTGTCTTTATTTTTAAAGGTAGCGAGTGACATTACATCAGTGACAAGGCATTCTTTACAACATACATTGTTGTCACAAGACCTATGTAGTCATCTATAGGTTTATGGTATAAGGGAGCGTGGGGATGAGAATTACAAAATGATTTGCGAAATGTTAACCTAAGGAAGGAGGTGCTCAATATTTGCTGCTGATAAACAGTGCTTCTAACTTTTGGGCGAGGCTAACCTTCGGGAAGGTCCTAAGTCTCTTTACAATCTTTCCCATCAGTGTGTTAATTCTGCGAGAAGCTTTACGGAGATGTGCCTTGAGGTTTTATGGCGGGGCTGAGGGGAGCGATACCTGCAGGGAAAATCTAATTTGGTTCAAGGAGTCTTGGGGCCTACGCCTCAATTTTTGTAACCTATCCCCAAGAGGCAACCTTGAGGTTACTTCTGGCCAGGTTACTCTTACACAGATTTTATCCATCAAGACTAGGTCCCCTTTTCCATATGCCATAAAACCAAAGAGCATTATGTTCCTTAGGCCAATGTGAGCAATTCAAGAAATCCAGGCCTGAAAGGTTATTTAGAAAGAGGTCAAACTAGGCGCCAGCTTGGCTGGCGGGAGCTTTGCTTCAACCTTTCCCACGCAGGGAGGGGTCTCAACATGTGAGCCCAAAACGGCTCCCAACAAAATGTTTCACAAAATCTGAACTACCTCATGTTACTATAGGATAGAATTACTTCTAAAATGGTGTGAGGATAATGACTATGCTAAGGTCCAGGAATGGTAAAATACCCTGCCACGTTTTTCTGTTCTTTTACCTGTAATCTTACTACTTTCCAGCATAGAAACGAGGAATGCCATGCGTTTCTGACTAGTTTTTTTTTTTTTTTTATTCTTCTGGAAAAAGAGACAGGGTAAGAATTAGATTTTTATATGAGGGTTCTGAGGAGTTACCTTCTTTTATGTCTCAAATTGTTTCCCACTAGAGATGTAACTCATATTCCAGAACATTCAGAAACCACAAAATTATCATTTTACAATCCACACAAAATAGGCTGTTCTATTTGTGGAGCTCATATTTATTGGAATCTTTGTCTTTGTGAGTAAATGTTCCTCGTGTTTGACCTCTGCCAAAATATCTTGGTATTTGCAAAGAATTTTTCACCCATGGACTCTTGCCTCATTTATTTGCCTTCATGGGGAAATTCCAAGACAATATAATGGACACACATCTGTCTAACTCTTTTCCAAGTTGGTTGATATTATATATTAAGTAAATATAGAAGTTAGAACCTAATAGAATAGTAAGAATAGGCATTATTGAGGTAATAGAATCACTTTAAAAATCATAGCCAATTTGAGATTGTTTATACCATAAACTAAAATTTGTGAGATATTTTCTTGGTGTGGTAGAAGTGTGAAACCCAAATGCATCTCGAATGTCACAAAGCTTTGAAATTGTGTCCTGAATCAGCTGCTCTATTATCTTCAGTCCCATAACATGATTTACTAACCATAACTCTTGTGAATTAGACACATAACCACATATCACCATTGTTAGTACAGAGACCTGCATATATTGAAGATAAAATCATTTAATAAAGGGCTAGTCCATTTCTTAGATCCACCTATTTCCCTGGATAGAAAGCACTGCATCACTCCCCATGCTGGGATGGATGGAGTAACATTCAATAAGAACGGTGCCTATTTGAACATCCAATGATTTAAAATCCTTCTAGTTTTCTCTTATACATGTGAGGAATCAGTGGTGTTGAGTGATGATGGAGAAGAAATAAATGTTTGAGGGACGTGTTTTTAATGGTAACTACAAGTATATGTTTCTGTTGGGGGATTTCCTAGATTATATTTTATCAATTTTGTAACTAAAACTAATTTGAGTGACTAGAGGAAATCACTCTTACAACACACCAATATGGTTGTGCACACAAACACATGCATGAACAAACAACATACAAATCACAAAAAATACTATTCTATATGATTTTACATGTTTTGTAAGTTAAATTTTTTACACATCAGTATTATGTGAAAATCATTCCAAACGAAAACCATATATCTATCTCCTTTGATAAACAGATGCATAAAGTTCTACAGACACCTTAACCTTTTTTAACAATTTCCTATCTATAGATGCACATTGTGATTGTGTAGAGTTTTTAATATTGTAATAATTACTGTGCTGCAGAAAATTTTAGTTTATATTTCTTTCAAATTGAACCAATGTTTTGTAAATAGCTTATATCACTTTATATTATGACAGTGTTTTTTCCATTCAGTTGTCAATTTGATTTATCAAATTGTCTGTTTTTACTCAGTCTGAGAGTGAAAAAAATGACTATAAATTCTTATGGTTTTCATTTATATTTCTGTAAAAAGTTAAGATTGGGATGATCTCATTGTTAGTTGTGTATTGTATTTCTTCTTTTTGTAATGCCATTATATGGCCTTTAGTGACTGTTATATTTGTCTGTTCATTTATTAATTAAATATTATTTTAAATATCTGTTATGGAAAGATAAATCATCAAAGACAAACCTCATCTATCTTTGCCCGAAAAAAAATTCACTAAATTCAAAGTCTTTGGATATATGTATTAAAGAGGAGAATAATTGTACTTTTCAAAATATAAAATTTTCATGGGTGGCTCAGACAGTTAAGCATCTGACTCTTGATTTTGGCTCATGTCATCATCCCAGAGAGTTGGGATGGGGCCCTGTGTCTGGTCATGCTGAGTGTAGAACCTGCTTGAGAATCATTCTCTTTATTCATCTGCCACTCTCCCAATGCACTCTATCTCTAAAATTAATTAATTAATTAAAATAAAAAATATACAAAATTTCCAAAATCATGAGCTATAAAATATCTTTCTAGTAGTTGGTGTCTTTAAAATCATTTAGAAAAACCTAGTTGTGTTATATGTATAGTTTACCCAATAACTTTCCAAATATTTTTCTTAATGTTTTATATAAAGTTTCTTATAAAATAACATCCTTAACTGTCCCATGTTTTTAATAGCCTGAAATCAATATTGAGGTTTATCCATTGATTTATCCAATCATATGCTGAATTATTTCATTAATTATTTGATTATTTTAAATAACCATGTTTAAATTAAATGGTTATTTTTTAATGGTTATTTATTTCTTTATTTTATTTTCAGTGAGAGAGATAGGGAGTGCACAGGGGAGGGAAAAAGAGAGATACAATCCCAAGCAGGCTCTGCACTGTCAGTCCAGAGCCTGACATGAGGCATAAAATCACAAAAGATGAGTTTCCCACCTAAGCCAAAACCAGGAGTCAGACGCTAAACTGACTGAGCCACCCAGGCGCTCCTCTTTTTTTACGTTCATAAAGATTTCTGTCATCGAATATTATCGGGTCTGGGAAGATGATAGAATAGGAGGATTCTAAGCTCACTTTTTCCCATGAGTACAAATAGCTGACACTCACATCAGTGTAAAAACCTCAGAAAGCAACCTGAAGACAGCAAGAATAAACTTCACAGCTATATGTAGAGAGGAGGCCACAACAAAGAGGGTAATTAGGATGGAAACAACGTGTTGAGCTAAACAGAAACGTGGGACAATCCAAAGATATGGAAAGAAGAGAGAAACAAACTATTACACCGGGGAACCTGAATAGGGAAAACAGATCCCCACAATATTTGGCTTTGAAAACCAGAAGGATGAGAAGCTCCTGGGTGGCCCAGTTGGTCAAGCATCTGACTTTGGCTAAAGTCATGATGTCAGGGTTTCTGGGTTCGAGCCCCTGTCTTGGGCTCAGAGCTTGGAGCCTGCTTCAGATTCGGTGTCTCTCCCTCTCTGTCCCTCTTTTGTTCATGTTCTCTGTGTCTCTCTCAAAATATATAAATAAACACTTTTAAAAATTTGAAAACCTAAGGGTTTTCAAATCTTGTGAGTTCTTTCAACCATTGGGACTTAAAATTTGGAATTTAAAAAAAAAAAGTTTTGTGCTCAGATCTGGGAGAGACAGGACAATGAGGGGAAATTGAGGCCCTGTCCTTAAATAGACAGCACAACCAAATGAAGGAGGCTAAAATATGCAATTGGATAAAGAGAGTCCCTTCAACAAATGTTGTGGGGAAACTGGACAGCAACAAGCAAAGGAATGAAACCAGATTACTTTCTTATACTGTACACAAAAATAAATTTAAAACGTACTAAGGACCTAACTATGACAAGTGAAACCATAAAAATCCTGAATGAGAGAATAGGCAATAATATCTTTGTCATTGACTGCAAAAACACGTTTCAAGACATGTCTCTCTAGGGAAGGGAAACAAAAGCAAAAATGAACTATTGGGACTATATCAATGAAAAGTTTCTCCACAACAAACAAAACAAGCAAATAAACTAAAAGGCAACCTGATGGGTAAGAGGAGATATTTGCAAATGCCATATCTGATAAATGGCTATTATCTAAATTATATAAAGAACATATACAATACAACATCATAATATCAAGTAATCCAATTAAAAATGGGCAGAAGACAGGAGCAGAAATTTCTCCAAAAAAGATATACAGGTGACCAAAAGACACATGAAAATATTCTCCACATCATTCATCATGAGGGAAATGCAAATCAAAACTACAATGACATATCACCTCGCAAATGTCACAATGGTTAAAATGGAAAACACAAGAAACGAGTCTTGGCTAGGCTGTGGAGAAAAAGGAATCCTTGGACTAGTATTGGTGGGAATGCAAACTGGTGAAGCCTCTGTGGAAGACAGTATGGAGGTTCTTCAAAAAATTAAAAGTTATCCAGTAATTGCACTACTGGATATTTACCCAAAGAACATAAAATGATTAATTCACAAGTATACATACACCCTTATGTTTATTGAAGAATTAATTACAAAAGTCAGTTTATGGGAGCAGTCCAAATTCATCAATATATAAATGGATAATGTAAAAATGGTCTGTGTATAGAATGGGATATTATTCAGTCATAAAAAATAATAAAAGTTTTTCTTTCTATTATATGGATGGATCTAGATAATATATGGTAAGTGAAATATGCCAGTCAGAGAAAGATAAATACCATATGATTTCACTCTTATGTGGAATTTCAGAAACAAAACAAACACAGGAAAAAAAAAGGACATACCAAAAAACAGACCCCTAGCTATAGAAAAAGACAGATGGTTATCAGAAGGGAAGTGTGGAGGGGAACAGTGAAAAGCTGAAGTACACTTATCTTGGTGAGCACTGTGTAATATATAGAATGGTTTAATCACTACATCATACAACTGAACATAGTATGTTAACTACACTAGAGTTAAAGTAAAATGGAATTTAAACACACGTTTAAAATTTGGGAAAAAAAATAATTCTATCAGCTGAAATTACCACTTCATTTATTTCCAGTTTTCAATAATCACATGGCATGTTAATATATCTTGAGTTTAGGAATTTACCTGAGAACAATAAGAAATACATCAACAGCATGATAAGTGGCAATATTATGTTGTACCTGATTTAATTACCCATTATATGTAACTACTACATGCTTACTGAGTACCTCTCAGAAAGTTGCTTATTCTTAAAACAACTACATTAGATATACCATATCAATCATATTTTGCACGTGAGGAAATTGAAAATAACTGCATTCTCCTTTGTCATATGGATGCCACTAGCTGAGAGATTTTGACTCATATTCTGTCCCTATACTCCATGGTCATTTAGTGCAGAGCATTATAGGCTAGACTTTTTATATCACAGGCGGATGAGGAATCATTCTTGTCAAAGTTCCCATGCATCTTTTCCATTCATATTTTTCTTGCAATTATTATTCTATTTGGGGTAAAATTGCTTTCTTCATAGACTTTATACTAACACATAGTGATTCTTAGCGCCAAGCTCAACATACATTCTCGTCACAACATGTTGGTCAACTATTCTATTAGAGACTGTGAGCAAATTCCAGTGGGAATTCTCTCTAATTTTGTCTGTTAACCATTATAAAAAAAAAAGTTTTAAAGCCTTATCAGGAATACTGATTGAATTGGGTCAAATTCCACTGAATATCCTGATAAGGGCAATGTAGTTTCGTTTCCTTTTAATTGGATCCATTTCCATTAGTAGGAGCCTGAGAGAAACTTTGCAGAGACGGACTTAATCAAGTGAGAATCAAAGCATATCCAATAAGAATTAACAAGACACAAAATATTAGCTCCAGTTCCCTTCTTTTTTTCATTATACCTAGTAATTAATTTATTCAAAATAATCTACAAGTAATACCGGTAAAAATTCTTTCTAATAAGTTAAATTTCAAGTTAAAGTTATGCAAGAACCAGAGATTGGATGTGAGTGGAATAGGACTTTTAGTTCCTATTATTTCACTTTATGGGGAGAACACAATTGGTAGAAAGTGTTATTAGCTTTTGTTAAAATATACTGGGTTTTTAACATATCCAGAATACAAGAACTGTACTGCAGGTATTACAGTTATCTTGTTTCCTAAAGTAAAGGATTATGAGAAATTGCAATGGATATTGAATAATGCTCTTAAGAGTTGTGGTAATATTAGTGGCTTAGTATTTATAGCATTCATATGATCTTCACAAAACCCTATAGTAGAGTCAAATAACAGTACTTGAATTTCACTTTATGAAGCACACGTAATTAGAAGTAGGACATTTGCTTGCAAAGGGAACTTGGAAAATAATGAGTATGACCAGATGAAGGGAAGAGAAAAATATAAGACTTAAAAGTGACTAAGAGAACACAAATAATGGGATTTAAAAATTGTGTAGTCGCCCAGAACTTGTGGAAAACTTTACAAATTGCCCTCAGTTAGCTGCATATCTTAAAAGATGCAGCCATGAAGTCAGACACAAAACTTAAAACAAATCTAGAGACTGGCAACAATTCTCCCTAATGATTGGAGAATCTGGGAGATGTCACTTTTGTGTTCTCTCTCTGCCCTATTCCAGGCTGCCAGCATCTTACCGAAAGGAGCTTGTGCACATATCTTGCATCCCAGTTTATGTGGCTGTTTCCCAGAGGACCTGTCCCTTGATAGTCTGGCTCTGGTGTGTAGTGGGGTTGGTTCACAGGCTCAAAGGGATGGAAGAAAACAAAGAACCTGGCTATAACTTCATGGTTCAATGCAAAGACAGCACACAGAAGTGCCTAACTCCCAGTATTTTCTTGAAAGAAGTTGATTTGCATATTTTTTTAGAGCTGGAGGCTGAAGATGAGACTTCTACCATAACACACATCCAGGAGCTGAGTCAAATCTCTTGTAACGGAGAATACTGGCTTGTGCAGTAGCTGTGTTATCCATCTGCCATGCTCCAAGTTGCTGGCATCTCCCTGTGAAGATTTTGTTCATTTTCAGGCACCCCAACTATTGTGGTCGCCACCCAAGGACACTCTCTTTGATTGCCTAGCTCTGGTGGCCTACAAGTTACATTCACAGGTCTCAAGGGACTGTAACAAACAAACAAACAAAAAAGTTCTTAATTATCTGTACTCTCAGGACTCAACAAAGAGGGAATAGACAGAAACACCAATATCTCAGTCTTACCCTGAAAGAAACTATTTTCATAATTTAAACCCTGCTACCCTAAGGTCTCACTTCCAACTAGATTGAATGTCATCCAGGTGTGGCCTGAGATCCTCCACTTTAGTATACTGACACCTTTTGGCACATCTTCAACAACTAGGAACCCTTAGGAGGTAAAGAATACAATAAGAGGCACCTGGGTGGCTCGGTCAGTTGAGTGTCAGACTCTTGATTTTGGCTCAGGTCATGATCTTGCAGTTCATGAGTTCGAACCCCCCAATGGGCTCTGTACTGACACTGCAGAGTCGGCTTGAGATTCTCTCTCCCTTCTCTCTCTGTCCCTATCCCACTTACTTGCTCTCTCTTTTTTTCTCTCTCTCTCAAAATAAACAAATAAAAATAAATAAATTTTTAAAACGGCTACAATAACTGATTCAAATTTCAGTAGAGGGATTAAATAGGAGGGAAAGAATGAAGCACAAAAAGTTATCACCAGACTAGAAGACAGAGCAGTGGAATTCATTGAATATTTGCATATAATTCCCCTCTGAAGGATGAACAGCATTTGGGAAACCATTGAGAAATAGAAAGGTCATTTTGGAAGATGGAATGACACGAATGGAGACTGAGGAAAAATGTAATGTTTTATACATTTATCTCATATATACTGTCTTCTATGGGCCAGATATTGGTATATCTACTGGATTTATGCACATAAATATGAAAAGACTTTTTCTATATAGAAAGAAATAGTCAAGTACTGAGGGCATTTGCTGAGAACTGAGGATTCAGACCTAACTAGAATGGATATGTCATGTTGGGAAACAGGAAGAGGAAAAAAAAGTACATTCCCTAAGATCCACAGGCTAATAGAATATGAAAATTAGCATTGTGAAACAAAACATAAGAATCTATTATGGACTCTTGAAAAAGGAAGTGGTTTAAAAATAAAGTATTTTAGGGATATTCCTATGGCTGAAATATTAGAGATAAATTGTGCTGATTACTTAATACAAATGATCAGCTAAAGACTCTTCTGACAAATTCACAGACACAAAGAATAATAAAAAACATGCTAGTTTATTGCTAATAGAAATTGAAAAGAAATGTTAGGCTCTGGGAACTAATTTGAATAAAAGTGAGTTCTAATAGATGAGTTAATGGAAATGTAGGATGAATGCCATTTAACATATTTCAATGCAGGTAATTTGGCTCTACTACATTACCTACTCAGCCCCATGGTCATAAAGTAGGTAAAGTTAGTAACAGGAAATTTGAAGTGATAAATGCCAAAAGATATTTTGTTCTGATCATAATTTCATATGCTTCCATTTTCTACTCTGTTCCTCCCACTCCAGCAATTTTTCTTTTTTTTTTTTAATTTTTCAATGTTTATCTTTGGGGGGATAGGAGTAGAGAGAGAGAGGAGTCACAGAATCTGAAGCATGCTCGAAGCTCCATATTGTCAACACAGAGTCCGATCAGGGGCTCAAACTCATGAAATGCAAGATAATGACTTGAGCTGAAGTCAGACTCTTAGCCAGCTGAGTGACCCAGGTGCCCCACAATTTTTCTAATTAAACAGTAACCAAGAATATTCTAATCCTTTGTCTATTTTATTTCTTTTATGTCTACTACCGCATTTTGTCTTTACTTTCTTTTCAATCAAAACATGAAATCCCTATAATTTCAAACAGGATCTTATAAAAATGATCAATTCTCTTGCTCTTTATTTAGAGTAGAAGGAAAATCACCAACCCTAGATTACTTTAAACCTGCTCTCTCTCTTCTTCCTTCCTTCCTTCCTTCCTTCCTTCCTTCCTTCCTTCCTTCCTTCCTTTCTTTCTTTCTTTCTTTCTTTCTTTCTTTCTTTCTTTCTTTCTTTCTTTCTTTCTTTCTTTCTTTCTTCTTTCAAGAGAGAAAGAGAGATGGAGAACGACAGAGAACGAGTGGGAGAGGGACAGAGGAAAATGTAGAGAAAGAATCCCAAGTGTGCTCCTTGCTGTCAGTGTGGAGCCCAATGGAGAATTCAATTCCATGATCTTTTAGATCATGACTTGAGCCAAAACCAAGAGTCTGATGCTTAACTGACTGAGCCATGCAGACACCCCTAAATCTGCTATTTTTTTCTTTCTCAAAAGCAGTTGGCTATGACCAAAAGACAAATGGCTACACTGCATGCTTTTAATTTAAACAATATCTGTCTGGGTTGTCAGTTATTCAGTTTAGTAATTCAAAATTTTTCTTTCAAGCATTCTTTTACACCAGTCACCAACTGAAACTGTATCAGAATTTGGTTAATCTCCTCATTCCTTTATACCACTCTGGCATTTAATCTGGTGATATAATTTTGACTCCTTCTTCAGACTCTATGAAATGGTTTACTGTCCCTTTCATTTCATGTGCCCAGGGAATACATAGGTCGTGCCTTTTCCACTGACAATTTTCCTACCCCTCCTTTTTATACCATCCCATTCCATTTCCCATTATGACAATATTATGTCATGATTTACCCTCTTTCCGTTGGTATTTGCCCCTCATATTATTAAAGAAGCTCTTAAATCATTCTTTCTTTCCCATGTGTCCTTGTAATATGCTTCTAGAAAGACACTTTATTTAACTTATTGTAGTATGGTCATAAAAAACACTATTTTTGCTAAGTTCAATCCATATATCTAAAAATAATTTTTTTATTTTTATTATTTGTGCAGTGTGAGGATCTCTAAACAAAGATCCCATGGTGGAAGTTCCCATGACGAAATCTAAAGATGAGCCTCCTTCTGTGCTTCTCTCATTGACATACACTGTGCCTTCTGTCTACGGTGTCCTTTCAACCTCTTACCTTGTGTTAATATCACAATATGAATATTTTACTTAGTACTGCACAGTTTATTTTTTCATCTACATACTTATATTGCAGAGAAGCACTGAGTTGAGTGACCTTTATACCAATTCTTCCATGCTGTTTTCCAGGCTACTTTGCCTTCACTTTAGTTTCCACACATCTGCATCTATATTTATGATACAAATCTTAGAAAACTCTAACATAATCATATTTTGTTTACATTATCCCAATAAATAGAGATGTCCTGATTTCACATATTTATCTACATAGTCAATGCCCAGTAGAATGCTTTGCGAATGAATTAACAAACATAACATGACATAAAAAATCACATAAACCAACAAAGGAGAAACAGACACCCAGAAGTAAATCTACATATATGCAGTAAATTACTTTTTATAAGGATCCCAAGAACACATAATAGAGAAATTATAGTTTCTTCAATAAATGTTGCTAGGAAAAGTGGATATTTACATGCAAACGATAGGAGATTGGGTTTAAGATGGTGGTGATGAAAGATCTTCAACTCACCACCTCCCACAGACACACACAAAACAATCTACAACAACTCATGTAATAATACCTCTTGAAGGAACCTGAAAATTGGATAAACGGAATCTCCACAAAGAATATAATGATTCATTGAGACGGGAGGGGGCAGAACATGGGCTCATAGAGGAAAAAAATACACCTTATTGTGACGTGTCACAATAAAGACAGATACCAAAGTATTCCTTTTATGCACTCTCTGCAAACTTTTGCTGAGGAGTGAGGGATACAAGCCCTACCTCAGGAACCCCAATCCTTATATCCTGCACAGAGAGGATACTGCCACCCCCCAAAAAACCAACCATTTTAAATAATGGGGATTGAGGCACCTGGGTGACTCAGTTAATTAAGCTTCTGACTCTTGATCTCACAGTTCATGAAATTGAGCCCTGCATTGGGCTCTGCGCTGACAGTGTGAAGCCTGCTTGGGAAACTCTCTTTTTCTCTGCCCTTCTGTGCACTCTCTCTGTCTCAAAATAAATAAATAAACTTTAAAAAATAAAACAAAATCAATAGGGATTACATTCAAGAAAACTATCAAACAATAGAGTTTAGAAAGCCTGACCTTAAAGTCCATGCATACAGCACTCAAAATAAAACCAGCACAAAATCACCAATTTGAAAAATGCATAGACCTTAGGTAAAAGAGACATCTAACCTGAACGTGTTTGCCATGGGGACAGGAAATTGAAGGGAGTTTCCCTGAAAACTGAGGCAATAGAAGAAACTGTTTTGTGGTCTCAGTCTACCTCAGCAACCCTGGAACTGGAATTCTGCCTCTCACATGCTAACAGCAGTGGTTATGTTCTGCTGAGAGCCCCGCCCACCAATAGAGCACAGCAGCCAGAGACACCCATCACACCAAGCAGGGAACCATCCCCACCCTCTGTGCAGAGCAGGAGTCATGAGAATCTCCTACACTCAGGCTGGGGCAATCCCTGCCACCAACATGCCACAGCTTTAGAAGGCTCATCCTGCAGCCAAGCTGTGTGCCAACCACACCACCAACATGTCACACCTGTTGTCCTGTCTTAAGAAGAGTGTGCAAACATCCCACAAATGGGCAACACCAGTACGTGGCTCTGGTGGTCAAGAGACATTGTGCTTCAAGGCCCCACAAGACATCTCCTACATAAGGCCACTGCTTGAAGACTGAGAAAGGGGACCCTTAGTGGTTCAGTCACTTGGACATCTATTTCCACTACAATAAAAGGTGTTTTTCCTCACTGATGGCTTCTTTCAAGTTTTCTTTTTGTCTCTGATTTTTAGTAGTTTGAATACCACATTCTTAGGTGTAATTTTTAAGGTATTTATCATTTCTATGTCTTCTGAGTTTCTTTTATCTGTGGTTTGTTGTCTGCATTAAATTTGGGAATTTCCCAGCCATTATTCCATCAAATATTTCTTATATTATTTTACCACTTTCTTTCCCTTTCGATATTCTTATGACATGTACATAAAACCTTTTTGGAATTGTCTCACAGATCTTAGCTGTTTATATGTTTTATTATTGAGTGTCAATTTTGAAAGTTTCCATTAACCTTTTGTCAAACTCACTGGTGTTTCCTTAGCCTTGTCAAATTTATTGATGAGCCCACAAAGGCATTTTACATTTGTGTTACAATGTTTTTGTTTTCTATCATCTCTTTTTTATTCTTTCTTAGAGTTTCCAATTCTCTGCTTACATTATCCATCTCTTTTTGTATGTTGTGCAATTTTCCATTAGAAATTCTATCTTATTAATTTTGTTTTTAATTACTAGTCTAATTATTTCTACACCTCTTCTTAATGAGAGTGTGATGCTGATTTTCTTTCCATCTCTCAAAATCTCTTTCTTGTCTTTTAGTATGTCATGTAATATTTTTTCTTGAAAGTTGGGCATGGGGTGTGAGGTAAAAGCACTAGGATATTGGCTTTCAGGGGAAATTTTATGTTTACCTGGCTAGGCATTGGTCTGTGTCTACTGTTTACTCTAGGTGTAGGTGTTAGAGGCTAAATTTCTGTCATGTTGTTTGTTTTCATCTCCCATTTTGCATTTGGATTGCCATAGAGATTTCTACTTCAATAAGGTCTGAACATGCATTTCTTTTGTTATATTTCCCTTCTATTTTCCAGGATCCTTATTGATTCAGTGGTAAGGTTACGGGAAAAGGCATATGTCAGTTGTGTAATTAGGTTCCAAACTTTTTGTGTGCCTGTAACTTTGCACAATGATTTGTGCAAGAGTTTCTCAGTTGTCCCCCTTCCTCCCCTTCCCTTAGGTTTCACAGGATGGTTAGAAGGGGCTAGAGTTGGGCATTTAACTCTCCGGGTTATTGAGCTCTGGTAAGCCCAGTTAGTTAGGTATTGCTAAAATAGGTATTTTGAGGACGAGTCTTTTAGGAACAGGATGTTGGAGGGGAAATTAAAAATGACCATTTTACCCTCTATTTGCTGTTCATATGAAGGAGGAGAGTTTTCCCTAATCTTCACTATGAGTCTAGAAGACTTTCTGGAGGTAAAATTCGCAAACTGTATGAGTCTCCCTCAGGACTTCTTTTAAGTTTTTAACTCTTAAGATTATCTATCTGAAGCCTCCTCCATTCATCCAGTACAGTTTAAGTTTTTCTCCTGAGTTCCATGGATGTTTCCTATTATAGTAAGCTAGATTCTCTGTATCTGCTGGTTGGTCTTTCTAATTTGGGAGCAGCTGTTTTCCCTATTATTTCAACTTTCTGATGGACCTAGGAAATTTTCATTTTGAATTTGTTTATTTGTTGTTTTGTTTTCTTGTTGTGAGAATGGGAGTGAAGACTCCCTAGTCCCTTCCTTATATGCCAGATTGGAAAACAGAATCCCTGCGAATTTATTTATTTTAAATATCAGTGTGCCTTAAGGATTTAAAGTGAATGAACAAACTAAATACAATGTTCAATTAATAAATCAAGGGTGCCTTCTAATTTCCAAAAAGGCTTCGATAGCAAAAGTTTCTGAAATTAGAATTTTTTTTTCAAAATTGTTAGTTTATTTATTTTGAGAGTGAGAGAGAGAGAGATTGAGAGAGCCTGAGTGGGGAAGAGGCAGAGAATGAGGGAGATAATTCCAAGAAGGCTCTGTGACACCAGCACAGAGACCGTCTCAGGGCTGGAACTCACAACCACTTAATCAACTGAGCTACCCAGCCTACCCAGAAGATACTCTTTTTTAATATGATTATATTTATTTATTATTATGCTTATATCTTATATTAATATGTGTGATTTTTCTTTGAAATCTATTATCATCCCTTCTAGTTCTCTGTCTTAAGTATTCATGTGCTGTATTTTCAGCGAGCTTCTTTTATTTTATTGATAACTTCTATTTTGTTCTTACTATTTTATTTATTTTTTTCTTTATTATTTTATTTTATTTTTAAATGTTTATTTTTGAGAGAGAGAGAGCATGAGTGAGGAGGGGGCAGAGAGAGAGAGAGAGGGAGACACAGAATCTGAAGCAGCTCCAGGCTCTGAGCTATCAGCACAGAGCCCGATGCGGGGCTCGAACTCACAGACCGTGAGATCATGACCTGAACTGAAGTTGGATGCTTAATCAACTGAGCCACCCAGACGCCCCTGTTCTTACTATTTTAAATGGCACAAATTCCATAGAAAGCCAATTAATTTTTTCACACCTTACCTTAATGTGTGTCTAATCATGTAACATCATTTCTTTCCTATACATAAAATCAACCTGTTACTTAGTATCAGTGATTTTACTAGGACCTTGTCTTTCTTAAATTTTAAGTTTTACATTTTTTAAATTTTTAAATAACTATAAACTTATGAAAAGTAGAAAAATGAATAAGGGAAGTCGTTTTCCCCTGTCTCCCTCTGTGGTAATATTTTGTATAACTTCAGCATATCATAACCAGGAAATCTAACTGACTACAATCCATAGACAATATTAAACTGTTACAGTTGTTACACTCATTTTGTGTGTGTGTTTGTGTGTGTGAAAGAGTAGTTTTATGAAATTTTACTCCATGTGTAAATTTGGGTAACAACCTCAACCAAGAAATAGAAAAGTAGAATCACAACAAAAATCTCTTGTGTTACCCCCCTTTAAAGACACATTTGCCTTCCAACTCACACATCAACCCCATTCCCAGTCCCTAACACCTGTGAACCACTGATTTATTATCCATTTATATAATTCTGTTCTTTACAGAACATTATATGGGGCACCTAGGTGGCTCAGTTGGTCAAGCGTCTGACTTTGCTCACCTGGTCAAGTGGCCTACCTCAGTTCGGGTCATGATCTCTCGGTCCATGAGTTGAGCCCTGTGCTTACAGCTCAGAACCTGGAGTTTGGTTCAGATTCTGTGTTTCCCTCTCTCTATGCCCCTCACCTACTCACGCTCTGTCTCTCAAAAAAGAATAAATGTTAAAACTTTAAAAAAGAACATTATATGAATAGATGCATGCAGCATACAATCTTTGTTATTTGCTCTTCACAGTATAATTCCAGAGATCCATTCAAGTTCATTTGTGTACCATACTTTCCTTTTTATTGCGAGTAGTAAACCATAGTATGGATTTACCAGTTTGATTGACTACTCACTCACTGAAGGACACTTACGTTCCATCAAAATTTTGATTATTACCAATTATCTGTAAGAACATCTGTAGACATTTATGTGGACATAGTTTTTATATATGGGTGAATATTGTCAACATTTACAATCACCGTGTCATGGCATTTGGATGTTTATTTTTAGTAGAAATTACAAAATTTATTTTTTCAGAGTCTGTGTATCATTTTACATTCTCATTAGCATTGTAATATTTATCCACTTATCTTTACATGTATCTGCATTGTCACTTAAAAACAAAAGACTCATAACATTAATTTCTTACAAAAATGTGTAACTATATCTCCTCATGGTTTAATTTCATATTTTCTTTATGGCTAGTGATGTGCACATATTCATGTAAGCATTTATATACCCATGTATATTCTATGACTAACATAGAGTAACCATAACCCAGGCCTGTTTATATTGCTTGGCCCATTTTTGTAACTAATTTATGTTTTCATTTTTACTATTGATTTATGAAGTTTGCATATATATTAGAGCTAAAATATGTAGCACAGGTGCTCCCATGCTTATTCCCAAAAGTAGGATGAAATAAGGAGAAGATTTATCTACTAAAACTCATCCCTGAAACACCCTTTCTCTAGGGATGTTGAGGTCTAGGTATCTCACAACCTATGTCCTTGTGCACAAGCTTCTCTCTGCATATGGGACTCTCTTCATCTTTGCCTTCTGCCAATTAAGAAAACTTGAATGTCACTAATTTCATTTTCCTTGAAAGAGTAAAAGAGTGGTATAAATTCTAAATCAGAAAACTGATCTCCATACTGAAATAAAGAGTTTAGTGTTCTTCCTTCTGTAAGGTGATTGTTTCATCATGTGATCAATAACCCTGCTTTAACCTTCTTCCTTATTTGGTCCTTTCCTATATAAAAGCATGAGTCAGTTTCTTCAGAGCCCACTTACTTCCTCCTTTCACTTTCCTCTATGTGACTGGCCTAACAAGTTAGTTTTCTGTTTGGGAGTCATGTTCACAGTGTTTTAGAAACTGTATGAATGTAAGTGAACCACATTTCAGGTCTGTGACCCATGATAGCTCATGGGAGGGCAGAGGTCTGACCTTCTAGCCCTGAAACCCCCAACTGGAATGCAGCCTTTCTGTGTGAGCATCAAGACCCTTCTTCTCTCAGTTCTGCTTTCCTGGCCAGCTGCAGGTGAGTAGGACAGAGCAGCTGGTGTGTTTTTCCGTAGCTTTGATCTTAGCTCAAAAGTCTTTTATTTTTTATTTTTTCCCCATAGAATGTTCCCAGAGCTTCAGCTCTTTTCCCATTATGTGGACCTGAAGTCCTGAGAATTGTTCTCATTTCAGTCTCTCTAATTTTTTTTTTCCTCTGCCTTCCTATGTCCCTTTCCTTTTCTATACTTTACAGGATAAAATCATATAATTATGTAAAAGTGATTTGTTATTGTAATTGATATAAGAGAAATATCTCAAAAATATTTTCTTTTTAAACTGTCCAGTTTATGTGATGAATTTTCTTAGCTGACAAAAAAAAAAAAAAAAGAAAGAAAGAAAATCAGTTTGCTGCTCTGAGGAGTGCTCTCTGCCCACTGCTGCCAGAACCTAGCGTCAGAAAGTTTGGGATCCCATGGTCATGTTGCATGCATCTCGTCCATGGCCCTTGGCAGGGTTATTAAATACTTTTGTCTTTAATAAATGCCCTCATGTTTATGTGAGTGCCCTTGAACTAAGATTGAATATCACTTCCAAAATGGAAACTTCATATTTAAATTGGTTCGTGAGGAAATTGTTCCAATTGAGATGACATGCAGTTGTCAGAGAGCAGGTTAGATGAAAGAACTACACGATATTGGATATCATTATAAATGTAAACGGTGAAATAACAATACATTTTGATAGAATTAATTCATAAGGATTTTAATGAAGATTTTGCTAGTAAAAACTAAGATAAATATACATACTTTGCAATAAAAAATATCTTAGTCCTCTCTCTCAGAAAAAAAAAAAACATTTAAAATACAAGAAATAATTAGTACAGGGACACCCAGGTGACTTGGTATTTCAAGTGTCCAACTTTTGATTTCAGCTCGAGATCAAGACCTGTGTCAGGGTTTGCATTGACAGCATGGATCCTGCCTGTGATTCTCTCTCCCTGTCTCTTTTCTCCTCCCCCTTTCACACTCTCTCAAGATGAATAAATACACTTAAAACATGAAGCATTTGTATATTAGAAAACAAATGTGTTTAATGAATTGATTAATTTGAGACATAACTGAAAAATAATCTATCTGTGAAGTATTACTTTTAAAATTAGATTTATTGAGGTAAAATTGGTATACAAAAATGTACATATGTAACATATAAATTTGTGAATTTGGACATTTGCAGTTTTCTTTCATAAAATGATCAATCAGGTACAGTCTCCAGAGGGGACACAGGAGAGTTTCTGGGAAGAAAAGCTTGATTTTTCCCATATCCTAGGTAAACGGTCATATTCCATGAAGGGGGTTACATGGAGAAAGACAACAGAAGTGCCAGGAGTGGGTGCCAGCTTAGCAGTTTGAGAGTCTAGACAGTGAAAGGCTCATGGACAAGTATCCTTATTGGAGCGAAGGTGGAACACGTAAATAAAAGGCACAAATAAATTTCTGCATTTGAATGCCCAAAGTCCTAGTCTGGGGAGGGCAAGAAGGGAATCTTGTGGTAAAGCCCAGCTTATCGTAGTGGTGTATGTGGTCATCTGGGCAACGTGCTCCCTAGTTTGTTTGTGGACTATTGAGGTAGTAGGAAAATGTGGCATGTAAAAATTTAAAATATAAATGCAAACTCTGTGTAACAAATCACAAGTTAATCAATATAGATAGGCCTCCATAAGTTTCCTCCTGTTGCGCTGTGTTTTTTTTAATGTGTGTGTGTGTGTGTGTGTGTGTGTGTGTGTGTGTGTGATAAAGACACTTAACTTGAGTTATACCTTCCTAACAAATGTTAAGTGCACAATCAGTATTGCCAAGTATATGTCCTATACTGTAGCAGATCTCAGACTTATTAATCTTGTTCCCTATGAATTTCTCTTTAACTGAAACAAAGAAGTGGGATGTAATTTTTGTTAGTGTCATTGGTAAATCATTCTCATGTTAAGAATGTTACAAGATCATTGAGCATGACAATCAAGAAAGAAATGTCGAGACGTTTTACTTTGCAAATTAGTATGTTTAAGTAGCATGGGGGACAAGGTCTGTGGGCAAAATGAGCTGCACTTTCCTCTATGAAGTTGGTGCTTAAATGCTTATTGCTCAAGGGGGAGGAGACGTGAAGGGAATATTTGATGATAGGTGTTTTCTTGAAATTTCTACTCACAAGGCTACTTTTGCAAAAATTTTCTGGGAATTATTTTTCGGCTCAATATTAACTACCATGAGTTAGACAGGCAGTAAGGACTCATTTTAATAATATAGCAATCAATCCATATTTGATCCTCATTGAAACTATCCAGGCCATAGTTAAACTGTCTTGGCTAAAGGTGAACATTTTTCTGCTTCTATCTGTCATCATTTCCCTCTCATTTTCAGTCCTTAAAGTTTCAGATAGTTGAAGGGCAAAGAACTCATCTTCTGTAACTTCTTCAACAGGCAACCAGGCAGAGGTTGTAGAGATGTCCCTACATATGAACTAAAGTTGGTCACTATCTGTCCTACAAGTAACTATTATGGAAGGCAATTGTTGCAGGGTCCAGAGTGGTCACCACGGTAAATTTGTTTCAAGTAAAAGGACCATCTGAAAACTGGGTGAAGGAGACAGGGACTGCTTGCATGTCTCTGAACAATAGGAGAGAACAGAGTGAAAGAGACAACATATCAGGATTATTACTGTAATAAAAATAAAAAGTGTGATAAGAAGAGATGTTAGTGTGGTCTTAGTTCACCTCTCGCCCAGTAATTTGACCAATCATTAAGTGACAATGCAGGGTCTTTGAGAGCACCAATTTGGTTATTCGCATCAGTTCAGTAACCCTGTTACTGTGTTGTTATATTCTGTAATATAGATGCAACATTCTGCTTTAATAATGGCATATGTTTCTCCTTGTGCTGCTGTGAAGACATCTAATGTCTTTCTATTGTGTAGAATCAGTTTATGCATTTGAGCTAGTGTAGTATTTAATAATGTAATAATAGTGTTTTGTGAGTCATTTAAGGCCTTAATTGTGTAATTATAAAGGATCTCCATGTGCTATATGATGGAAGAAATATAGATGTCAGATGGCCATACCATGAAATGTGAATCTTGTCGATGGTTGTTTTAGACATGGAAGATTAGCTGGGGCTTTTTGGGGTAGCCATCCATTTGGTGAACATTATTGAGTCATGAATCAAGTATATGTTTTTTTCTGTTCTCAGTATGAAAGATCACTAAGTTGAGTTGTCTTATTTTAGGAGTAAGCCACATATATCCATTCAACATCTAATGTATTCCTTCCTGAGTGTAGTGATAATAAGCTCTATGTAGAAATTTGTGGTAATGAACCTATCTGTTGGTGGCCATTTAAATTTTTGATAATTAAAGCATAAGAGAAAGGACTGTTATGGCCAGGAGCATCCCATGTAACATTTAGCATAGGCCAGCAAGAAACATTATATTTAGTAATAGAAATATCCCTATGTCTGATGGTATTGGGGTGATTTCATGTTGTGTTTGGTTAAAGGTACTCACTGTACGCTTGGCTAGGCCTCAACTTACAATTTTACATTAATAGAGGTGTGCCCCAGAGTGAATATGACTAAGGGATAAAGGTATTAAGAAGCCTTTTTTATCTGATATCTAGCCTTTTCCATATCGTACTTGCAAGGAATCACTGGTAAGTGGAAAATGACTCGTGCTGGGAGATAAGAGCATCCCCAAATTCATTCTCCACTCAAATTATAAGAAAGGTGGGGTCATCCATTATAGTCACAAGTTCATAGTTAAACCCATAAAGTGGGATATCCTTTGACTTTTAAGTAGTTGTTCTTTTATCCCAGTGACAAGGACTTGATGAAGGTGACAACTGAGTTACACAGTTGATGGGGAATCAAACTCATTGTCCAAATGTTTAAATAAGCATATGTCCATGGGGCCACATTTATTATTCCCACAGAGTAACAAGCATGAAGATTATTTATATGAGAGCTGTTATGGCAATCTCTCTGAAGTTTACCTCAAGTTATCTAGCTTAGGCAAATACAAACAAGGACAATTAATCAAAACCACAATACACTCAAAAGGATACATTATTGAGGATATGTTATAGAGTATATGTGTCTCTCTAAATTCACCTTTGTTTCTAGAGATGGCCAAACAGGTGTAATTTGTTTGTAAAATAATTTCAGTTTTAATAGAATTTGGCCCATTATTTGCATAAGCTCAACAAGAATATTGATACAGCATATAGATACTTTAAAATATGCTTGCTGGAACTTTTTATAAAGAGTCTCTAGATTGAACTTTTACTAGCCTCTTGAGGACACAGCCAAAGTAAATATTTGTCATCTAACTCCGTACAATATCTGCAGATTTGGGTTTATCCCTCTTCTCAAGGTCTCCAATATATACTGGAACTATTATTTCCTCCAACACATGCAGGAAACCTGCATCTGCCAAGAAGTGACATTCTCTACTCACCTGATAAGGCTGCTGGGATCTCTGTAATCAAGATATCAGACCAACATTCTCAAGGGGCTTTATGAGCTTCAAAAAGTCAACCTTCATTCCTTAAATCTATCTGGTCATGTGTGAGAGTATACATATCTATTTCAAATATGACTTTCCAGTCAAAGCCTTGGTGATACAACTTGTGATTTCAATGGTGTCCTGTTACCAGGAGACCAGATTCTCATGGAACTTATTCAAATGATTATAAATGCCATGGAAGAAAGAACACTCACTGAGAGCTTCTGAATTCTGGAGGGTTCAGGTAGGGGGAAATGTTAAATGTTTCATTTATTCACAAGGAATATTCTATCTTCCTCAGTTCATTCAGTTCTATGTTTTTAATTTTTGTTCAATTTAAATGCAATTTTCCATTAGTTCTGAGAATTCTTACCCAGGTCAGTTTTATGATATTAACGATAACATAAACCTATATTTGTCAAAAAGGCTTTCTAGGAATCTCCTTGAAGATGAAACACATTTTGCAAGAACATTAGAATAGTAACTATAAATGAAAAAAAAAAGACTCAGAAAGTACATGGTTGAAGATCTTTTATTAGTATTTAATACAATGCAATTAATTGACAAGGAATTCTGGTTATTTCTGTGACATACAACATTTCAATAATACGAGTAATGGCCTGCTACCCAGTCATATTATAAACGTCACGAATTTCATATATTTCCTATAATATTTATACATCTATCCATAAATTAACCTAAAGATTATCATTATTGGTTTCACAATGTTGTCCAAGTAACTTCGTATGCCAAATAAACAAGTGTGACTATTAAAAAAAAACAAAAACAAAAACTACTTTATTTACAATTGAAACATGCAAAGCTTGTTAAAACCCTTAAAAACTTTTAAAGCACAGACCTATAACGTATTATAGATCCCTACAAATCTAATATTTAAATTTAACCAAGGTAACAATAAGGAACTCTACGAGATATCATATATTGGTTAGCCATACTTTACTCCTTCAACATTGGGAAGTTTTACTTTTCATTTTCTTTTCTCTTTTTCTTCCTTCCTTCCTTCCTTCCTTCCTTCCTTCCTTCCTTCCTTCCTTCCTTCCTTTCTTCCTTCCTTCCTTCCTTCCTTTCTTTCTTTCTTTCTCTCCCCCCCTCTCTTTCTTTCTTTCTTTCTTTCTTTCTTTCTTTCTTTCTTTCTTTCTTTCTTTCTTTCTTTCTTTCTTTCTTTCTTTCTTTCTTTCTTTCTTTCTTTCTTTCTTTCTTTCTTTCTTTCTTTCTTTCTTTCTTTCTTTCTTTCTTCTTTTTACTTTTAAAAGTCTCCATCCCCGATGTGGTGCTTGAATTTATAATCCTGAGTTCAAGAATCTCATATTCTATCTACTGACTCAATGAGGCACTTTCTTAAGTAACCAAAGCCTTGATTAAGACGAAGTTTTAGTTTTCTGGGCAGATAAAGAAAACACTGGTTTTCTGGACAGAAATCAAAGAAAAACTCCTTTCTTTACATTCTTATCAAGAGCAGACCGACAATTAAAAACAAAAACAAAAACAAAGAAACAAAGAGACAAACAGAAAACATAACAAACTTTGTCTCTTTAATAAAGAGGAAAAGTAGAATTTCAAACTTATACTAGTGCAACTCAATTTTTTTCATTTCAAAATTACCCCCGATCATATATAAAATTATTTCCAAAGATTCCTCCCTCACAATCTTTTCACAGTTTTCTTTTTCATTCAGATTTTGCCCTAAGCCTTTCCTCTAGAAACAACAAGTCTCCTTTTAGGACAAAAGTTCTTTTTCCATCAACGATATGCATTCTGGTTCCTTATACCTTTCTTGTTAAAAACACATTTTCTTGCACACAGAGTTGCTTCGTTTATTTCCATCAGTCTTAATTACATTGAGCAGACTTTTAACTTAGAAACTATAGTCTCCAGGAAAATTAAGTAAGAACCAATTGTGAACTGTTTATTTAACCAGAATTCTTGGGATAGGAAATTCATGAATACATTGTATAATTCCAAAATCATGTTTTTCAATAGTACATTTCTTTCAATAAACATAACACATGGTTTCCAACAGACCAAGTATCTTCGATTTCTCTTCATTAAGAAGCCAAGCACAAACCTAGGTTCAGTAACCAATACTTTACTACTTTATTTGGACAAGACTATTCAATCTAGTTTATCTTTTAACTAGCAAAACCTCAAAGTCTGAGGTGACAAAATATTTTTAAAATTATAAAAAATTTCTTATATAAACCTTTTAACTTTTTTCACCTACTTATTTTTTTTGCAGTTATATTTGCCATTTATTTTTTTATTTTTTATAATAGTTTATTTTCAAATTGGTTTACATATAACACCCAGTGTTCATCCCAACATGTGCCCTTTTTAATGCCCATCACCCCCTCTCCCCCCTCCCTCATCCCCCTTACCCTCAGTTTTTTTCTTAGTCTTTGAGAGTCTCTTATGTTTTATCTCCTCCCTCTCTGTGTCTTTTTTTCCTTTCCCCTCTTCCCCTCCCCCTGGTTTTTGCTTAGTCTCACAAAGTCCACCTATTCGTGGAAACATATGGTATCTGTCTTTTTCTGACTGACTTATTTCACTTAGCATAATACCCTCCAGTTCCATCCATCTGGCTACACATGGCCAGATTTCATTTTTTCTCATTGCCACGTAGTAGTCCATTGTATATAAGTACCATAACTTCTTTATCCATTCGTCAGTTAATGGGCACTTGGTCTCTTTCCATGATTTGGCTATTGTCGAAAGTGCTTCTATGAACATTGGTGTACACGTGCTCCTATGCATCAGCATTTCTGTGTCTCTTGGGTAGATTCCTAGCAGGGCTATTGCTGGATCATAGGGTAGCTCTATTTTCATTTTTTTGAGGAACCTCCACACTGTTTTCCAGAGTGGCTGCAACAGTTTGCATTCCCACCAACAGTGTAGGAGGGTGCCTGCTTCCCCACATCCTCGCCAGCATCTATAGTTCCCTGATTTGTTCATTTTAGCCACTCTGACTGGTGTGAGGTGATATCTCAGTGTGGTTTTGATTTGTATTTCCCTGATGATGAGTGACATTGAGAATTGTTTCATGTGTCTGTTGGCCATCTGAATGTCCTCTTTGGAGAAATGTCTATTCATATCATCCGCCCATTTCTTCACTGGGTTGTTTGTTTTTCGGGTGTGGAGTTTGGTAAGTTCTTTATAATTTTTAGATATTAGTCCCTTATCCGATATGTCATTTGCGATGATCTTTTCCCATTCCGTTGGTTGCCTATTCGTTTTGTTGGTTGTTTCTTTTGCCGTGCAGAAGCTTTTTATCTTGATGAGGTCCCAATAGTTCATCTTTGCTTTTAATTCCCTTGCTTTGGAGACGTGTCGAGTAGGAAATTGGTGCGTCTTAGGTCACAGAGGCTTTTTCCTGTTTTCTCCTCTAGGATTTTGACGGTTTCCTGTCTCACATTCAGATCTTTTATCCATTTAGAATTTATTTTTGTGAGTGGTGTAAGAAAGAGGTCTAGTTTCATTCTTTTGCATGTTGCTGTCCAATTCTCCCAGCACCATTTGTTAAAAAGGCTGTCTTTTTTCCATTGGATACATTTTCCCGCTTTGTCAAAGATTAGTTGGCCATATACTTGCGGGTGCATTTCTGAGTTTTCTATTCTATTCCATTGGTCTATGTGTCTGTTTTTGTACCAATACCATACAGTCTTGATGACCACCGCTTTGTAGTAGAGGTTGAAGTCTGGGATTGTGATGCCTCCCGCCTTGGTTTTATTCTTCAGTATTATTTTGGCTATTCGGGGTCTTTTGTGGTTCCATACAAATTTTAGGATTGTTTGCTCTAGCTTTGAGAAGAATGCTGGTGCAATTTTGATTGGGATTGCATTGAATGTGTAGATTGCTTTGGGTAGTATTGCCATTTTAATGATATTTATTCTTCCAATCCATGAGCATGGGATGTTTTTCCATTTCCTTGTGTCTTCCTCAATTTCCTTCATAAGTTTTTTATAGTTTTCAGTGTAGAGGTCTTTCACATCTTTGGTTAGGTTTATTCCTAAGTATTTTATGGTTTTTGGTGCAATTGTGAAAGGGATTAGCTTCTTTATTTCTCTTTCTGCTGCTTCATTGTTGGTGTATAGAAATGCCACCGATTTCTGTACATTGATTTTGTATCCTGCAACTTTACTGAAATCATGAATCAGTTCTAGTAGGCTTTTGGTGGATTCCGTCAGGTTTTCCATGTAAAGTATCATGTCATCTGCAAAAAGTGAAAGTTTGACTTCCTCCTTGCCAATCTTGATGCCTTTTATTTTGTTTTGTTGTCTGATTGCTGATGCTAAGACTTCCAACACTATGTTAAACAGCAGTGGCGAGAGTGGACACCCCTGTCGTGTTCCTGATCTCAGGGGGAAGGCTTTCAATTTTTCCCCATTGAGGATGATATTAGCTGTGGGCTTTTCATATATGGCTTTTATGATGTTTAAGTATGTTCCTTCTATCCCGACTTTCTCGAGAGTTTTTATTAAGAAAGGATGCTGAATTTTGTCAAATGCTTTTCCTGCATCTATTGACAGGATCATATGGTTCTTATCTTTTCTTTTGTTGATGTGATGTATCACGTTGATTGATTTGCAAATATTGAACCAGCCCTGCAACCCAGGGATGAATCATACTTGATCATGGTGGATAATTCTCTTTATATGCTGTTGGATTCGATTTGCTAGTATCTCGTTGAGAATTTTTGCATCCATATTCATCAGGGATATTGGCCTGTAATTTTCTTTCTTTGCTGGGTCTCTATGTGGTTTGGGAATCAAAGTGATGCTGGCTTCATAGAATGAGTCTGGGAGTTTTCCTTCCGTTTCAATTTTTTGGAACAGCTTGAGGAGGATAGGAATTAACTCTGTTTTAAATGTCTGGTAAAATTCCGCAGGAAAGCCATCTGGTCCAGGGCTTTTATTTGCTGGGAGGTTTTTAATAACGGATTCTATTTCTTCACTAGTTATGGGTCTGTTCAATTTTTCTATTTCTTCCCGTTTGAGTTTTGGTAGCGTGTGGCTATTTAGGAAGCTGTCCATTTCTTCCAGATTGCCAAGTTTGGTGGCATATAATTTTTCATAGTATTCTCTGATGATTGCTTGTATCTCTGAGGGATTGGTTGTAATTTCTCCCTTTTCATTCACGATTTTATCTATTTGAGTTCTCTCTCTTGTCTTTTTGAGAAGCCTGGCTAGAGGTTTGTCTATTTTGTTTATTTTTTCAAAGAACCAGCTTTTGGTTTCATTGATCTGTTCCACTACCTTTTCTGTCTCCATATGGTTAATTTGTGCTCTGATCTTTGTTATTTCTCTCTTTCTGCTGGGCTTGGGTTGTTTTAGTTGATCTGCTTCTAGTTCCTTTAGGCGTGCTGTTAGAATTTGTGTTATTGATTTTTCTTGTTCTTTGAGATGGGCCTGGATTGCAATATATTTCCCTCTCAGGACTGCTTTTGCTGCGTCCCAGAGCGTTTGGATTGTTGTATTTTTCATTTTCATTTGTTTCCATGTATTTTTTAATTTCTTCTCTGATGGCTTGGTTGACCCAGTCATCTTTTAGTAGGTCATTTCTTAGCCGCCATGTTCTTGGATATTTTCCAGGCTTTCTCCTGTGGTTGATTTCAAGTTTCAAAGCGTTGTGGTCTGACAGTGTACATGGTATCATCTCAATTCTTTTATATTTATTCAGAACTTCCCTGTGCCCCAGAATATGGTCTATCTTGGAAAATGTACCGTGTGCAGATCAGAAGAATGTAAATTCCTTTGCTTCTGGATGAAGGACCCTAAAGATGTCTGTGGGGCCCATCTGTCCTAATGTGTCATTCAGGGCTATTGTTTCTGCGGAGATTTTCTGTTTTGTGGATCTATCCAATGCTGAGAGTGGAGTGTTGAGATCCCCTACTATTAGGACATTTTTATCGATGAGGTTGCTAATGTTTGTAATTAGTTGTTTTACAAATTTGGGTGCCCCAAATTCGGTGCGTAGATATTTACAATTGTTAGCTCTTCCTGCTGGATAGTCCCTGAGACTATTATATAATGTCCTTCTTCATCTCTTATTACATCGTTCATTTTAAAGTCTAATTTGTCTGATATAAGTGTGGCTACTCCGGCTTTCTTCTGACTTCCAGTAGCATGGTAGATAGTTCTCCATCCCCTCACTTTCAATCTGAAGCTATCTTCAGGTTTAAGATGAGTTTCTTGAAGACAGCAAATAGATGGGTCTTGTTTTTTAATCCATTCTGTTATCCTGTGTCTTTTGATTGGCGCATTTAGTCCATTTACATTCAGTGTAAATATTGAAAAATATGGGCATACAGTCACTGTATTATCTGTAAGTTTCATGTTTGTAAGACTGTCCCTGGCAGTTTGTGTTCTTTGCAACCTTGTCTTCATAGAATGCCCCTCAGGATCTCTTGCAATGCTGGCTTATTTGTGATAAATTCTTTCAGTTTTTGTTTGTTGGGAAAAACCTTGATCTCTCCTTCTATTCTGAATGACAGGCTAGCCGGATACAGAATTCTTGGTTGCATGTCCTTCTTGCTCATCACATTGAAGATATCTTGCCATTCCTTTCTGGCTTGCCAAGTTTCTGTAGATAAGTCTGCTACTACCCTTATACGTCTCCCTCTGTATGTCAGGGTTCTTTTGTCCCTAGCTGCTTTCAGGATTCTCTCCCTATCTTTGCATTTTGCCAGCTTCACTATGATGTGCCGTGCAGAAGATCTATTCAAGTTACGTCTGAGGGGAGTTCTCTGTGCCTCTTGGATTTCCATGCCCGTTTCCTTCCTCATGTTGAGGAAGTTCTCAGCAATGATTTGTTCAAGAACCCCTTCGACTCCTTTCTCTCTCTCTTCTTCCTCTGGAACTCCTATGATACGGATATTGTTTCTTTTGAGTGCATCGCTCAGCTCTCGAATTCTCCTTTCCTGTTCCTGGATCAGCTTCTCTCTCTTTTTATCTGCCTCCTCTTTTTCAATGATTTTGTCTTCTAATGCACTAACTCTTTCCTCTACCTCTTCAATCCGTGCTGTGGCTGCTTCCAGTTTCCCCTGTATTTCTTCCAATGTCTTCTTTAATTCTTCCTGACCGTTTTTAAGGTCTTTGAACTCTGCCGCGCGGGACCCCTTGCATTCATCTAAGCTTTTTTCAAGGCCAGCAATTAGTTTTATGATTATCATTCTATATTCAAGTTCTGTTATGTTGCTTATATCTGTTTTCATTAATTCTTGAGCTGTCACTGCTTCTTGTAGATTCTTTTGAGGAGAATTCTTCCATCTCGTCATTTTGGCTGGATGTGTTATGGATTGTTTCTTGAAGTTGCCCTGGAAAGGAAAACTGACAGACACACAGAACACAGAAATACTCAAACGTACCGACAAATGGTCCAGACAAGCAGTTCACAACAGAAAAAAAATAACAAGGACTCTCTGAGGGCAGTGTCCTGAAGTAACAGCTACACGTTAAGGACAGGGTATGTAGTGTGCTGGTGGCAGAGCATATATAGACAGAATAATGACTGGTGCAGGGAGAAGAAGGAAATGAACTTTGCCCAGGTAGAGCGATTAAAGGGTTTAATCCAGATTGATAGAAATCAGAATAAGGACAGGTGCGAGGGAAAAGGACTAAAGATCGATGTCGTCTAGATGAACTTATACGGCCTGGTTATTCCAGAAAAAGGCCTAGGAAAGTAAAGAAGAGGTTGTAGGACATGTCCTCAAAGAGTGGGTTAAAAACAAAAGAAAACAAAACAAAAACAAAAAAATGATTAAGCCAGTCAGTACCCTGGATGACCATCTCAGGGATGTTGATTGGTAGGAATGAGAAAGGGAGGGATAAATTTAAAAGGAAGAAATGACTGGCGTTACTCCAGGCAGCAATCTCCACTTGGATCAGTTGCTCCTGCTGATAGTTTGGGAGGGGCGTGGTTTAGTGTAGGTGGTTCCGGCCTCCACTGCTGCAGGGATGGCTTCTGGGGTGACTTCCTGGCTTGTGAGACAACAATGGCGTCTCTCCAGACCCGAGCCACCAGTCCTGGAGGCTTTATTCGCCCCTTTATTTCTGTTCTCTCTCCACCGCCAGCGCCAGCCTAGTGTGGTTTACTGGAGCCGCCGCCTGGGGCTGCCTGGGTCCCTGCTGCCAGTCCCGGCTGCGGTGGCGTGCGTGCCCAGAGGCGCTGGGCGAGGCTGGCGCGGTGGCGTGGCCGTCTGCTACCCCCGATTTGTCTGTAACTGTGCGGGCGTTAGAGGTGCTCTGCAGGAGCCGCCGCCTGGGTCCCCGCTGCCTGTCCCGGCAGCGCGCGAGCCCCGGAGGCGCTGGGCGAGGGTGGCGCGGTGAGGCGGCCGTCTGCCACCCCCGATTTCATTATAATTGTGCCGGGGTTAGAGGAGCTTGGCTGGTAGTGCCGCCTGCGTCCCGCTGCCAGTCCCCCCCGGCGCGCGAGTCCCCGCGGCTCGGGACGGGGTTGGCGCAGTCCCGACAGCGCGCGTATAGTGCTGCTGTTTGCCACTGAACTTCTCTTCAAAGGCCCTGCATTTAGGGGCTGGATGGTAGCGGTCTCACCCGCTCTGGCCCTCTCGTTCAGATGTTGTTCGAAAGGCACTTTCCCAGCTATCTCTGAAGACGCTCACCCTCCCCTCAGCTCAACTTCCTGAGTTCGAGTTCGTTTTATCCGACCCAGATTAAACTCACGGTTTAGTTGGGCCGTGTCTGTTTTCGCCTACCTTTCTTGTCCGCTGTAGCACCTTTTCCCCCCGATTTTTGAAGTTGAGAGAGACAATGGTTTCAGTCGTCCCCCTTTAAAGGGCAAGCGAAATACTGGAGCCCCCTACTCCTCCGCCATGTTGCCCCTCACCTACTTATTTTTTTTAACAATTACCCATGAAAAGTTTGAGAGAGACAAAACTAACATCATTTTAAGTCATCTTTTTGCTGACAAATTACAACAGAGATAACATGAGTTTATTTAACTTTTAGTAAAACTTGGTAGAATAAAAATTATATTTAATGCTCATAAATCTAAAGACAAGTCTACTTTAATTGAATTAACACACATATATGAGTTTAAATACAGTTTACGTTGCACCTAGTTCCACTTAAGAGCCAGTCAACTTGTTCCACTGTCCATGTTGACCTGCAGCACCTGTGGGGACAGCAAGTAGGCAGTTTAAGTCCAAGAGAACCCTTGGGCCCTTTCATATTGATTAGAGACATATCCAGCTTGAAACTCATAAGAAGTGTTGCAACAGGTTGGAGTGCTCTTTGCTCCTCGAAAGCAAGGGTAGGAGGAGCAGGAGCCACTGGCCCTGGCATCATGGAGACTGGTATAGGAGCCAGTTGTGCACACTCCACCCATTGTGGTGCAGAAACAGGAGAAGTGGTAGGTAAAGGCAGAAGAGGTGAGGCACTATCAGCAAGCTGGGGGAGGATAAGATTTCAGAGTGCAGACAAAGAGGACTCCCTGTCCTGAAGATCATCAGCTCAGACAGAGGAAGAGACACACATTTCTTTCTTCCAACAAGAAGCAAAAATAGGCAGTCCATATAGAGCTAGAGAAGGCAGGGAACTTTCCTGAAACGAAAGAAGTTTTGGCCTCTGATTAGGAATATTCCTGAAAGTCCCTGTGCAGAGGTAGCTGAACCAGGCAATTGGCTCCAGTTAGCATAGCCATTAACCTGGTAAATAAATGAGGGAGAAAAGTTCACATACAACAAGACTCAGGCAACATTCCTCCTGGCTTCTCAAAATCTATTCCAGACCAGACACACAAAGGAAGAAGCAATCAAGGAGGAGACTAGTGCCTTAGGAAAAACACAGGAGGCCTGTATAGGAAATTGGCAGCAAAGTGTTTGTAAGAGACAAGGGAGGGAAAGATAGAAAACATGACGGAACAAAGGTGATGTGGTGAATTAACAGAAGTAGAAAGGTCTGATGCAAATGAGTGGATGGCATGTTGAGAGGTAGAGAGTAAAGAGAGGATGTCCTTAGGCTTCCAAAGGAGTACAGACACAACAGCTTTCTGGTACAGGGCCATAAATTTCTGACTTATATGGGACTTTGGATTTTGGTCTGTTGCCTACAAAAAAGGTCTAATTTATAAATAGTATCGAAGTTTAAGAAACAATTAATTGGCCATTTTTCATCACCTTCTGGGAATATCGAGGCCAGGCGTTATTACTGAAGAAGTTGAAGTGCTACTTCTTTAAATCTTGTGGTCCAAATTGACCCCAGTGTCTTAGGAGACAGCCCGAAGGCGAATCCTTTGGGATTGAAGAATTTCATCACATGGTCAATTTCTAGAAAACAAGGAGAGCACAATAATGAACTAGGAGTCGATTACCAAAATTCCCCTCAGCTTCTGAGTGGAATCACATCAGAAATATTGGCAAAGGTCCCTGGGATTAGAGTGGTGGGAGGCATGCCTCTCTCTTGACAAGTTTGACACTTTTGTACTACCTGAGAAGGGATGCTCACACGCTTCACTGCCCTATTGCATCCTAGGATACAACAGGTTTGTGAGTTTGAACTTTGAGTGGGGATCTGAGCTGACAGCTCAGGGACTGGGCCTGCTTCGGATTCTGCGTCCCTCTCTCACTCTGTCCCTTTTTTGCTCATGCTCTGTTTCTCTCTCAAAACAATAAAATAAATAAATGACTGGTGTTAAATATTTGCATAGTATATTTCTAAGTAACTTTTAATAATCATTGCTTGAGTTGGTGAGAAAGAAGGAGGACCATCCTGTAAGAAAAGAATAAGGCAGAAGCCTTAACAGTCCACTTACTATGTCCACCAATTCTTAATAAGTAACAAGTATTAACAAAATTAAGAAAGAAAAAATAAACCATGAATCAGAAAGCCAAGATAGGAAAAGAGTTCAATATCACAGTTTTCTTTGTGCTATGAGATGTTTGCTTCATCAGAATGGTCAATAACTGTGCTCTATGTTTTTTTCTTCTTCATTTGGCACTTTATTACAGAAAAGGATAAGCTAGTCTACTTTCTCCCTACTTTCACTTTTGATACACTGGAAAATGAGAACTTGCGAGTCATATTCTATGGAACAGTCATTTTAGCAGCATTTCTGGAGAGGTTTGATTGTGTGTCAACCAGACCACAAGTCTGTGGCCCTTAAGTGTCAGGACAGAGAGGTCTAAACTTCCAGCACCGAGAACAGCCTTTGTGCTTGGGTTACAGCCTTTGTGCTTGGGCATCAGAGCACTTCAGCTCTCTGTCTTGCTTCTTTAGACAATTGCAGTTGAGATTCTGTTGCAAGTCAGCAATTCTGACCTTTACACTGGAACCTAGTTCAGTATTCATTTTATTCCACAGACTGTTCCTAAGGTTTCATCTCTTTTCCCACTTTCTTGAATGGTTCTCATTTTATCTTTCATTCTATCTCTACCTTTCTGAATATTTTTCCTTTTATATATTCGTTTTCATAAAGATTATTTATTTATTTTGAATTGGGGGAGGTACCAAGAGAGAGGGAGAGAGAGAATCCATATTGACAGCATGGAGCCTGATGCAAGGCTGGATCTCATGAACCTTGAGATCCTGACCTAACCCAAAATCAAGAGTTGGATGCTTATCCAACTGAGCCAACCATGAGTCTCTAATATTCATTTTGATTTGTGTTTATGTAATGTCCAAAAATGCATGGAACTCATCCATATTCTTCTACATTTCTTGAACTCTATTTCTCATAATTTTTGTAATGATAAATTAATTCAGTTATGCAAAATTTGTTAAACTGCAAACAATATAAAACGCTATAAATTTCTCTGAGATAAAAATGACATGTATCTTATATTAGCTTGAGATGCAAAACATATTTGGATATTGTATATTTTGCAAAATACATATGTGGTTAAATTTAGTTATCATCCATCACCACATGTAATTATATTTTCTTTTTGTTATGAGAGCATTTAAGATGTACACTCATAGTGTCATCACATCAACATTCAAACATATAAAACAGTACTATCAAACATATAATACAGTATTATTAACTATAAACACTATAATGTTATAACTGGATGTTTGCACCTTTTGATCACTGTCACCCATTTCAGCCACCCCTACCAACCTCACCTCTAGTAACCACCAATTTGTTCTCTATATTTATGAGTTCCTAAGATTTTTCTTTCTTTGTTTCAGATTTCATATGTAAGTGATATCATATGCTATGTGTCTCTGGCTTATTTCACTGAGCATAATGCCCTTGAGGTACATCAACGTTGTCACAATGGAAAGATTTATTTTATGACTGAATAGTATTCCACTGTGTGTGTATATCAAATATATACATATTTTATTTACCCATTTATCCATCAATAGATACTTGGGCTACTTATATGTCTCGGATACTGTAAAAAAAAATGTTGCAGTGTATATTTCAGCATGGGGAGTGCATATGTCATTTTGAGTTAGTGTTTTAATTTCCTTTGGAGAAATACCCATAAGTGAAATTGCTGGGTCATAGAGAGTTTTTCTTTCTCTTTCCTTTTCTTTCCTTTTCTTTCCTTTTCTTTTCTTTTCTTTTCTTTTCTTTTCTTTTCTTTTCTTTTCTTTTCTTTTCTTTTCTTTTCTTTTCTTTTCTTTTCTTTTCTTTCTTTCTTTCTTTCTTTCTTTCTTTCTTTCTTTCTTTCTTTCTTTCTTTCTTTCTTCTTTCTTTCTTCCTTTTTTGGAAACTACATTGTTTTCCATAATGGCTTCATCAACTTATATTCCCACAAATAGTATGCAAAGATGTCCTTTTCTTCACATCCTCATCAACACTTGTTATTTCTTCTTCATTTTCTCCTCCTTCTTCTCTTTTCTTCCTCTTCTTCCTTCCTCTCCTTCTTCTCCTTCTCCTTTTACTTCCTCTACTTATTCTTCTTCTGCCTGTTTTGTTAATAACTATTTTAACAGGTGTGAAATGTCTCCTCGTGATATTGATTTGTATTTCCCTGCTGATTAGCAATGTGAGCATACCTTAATGCATGTTCTGACCATCTACATTTCCTTGGAAATGTCTATCTTTTGCTCACTTTTTAACTTTTTTTATTTTTTATTTTTTACTTTTTTAAATTATTTTTGCCATGGGGTTGTATGTGCTTTTTATATATATTTTAGATATTAGCTCCTTAACACAGACATGATTTGGAAATATTGTCTTCCACGTTGTACACTACATTTTCAATTTTTGTTGATGCTTTCCTTTGCTTTACAGAAGCTTTATAGTTCAATACAGCTCCACTTATTTATTATTGATTCTTTGTCTTTGATTTTGGGGTCAAATAATAAAAAAAAAGCCAAGATTAATGTCAAGGAGCTTAAGATTTATGTTTGCTACTAGTTTTATAATTTCAGCTCTTACATTCAAATCTTTAAGTATTTTCTGAGTTATTTTTTGTGTACGATGTTAGATAGTTATCACCATTTATTGTTTTGTATGTGTCTCTTCAATTTTTCCAGCACCATTTACTGAAGATGTTGTCCTCCCCACATTGTATATTCCTGACTTGTATGTGGTAAATTTATTGACTATCTATTGATGAATTTATTTCTGGGCTCTGTCTTCAATTCCATTGACTCTGATTCTGTTTACATGCCAATATCTTACTTTTAATATTAATGTAGCTTAGTAATATAATTTGAAATCAGGAAGCATAAGGCCTAAGGTTTGCTATTTTTTCTCAAAGTGATGTTGGCTATTCAGGGTCTTCTATGGTTCCACAAAATTTTTAGGATTATTTCCTCTAAGCCTGTGAACAATACTACTGAAATTTTGATAGAGCAATTAACTCTGTAGTATGGACACTTTAACAATATTAATTATTCTACTACATGAGCATGGTATATCTTTCCCTTCGTTTGTGTCTTCAATTTCATTTATCATTTTATAATAGCTGAGGAGTACAGGTTTTTTTAACTCCTTACTTAAATTTACTCCAGGTATTTTATTCTTTTTGGTGCAATTGTAAATGGAATTGTTTTTTTTTTTTTCTGGATTGTTATCAATATATAAAAACACATCAGGTTTTCACAGAAGATGTCTTATCCTGAAATCTTTCTGAGTTTATACACTTATTCTAACAGTTTTTAGTGACATCTTAAAGGTTTTCTATATAATATCATGTCATCTGCAAATGGTAACAGTTTTGCATTACCTTTTCTGATTTAATTATATATTTTCCATTCTCAATTCCTAACTAGAATGTCTAATGAAATGTGAATAAAAGTGTCATGAGTGGGCAATGTGGCCTTGTTCCTGCCTTAAAGAAAATGTTTTTGGCTATCACACTTAAGTATAATAATGTTAGCTGTAGGGTTATCATATATGGAAAATGGACTTTATTATGTTGAGTTACATTACCTCTATACCTATCTTTAGACTTTTGAATTTTGTCAAATGTTTTTCCCTCCATCTACTAAGATTGCCAAATGATTTTTATCTTTAGTTTAGGTAATGTTGTGGGTTACATTGTTTGAAGTATCGATGTGGACCCACCATTGTACCCCTGAAATCAGCCGAACTTGACCATGATGCATTCATTTTATATAGTGTTCAATTTATTTTGATACGGTTTTGAGGATTTTTGCCTCTAGATATATTAGTGATTTGGACTTCTAATTTTATTTTATTTTTTGTTTCGGCATCCTTGTATAATTTTGATATAATCACCATGCTGTTTCTCATAAAACAAGTGTGGAAGTACTCCCAACATTTCTGTTTTTGGAGGAGTTTGAGGATTGGTACTAATTCTTTTTTTAAGTTTTGGAAGAATTCACCAAGGGAGCCATCTGTCCTACACTTTTGTTTGTTTTGTTTTTATTACTGATTTAATATCATTACTGGTAATCTCTGGGTCAGATTTTCTATTTCTTTATGATTTAGTCTCTGTAGGCTGTATGTTTCTAAAACTCTATCCATTTCTTCTATATGCTCCAACTTGTTAACACATAATTGTCCATAGTAGCTCATATTGTATTTTTTATCTCTTTGGTATCTGATATAACATCTACCTCTTCATTTCCAATTTTGTTCATTTGAATCCTTTTTTCCTTAGGGAGACAAGCTAAAGACTTGTCAACTTTGATTGTCGATTCCAAGAACCACATCTTAGTTTTATTCATCTTTTCTTTTGTCTCTTTATTCTGCGTTTTATTTATTTCTACCTTTATCTTTGTTATTTTCTTCTTACTACACATCTTCGGCTTCTTTTATTCTTTTTCTAGTTCTTTGAGTGTGAACTTAGGATCTTTGAGGTCTTTCCAGTTTGTTGTTGTTGTTATTGTTGTTGTTGTTGTTGCTATTGTTTTTATCAGGCACTTATTGCTATGAACTTCTGTCTTAGAACAGCTCTTGCTGCATCCTCTATGTTTTGGTATACCGTACTTCTATTGCCTCACAGTACTTTTCTTATTTACATTTACACTTCTTTTTTGAACCATTAGTTTTTCAGTAACACGTTTAATTTCTGCATATTTCTAAATATTCAGGTTTTCTTCTTGTAATGGATTTCTATTTTCATACCATTGTTGTTGGAAAAGATGCTTGATACAATTCAGAACCTCTCAAATTCATTAAGACTCGTTTTGTGGCTTGACATATGATCTATTTTGGAGAATTTACTATATGGACTTGAGTAGACTCTGTACTTTTTTGCTTGGGCAGGAAATGTTCTGTATATGTTTTAGTCTATTTTTTCTAAAGTGTCATATAAGGATATTGGTTCTTTATTGATTTTTTTGTTTGGATGCTTTATCCATTGATGAATATTGGTTATTATGTCCCGTACTCTTATTATATGGCTGTATATGTGTCTCTTTAGGTCTCTTAAGATCTGTTAATATTTTCTTTATATATTTGATAGTTCTATATTGGACGCATATATATTTAGAGGTGCTATATTGTTTTGTTATACTGACCTTTTTATAATGACCCCCCTTTTGGACTCTTATTAGTATTTTCTTAGGGTTTATTTTGTTTCATATTAATATAACACCTTGTCACAATATTATTTTGATTTTCATTTTAAAGAGTCCTTGTAAACCCTTAGAAACTGCTTCTCAGTTTGCTGTAAGCTATGGGTATTAGGTATGCAAGACACACTGGCTTCCAAAAGTAAAAGTTGTGAGGGCTTGTCATTCAGGTGTAGGTCTTAAAGGTGGATTGCCAGATGTGGGGTTCATATCATTTGCTCATAAAGCAGAAGGTCAGCCTTTCGAGTTCCCTCCCAACTGTGGGTTGCTATGCTGAGAGTGGGGTTTATGTTAAGATTATGTCTCTGCCTCTCCTCTTTACTTCACTGTGGGTTTTTACCTCATTCACATAATGTGTAGGAGTTGCTCAGCTATATATTCCCAGAGATGGTTCTTTCATATGTAGCTGTAGACTGATGTTTCTATGAGGAGTGAGTTTAGATCCTCCTATAACACTGTCTTAAAATAGAAACCATTAAACTAGAATTTTTTGTCATTAATACTATTTAAGCTTAATGTGACACTTCTAAAACAGAACCTGGAAAATAAAAAAAAATATTCTGTGACCCATTTTAACATGTTCTCTGATCACTATTGTTAGAAGATGATTTAGAAATCTGGGGTTCCAGGGCTATAATGGACCCAACCACCTATAGGAACTTTGCAATGTGTTTAAATTATTTTGGCTTTAAAAACATCATGTTTAAAATTACTGTGTTTAACCTGTTCAAATTCAATGTCCCTTCCAGTATGAAAATTCTGGATGTGTATGAGCATTGATTCGATTGAGGATTCATACAATTGTCAGCTAATAATGGTTTAATTGAAATACACACAAAAAAAAAGCCGTTGAAATAAAAAAAATCAGTGTGGAAAAGAATTTTCAATACATCTTAATAGAGATGATAAACATTTATTTTAAGGAAAGACATGCTCTTGAACAGTAAGACAAATATACATACTTGGCCAACAAATTAAAGATATAATTTAAATTCTAAAATTGTATCTTAGTATTCTTATTCTAGAATATATTGTCTACAAAAACATGAAAAATATTTTGATTAAAAATTTGTAAATTGGAAAAATTATTTGTAACAAAACAGAAAATAAATTGACCTATGAAGTCTAACTTCTTTTAATACATAATTCAATTAAAAAGTTATCAAAAACCATAAACATAATTTTCCACAAAAATAAACATTTAAATAGTATCAGAAAAAACATGAAAACATTCCATTCTCATTATTAAAGATGATGATTTCAAAGTGGATACCTCTTTTTGTCATTGGACCTGGTCAAATATCGTAGTGTTAAAAGAAAACAAGTATTGTTATGCCCAAATTCTCGAATCCCCCCACAAGAGACCACCAGATCGAAAGTCAAAGCCAAGGGGCAAGGGTCGTTTATTACAGGCTCGATCCCGGACCTCATGCACACCGTTGCAGGTGATGCAAAGAGGCCCCGAACAGGGCTGGTACAGCGTTTTTATTGACAGAGACAAACAGCATAGGAAGGTTTTAGGTTATGAGGTGACTGATTGGTGGATATTTGAAATATGAACATATGTTGCCCTCTGATTGGAGGTTCTTTGTTTGTTCCTTTGTGTGAAGTCTCTGTTTGTTACTTTAGGCGAGAAGCAGGGGAAAGAAGGAAGGGGGAGGGGGAAGAATGTAGCAAGCAAGATTACAGAAGCGAGAAATGCCAGTCACTTAGATTAATAAATGTCAGACTAGGCTCAGACAAAGTTTTACTATGTTCACAGCAAACAGTAAGCAAAACAGAATTCTCAGCAATTGTAATATTTTGATCAACGGTCCACAATCAGCAGAAGGCCAGGACAGCTATTTTTAACCCAGTGTCTGTCCATTGTTTAACAGAAAGAGAGAACTTAGCTTCAAACTAAGGCAGAGCTGCCATTTGGACATAAAATTTAAAACCGCTCTCTTCAGTATCTAGAAATCTAAATCTGTTCAGATACAATGACATAATGTTTTGATAAATGTTTCCTAAGAAATATTCAAAAAGACAGAAATAAATGAAAAATTTTAAAGTTACCAAAATATAAAAGTAAAATGTAAAAAATATATATATTAATGAATAAAAAAAACCAATAGATTATCTTTAGTAGTAGATAGCTGAGTCTTGTGATTTAATTTGGTGGTATTGCAAAACCTGAATTACCTGGTTGCCAAGGTGGCTCAGTTGACTCGGCCTCCAAATTCAGCTCAGGCCATGATCTCACAGTTTGTGGGTTTGAGCCCTATGTTGGACTCTGTGCTGACACGTAGGCACTTGGAATCTGATTCTGATTCTCTTTCCTTATCTCTCTCTGCCCCTCATCCTCTCATACTCTGTTTCTGTCTCCCTTTTTCTCTCAAAAATAAACATTAAAAAAAAAAACCTGAACTACCAATTATAAGTTCCTAGTCTGCCGGGTATTTATGACCATTTTATAATATAATTCTTCAAAAAATGATAATTCTCAAATACTATGTCTACAATTAATGTTTACCTACATCTATTAGATGGTGGCCTTATGCTCCATAATCATATGTGAAAACATTTTTTAAGTTCCCTTTTTAAATTATTTTTTTAATTTTATTTATTTATTGTTATTATTTTTTATTTATATTTATATTGAAAACGAGTGAGACAGTGCGAGAGGTAGAGAGACTGAGAGAGAGAGAGAATCCCAAGCAGGCTCCTCACTGTCAGCAAGAGTGCAACTTGGGGCTGAATCCAAGGAAACTTGAGATCATGACCATGCTGATGGCAAAAGTAGGAAGCCCAGCAGAGTAAGCCACCCAGGCACTCCTAAGTTTCTTTTTATTTTTTTCTTAAAAGTCAACATTTAAAAATTTTTTGAATTTTTATTTGTTGTTTGTTTGTTTTTAATTGAGAGAGAATGATAGAGTTCAGAAAGAGCCAGGGCAGAGAGAGGGAGACAGAATTCAAAGCAGGCTCTAGGCTCTGAGCTCTCAGCACAGAGCAGAGGTGGGGCTCAAACTCATGAACGGTGAGATTGTGACCTAAACCCAAGTCAGAAGCTCAACCTACTGAGCCACCCAGCACCCTTAAAATTCAACATTTTAAAAAATTAAAACAATACCAAAATTATTTCCAAATCAGGAATTTTACCCTTTACTTCTGCCTAAATTCTGGAACTAATCTCTGTCAACTTTTCTGGTTACTGATGTTTCTGTATTTTTAAATATGTAATCTCTTGACTCATTATTAAACGATTTCCAGAATGAAAAATAATAAATTAATTATTCCACACTTTGCTTTTCTCACTTCCTTTCTTCACACTCTTAGGTCAGTCCCACATTAAGTTTTTGTGTCAACTTGACAATGTGAATCCCTCTAATGCTAGTTTAGTAGTGTGCACCCTATCATGTACTACCTTTCATTTTTCTTGAAGTTGATGTTATCCATCATTTTCTCAATTGCATGTTTTTTCATCATTTCTTCTCATAAATGTCTCATCTATGTCCCATTTCTAAGTAATACCTTTTCCATATATTCAAAATCAGTAATTTCATTGTATTCATAGTGGTCCTTTTACTATCCTTTCATCCCATGAATAAATTTGGAAGTTCTCTGTCTTGGTCTCTCTGTTGAATTCCCTACACTTTTTGTCTTTCTCTTGGTTTGCTATGGTGTTTTACTGAATGACATCTCATTACAACTTCCAAAAATGCATATAACCATGGTACATATTTAAGCCTTCACTCAAAAATGTCATACATTCCACCTAAAGTTTAGATAACTGAAGGTAGAACTCTTATTTTTGAATTTTGAAGAACTACTATCCTATTGTCATGCAGCAATATGGGCTATTTGTAGGAAGACTTCAAAATATTAACATCTCAAATTTTAGAGAGGAACTCTCTCTATGCCTGGAGAGATAACCCCAGGGCAGATCTTTTGAAATGAATCCACCCTACCTTATTTTTGCACATTCTCCCTCTTTTTCATGGTATCCTAGTAAGGTTCAGATAAAAGGGCACTTGTAATCACTAAGTTGATTTTCAACATATTAGTATTAATTCCATCAAATGCCCACTTCCCAGATCCAGACTTATTCATATTTTCTTTTTTTTTTATTTAATATCACTGCAGAATAAATGAAGAGAATAAAGATGCAGATTGCTAACGAAAACTATCTGGAGAAATATACTCCTTGACTATGGACTTAAAGTTTCCGAACTCAGCAAAGATATCAATTCTAAAATCATCTTTGCTCATTTTTATTGGAAATGCTCTTAATAGACTTAGATATTACTTTCACTTAAAGTTGGACCAAACACAATGATTAGGGTGAGGCAATTCCCACCTTGTATCTCCCATTGCCCATTCTTAGTAACATAGTCATGTATCAACTATTTTTGTTTTATTTTTTTCAGCTAATTGAATTCTGTAGTGGACTTCTTATCCTTCCCCATTAGACTATTTATTTGACATCACCCAAGATACCATGGGTATTTCAAGTTTCAGGATTATTTTGTGTTATTCAATCATAAAGACGTTTTCAATCAATAATTCATATCAACCTAGTAACAGCCCCTCAAATAAAAATTTCCACAATCAATTATACTAAAGATTCTTCAAGATGATACTCATCCACAAAATTAGAAAATTCTACATGACAACTACTGTTTTGATGATTATTGTTTTTGCTCTCCCTGCTCACAGGATTGCCTGTGGTGCTCCTTTTTCCCAGCACAATTTTTGCATTTAGGGTCAGGTTTGAGGTTTTTACTGTTAGTAAAAAGACAGACTAACTGAAATCTGGGTTTGTTCCAGCATCAAGTTCCGATTGCAACAACAAAAGGATTGCACATTTTCCTTAGTAGTTTTCACATCCTTTCATGTCTAGTGATCCATTTCCAGAAGTTGGATCTATCATTTTTAAATTTCATTGATAATTATACCTTTAGCAAATGTTCTCAACAAAGCTGCTTTCCGTAACTGATTGACGCTCTAGCTCAGCAATTAAACCTTCCATAACTTTTGCCTTTTTATCCTTTATCTTTTCAAATCACATGTTTCTAATCAACTCTTGAATCCAATGTGTTGTCTAATAATTCAACAAAATGGACACTAATTACCTGATCAGTGCAAATTCCACAATTTAATGCTTAATCCCACAAGACCATTCCCACTCAGACACCATCCACCAGTGAGATTGTGAGGCTATCTACATTCTGTCAGGAAGATTAAAAGTTCAGGGGTTCTATAACAATCCTCAGTTTTGGTTATTATCTAGAACAACTCACAGAACTCGGGAAAGAAATGTGCATACTATTACAGTTTTTATAAGCATAGGACTCAGGAACAGCCAAATAGAAAAATAAGTGGAACAAGATATAGGATGTGGTAGGGATACAGAGCTTCAATGTCTGTCCAGGCAGGGCACCCGCCAGAGACCTCAATGTGTGCACTGACCTAAGCCTCTCATAGTCTCATAGTTTTAGAATGTTTGTGGAAGTTTCAGTATATATGCATGAATGATTATATCATTGACAATTGGTAACTGGAAAACTCTAGCCCATTCACCCCTATGGGTTGGAGATGGAATTAGAGTACATAGTTCTAACCCTCCAATCACATGTTTGGTCTTCTGGGAACAAACCCCTAACCTACCCTGAAGCTATCTAGAGTCCCCACCTTGAATCACCTCAATACCACAACCTGATATACTGTCAAAAGGTTTGTTATAAATATCATTGTATCACTCAGAAAATTCTGTTCCAGGAGTCTGTTGCATTTCTATACTACAAATGTAAGCAGGAGGTAGAAAAATCAAGAGGTCAATCCCATTTACAATTGCACCAAACCCCATAAGATACCTAAGAATAAAAATAGAGGTAAAAAACAAACAAACAAACAAAAAACTATATTCTGAAAACTAAAATACAAAGAGGAAAGTAATTGAAGATGACATATAAAACACGAAAACAAAACATTGAATGCTCATGGAATGGAAGAACAAATATTGTTATTGAATTTTTTCCATGTATATTTCCAAGAGGATTTTAAGAAATTATATCCTGAGTTGTTGAGAAGGTGGGAGTAACTGTGGTAAGGAAAAAAAATAAAGCACAGACTTAATTGTTGAAACATTCAAGTGATTGGTCAGAGAAAATATACACGTCTTAATTTTCTAAATTATTGATTTAGCAACCAATTATTTTATTGGTTTTAATAAGGGATTTTGCAATGTTATTTGAACTTATAGGCTTATTTTTAAATTGTTAAGTTTTCTATGGTTTAGAAAATAATGAATATACCCGCTGAAACCTTTGTAGATCACAAAGCTCTTTTTTTTAAATGTTTGTTTATATCGATGGGGGGGCAAAGTCAAATAAAGAGGGAGAGAGAATCTCAAGCAGACTCTGTGCTGAACACAGAGGCAGACACCAGGCTCGATTCCTTGAGTCATGAAATCATGACTTGAGCCAAAACCAAAAGTTGGATGATTAACCGACTTAGCCACCCAGGCACCCTAAGAACACAAAACACTTTTGATTAAAAGGATGATCATACAGGATCATCTACCTCCATTAACACTGGATTTTATGTCTCCCATTTATTTTTCTCAAGTAATCACATTGAATAATCACACTGATCCTAAGTGAATATTTCTTCCATCGGTAACTATTAATTAATTTTTATTTTATTTATATATAAAAACACTCTTAAATTAACTTATTGTTAAAGTCCTAAGTTTCCTTGAATAAATTCTTTCAACCTACAGGAGAACCCCCCTTCACCAAAAGGTCTTTCTGTTTTCCTTCCAATGCATGGTATCAGAATCCTTTCTGAGGTAATACCTACAGCATATGCTGCAGAGTTTTGTAAAGACCAATGAAATTCTTAACTGCTCTTATCTTACTGTTTATCAGCTTTTTTTCATAGTGATCAGAGAGTGACACACTAAATAAAAATTAAATTAAATTTAAATTAATTTAATGGATTTATGTTGAAAGAAAATACTTTTTTTGTTATATGATTACTACCTAATTTGTTCTCTCATGATCCCAATTTGTTTCTAAGTACTGTCTGAACACAGTAGGGGCTGTATTAGAATTAAATATTCAGTACATGAAAAAAGCAGGTTCTGCAAAGATAGAATTATTTTTTTCTGTTTTCTACTTTGATCAGATAGGTATTTTTATTAGTATCTTTGTGCCTCTAACTGTACCACACCAAATACATTACTTCTACACAGACGTGTTTAAACACAAATAAGAAGTGAAGAAGTTAAATCACTCAAAAGGGGGATAATGCATGATACTTAATAACCTTTATCCTCTTCAAAAGTTTATGACAAGAAAGTTTTATTTATTATTATTTTATTTTTTTAACGTTTATTTTTGAGAGAGAGAGACAGAGCACGAGCTGGAGAGGAGCAGAGAGAGAGAGACACTGAATCTGAAGCAGCCTCCTGGCTCGCAGAGCCTGACACATGCCTTGAACTCACAAACCGTGAGATCATGACCTGAGCCAAAATTGGACGCTTAACTCAGTGAGCTACCCAGGTGCCCCTGACAAGAAAGTTTTAAAAAGTGGGGGTGGACATTGTTGGAATTTGAGACAATTTATATGTGCATACAAAAGTAGTAGAGAAAATTTTGATTACTCTTGTGGAAATACTTAAAAATAAATTTGTCTGCCAACTCAGAATATCTTCTCCACAAATGTGGAAAACACATAAAAAGCAAATGATTCACTGGCAAAGGACATTCCTGAGCTCATGTCCTCCCACAGACACAACAAATCTACAACTGCATGTGTAATAAATCACTCTAAAGGAGACCTAGAAACTGGATGAACACAACTTTCACAAGGGACAACACTGAGCTGGGTAGAAGAGGGAAAGATACAGTCTTAAAAAGGAAAAAAGAACAAAAAGAAAAGAAAAGAAAAAAAGAAAGAAAACAAAAGTAAAACAGCTCAGGCGTAGCATTCCATAATCAAGAAATATCTCAAAGGTAAGAAGTGTTCATGAAAATAAGAATTTTGAGCTCCACATTAGGCATCCTCACCCTTAAATTCTGCACAGGAAAAATAAGCTCCCAAACACGTGTATTTGAAAAACAATAAGGGACACATCCAGGAAAATGATAGAACTGTAGAGAAAGGAAAACTTTTTTTTTAAGGGCTTCCACATAGTGTCACTTGACATGGAAACCAGTGCAAAAATGTCATATCAAAAATTCTATAGACCATATATAGAAAGCCACTTCCTCATCTTGGAGTGCCTACTTAAAAGGCAAAGGTTATCATTAAGGACTCAGACACTGACAGCAGCCATTTTTGCTTTCTCCCCTTGCCATGCTGCTCTAAGGCCTGCCAGGTAACATTTGGGAATCTTTCTCTAGTCTACTAGTTCCAGGGGAATTAGCTAAGAGTTGTGGCAAGAAATCTACCAGAAAGTGTTCAAAATAAAAGTCAAAGGTATGCTTGCCAAACACAGGAGATGAAAGGGCGAACACAGAGAAAACTTCAACAAACATATAGAAAATATAAGAAAGTACCAATCAGAGCCAAAGAATAAAGTAACAGAAAAGAAAAAAATACACTAAAGCCTATAAACAACAGATTACATGATACAGAAGCATAGATTAGCATTCTGTAAAGGAGAGTAATTCACCAAATTGAAAAACAAAAAGAAACGAATAATAAATATAGTTTAAGGACTTCGGGAGTGACGTCAAACACACTAAAATTCACATTATATATGTTCCAAAAATAGATGAAAGGGAGATAACAGGTAGAAAAATACTGGAAGAAATAATAGCTGAAAACTTCTATAACCTGGATGCTGGGGTAGTGGTGTTGGGGGGGGTCGGGACAGAAATCAGGTCCAGGTGACACACAAAGCCTAAAACGATAAAGCCAAAGAGATACACATCAAAACTCAATGTAATTAAAATGTCAAAAGTGGAAGATAATGAGATAATCTTAAAAACAATAGGGGAAAATAATTAGTTACATGTAAAGGAACCACCATAACACTGTCAGCTAACTTTTGCAGGTCAGAAAAGAGTGGCTTGATATATCAAAGTGCTAAAAATAAAAATGTAAACAAAATAGCTTACAACCAAGTATACTCTACTTGGCAAAATTGTCATTCAGAATTTGAGAGAGAGTTTCCCAGACAGGCAAACTTTAAGGGAGTGTAGCACCACTAAAGCAGTTTCATAAGAATTACTCCAAAGAGTTCTCTAAGCAGATTAATAAAGGCCATAAGTAGAAAGGAGAGAAAGGAGGAAATAATAATTCATTCATAAAGGCAATCATATAGAAATGTAGCGGATCAATTACTTATAAAACTAGTCATGAGGTCAAATGTCAAATGTAGTAAAATCAACTATATCCAGTTTAATTAGTTAAGGGATATACAAAATAAACAGATGAAAAATATGTCAAAACATAAAACATGGGGGAGGAGTAAAAACGTGTAGTTTTAGAATGTTGAAACTTAAGTGACCACCAAATTGAAATAGTCTGCTAAATACACAGATCATCATGAATAAACTTCTCTCATGACAACCACAAACCAAAAGTATGTAAGAGATACATAAACATTAAAGACAAAGGAATCCAATCTTAACACTAAAAAAGTCAGTCATCAATCTACAAGGATATACAGCAAGACAAAAAGAAAGAAACAGAATTACAAAAAACACTGAACATGAAAGTAAGTACATACCAACAAAGAACTACTTTAATTATAAATGGATTAAAGTCGCTAGTCAAAAGACATAGGATGGCTGCTTAGATAAAATAACAAGACTCATCTATATACTACCTCGATGAGACTTAATTTAGATTTAAAGACACACAGACTGAAGGTGAAGTCTGGAAAAATATGTTCCATGGAAATGGAAATTGAAAGAAATAAGGAGTAGCAAATACTTTATCAGACAAAATACACTTTAAAGCAAAGACTGTGGTTCACCTGGATGGTTCAGTCTGCTGAGCATCTGACTTGAGTTCAGGTCATGATCTCACAGTTTGTGAGTTTGAGCCCTGTGTCAGGCTCAGTGCTGACAGCTCGGAGCCTGAAGCCTGCTTCGGAGTTGGTGTCTCCCTCTCTCTCTGCCCCTCCCCCACTCATTCTCTCTCTCTCTCTCTCTCTCTCTCTCTCTCTCAAAAATAAATAAATATTAAAAAAATGAAAACAAAGTCTATAACAAAGCAAAGAAAATAATTGCATAATGATGAAAGGATTGATTGAAACGAGAATATATAACAATGTAACTATTTATGCATCCATTATGTCAGCACCTAATTATATATAAAGCAAAATTTACATACACATAGGAAAATAGTGACAGTAATGCAATAGTAATAGTGGCAGACCTTAACATCCTACTTACATCACGAGTGAATCATCCAGACAGAAATAAGGAAAACATTGTCCTTCAATGACATGTTAAACTAAATGAATTAATAGATATATTCACAATATTCTTCTCTAAATCAACAGAATGCATATTCTTCACAAGTATACATGGTGCGTTCTCTAGGATAGATCATATACTAAGCTGCAAAACAAGGCTCAAAAAATGTAAGAATATTTAATCGCCTTAGGCATCTTTGGAAAAAAAAATCCAAAATTTATTGGATGCAGCAAAAGCACTTCTAAGAGGGAACTTTATAGTGATATAGGTGCACCTCAGGAAAAAAAAAAGTCTAAAATAAACAAATATAACTTTACTTCTAAAATAACTGGAAAAAGAAGAGAAAACGCAGCCCAAAGTTAGTAGAAGGAAGGAAATAATGACAAGGAAAGATCAGAGTGGACATAAATGAAATAGATACAGAAACAACGTACAAAAGATCAACGAAACAAAGTGTTGATTCTTGGAGAAGATAAGCAGAATCTATAGACTGTTAGCCACAATCACTGAGGAAAAAAAGGAGAGGAAAAAAAATCAGAAATGAAAAAAAAACAAACAAACATACAACTGATACAATAGAAATACAAAGGATCATAAGAGACTAGAGCAATCATATACCAACAAATAGAACAACCTAAAAGAAATGGATAGATACCTAAAATCATGGAGTCTTCCAAAACCAAATTAGGAAAAAATAGAAAATCTGAATAGACCATTTAATAGTAAGAAAATTAAGTCCATATTTTAAAAAATGTTAACAAAAAGAACTTCAGAACCAGATGGTTTCAGAAGTGAATTCTAAAAGACTTTTGTTTATTTATCTTTTGTTGTTGTTGTTGTTGTTAGGAAATGTATTCATTTTTGACAAAAATAGAGCTCAAGTCAAGGAGGGGCACAGTGAGACAGAGAATCCCAAAGCAAGTAGTCTGATGTAGGGCTCAAACTGACAAACTGTGAGATCATGACCTGAGCTGAAGTTGAGAATCAGTTGACTAACTAACTGAAGCACCCAGGTGCCCCCCCAAAAAAAAAACCTTAAAGAAAAGGCAACACAGATTCTTATCAAACTTCCAAAAAACTGAAGAGGAAGTTATGCCTCCAAATGCATTGTGGCCAGAATAATCCTGATTGCCAAGCTAGACAAACATACAACACCCTACCCCAGAAAAAAAAAAAAATATGAACGAATATCCCTGATAAACAAAATGCAAAAATCCTCAACAAAATGTTAGCAAATTAAATTCAAAAATACATTAAGAGGATCGTACAGCATGATCAAGAGGGATTTAATCCAAAAATTGAAAGATGGTCAAATATATGAAAATCAGTCAGCATGATACACTCATATTAACAAAATGAAGGATAAAAATAAAACGATCATGTCATCTGTGCAGAAAAAAACACTTGGCAAAATTTAATAACATCTATGTAAAAAACTCTTAACAAAATGTGTATAGAAGTAACATACATCAAGTTAAGTTTGCATATGATAGACCCAGAACTAACATTATATTCAGTGGTACAAAGTTGAATGTTTTGTCTCTAAGATCAGGAAGACAAGGTTTCCCAGTCTTACCACTTTCATTTGACATAGTTTTGGAAGTTCTACCAATAGCAATTATACCAAAAACAAGTGCATCCAAATTTGAAAATAAGTAAAATGGTCATGGTTTGTAAATGACATGAAACTATATATAGGAAAACCTAATGTCTCCACCAAAGAACTAGTGGAATTTATAAATAAATTAGGTAAAGTTTCAGGAGAAGAAATCAATATACAGAAATATGCTGTATTTCTATACACTAAGAAAGAGAAATTCAGTAATCATTCGTATTTACAACTGTATCAAAAATAATAAAACCACCAGAAATAAAATTAATCAAGGAGGTAAAAAGATCTGTTCTCTGTAAAATGTAATATATTGTTAAAATACTGCACTACCCAAAGGAATTTCTCACAGAACTAGAAGAAATAATACTAAAATTGGTATAAAATCACAAAACACGCCAAAGAACCACTCTCCCCAAAAAAAGAAAAACAACGCTATCACATTTTCTGATTTCAAACTATATTACAAAGCTATAATAATTTAAAAGGTATTGTATTGATATAAAAACAGATACAGGGGTTCCTTAGTGGATCAGTCACTTAAGTGTCTGACTCTTGGGTTTGGTTCAGGTCATGGTCTCACAGTTTTATGATTAAAAACCCTGTGTTGGGCTCTGCACAGGCACCGCAGAAACCTGCTTGGGATTTTCTCTCTCACGATGTCTCTGTCTCTCTCAAAACAAAAACAAACAAACAAAAAAATAAGCTTAAATAAAACAGATACAGAAACAGTTGCCTGGGTGGCTCAGTAGGTTGTACATGTGACTCCTGATTTCAGCTCAAACCAAAATTCCAGAGTAAAGGGGTAAATTCAAGCATCAGACTCTTCACTGAGTGTGGTTCTGCTTAAGAAGATTCTCTTTCTCTCTATCCCTCTGTCACTCTCCTCTGCTCACATGCTCTCTCTCTTTCTCTAAAATTAAAAAAAATAGGGCTTCCGACTTCAGCTCAGGAAATGATTTCATCGGTCATGAGTTTGAGCCCCACATCCAGCCCTCTGCTATCAGTGAAGAGCCTACTTCAGATCCTCTGTCTTTCTCTCTCTCATTGCCCCTACACCTCTGTCTCTGTCTCTCTCTCTCTCCATCTCTCTCTCTCTGTCTGTCTCAAAAATAAACATTAAAATATTAAAATAAAAAATAATATAAAAATATCCATAAATAATTAAATAGAATAGAAAGCCAGAAAAGAAACCCACACTTATATGACGAATTATTCTACACAAGGGATGCAAGCAGATACAATGGGAAAAAGTGTCTATGTCTACAATAATAAACCCAAAATATTTTATAGACTTAAATATAAGATGGAAAATGATAAAACTCATGGAAAAATATAAGTGATAAGCATTTTGATTTCAGTCTTAGTGATAATTTTAGGTCTGTCTCCTCGGGCAAGGATAACAAAAACAAAAACTAAATGAGAATACATTAAATTAAAAAGGTTTTGCACAGAAAAGGAAATGATCAATACAATGAAGAGGCAACCTACTGAATTAAATATATTTTCAAATGATATGTCCAATAAGGGGTAACATGCAAATGTAAAAACTCATTTAACTCAATACATGGGAAATATATGAATTAAAAAATGTACAGAGAACCTAGATAGATGTTTTTCAAAGAAGACACACAGATGGCTAGTAGGCACATGAAAATTTCTAAAATTCACTCTCTATCACAGAAATACAAATCAAAACCACAATGACATACTAGCTCACACCTGTCAGAATGGCTAGCATCTAAAAGACAAGAAACAACAAGAGTTGAAATGTGGAGAAAAGGAAACCCTCACGCATTGTTGATGGGAATGTAAATGGTGCAGTTACTATGGAAAAAAGGGTATGGATGTTTCTCAGAATATTAAAAAAATAGAGAATAGAACTCTCATATAATTCAGTAGTCTACTTCTAAGTATTTGATAAATAAAACCACTCACTTGAAAAGACAGATGTATTCCCATATTAATTGCAGCTTTCTTCTTTTACAATTGTCAATATATGGAAGCAACCTATGTCTCCGAATGGATAAATAGGTAAAGAAAGAAGATACACACACACACACACACACACACACACACACACACACACACACACACACACTGGAATGATAAGAAATAACAAAACTTTGAAACTTCTGACAACATGGATGGACTCAGATGGTACTAGGCTAAGTGATATAAATGAGACAGAAAAAGGCAAATATCATGTGATTTCCTTTATACGTGGAATATAAAACACAAAAACAAAAATGAACAAACCACCCAGAAAAAGACTTATACTTCAGAGAACAAACTGATGGTTTCCAGAAGTTAGGGGATGTTTTGGTGGATGAAAAATGAAGGAGGTGAAGGAGGTGAAGAGGCACCATCTTCCGGTTGTAAAGGAAGACATAGGGATATAATTTATAGCATAGGGAATATACCCAAAATATTTTAACAACATTATATGATGATGATGGTGAGTACACATTTTGGTGAACATTTTATTAATGTATATAAATATAAAAATACTATAGTGTACATTTGATATTAATGAAACATAGTATGTCAGTTATACCTCAATAATAAAAAATGAATAGTTTTATTGATAATAAGCAATACGGGTGCCTGGGTGGCTCAGTCCATTAAGCATCCAACTCTTGATCTTGATTCAGGTCATGATCTCTTGGTTCCTGAGATCAAGCTTTACATTGGGCTCTGCGCTGACAGAGTGGAACCTGCTTGCGTTTCTTTTTCTCTTCTCCTCCTCTGCTCATGTTCTATCTCTCTCAAAATAAATTAATAAAGTTAAAAAAATAATAATAAATAACAAACAAGAATGCAATGACATTGTAAGCAATCTGTAATGAATCTGGTCATGTAACAATTAGTCAGTAAGATTTCAAGAGAGAAAGAAACCTCATCTACCTTTTGAGCCAACCTGGTTCATTCATCTATTACATATACACCTCAAAATTTATGTTAAAAAAAAGTGTCCTTAAGTAAAAGATTTTGACAGCAACTTTCATTTTAAATGCAACCAGTTATTGGGGTGGTTATCTGTGTTAGTTAGTTGCTTCTATCTAAAGGAAAAAAAAAGAACTTTCCTTACATTTATGATATGTGAAGAGTTAGGACTTAAAGCCATGCATGCCTAGGTTAAACACACACAGCTACAGAATTAAAGTGTTGCTATCATTTGTAATGTTTGCATTTCAAAATGATAGCTCCTAAATTTTAGGAAAGAAATATTTGAGGGGCATCTGGATGACTCAGTGGTAAAGCATCCAACTCTTAATTTTGTCTCAGGTCATGATCTCATGATTTGTGATTTTGAGCCCAACCTGAAGCCTTGTGTTGGGCTTTGCACTGACAGCATGGAGCCGACTTGGAAATCTCTGTATCCCTCTTTCTTTGCTGCTTCCCACTCTCTTTCTTTCTTAAATAAAATAAATAAATAAATAAATGAATATTAAAAAAAATATTTGGGAGGGAGGGCCAACATAGTGGAGGAGTAGGAGGGACCAGTATTCCTCTTGTCTTTCAAATTAAGAAGGACTGAAATCAAAGGACTTTCACCCCAAGTGTCTGGGAGGAAAGGTGTTATAGTCTACATGGAATGGAAAGTGAAACCAAGGAAACGTCCCAGGAAACTGCAACCTCAAGAACCAATCCAAAACACACTGGACCAAATGACAAAAGAGAAGAATTCTCCTCAAAACAAACTACAGGAAGAAGTGACATCTCAAGAATTGATGAAAAGTGATATAAACAACATAACAGAACATGAATATAGAATGATAAACATAAACCTAATCATTAGGCTTGAAAAAAACATAGATGAATGCAAGGGGTCCCTCGGGAAAGAGATCAAGGTCCTTAAAAAACGATCAGGAGGAATTAAAAAAAGTCGCAAATAGGTACAAAACAAATTGGAGGTAGCCACAGCACGGATTGAAGAAGCAGAAGAGAGAATAAGTGTATCAGAAGATAAAATTATGGAAAAAGAGGAAGCAGAGGAAAAGAGAGAGAAACTGATTCAAGAACAGGAAAGGAGAATTTAAGAGCTGAGCGATGCGCTCAAATGAAACAATATCTGAATCATAGGAATTCCAGAGGAGGAATAGAGAGAGAAAGGAGTTGAAGGGATATTTAAAAAAGTCATTGCTGAGAAATTCCCCAACATGAGGAAGGAAACGGGCATGGAAATCCAAGAGGCACAGAGAACTCCCCTCAAACATAACTTGAATAGACCTTCTGCACAACACATCATAGCGAAATTGGCAAAATATAATAACAGAGAGAATATACTGAAAGCAGATAGAGAAAAATGGGCCTTTACATGCAAAGGGAGACACATAAGTATTGTAGCAGACTTATCTACAGAAACTTGGCAAGCCAGAAAGGAATGGCAGGATATCTTCCATGTGATGAAGAGGAAGGATATGCAACCAAGGATCTTGTATCCAGCTAGCCTGTCATTCAGATTACAAGGATAGATGAAAGTTTTCCCCAAGAATCAAACTGTAGGAATTCATCACAAATAAGCTAGCATTACAAGAGATCCTGAAGGGCACTCTATGAAGGAAAGGTTGCAAATGACACAAACTACCAGAGACAACCTTGCTTCAACCAAGCATGAAACCTACAGATAACACAATGAATCTAAACCCATATTTTTCAATATTAACACTGAATGTAAATGGACTAAATCCGCCAATCAAAAGACACAGGGAAACAGAATGAACTAAAAAACAAGACCAATCTATTTGCTGTTTTCATGAGACTCATCTTAGACCTGAAGACACCTTCAGATTGAAAGTGAGGGGATGGAGAACTATCTACCATGCTACTGGAAGTCAGAAGAAAGCTGGAGTAGCCACACTTATATCAGACAAACTAGACTTTAAAGTAAAGGATGTAATAAGAGATGAAGAAAGGTATTATATAATAATCACAGGGACTATACAGCAGGAAGAACTAACAATTAAAAATATCTACACACCAAATTCGGGGGCACCTAAGTTTGTAAAACAACTAATTACAAACATAAGCAACCTTATCAATAAAAATGTCCTAATTGTAGGGTACCTTAACATCTCACTCTCAGCATTGGATAGATCCACGAAACAGAAAATCACCACAGAAACAGGGGCCTGAACGACACATTAGAATAGATGGGCCTAACAGACATCTTCAGGGTCCTTCATCCAGAAGCAAAGGAATTTACATTCTTCTATACTGCATATGGTACATTTTCCAAGATAGACCACATTTTGGGGCACAGGGAAAGTCTGAATAAATATAAAAGAATTGAGATCATACCATGCACACTTTCCGGCCACAATGCTTTGAAACTTGAAATCAATCACAAGAAAAAGTCTGGAAAATCCCCTAAAACACGGAGGCTAAAGAACAACCTACTAAAAGACGAATGGGTCAACCAAGCAATCAGAGAAGAAATAAAAAAATACATGGAAACAAATGAAAATGAAAATACAGCAATCCAAACATTTTGGGATGTGGCAAAGGCAGTCCTGAGAGGGAAATACATCGCAATCCAGGCTCAACTCAAGAAACAGGAAAAATTCCTAACACCAATTCGAACAGCACGCCAAAAGTAACTAGAAGCAGAACAACTAAGACAACCCTAACCCAGCAGAAAGAGAGAAATAACAAAGATCAGGGCACAAATTAATCATATGGAAACCATAAAAGTAGTGAAACAGATCAATGAAACCAAGAGCTGTTTTTTTGAAAAAATAAACAAAATAGACGAACCTCTAGCCAGGCTTCTCAAAAAGAAAAAAGAGAACCCAAATAGATAAAATCACGAACAAAAAGGGAGTAATTATAACCAATCCCTCAGAAATACAAGCAATTGTAACAGAATACTATGAAGAATTATACGCCACCAAACTCAACAATATGGAAGAAATGGACATATTCCTAAATAGCCACACACTACTAAAACTCAAAAGGGGAGGAAATAGAAAATTTGAACAGACACATAACTAGTGAAAAAATTGAATCAGTTATCAAAAATTTCCCATAAAATAAAAACCCTGGACCAGATGGCTTCCTCGCGGAATTTTACCAGACATTTAAAACAGAGTTAATACCTATTCTCCTCAAGCTGTTCCAAAAAAATTGAAAGGGAAGGAAAACTCCCGGACTCATTCTGTGAAGCCAGCATCACATTGGTTCCAAAACCAGATAGATACCCAGCAAAAAAAGAAAACTACAGACCAATATCACTGATGAATATGGATGCAAAATTTCTCAACAAGATACTAAGTAACAAATCGAATCCAACAATATATAAAAAGAATTATTCACCATGATCAAGTAGGATTCATCCCTAGGTGGCAGGGCTGTTCCAATATTCGCAAATCAATCAATGTGACACATCACGTCAACAAAAGAAAAGACAAGAACCTTATGATCCTGGAAATAGATGAAGAAAAAGCATTTGACAAAATACAGCATCCTTTCCTAATAAAAACCCTCGAGAAATTCGGATTAGAAGGAACATACTTAAACATGATAAACTCCATTTATGAAAAGCCCACAGCTAATATCATTCTCAATGAAGAAAAACTGAGAGCCTTCCCCATAAGATCAGGAACATGACAGGGTGTCCACTCTCACCACTGCTATTTAACATAGTGTTGGAGGTCCTAGCATCAGCATTCAGACAACAAAACAATAAAAAACATCAAGATTGGCAAGGAGGAAGTCACACTTTCACTTTTTGCAGACGACATGATACTTTACATGGAAAACCTGACAGAATACACCAAAAGCCTACTAGAACTCATTCACGAATTCAGCAAAGTTGCAGGGTACAAAATGAATGTATAGAAATCGGCGGCATTTCTATACACCAACAATGAAGTAGCAGGAAGAGAAATAAAGAAGCGAATCCCATTCACAATTGAACCAAAAACCATAAAATACCTAGGAATAAACTTAACCAAGGATGTAAAAGATATACACGCTGTACACTATAAAAAAATCTTATGCAGGAAATTGAGGAAGAATCTTATGCTGTAAACTATAAAAAAATCTTATGAGGAAATTTTCTGCATGGAAAATCATCTCATGCTCATGGAATGGAAGAATAAATATTGTTAAAATGGTAATACTACCCAATGCAATCTACACCTTCAATGCAATCCCAATCAAAATTGCACCAGCATTCTTCTCAAAGCTAGAGGAAACAATTCTAAAATTTGTATGGAACCACAAAAGACCCCGAATAGCCAAAGTAATACTGAAGAATAAAACCAAGGCGGGAGACATCACAATCCCAGACTTTAATCTCTACTACAAAGCAGTAATCATCAAGACAGTATGGTATTGGCACAAGAACAGACACATCTACCAATGGAATAGAATAGAAAACTCAGAAATGGACCTGCAAGTTTAATATGGTCAATTAAACTTTGACAAAGCAGGGAAGAGTATCCAATGGAAAAAAGACAGCCTCTTTAATGAATGGTGCTGGGAGAACTGGACAGCAACATGCAGAAGAATGAAACTAGACCACTTCCTTACACCACTTACAAAAATAAACTCTAAATGAATGAAGGATCTGAATGTGAGACAGGAAACCATCAAAATCCTAGAGGAGAAAGCAGGAAAAAGCCTCTTTGACCTAAGATGCACCAATTTCTTACTCGACACATCTCCAAAGGCAAGGGAATTAAAAGCCAAAATGAACTACTGGGACCTCATTAAGATAAAGAGCTTCTGCACGGCAAAGGAAACAAGCAACAAAACTAATAGGCAATCAACGGAATAGGAAACAATATTTGCAAACGATATATCGGATAAAGACTAGTGTCTAAAGTCTATAAAGAACTTACCAAACTCCACACCTGAAAAATGAATAATCCAGCGAAGAAATGCGCGGAAATATGAATAGACACTTCTCCAAAGAAGACATCCAAATGACAAACAGACACATGAAATGGTGCTCAATGTCACTCATCATCAGGGAAATACAAATCAAAACCACACTGAGATACCACCTCACACCAGTCAGACTGGCTAAAATGAACAAATCAGGAAACTACAGATGCTGACGAGGATGTGGAGAAACAGGCAACCTCTTGCACTGTCGGTGGAAATGCAAACTGGTGCAGCCACTCTGGAGAACTGTGTGGAAGTTCATTTAAAAAAAAATGGAAATAGAACTACTCTATGACCCAGCAATATCACTGCTAGGAATCTATCCAAGAGATACAGGAGTGCTGATGCATAGGGGCACCTGTACCCTGATGTTCATAGCAGCTCTTTCGACAATAGCCAAATCATGGAAAGAGACTAAGTGTCCATCAATTGATGAATGGCTGAAGAAGATGTGGTATATATATATATATATATATATATATATATATATATATATATATATACACAATGGAATACTACGCAGCAATGAGAAATCTGGCCTTGTGTGGCAACATGGATGGAACTTGAGGGTATTATGCTGAGTGAAATAAATCAGGCAGAGAAAGACAGATGCTATGTTTCCACAAATAGGTGGGCTTTGTGAGACTTAACAGAAAACCAAGGGGGCGGGGAAGAAGGGAAGGGAAAAAGCCACAGAGAGGGAGGAAGATAAAACATAAGAGACTCTCAAAGACTAAGAACAAACTTAGGGGAGAGGGGGCTGTGAGAGTGGGGACAGTGGGTGACGGGCACAGAGGAGGGCATTTTTTGGGATGAGCACTGGGTGTCGTATGGAACCAATTTGGCAGTAAATTATTAAAATAAATAAATAAATAAATATTTGAATTTCAGTATTGGAAAAAATATTATGTAGCTTTCTAAAAGATTTACACCAGGTAAAAATTAATTTTTTAAGATTGATATTTAACCTATGGTTACTCATTATGCCTATACTCATAGAGAGAATAATTTCATAGAGAAATTACAGTAATGTTCTAGAAAATTTATCTTGTACACAGGATCTCATACTTTTGTTTTAAAATGGTAAAATATTATATATAGTGTTTTATGTATTTTAACACAAACACTTAATTTTTAATAGTTTCACATTATATTTCATTATAGGTTATATTGTGTCGATAATACAAAGTTTAAAGCAAGGAAACATTTGGGTATTACTAATGGAATTTAAGAATTCCTTACTTTCTAATTAAGTATTTAGTGTCAATTTATCATTTACTCATTTATTAATCGCTGACTCAATCTTTTGAGAATATTGACTGTCTTAATATTCTCATATGTTAAAAGATAATTATATTTTATAACACATTGAATTTTTATAAGACATGAACAATGAGATTTATATAATTTGAATTCCAATTCTAGTAAAATGGAAAACAGAATTAAATTTTGGTTAAGATCATCTGAGCGTTGCACATTGGCATCATATCCTGTGTTATCCCTTATGCTAACAGTGTATTTGAGTATCTTTATTTTAAATTTGTTCACTAACTGTCTATAGTTTGGTAAGTTCACTAAAATGGTCTAACTCTTTACTGATCAGATCATCATAGTCATACGTATAAAGGTTTCAGTGATGATTCCATAATTTAAAAAATTCCTTCCAGGGCAATTCCATGTGATGGGACCAAGAACACCAGTCATTGTCTTGGTTGGTGAAGAAGTTGTGCTTTCCTGTCACCTCAGCCCATCAATGGATGCTCAGAACATGGAAGTGAGATGGTATCGAAATGATCCTTCAGGCCTGGTGTATCAGTATAAGGATTTCTGGGATCATTTGGAGCACCAGATGCCAGAGTACCAAGGGAGGACAGAATTCCTGAGGGAGAATATTAACAAAGGGTTTGTTGCCCTAAGGATCCATCCCGTCAGACCTTCAGATGGAGGAGAATATGGGTGTTTCTTTGAAAGCTCCACATTCTACAATGAAGCAAAATTCAAACTGTTGGTCACAGGTGAGTCTCCAATGAAAACTCCTACACAAATTGTATTATTTTTCCATCAGCAGTCTAAAGTATTGGTGTATACTGAGAGAGGTGACTAAATCTATACAAACACTATTACTGTCAAGAAATTTAAATATGTAAAACTCCTCTAATGAGTGTCCCAACATTCTTGGGTGGTAGTGAAAATACATTTTCACATTCTCTTTGTCAACATGATTATTTCAAAGAAAAGAAATAATAGGGATTATAGCATGTTGTATCAAGAAAAGTCCCAGAAATGATATTTTTGTCTATCTTATAACACTCCGAAGGAGCTAAAAAGAGGCAAAGAGAATCTGAGAAGCCTGGCCTCAGGCTAGGTTTTCCAACCCTCACTGCTGCTCACTCTGGAAATAGCCCAGTCACATGTGTTCTTGTTAATTCTTAGTATGACATTCTTGTTTATCCCAATCCGTGCATAAGTTGTTCCCATAGACCTTACTCCTGCTCAGATATTGTCCAGAACAAACAAACAAGCAAACAAAAAGCAACTGTACTGCCAGAGTGAAGAGTAAGGAAGGAGTATAATTCAACCACACACTGATCCTGAAACAGCATTTTCTCTATAAACATTATAGGGCCTTGTACTGAGCTCAAATAATGAGTTTCTGTTTCACCCCTCTTACAGTGGACTTAAGCGAAATTAATCCAACCTGACAGAGGGAGCCAATAATGTTGACCTTCCACCAAAGTCAAGCATTATATTTCCTTCAGAACTCTGTGAGCTATGTGCAAATGCTGCTGCCTTTTGTTTAGTAACAATTCAACATATGCCCTAAGTAACCTTTAATCCATGTTTATACAATAAAGGATAGGTTTTTATATATTTTTTTCATACATTAAAAGGGGGGGAATTTTAAAGAGACGTTCCAGCAAGTTTTAAACGCTTTTTTGAGATTAATCTGAGAGGCACTGAGACCGAGAAACTCTCAGTTGCAGAGATCTGCAGGAAGAGGAGTTGGAGGCTACAGGGAAGAGAACGCGAAATCCAGAGAATCCTGGACTGAGGAGAAATAGGAAATAAACCAACACACATTGCCAAAATGACCAAACGGAAGAACTTCTCTCAAAGGACTGTACAGGAAATAGTGACAGCACAAGAAATGATGAAAGCAGACATAAGCAACTTAACAGAACAAGAATACAGAATGATAAACATAAAAATACTCGCAGGGCTTGTAAAAAGCATAGAAGTAAGCAGAGGGACCCTAGAGGCAGAGATCAAGGTCCTAAAAAACGATCTACAGGAATTAAAAAATGCTTTAAATGAGGGGCAAAACAAATTGGAGGCGGCCACAGCGCGTATTGCAGAGGCAGAAGAGAGAATAGGGGAATTAGAAGATAAAATTATGGAAAAAGAGAAAGCAGAGAAAAAGAGAGAGAAACTGATTCAGGAACAGGAAAAGAGAATTCAAGAGCTGAGCAATGCAATCAAACAGAATAACATCCGTATTATAGGAATTCCAGAGGAAGAAGAGAGAGAGAAAGGATTCTAAGGGGTACTTGAACAAATCATCAATGAGAACTTCCCCAACATGAAAACGGAAATGAGCATTGAAGTCCAAGAGGCACAGAGAACTCCCCTCAGACGTAACCCGAATAGACCCTCAGCACGACACATCACAGTGAAGCTAGGAAAATACAGAGATAAAGAGAAAATCCTGAAAGTAGCTAGGGATAAACGGGCCTTGACTTACAAAGTCAGAAACATTAGGGTAGTAGTGGACTTATCCACAGAAACTTGGCAAGCCAGAAAGGAATGGCAGGAAATCTTCAATGCGATGAACAGGAAGGACATGTAGCCAAGAATCCTTTACCTGGCCAGCCTGTCACTCAAGATGAATGGAGAGACAAAGGTCTTCCCAAACAAACAAAAACTGAAGCAATACATCTTACAAATAAACCAAATCTTACAAGAGATCCTGAGGGGGGACTCTATGAAGGAAATGTTGCAAGGAACACAGAGCACCAGAGATATCTTTACAAACATGAAACCTACAGACAACACCTTGACTCTAAACCCACATTTTTCAATATTAACACTGAATGTAAATGGACTAACTGCTCCAATTAAAAGACACAGGGCAACAGAATGTATTAGGAAACAGGACCCATCTATCTGCTGTCTTCAAGAGACCATTTTAAACCTGAGGACATCTTCAGACTGAAAGTGAGGGGATGGAGAACTATCTACCATGTTACACGAACTCAGAAGAAAGCTGGAGTAGCCACACTTATATCGGACAAAATGGACTTAAAATAAAAGATGTAATAAGAGATGAAGAAGGCCATTATATAATAATCACAGGGACTATCCAGCAGGAAGAGCTAACAATTATAAATATCTACGTGCCGAATTCTGGGATACCCAAATTTGTCAAGCAACTAATTACAAACATAAGCTATCTTATTGATAAAAATGTGGTAGTTGCAGGAGACCTTAATACCCCACTCACAGGCTGGATAGATCCACTAAACAGAGAATCAGCATGGAAACAATGGACCTGAATGACACGTTGGAACAGATGGGCTTGACCCATATCTTCAGGGCCCTTCAGGCAGAAGCAAAGGAATTTACATTCTTCTCAAATGCGCATGGTACATTTTCCAAGATAGACCACACTTTGGGGCACAAGGAGGTGCCGAATAAGTACAAAAATTTGAGATCATACCATGCACAATTTCAGACCACAATGCTTTGGAACTTGAAATCAACCAGAGGAAAAAGTCTGGGAAGCCCCAACAAACATGGAGGCCAAAGAACAACCTACTAAAAGACGAATGGGTCAACCAAGCAATCAGAGAGGAAATTAAAAAATACATGGAAAACAATAGAAAATAGAAATACAACAATCCAAATGCTTTGGGATGCAGCAAAGGCAGTCCTGAGAGGGAAATATATTGCAATCCAGGCCCATCTCAAGAAACAAGAAAAATTCCTAACACAAATTCTAACAGCACGCCTAAAGGAACTAGAAGCAGAACAGCTAAGACAGCCCAAACCTAGCAGAAAGAGAGAAATAACAAAGATTAGGGCACAAATTAATCATATGGAAACAGAAAAAGGAGTGGAACAGATCAATGAAACCAAGAGCTGATTCTTTGAAACAATAAACAAAATAGACAAACCTCTAGCCAGGCTCCTCCAAAAGAAAAGAGAGAGAAACCAAATCAATAAAATCACGAACGAAAATGGAGTGATTACAATCAATCCCTCAGAAATACAAGCAATCATCAGAGAATATTATGAAAAACTATATGCCGTCAAATGGAACAACCTAGAAGAAACAGACAAATTCCTAAACAGCCACATGCTACCAAAACTCAAACGGGGAGACATAGAAAACTTGAACAGACCCATAACTAGTGAAGAAATTGAATCAGTTATCAAAAACCTCCCAGCAAATAAAAGTCCAGGGCCAGATGGCTTCCCTGCGGACTTTTACCAGACATTTAAAACAGAGTTAATACCTTCACTCCTCAACCTGTTCCAAAAAATTGAGACAGAAGGAAAACTCCCGGACTCATTCTATGAAGCCAGCATCACTTTGATTCCCAAACCAGATAGAGACCCAGCAAAAAAAAAAGTGAGCTACAGGCCAATATCCTTGATGAACATGGATGCAAAAATTCTTAACAAGATATTGGCAAATAGAATCCAACAGCATATAAAAAGAATTATCCACCACGATCAAGTAGGATTCATCCCTGGGTTGCAGGGATGGTTCAATATTTGCAAATCAATCAACGTGATATATCACATTAACAAAAGAAAAGATAAGAACCATATGATCCTGTCGATTGATGCAGAAAAAGCATTTGACAAAATACAGCATCCCTTCTTAATGAAAACTCTCGAGAAAGTCGGGATAAAAGGAACATACTTAGGCATCATAAAAGCCATTTATGAAAAGCCCACAGCTAATATCATCCTCAATGGGGAAAAACTGAGAACCTTCCCCGTGATATCAGGAACACGACAGGGACGTCCACTCTCACCACTACTATTTAACATAGTGTTGGTGGTCCTAGCATCAGTAATCAGACAAGAAAGCAAAATAAAAGGCATCAGGATAGGCAAGGATGAAGTCACACTTTCACTTTTTGCAGATGACATGATACTTTACATGGAAAACCCAACAGAATCCACTAAAAACCTACTGGAACTGATCCATGAATTTGGCAAAGTTGCAGGATACAAAATCAACATACACGAATCGGTTGCATTCCTTTACACCAACAATGAAGCAATAGAAAAAGAAATAAAGAAGTGAATCCCATTCACAATTGAACCAAAAACCATCAAATACCTAGGAATAACCCTAACCAAAGATGTAAAAGACCTTTACTCAGAAAACTATAAAAAACTTACGAAGGAAATTGAGGAAGACACAAGGAAATGGAAAAACATCCCATGCTCATGGATCAGAAGAATAAATATCGTTAAAATGACAATACTACTCAAAGCAATCCACACATTCAATGCAATCCCAATCAAAATTGCACCAGCATTCTTCTCAAAGCTAGAGCAAACAATCCTAAAATTTGTATGGAACCACAAAAGACCCGAATAGCCAAAGTAATACTGAAGAATAACACCAAAGTGGGAGGTATCTCAATCCCAGATTTTAACCTCTACTACAAAGCGGTAGTCATCAAGACAGCATGGTATTGGCACAAGAACAGACACATAGACCAATGGAATAGAATAGAGAACCCCGAAATGGACCCGCAAGCATATGGCCAAATAATCTTTGACAAAGCAGGGAAGAGTATCCAATGGAAAAAACAGAGCTTCTTTAACAAATGGTGTTGGAAGTACTGGACAGCAACATACAGAAGAATGAAACTAGACCACGTCCTTACACCACTCACAAAAATAAACTCTAAGTGGATGAAGGACCTGAATGTGAGACAGGAAACCATCAAAATCATAGAGGAGAAAGCAGGAAAAAACCTCTTTGACCTGAGCCACAGGAATTTCCTATGGGGCACATCTCCAAAGGTGAGGGAATTTAATGCAAAAATGAACTATTGGGACCTCATTAAGACAAAAAGCTTCTGTAGGGCAAAGGAAACAACCAACAAAACTAATAGACAACCATTGGAACGGGAAAGGATAATTGCAAATGACATATCGGATAAAGGACTAGTATCTAAAATCTATAAAGATCTTACCAAACTCCGCACCTGAAAAAAAAATAATCCAGTGAAGAAATGGGCGGAATATATGAATAGACACTTCTCCAGGGAGGACATTCAGATGGCCAACAGACACATGAAACGATGCTCAAAGTCATTCATAATCAGGGAAACACAAATCAAAACCACACTGAGATATCACCTCACACTGGTTAGAGTGGCTAAAATGAATAAATCAGGAAAGTATAGATGCCAGTGGAGATGTGGAGAAGCAGGAACCCTCCTATACTGTTGGTGGGAATGCAAACTAGTGCAGCTACTCTGGAAAATGGTGTTGAGGTTCCTCAAAAAAATGAAAATAGAGGTACCTGATGACCCAGCAGTAGCACTGCTAGGAATCTACCCAAGAGATACAGGATTGCTGATGCATAGGGGCACGTGTACCCCAAGGTTCATAGCAGTACTTTCGACAATAGCCAAATCATGGAAAGAGACCAAGTGCCCATCAACTCACAAATGGATAAAGAAGATGTGGTACATATATACAGTGGACTACTACGTGGCAATGAGAAAAAATGAAATTTGGCCATGTGTAGCAACATGGATGGAACTGGAGGGTATTATGTTAAGTGAAATAAGTCAGTCAGAAAAAGACAGATACCATATGTTTCCACGCATAGGTGGATTTTGATAGACTAAGCAAAAACCAGGGGGGAGGGGAAGAGGGGAAAGGGAAAAAAAGACACACAAAGGGAGGGAGATAAACCATAAGAGACTCTCAAAGACTAAGAACAAACTGAGGGTGAGGGGCGTGAGAGAGGGGTGAGAGGGGGTGACGGGCATTAAAGAGGGCATGTATTGGGATGAACACTGGGTGTTATATGTAAACCAATTTGAAAATAAGCTATTAAAATTTTTTTAAAAAGTACTTGTGGGCCAAAAGGAAATAAAATTACAATCATAAATTATTAAAAAAAATAAATAAATGCCTTTTTGAATCAAAGTTCTTGTATCCAGGCACTTTGATCCTCACATCCTCTAGTAGTATTTATGCTGAGTCATAGAGAGAATGGTTGTCTCCTTCTGAGATTCCTTCCTGGATTTAGAGAAAATCTGCTTCTTTAGGCAAGTATACTAGCGTTACTCATTGCAAGTGTCTATTGTATGCAAATGAGTGTCACTGCACTGGAAACATCAAACCAGGCACTAGGAGATATGAATGATACCAATTATACTCATCCATTCATTAAGTTTTGTTTTTGTTTTTTTTTGTTTTTGTTTTTTTTTTTAATTTTTTTAATGTTTTTTTTTTTTTTTTTTTAATTTTCGAGGCAGAGAGAGACAGAGAATGAGTGGGGAAGGGGCAGAGAGGGAAGGAGACACAGAATGAGAAGCAGGCTCCAGGCTCTGAGCTGTCAGCACAGAGCCCGACGCGGGGCTCGAACTCACAGACTGTGAGATCATGACCTGAGTCGGACGCTCAACCGACTGAGCCACCCAGGTGCCCCTAAGTTTTGTTTTTGAACAGGGATCTTTCTCTCTATTCTGGCAACTTCTTAAGAATCCAGGTGTTAAGACCTCCACTTCTAGAAGTCCTACAAATACTTCCTAAACCTTGGGTAAACCCTTATCAAGGGCTTTGAATTTTCAAGCCACATTGCTTCTTCAATGAACACTATGTCATTACTCAGAATCATCTCAATTTTCTTTATCTCTGACTTTCTTGTTCTTTGTTTAGAGTAACTCTACCACTAAATAGAAAACACCTTTCCACTATTCTTCCACTTAACCCCAAAGCCTTTAGAGGAATGTGTTTCCTATCATAAAGCTCTTGACACTAAACTCTGACATTGTGCTTCTGCTTGAATTTGTTTCGAGCTTCAACAATGTTTAATTTGTTGACAGAGTTTCTAGAATCTCCTTTACCATCTCCTATATCTCGTAGATGAAGTTTTCTAATACATCTCTTTATTGATTTATCCCAATCACATATGCAAGAGAAGTGGTATTTTCTAACCAAGTATATTAAAGAAAAAAAACAAAACTATGATAAAGCCTGTGCCAAGCTCTTTATTTACACTGTGGACATATATTACAAATAATACCCTTGAATTCTGCCCATCTTTTTATATAGCCCAGAAACCCCGACAACACTCAAAGAAATTTTGTTCTCTTTCTCTAGTTCGTTACGGGCAGGAAAATATGTGGATTTTATATTCCAACTAAGTACAAAATTTGCATATAAAATAATTCACATTCAAAATTAATAAAAAGAGATGTACTTCTAATTTTTTAGAACCTTTATCACCCTTTGGCATATTATAATCTAAACTTGTATATAAATATTGAGATAATATGTAATCGCAAATAAGTTTGGGGGGCACCTGGGTGGCTCAGTCAGTTATGTGACTTCAGCTCAAATCATGATCTCACAGTCTGTGAGTTCAAGCCCCATGTCGGTCTCTGTGCTGACAGCTCAGAGTCTGGAGCCTGTTTCAGATTCTGTGTCTCCCTCTCTCTCTGATGCTCCCCCGCTCATCCTTTGTCTCTCCGCTCTCAAAAATAAATAAACCATAAAAAAAGACAAATAAGTTTAGAAGAACACCGAATTTACCCTCAAAATGATTTCTGTGCTCCCTAAATGCAGATGGGGTGCTTTATTTTGCCACATTTTGTTGATTATATGGGAATCATCTCATTTTTGAATGTGCTATCTTCATTTATTATAATTCAAAAAATAAAGTCCTATGCAATTCTATTGTCTTACCTCCTCCAGGTGAATTATCCCTGACCTTCTGTAGTTATTTTTGGGAGAGATCCGTTTATGCCCAATACCATACCACTGCAATGTACTGTCTGGTGATGCAGTTTTTTGGGGTGATAGTAGGGTTCGTGGAGTAGAGAGACAACCACCAAGAAAGAATTTTCGAAGATGTGTTTGGTGCTAAAAGATTATTTTATTAAAGCACAGGGACAGGGCCTGTGGGCAGAAAGAGCTGCCCTGGGACCAGGAAGAACTTGTTACATACTATGGAGTAGGGGGGAAGTAAAGGCCAAGGGAAGTTTCCAGTGAGATTTTTATATGCAAAAGAAGACTCACAGGATAATGGAGACCTAGCTATTGTCAAGCTATGGTTGTTTTTCTCTCTAGCAAAGCATTAGCTTTAAGACAATAAGGAGTTCCTGGAGAAAAATTTTACTCTGCCAGCCTCAAGTATTTGTCAATGGGCTGCAGATTATAAGGAAATTTAGTTATATCTGCCATTTGTTTCTCCCTTTCTTTCCCACATCACTATGGAGGGGTGATGGAGACTAAGGTTTGCAGGATTGTGATCTCTATCAGTTAACAATTTGTTTTTTCCCCTTTCCTTTGTTTTTTGGGAAGCCAAGAGTGCCTGAGGATTATCACACATCCCACCTGGGGTGTGGGGGGGTGGGAGGTGTTTGTGGTCTGTGAGCTTGCCTTATGTTCTCTCATCATCTGGTACTATCTGGCTTTATAGTTTTTATTTTTGTCAGATCTTCAGACCAAGTCCTTCATTTTCTCTAGCTGGGTACCTCATATTTTCCAGTGAGTTCCTTAGTTACTGTGATTTCTGGCATAAATTCATTTTTATTTCTCCTTCCTGGAGACTGGCATTTTCCCCAGGGTCAGTGATCAGTTCCCAAAAGAAACACAGTCTCTGCAGGCAGCTCCACAGTCCTGTACTATCTCCTTGAGAAAATATTATTTTATATGTTGAGTCAACACAGAACCATCTCATTTCCTGTTCTGTTTATATATCCAGGAGGTTCTGGGTAACAAAATTTCTGCAGAGCTCACAACCTCAGTGAACACCTACATTGAATTTTACTTGAAGGCAATAAGCATCACTGCCCTCTACTATCTAGCTAGTTTGATACTTATAGAGAGCAGGTAAGTAAATCCATCAATCCATAACTATTAGGGCAACCACAATAATAGATTGTAAACTTAACCAAAATATTTTCTCAGAGATAAGAGATAAAATTGAAGGCCCTGATATTAGGTGACATAATCAGATGGTTTCATAATGGTGAAAACTATAAGTTTTCTCTCCCTGACATGGGCATAAAACAATACAAATTCCAGACTCTCAAAGTAGGTAAATAATGTATTAACATCAGCTTGTACTATATCAGAAAACATCCAGGCCTCAAGTATGCCAGGTAGAAATCCACAAGATTCGGAGAACCACAGTGACCTGTTTTCCTCTTACTGGCAGTGTTTTCTCCACGTTGATCCTTCAGTCCTGATTTGATTACTCATAAGAGAACATTAATGGCTAAGGCAACACATGGAATACATGTTTCAAGCCTGTGAAATTATCCATACTCAACACCTCTAATTCTCACTCTTATTTTTAATTGATACTGGACCCACCCACCCTTAGTGCCCACATTTAATGAGGCAAAGAGAGTGGCATAATTCAAAGTACAACTTTACTCTTCTCTCTCCAGAAAATTAGAAGTGAAGTAAACATTTATTGTGTTTCCACAAAGACCTGCTAAACACAATCTTGTCTTTAGAAACTACCCATCGAGAATCACATATCCCTTAAACTCTTAGCAGGTAGCCTAAATACATGAAATTCGATGGCCTTTCAAATGGAATGATCTTAGCAAATGAAAACATCTTTTGTTTGTACTCTTACTTAACTATTTCTTTAAGATAAATAATATTGGGGCACCTGCGTCCTCATTGGTTAAGGGTTCGACACATGGTGTTAGCTCAGGTTATGATCTCATGGTTTGTGAGTTCAAGCCCCACATCACGCTCTGTGCTGACAGCATGGAGCCTGTTTGGGATTCTTTCTCTCCTCTCTGCCTCTTCTCTGCTCTCTCTGTCTCTCAAAATAAATAAACCAAATAAATTTTAAAATATATAAAAATAAAAAATGTGAATAATATTTATTTATTACAACCCAGTAAGCACTTTATATGGAGTAATCTTTACACCAATCATATGAATGGTTTTTATCCTGGTTTTCAAAAAGGGAATGGAGGCACAGAGAGATTAGATACACTGGGTCACTAGTCCCAGCAAGTACAAGTGTAACCCTTTGACTCTAGAGCTCATCTTCATAACCACGATGCTCTACCGATTCTCAAGAGCCAAAGTATTCTTAAAATATCATGTATCATTACCAGCACTGGAGGGCACCATTGTGTCAGCTAAGTCATCACTAGCTTGACACACTCTTTACTAGTCACCTCATAGTGCTTCCTCAAGATCTGGCCATCCATGCAATATCAGATTACATTAGGAAATTTTCCTTCATAAACTTCATAGAAGGACTGTCATAACAAATTACCACAAATCAAATGGCCTGAAAACAACAGAAATTTATTTTCTCACAAGTTTGGATGCCAGAGTCCACAATCAAGGGTCATCAAGGTTATGGTCCCATAGAAGCATCCAAGGAGAATGTTTCCTTGCTTCTTCCAACTACTGGTGGCCCCAGGCACTCCTTGGCTTTTCTTGGAATCTTTCCAATCTCTGCCTCCATCTTCACGGGGACAACTTCCGTGTGTCTCTGTATCCAAATTTCTTTCTGTTTATATAGACCACAATCATTTTGGAATAGGACCACCAATTCCAGTATAATTTCATGTTTACTAATTACATATACAGAATGATATCCAAATAAGGGCACCAATATAGGCAGTTAGGGCTTGAACATATCAGAAGACAAAATTCAACCCAAAACAAGGATAGTGTTTATTCTCAGCAAATTTCTTATTTTATTCTGTTATAGACTATATTAGTTACTGTACATAATAATGCATGGAGTGCTACACAAGTATTCAATAAACTTCAATACACAGTAGCGTGAACCAGAGTTTCTTTTCTTCTGAGTTATAGGGAAAAAGGAACTAGAACTGGAAGAGTGGGTACACTCTGAAGTTTACATAGTTCTTTCATCTTGATATTTTGCCATATTCACATAATTCCTTTTGAAGATGACTCATAGGCACTGTCTGTGCTCCAGCACTTGAAAGGGAGAAAAAATGAAGGTAAAAGTGTATCTCCTTTTATTGAGGGAAATATTCTAGAAAGCACACGGATAATTTCCCTTTCACAACACTTCCACCAGCATATCAAGGCCACTCCTAAATGTAAGGGGGTTTGGAACATGCGGTCTTTAACTGAACTGGCTTATGTATACTCAAAATTTATATTATTTCTCAAATTGCTCAATCCAAACTGGTAGCTATAAGTGCATATTGCATTTAAATTTAAATTTATTTGATATAAATTTAATTGAATAAAATATAGAATCTCTAACAATATTTTACAAGCTCAGTAGCCACCTGTAGCTAGTTTATTTGACCACATTGATGTTGGTAGCATTCCCAACATTATAAGAAGTTATTTTTAAAAATAACTTCTTTTTTTTTTAATTTTTTTAAATGTTTATTTAGTTTTGAGACAGAGAGAGACAGAGCATGAGTGGGGGAGGGGCAGAGAGAGAGGGAGACACAGAATGTGAAGCAGGCTCCAGGCTCTGAGCTGACAGCACAGAGCCCGACGCGGGGCTCGAACTCACAGACCACGAGATCATGACCTGAGCCGAATTCGGACGCTCAACCGACTGAGCCACCCAAGCGCCCCAAAAATAACTTCTTTAAACGGGTACCTGGGGAGCTAAGTCGGTTAAGCATCTGACTTCAGCTCAGGTCATGATCTCATGGTTCGTAAGTTTGAGTTCTGCATTGGGCTCTGTGCTGACAGCTCAAAACCTGGAGCCTGCTTCAGATTCTGTGTCTCCCCCCTCTCTCTGGCCCTCCCGTGGTCACACTCTGTCTGTCTCTCTCTCTCTCAATATAAATAAACATTAAAAAAATTCTTTTGAATTAGGGACTAAAAGTCATTTGTAAAATCTCTAGCAATTTGCTACATAAAACCACCAACTAATGTGTTCCTTTAATTTTAGAGGCTGAAAATAGTGAACTTTAACGTGTTCTACCCAACTTTAAAAATCATCAGATAAAATAGTCAGTAATGTTTCAGCTGGGAGAGAGGAAAATGAAACAACATAGACATGCTTGGTATGTGGGTGTTTTGTTAAATGTTAATACCAGTGATTTGTTTTCTCCAAAGTTCTTTGTGGTTAGTTATTTTTCTAGCTACCACTTTTATAAATAAGAAAATTGATTTCCATAGAAGTTAAATAAAACGTAAAATGCCAAGAAAACTCTTGGAAATGCTTACCGTCTCTGTCTCTCTTTGGCTTTCCTAGTCTCAGGTATGGCTCCTCATATTCACATAGAGCCTGGCAGTAAGATGGACATTAAGTTGACCTGCACATCCATGGGGTGGTATCCAGAGCCTGAGGTGCAATGGAGGGAACTTCAAGGACTGCGCTTGGCACCAGCCTCTGAGACAAAGAGAATAGAAGAAAATGGACTGTTTCATGTGGAATCATCTATCACGGTGGATACAAATTCAAGAGCAGATGTGTCCTGTATTATAAAGAACTTAATACTCAGTGTGGAGAAGGAGGTGCATGTCTCCATGGCAGGTCAGTTTCCTCCAAAGTTATATCTTGAGATATCACTGCTGATCAGGAAGATCTTACTGGCAAAGATCTATGACTGACAGACCTATAAGGATATTCTAATTTATCTATTTCTAACTCTTAATGTGGAGAAATTGGAAAAATTAATATTTTGTATTGTGTATTTCTTAGTGTGATAGAAATATCATCACTCTATACAAGTGAATACACGAGTGCACAAAAGGATTCAAAAGTTAATGAAGTTTTAGAAGAAACTTTAAAAGTTCCTCCTAAACTTCTCCTAATCCTACTGCTTAGAGAAAGTCTCTTTTAACAATTTGGTGTTCTCTCCCATCGTTCAACTTGGATTTGAATCCTGACAGTGTCTTTTAGCAGCTTCATGATCTTTGGTAACTCTTGACCTGCCTGTGCTCAGTTTGCAGATTGTCACATTAATTCTCAGATCAATTTCCTAGGTGTTCAAAATGGTTTAATACTGATCTAGCTGTTTTCAGGGATGAGACAACCCCAGGGTTCCCTATACTGCTCTGCCATCTTGACTCCTCCCTGTGCCATTCCTAAAATATGTCACCTAAAAAATAAAATCTTGTGATTTCTTCCCAGCAGACAAGTCTCCTGATGCCACGCTGGATACTAAGAGAAACAATTTCTATTTTTTTCAGATGACTTGTTCCCCAAAGATGGTACTTGGGCAGTGTGGTTTGCCCTTCTGCTGTCCGTCCTGGCCGTTGGTGTTCTAGCCTGTGCTCTACTTCTGTTTACCAGAAAAGCCAAACGTAAGTGGAATAAAAAACAAAATAGTGGAAGATTAGCTTCATTTGTAGAGAATTAGAATATAATAGTAACAAATTCATACATGGTCTATACTTAGTTTTTAGCATTTAAAATTGGGAACAAAAAACATGAACAGAAAAAAAAAAATAATTTCATTTACAAACTCATGGCTCTGAATGCTTTTCAGATAATATAGGTTGTCTGTTCAAGGAAATCATTTCATCAATAAAAAAATATGCTTTGTTATCTGGCAAATGTGTGGATTCAGAAACTTGATGATTTATTTGTTTGTCTATGTGTTTGTTTATGCACCCAGAGATAATCAAGTTATTTGTGATATAATTTAACTGAAATCTTAGTGTAGCATTAGGATGACATTTTTGGTTACCAGAATGCCACTGTTCTCTAATATTTGTTGAGGGGTTCAGGTTAGACTAGTATTCAGAACATTTTTTTTGTGAGCATAAGCAAGAAAATATTAAAAATGAGAGTTCTTATGTAGGCCATGAAGTCCTGTGACTTCCTTTTTCCAGTCCCTAGAAAATATTGTCTCATAATAAGCTTGTTTCCCTGTGCTCTAACGTGATTACTTTTTTCTAAGCAGGACTGGCTATCCACAGTCTATATACTCCTGTGCCTCACTCTCAATGTGTTCAGGGAGTTCTTTGAATAAATGCTTTCTTCAGAGATAATGTCAGTACTCTAGACAGTCCTGCATGGCTATTCCTGTAAAACTTAGATATATTTCTATTCACTTTTGTTCTATATTGATTGAATTTCCTGTATCTTGAGGGCTACTTTCCTGCCAAGGTGATTTACCTCCACTTAGTAAGTGAATCAGGACAGTGATCAAAAGTAAAACAAAACAAACAAACAGTAACAATAGCAACAAAACCCTGACTATGAAGAGATGCATTGCATTGTGTTAAAGTTCTTCTCTTATCACCTGTCACCTCATGCAAATGATATAGTTCATACCCTTAAATTTATGTACAACCTATAAATCTCTCAAAATGCCCAATAATGTCTACTTGGTCAATTCAAAAGGTAGTGTTTCTAAAAATGTGGAAAATACATTTTTCAAGGCAGAAAAACATTTTGATCAGCTAGAGTATAGTATATCAAAACATAAGAACATTATTGGGCAAAAACTGTCTAAAAGGCTATATATTTGGAAACTACCTAAATTTACAGTTCTAGTGTCAGTGCTTATTATCAATCCACCAATTCTATCAATGATTGTTTTATTTAATTGAAAATAATTGTTGACTATACTGGAATTAAAATGAAAAGCTTAATAAAAATGTATAGCTGACAAACGTATTGCATTAGTTTCAGGTGAACAAAACATAGTGAATCAACAGCTTTTTACTTTATGCTTTGTTCAACACTAATGTAGCCACCATCTACTCTACAGCTATTACAATATCATAAACTATATTCTCTGCACTGCACCTTTCATTCATGAGACTTACTCCTTTCATAACTGGAAGCCTGTATTTCCCACATCACCTCTTCACCACTTCACCCCCACTCCTGCAACCACTAGTTTGTTCTCAGTATTTATGGGTCTGGTTCTGTTCTGTTTGTTTTGAAATCATATGGTTTTTTACTTTGCGTGACATCTCATCAAAATACCCTAGTTTCATTCATGTTGTTTCAAGTGGCATGAACTCATTCTTTTGTTGGCTGAATAATAATCCATTTTCTGTATATACATCACATATCATTTTTCCATTCACCTGTCCAAAGGCACAGGTTTCTATATCTTGGGTGTTATAAATAATACTGCAATAAACACAGTGGAGCATCTATATTTTTGAATTAGTGTTTCCATTTCTGGGGTGTTAAATACCCAATAGTGGAATTACTGGATTATATAGTATTTCTATTTTTAATTTCTTAAAGAGACTTCATGCTGTTTTCCACAGTTGCTACACTAATTTAGATTCCCACCAACAGTGTATGAGGATTCTCTTTCCTCCACATCCTTTCCAAAACTTAGTACAATAAAACCTTGTTTTGTAAGCATGCTGCAAACACGATTGTAATTCAAAGCACTTTTATATCAAAGCAAGTTTGTCCATAAGAAATAATGGAAACTCAGATGATTCATTCCACAACCCAAAAATTTTCATATAAAAATGATTATAATACTGCTATATAATACAAAATAATAAAGTGTATACAAAATATAAAGAAAAACAAATTAACCTGCACTGACCTTTGAAAACCTTCGTGGCTGGTGTGAGGGAGACACAAGTGAGGAGGGTTATTGTGTAGGATGACTTTCACGATCACTAACAGAATCACTGCTATCTATTGGGTCAGTGGAATCTTTTTTCTGCATGGGGGCCATTGTATATGCTCATATGAATGTTGAATACAGTGCAGTATTAAAAATTTCTTATCATATTCTGTATTTAATGTAACTGACAATAGAGGAACAGAGTAAAGCATCTTTATCTGCAGGCAGCCTGACCTAGAATGAAGCAAAGCATGCCTAAGCTTACTCTTGTGTGGAGAAGGAAAGGACTGTCTGTAGGTGCTTTGAAGTAACAAATAATACACCAGTGCCAGTTCTGAGCACCTTCCAACATTCTGAAAAATTAGTGATTACTGCCAAACACTACAGCCTGAGACCAAGCAATCCAAGCATGAGAGATGGTCACCCACAATCACACAGCGAAAGAAACAGAAGAACCATTCTCTCAGTTGTGATCACGTGACATTCAGTGTCACACACGACTCCTATTGCAAGACTCTGCTCCTTTACTAGGATTATTTGTTCATCTTGTAGAACACTTGCAGAAGTTACTCGCAATCCAAGGTTTTACTATATTTATTATCTTTTTGATACTAGCCATTGTGATATGCATCAGATGACATCTCCTGGTTTTGATTGGCATTTTACTGATGATTAGTGATGCTGATTATTTTTATCTGTGTCTGCTGCCAATCTGTATAACGTTATTTTTTTTTTTTTTGAAAATTGTCTAATCGGTTCCTCTGATGGTTTTTAAATGAATTATTCCTTTTTTCTTTTCTTGTTTTTTGTTTGGTGTTGAGTTTTATTTTTTTAATATATTTTAGATATTAAGCCTGTATCATATATATCAGATTCAAGTATCTTCTCCCGTTCAATAGATTGCCCCCTTAGTTTTGTTGATAGTTTCTTTCACTGTATAGACACTTTTTATTTTGGTGCAGTCCCAGTAGTTTATTTTTGCTTTTCCTTCCATTGCCTTAGCAGACATGAATGTGTTGCTAAAATCAGTATCAGAGATATGCTTTCTTCCAGGAGCTTTATGATTTCTGATCTCACACTTAGGTCTTTAATCCGTTTCTATTTTTGGTGCAGTGTAAGAAAGTAAGAAAGTTTGATTCTTTTTACCCAGGATCATTTATTAAAAATGATTTTTTTCTCACTTCATATATTCTTGCCTTCTTTGTCATAGATTAACTGACCACATAAGCATGGGTTTATTTCCTGGGGTCTCTATTTCGTTCCATTGATCTGTGTGTTTTTGTACCAGTAACATACTTTTTTAATCATTATAGCTCTGTGGTGTATTTTGAAATCTGGGATTGTGATATATCTAGCTTCCTTCTTCTTTCTCAACATTGCTTTGGATATTCAAAGTATTTTGTCATTCCATACATTTTGTAATTGTTTCATTTAGTTATGAGAAAGGTGATATTGGTATTTTAATAGGGGTCACATTGAATCTGTATCTTGATTTGGATAGTATTGATATTTCAACAGTATTAATTCTTCCAATCTAAAGCATGGGTAACTCCTCTTGCTTTTGTCATATAAATGCCTTTTATATAATTTTTTTAATTTTCAGAAAATAGTTATTTTACCACTTTGGTGAAGTTAGTCCTGGATATTTTAATTTTGAAGCAAATTTTAAATGGAATGTTTTTAGACTTATGTTTTATGCTGCTTCATTATTAGTGTATAGATATGTAACTGGATTCTGTATATTAATTTCATATCTTGCAGTTTGATTGAATTCATTTATTAGTTATAATGGTTTCTTGGTAGAATCTATACGTCTTATATGTATAATAGTTTGTCTTCTGCAAAAAGTAACAGTTTTCTGCATTTGGATGCATTTATTTATTTGCATTTTCTGATTGGTGTGGCTAGGATTTCCATTACATTTTTTTATTAAAAGTGGCAGGAGTAGTTGTCCTTCTCTTGTTCCTATTCTTACAGGAAAAGTCCTCAATTTTTACCATTACACAGGATGTTAACTGGGTTTACCATATATTACATTTATTACACTGAGGTATGTTTTCTCTAAACCTATTTTGTTAAGAGTTTTATCATGAGAAATACCATACTTTGTCGACCGATATTTTCTACATCTATGGAGATGATTACATAACTTTCATCCTTTATGGTACTAATGTGGCATATCCTGTTGATTGATTTGTGGATACTGAAACATCCTTGCATCCCAAGCAGAAACCCATTTCAGCATGTTGAATGATCTTTTTTACTGTATTTTTGACGTGATGTGCTATATTTTGTGGAGATTTTGCATCTAAGCTCATCAGGACTATTGACTTGCTTTTGTTTTGTTTTGTTTTGTTTACCATTTTTGGTTTTAGTATCAAGGAAAAGCTGTCCACATGAATGTATTTAGCTTTTCTTCCTCTCATATTTTTTGGAATAGTTTGAGGAAAATCAATATTAACTCTTCTTTAAACTTTTGGTGGAATTCATTAGGCAATCCATCTGGTCCTTATTGTTTGTGCTGAGAGATTTTGGTTAAGAATTCAATATTGTAACTTGGACTTGGGTTCTTCAGATTTACTTTTCTTTTCTTGATTCAGTTTCATATATTGTACGTTTCTAGGAATTTATCCATTTCTTCTAGCTTGTCCAATTTGTTGGTGCCTATTTTTTCAAAGTGGCCTAATTATATTCCTTTATATTTCTGTGGTATTGGTTTTACTTTTCCACTTTCATATCCTTTTTTTTTTTTCTTTTTTCTTCTTTTTTAGAGAGAGGGCATCATTGAACTAAGGGCAGAGAGGGGGGGGGAGAGAGAGAAACAGAATGCCAGAAGAGGCAGAGAGAGAGAGAAAGAGAGAGAGAGAGAGAGAGAGAGAGAGAGAAGTGTGCCCCGCCCAAAGCAGTGTTTGTGTTTTCCTGAAGTGGGGCTCATGTTTACCCAAAGCGGGGCACAAGCTCACTTATGCAAGACTTGAATTCATGAACCATGAGATCATCACCTGAGCCAAAGTCAGATGCTTAACCATCTGAGCCATTAGGTGCCCTCCTCCTTCATTTTTTAAAAGTTTTTTCATGTTTATTTATTTTAGAGAGAGAGAGAGAGAGAGAGAGAGAGAGAGAGAGAGAGAGAGAGAGAGAGAGAATGTGAGAGGGAGGCTCAGAGAGAGCGAGACACAGAATCTGAAACAGGCTCCAGGCTCTGAGCTGATTGTCAGCACAGAGCCAGGCCCAGTGGATTGATCCCATGAACCGTGAGATCATGTCCTGAGCTGAAGTTGGATACTCCACCAACTGAGCCTCTCACGTGCCCTCTCTTTCTTTTCTGATGTCATTTATTTGGGCCCTTCCCTTCCCTTCCCTTCCCTTCCCTTCCCTTCCCTTCCCTCCTTCCCTCCTTCCCTCCTTCCCTCCTTCCCTCCTTCCTTCCTTCCTTCCTTCCTTCCTTCCTTCCTTCCTTCCTTCCTTCCTTGTTTGTTTCCTTCCTTCCTTCCTTCCTTCCTTCCTTCCTTCCTTCCTTCCTTCCTTCCTTCCTCTCTCCCTCCCTCCCTCCCTCCCTCCCTCCCTTCCTCCCTTCCTTCCTTCCTTCCTTCATTCCTTCCTTCCTTTCTTTCCTTCTTTCTTCCTTTCAACTGTGCCTAAAAATTTATTAATTTTGTTTATTTTTTCAAAGACCTGTCTCTGCTTTCATTGATCCTTTCTATTTTCTGGTCTCATTTTATTTCCAGTCTGATCTTTATTAATCTCTCCTTCTACTAACTTTGGACTTTTGTTCCTTTTATTTTTCTAGTTCTTTTAGGAGAAATTTAGCTTTTTTAATTAGATACTTCTTGATCTTGATGCAGGCATCTATGATTATAAATTTTCCTCTTAGAACTCCTTTTACTGCATCCCAATGATTTTGGACAGTTGTACTTTTATTTTCATTTGTCTCAATGTATGTTCTTGTTCCTTCTTTGATTTCCTTGATTACCCATTTATTGTTTAGTATTGTATTATTTAGCCTCTTCATGCTTGTGTTTTTTCCAGTTGTTTTTTTGTACTTGATTTTTAGATTCATACTGTTTTGGTTCAAAAATATTCTTTTTATGATTGGAATCTTCTTATGTTTATAGACTAGTGTTTTTTTTTTTTTTTACCTTATTTTTTTGGCCTAACATGTGATCTATCCTGGAGAATGTTCCTTGTGCACTTGAAAAAAAAATGTGTATTGTTACGTTCGGATAGAATGTTCTGTATAAATCTGTTAAGTGGATCTAGTTTAATGTGTCAATCAAAGACACTTTTTCCTTATGGATTTTCTGCCCCACTGAACTATCCATTGAGGTAAGTGGGTTACTAAAGTCCCCTACTATTATTGGATTATTGTCAATTTCTCTTTTTATATTTGGCGATATTCGGTTTATGTATTTAGGTGCTTCAATATTGAGTGCAGATACATTTACAATTGTTATATCCTCTTGTTAGATCCATCTGTTTATCATTAGGTAGTGTCCTTTTTCACTTCCTACAATCTTTGTTTCAAAGTATTTTTGGTATGGTATAAGTATAGCTACTCCTCTTTTCCCCTCACTTCCATTTGCATTGTAAATGCTTTTCCATCCCTTCACTTTTAATCTTTATATGTCTTTAGGTCTAAAGTAAATCTGTTGTAGGCAGAAGATAAGTGGGTCTCTTTTTTTGTCTATTCTATAATCCTACATCTCACTATTGAAGCATTTTGAACATTTACATTAAAAATTATTGATAGATACATATTTATTTTCATTTTCATTTGATTTCTGTTTGCTTTTGTATTCCTTCTCAGTTTCTTCTCTGATCTCTTTTCTTGTTCTTGGTTACTTTCTTTAATATAATTCTTGGCTTTTTTCTTTATATTTTTCGTGTATCTAATATAAGTTTTTATTTTATGGTTACAATGCAGTTCATACATAACATATTAAGAATACAGCAGTCTAATATAAGTTGATGTTCACTTAAATTCAAACATATTTTAAAAGAACTTCACACTCCACTTTTTATATATATGTTGTCATATTTTGCATCTTTTTATTTCGACAGTCCCCTTACCAAAAGTTTTTAGATATAATTGATGTTAATACTTTTGTTTTTTTAAATTTTTAAAAAAATATTTATTAATTTTTGAAATACTGAGGGAGAAATAGAGCATGAGGAGTGGAAGGAGATAGAGAGAGGGAGACACAGAATCCAAAGCAGGCTCCAGGATCCAAGCTGTCAACACAGAACCTGACTTGGGGCTCAAAAATCACAAATTATGAAATAATGACCCATGCCAAAATCAGACACTTAACTGACTGAGTCACCCAGACACCTCAGTACCTTTGTCTTTTAACCTTTATGCTAAATTTATAAATGTTTGCTCTACTGCATTTACTGTATATTTGATTTTACTCATATTTTTTCTTTTATAATTGTCTTCCTTCCGAATATGGCCTTTTCTTTTTTACTTAAAAGTACCTTTAATGATTATTGTATGGTGTGTTTAGTAGTGAAGAATTCCTTTAAATTTTCTTTTCTGGGGAATTGTTTATTTCTCTTTCAATTCAAAGTAATGTCCTTGAGAGCTAGAGTGTTCTTGGTGGTAGCTTTTATTTTTTCCTTTCACTTATGTTGCTCCCTTATGCTCCACAGAATTTCTCCTAGAAATCAGCTAATGGACTTGAGGGGTTTTTCTTTATATGTAACTAGTTATTTTTCTCTTTCTGCTTATGTATTTATGTATTTATGTATTTATTTATGTATTTATGTATTATTTATATTTGGAGAGCACAAGTGTGGCACAAGGGCAAGCGTGGAAAGAATCTCAAGCAAGCTCCACCATCAACGTGGAGCCCTAATGAGTTTGAACTCACTACCCTTGGATCATGACCTGAGTCAAAATCAAGAGTCTGACACATTACCCACTCAACCATCCATGTATCACTCTCTTTTCACCTTTAAAATTATCTCTTTATATTTAGTCTTCTCCATTTTAATTATTAAGAGTCATGGTGGACTTCATCGGGTTTCTTTTATTTGGAAGTCTCTGAGGTTTGGTACCTGAATGTCCATTTCTTTCATCAAGTTAGGGAATTTCTCCACTATTATTTATTCAAGTATGTTTTTGCTCCCTTCTCTTTTCTCTTTAGGGAACCCATATGATGTGAATATTTGTTCACTTGATGTTATCTAAGAGATCCTTAAGTTAGAAATTTAACATAATTTTTAAAATTCCATTTTTTTTTCTCTTCTGCTCTGGTGCTTTACATTACCCTGTGTTCAGGATCACTGATCCATTCTACCGTGTTTTCTAAACTACTGTTGATTCCCTTCGTTATATTTTTTATTACAGTTATTGTATTCTTCAACTATGATTTTTCTCTTTTCCATCTCATGTTCAAATTCTCACTGAGTTTATTTAGTTCCCAGACTTGTGAGCATATTTTGGATCATCACTCTGAACACTTCATCAGGTATATGTTATCTCCTCTTCCTTGTGTTGTTTTCTTGACATTTCGTCTTGTCCTTTCATTTGGCTCTGCTTATTTTGCTCGGTTATTTTGTGTGTGTGTGTGTGTGTGTGTGTGTGTGTGTGTGTGTGTGTGTGTGTGTTTAGGTCTATGCACTAGGCAAAGCAGTTCATTTTCTTAAACTGAAGTAACAGTTTGTATGGTCATCCTCTATGTAGACTGTGTGTGCTTAGTGCCTTTGGCTGGATGGCTGGAACTGCGGTTGTCATGGGTTCTGGGACCAAGGGCACGCTATACAGGGGCTGCCATGAAAATATGGCCAAATATAAAGGCGGATCTAACTGTGGTAATCTTGGGGCTCATAACACTGAGAGTTCCCTGGAAGGACTCTGAATCTGAGGTGGGTTCTGGCCAGGGAATCCCAGGACACATTGTGCCAGGGTTTTCCCTGGTACAGTTTGGAGCCAGAGTGATACAGTGCTGGTGTGTTCCACTGTGTTTTGCACTTGTGACACCAAAGTAATTCAGCTGGAGCAGTGCTGAGTGCAGACCAGGTGTGTTCTGGTGTGCACTGCATTGGCTTATCATTTGTGGAGTGGCTGAGCCTGGTGTGGACAAGCGGGTCTGTAGATCACTAAGGAGGTAGCCTGGCTAGGGACCCTGGACTATTTTGAGGGAGGAAAATATAGTCTTAGCTGTTCACATGACCCTCTGACCAAGGTGATTTTCATTAGCTCTCCTACCATTTGGTAGAGTTCTAAGGCTGGATTCTTTGTATTCTACTTGCTCTCTTTTTTTTTTTTAACTTTTTATTTAAATTCAAGTTAGTTAACATACAGTGTTATATTAGTTTCACATGCACAATATAGTGATTCAGCACTTCCATACCACACCAGGTGCTCATCAAAACAACTACACTCTTTAGTTTCCATCACCTATTTGACCCATTGTCCCACCCAACTCCCCTCTGGTAACCATCAAGCAGTTCCCCATAGTTAAGAGTCTGTTTCTTGATTTGCCTCTCTCTATCTTTCCTTTTTGCCAGTTGAGCATTAGTTGTCTCCTAAAACCCAGATAAGAGAGAAACCATATGGTATTTTTTAAGTTTATTTATTTTGAGAGAGAGAAAGAGAGAGAGAGAGAGAGAATCCCAGGCAGGCTCCACACTGTTAGTGCAGACGCCAATGTAGGGCTCGAATTCACAAACTGTGAGATCACAACTAAAGCTAAAATCAAGGGTTGGACACCTAACTGACGGAGTCACCCAGGCACCCCAGAAATCTTATGACATCCGTCATTCTCTGAATCACTTATTTTGCTTAGCATAATATTCTCTAGATCAATCCATGTTTTTTGCAAATGAAAAGATTTCATTATTTTTAATGGCTGAGTAACATCCCATTGTGTGGAATGTTCTTACTTATCCATTCATCAGTTGATGGACATGGGCTATTTACACATCTTGTGTGTTGTAGATAATGCTGCTATAAAGATCAGAATGCATACATCACTTAGAATTAGTAGTTTTATATTCTTTAGACAAATAACTAGAAGTGCAAATGATGGATCACAGGGTAGTTCTATTTTTAACTTTTTGAGGAACATCCATACTGTTTTCCAGAGTGACTGCACCAGTTTGCGTTCCCACCAGCAGTGCAAGAGAGATTCCCTTTCTCCATATCCTGTGAACAGATAAGTTTCCTGTGTGGTGAATTTTGGCCATTTTACAGGTGTGAGGTGATATCCTATGGTACTTTTGATTTGAGCACCTTTCCCTGTGTCTATTGGCCACCTGAATGTCTTCTTTGCAAAGATACCTATTCATCTCTTTTGGCCATGTTTTAACAGGGTTATTCTTTTTTTTTTTTTTTTTTGAGTATTGTTTTATAAGTTCTTTATATATTTTGGATAGTAATCTTTATCCGGTTGTCCCTGGCAAACGTCTTCTCCCATTCCATGACTTACCTTTTAGGTTTTTTTTTTAATGTTTTCTTCCCTTTGCTGATGGTTTTTATTTTGATGAAATCCCAATGATTTATTTTTTACTTTTGTTATCCTTGCCTCAAGACAGATATCAAAAAGGAAGTTGCTATGGCTGATGTCAAACTAGTTACTGCCTATGTTCTACTCTAGTATTTTTATGGTGTCAGGTCTCACATTTAGGTCTTTTACCTTATTTGAATTTATTATTCTGAATGGTGTAAGAAAGTGGTCCAATTTCATTCTTGGGCATGTAGCTGTCCAGATTCTTCAAATCATTTGTTGAAGAGACTGTCTTTTTTCCATTAGGTACCCTTTATTGCTTTGTCAAAGTTTAATTGACCACATAGTTGGGGGCTTATTTCTGGGTTCCCTATTCTGTTTTGTTGATCACTCTGTTTATGTTTTGTGCCAGTTCCATATTGTCTTTACCATTACAGCTTTGTAATGTAACTTGAAGTATGGAATTGTAATGCCTCCAGCTTTTCTTGTATTTTACAAGGTTGCTTTGCCTCTTTGAGATCTTTTGTGGTTCTATTCAAATTTTAAGATTGTTGCAGCTCTGTGAAAAATGCTGTTAGTATTTTGATAGGGATTATCTTAAATGTGTAGATGTTTTGGGTAGTATAGACATTTTAACAATGTTTCTTTCTCCTATACATGCACATGGAATGTCTTTCCATTCCTTGTGTCCTCTTCAATTTCTTTCATCATTGTTTTATACTTTTCAGAATACAGATTTTTCACCTCTTAGGTTAGATTTATTTGCATGTATCTTATTGTATTTGGTACAATTGTAAATGTGATTGATTCTTTAATATCTTTTTTCTGCTGCTTCATTGTTGGTTTATAGAAATGAGACAGATTTCTGTATGCTGATTTTGTATCCTGAAGATCTACTGAATTCATGTATTAGTTCCAATAGTTTTTTGATGGAGTCTTTTGAATTTCTATATAGAGAATCATGTCATCTGCAAATAATGAAAGTTTGACTTCTTCATTGCTGAAGTGGATGTCTTTTATTTATTTATTTTGTCTGATTACTAATGTTAGAACTTCCAGTACTATGTTAAATAACAGTTATGAGAATGGACATCATTGTTCCGTTATTGACCATAGAGGAAAAGCTCTTAGTTTTTCCCCATTTAGTATATTAACTGTGGATTTTACCTGTAACGCCTTTATTATGCTGATGTGTGTTCCCCCAAACATATCTTTCTAACTGCTTTTTTAACCACGAGTGGATTTTCTACTTTGTCAAATGCTTTTTCTGCTTCTATTGAAACGATCATATGATTCTTACTCTTTCTTTTATTAAAGTGGTGTATCATGTTGACTGTTTACGAATATTGAACCTCCCTTGAAACCAAGGAATGAATTCCACTTGGTGATGTGAATAATTTTGTAAATGTATTGTTGGATCAATTTGCTACTATTTTACTGAGAATTTTTGCATCCATGTTTATGAGTGATAGTGGCCTGTAGTTCAGTTTTCAGTGAACCGTTTATCTAATTTTGGTATTAAAATAAAACATCACATAGCATGAATTTGGAAGTTTTCGTTCCTTTTCCATTTTTTGGGGGGAATAATTTGAGAATAGGTATTAACTCTTCTTTAAGTGTTTAGTAGAATTTTCCTATGAAATGATCTGGCCCTGGACATTTGTTTGTTGGGCCTTTGTTGGTTACCGATTTAATTACTTTACTGTTTTCCAATTGGTAAAATTTTTTGATATCTTCCTGTATCAGTTCAGGTAGTTTGTGTTTCTAAGAATTTATCCATGGCTTCTAGGTTGTCCAATTTCTTAGCAGATACTTTTTCATAATATTCTCTTATAATTGCTTGCATATCTGTGGTGTTGGTTATTTCTCCTATATCATTTCTGATTTCATGTATTGGGGTCTTTCCTATTTTCATTTTGATAAGTCTGACCAGAGGTTTATAAATTTCATTATTTTTTTTGAAATAATTCACTCCTTGTTTCTTTGACCTACTGTATCATTTCCTTAATTATTTTATCATTGATTTCTACTATATTTTTTATTATTTCCTACATTCTGGTGGATTTAAGCTTTCTTTGTCCTTTTTTTTATAACCTTTGGGTGTAAGGTTAGGTTACTTATTTCAGATTTTTCTTGTTTCTTTATGTAGGCCTGTATTGATATACATTTTTCTTTTAGGATTTCTTGTTGATTTTGGGAGTAGTATTTAGTAATTCTACTTACATATTTAGTAATTCATCACTTACATAGAATACCCACTGTTTATCCCAACAAGTGCCCTCTTTAATGCCTATCACCCATTTAGCCCATCTCCCAACCCCCTTCCCCTCCAGCAACCCTCATGGCTTTCTTTTTATAACCATCTGCATGATAGATGTTTCACCATCTTTCTTTAAATCTGCTGGTATCTTTTGGTCTAAAATGCATCTTTTAGGTAACATATAGTTGGGTCTTATTTTTATCTGTTCTGACACCCAATGTCTTTTGACTGGAGCCTTTAATCCATTTACATTCAAATAAATTTTTGATAGATATGTATTTATGGCCTTTTTGTTACTTGTTTGTCCTTGTTTCTGGTGATTTTCTCTGATCCAGTTTGTCTTTGTCAATTTTGGTCTGTCTTTTCCACTCTATGTGTCCCCTGTAACATTTATTTTAGGGTTGGTTTAGTGGTAATAAATGCTTTATTATTTGTTTGTTGCAAATTCTTTATCTCTGTTTCTATTCTGAATAATATCCTAGCTGGATAGATTATTCTGGGCTTTACATTTTTTACCATTCAGCACTTCGAATATATCATGCCACTTTATTCAGGTTTTCCAAGTTTCTATGGAGAGATTTGCCTCTAGCATAATGGGTCTTTCCTTGTTTGTTAAGGACTTCTTTTGTCAGTGTGTATTGGAAATTTAATTACACTACGTCTTGGTGCTGGCCTGCTTTTGTTTTTGTTTTTTGTTTTCGTTTTTGTCTTTTTTTTAACGTTTATTTATTTTCGAGAGACATAGAGACAGAGTATGAGCAGGGGAAGGGCAGAGAGAGAGGGAGATACAGAATCTGAAGCAGGCTCCAGGCTCTGAGCTGCCAGCACAGAGCCCAACGCGGGGCTCGAACTCAAAGACTGTGAGATCATGACCTGAGCCAAAGTCGGCCGCTCAACCAACTGAGTCACCCAGGCATCCCTGTTTTTGTCTTCTTTTTTTTTTTTTTATGGGAGTTTTCTGTGCCTTCTGGATTGAGCTGTCTCTTTCCTTCCCCAGATTAAAGAATGTTTCAGCTATTATTTCTTCAAATAATTTTTCTACCCTTGTTTTTTTCTCTCTTCTTCTCTAGGACTCCTATAATATAAATGTTATTACATTTTATATAGTCACTGAGTTCCCTAAATGTATTCTCATGTTCCATAATTCTTCTTTCTCTCCTTTTTCAACTTCATTATTTTCCATAACTTTGTCTTCTAGGATACTAATTTGTTCTTCTGTTTCTTGCAAAGTTTTCTCCATCGCATCATGTTTGTTTCCAATCTCATTTATTGGATTATTTTTTTAAATTTATAATAGTTTATTTTCAAATTGGTTTACATACAACACCCAGTGTTCATCCCAACATGTGCCCTTTTTAATGCCCATCACCTCCTCTCCCCCCTCCCTCATCCCCCTCACTCTCAGTTTGTTCTTAGTCTTCGAGAGTCTCTTATGTTTTATCTCCCTCCCTCTCTGTGTCTCTTTTTTTTTCTTTCCCCTCTTCCTGTCCCCCTGGTATTTGCTTAGTCTCACAAAGTCGACCTATTCGTGGAAACATATGGTATCTGTCTTTTTCTGACTGACTTATTTCACTTAACATAATACCCTCCAGTTCCATCCATGTTGCTACACATGGCCAGATTTCATTTTTTCTCATTGCCACGTAGTAGTCCATTGTATATATGTACCACATCTTCTTTATCCACTCGTCAGTTGATGGGCACTTGGTCTCTTTCCATGATTTGGCTATTGTCGAAAGTGCTGCTATGAACATTGGGGTACACGTGCTCCTATGCATCAGCATTCCTGTGTCTCTTGGATAGATTCCTAGCAGGGCTATTGCTGGGTCATAGGGTAGCTCTATTTTCATTTTTTTGAGGAACCTCCACACCGTTTTCCAGAGTGGCTGCACCAGTTTGCATTCCCACCAACAGTGTAGGAGGGTGCCTACTTCTCCACATCCTCGCCAGCATCTATAGTTTCCTGATCTGTTCATTTTAGCCACTCTGACTGGTGTGAGGTGGTATCGCAGTGTGGTTTTGATTTGTATTTCCCTGATGACGAGTGACATTGAGCATCGTTTCATGTGTCTGTTGGCCATCTGAATGTCCTCTTTGGAGAAGTGTCTATTCATATCTTCCGCCCATTTCTTCACTGGGTTGTTTGTTTTTCGGCTGTGGAGTTTGGTAAGTTCTTTATAGATTTTAGATATTAGTCCTTTATCCAATATGTCATTTGGGATTATCTTTTCCCATTCCGTTGGTTGCCTTTTCGTTTTGTTGGTTGTTTCTTTTGCTGTGCAGAAGCTTTTTATCTTGATGAGGTCCCAATAGTTCATCTTTGCTTTTAATTCCCTTGCCTTTGGAGACGTGTCGAGTAAGAAATTGGTGCGTCTTAGGTCAGAGAGGCTTTTTCCTGCTTTCTCCTCTAGGATTTTGACGGTTTCCTTTCTCACATTCAGATCTTTTATCCATTTAGAATTTATTTTTGTGAGTGGTGTAAGAAAGTGGTCTAGTTTCATTCTTTTGATTTTTTATGTTTTAATTATTCCTTATTAACTCTTAACCTGTGGTAAGATTCTTTCAGATGTCTTCTATTCTTTTTTCAATCCCAGTGAGTATCCTTATGAATGTTGCTTTAAATTCTCCAAAAGGTATGTTTATGTGTTAAGTTTAGATCTTGCTCATGATCTTGTCTTTTCTTTCATTCCTCCATCCTTTATTTTTTGTCTAATTACCTGCCTTCTTCTCTGTGTTAGAAAAGTCAATTATCTCTTATCCTGGAAGTACGGATTTATGATAAATAGGTTGTGTATTGTCCAGGTCTTCCTGGTCTTCATGCATCTGGCATGTCCTGTGTGTAATCTGTTATTGTGTTTAAATGCTATATCCTTCAGACCAGTCATCTTAGGAACTTCTGTTGCCTTCTGTGGGCAGTGTTTAGTCCTTGGCCAGCATGTGGCAAGTTTTAACTCTGGTCTACTTCTGAAATGAGACCTGACGCCACTTCCATGAGAACTGAGGACATGTAGAACTTTCTTATTTGCAGATGTGGTGTGGGCAGGTGTTTGTGCTGGTCACTTGGGAGTGGAGTCCACTGCACTGGGAAGGAGGCAAGTTTGACTATGAAGGGTAATCTCATTATGGTGTTAGATATGGGTCTTGGTGTAAACAAGTTAGGCAGACAGTATTGGTACTACCTGTTTCCTGCCTGTGGGTCTGTATTTATCTTGAGGGAAGGGTGAACGAAATGGCATGGGCCAGGTGTTTGATTTCCATGAGTGCTCCCTCTTAGGGACACACTTGGGAAAGAGTGAATCCTCTCCCCATAGTGTGGCCCAGATATTTTTCAATTTGTGTTTTCAAGCCATCTGCTCCTGGGTTGGTTGCCTGGCTTCTACACAGGAGCAATGCAGTGCCCTTGGGTTTATATCCTAGCCAACCCTGCTGACCCTTCAAATTCCTGGTTTTAAGTCCCACTTGTTGCAAGAACTCACAAAATTCAACGTGTTTCATTTTCCAAGTCATATTTTAGGGGAAATAGTCTCTTGCGCATTCTCCCATGTGCTCTTTTCTCTCTTTCCCTTCATAATGAACACTGTTCCATCTCCTCTGCAGTATCCATGACTCATTTCTCCCCAACCCATGTTTGTGTACTTCCTGCCTTCTTCAATGTGGTCTCTTCTCTCCCTTTAGTCATTTTTTTTCAAGGAGACGTTCAATTAGTCTCTGAAGTATTTAGATATTTGATAGTTATCTAGTTTTTCTTGAGGAATGAGAAGAGCTAAGATTCTCCTACCCTGACCTTGTCTTCATTCCTTTCCAAATCCTAATTACTCATTCAACAACAGAGTTTGCTTTCTTCTTTTTGTTTGTTTGTTTGTTCTTTATGTTCCAGAGTATTTGGTGCTCTTGTTACCTAAGGTCCAGTGAACGCAGAGGTAGCAGACAGTTTATGGTGATCAGAACCTGCTGACATTTGTGCTATCAGGATGCAGGATAACATAAACAATTGTCATGACAGCCCCTCAGACCTTGAGATAGTCATAGAAGCTCTTGTGTGATTTGGTGGCATTCTAAGGCTGGACCTTCTGTATTCTAGATGGTCTTTCTAAATTATGGCCTCTTTATGTGCTACAGAAAGTCCAGGCCTGGTATAGGCTAGGATTATGGGGCCCACTGGGGCAAGCCAACTATGTTTCCTAAACCATGACCTATATGCAGTATGCCCACAGCAGGCAACAGAAGCCTTGTAAGATGACTGGTCTGAAGGATATAGCATTTAAACACAATAGCAGATTACATACAGGTCAATGGTGTGGGACAAACAGTGGTGCTACCAGCCCCTCCGACCGAAAGAGACTTTTAACAGCTCTCCCACTGTTAGGTAGGATTCTAGGGCTGGTTCCATTATATTCTAGTTATCTTTTTAAACTACAGGAATATTGTGTGGCCCAGGGCAGACAAATCTGCCCATAGACCCTTAGTACTATCTCCCTCCACTATAATTTATAGCATAGGGGTCAAGATTACCTTCATTTCTGTATCTCCATATAATTTACCATTCTCTGTGTTCTCTATCTTTTGTTAAGTAGAAACTGATTAGTCGGCCATAAACTCTTTTCAGGAAGAATTATTCTGTGAATTTGGTTTGTAGATTTGGTGTATCCATAGCAAATTGCTTTGGGTCTATGTATATATTTCTAAAGCTAAAGCAAAATTAATTTTGCAACTGTGTACAATAGGTTGTAAGCCTGATTTACCAATGAACTTCTATACTCATATTAAAGGATAGAAATTTATTCATTTATTTGAGATGCATTCATTGAGAAAATATCATTCATCAGGATATCTATACATTAGGAACATGGCAATTACATTACAGGTGTGGCTTCAGTATCTTTGAGTTAACAAATATCTTTTATTCATTTTGTTAAAACTAAACACCTGGCATCTGGGTGCTGAGCACATATATACCACTCAATCAAGGCACTGACACTTAAAGACAATACGAACCAACAGTTTTAGAATCACTATGTATTTGATGAATGTTAATCTTTATCTTTATCTCACATTGCATCTTACCCTCTAAAAAAATTAACATCAACACTTGTGAAAGCAAAGAACAAAACAAAACAAACAAAAAACAACAAAAATTTAAAGGCTATTTTCCAAATATTAACCAGGGCAAAATGACAAAGGAGGCAACAATAAAGTCTCATTTCCAAACAGAAACATCAAAATTAAAATGTAAAAGTAATCAAGATCGCTCCGTCAGAATTATGAACAATAATAATCAGACACTTAATCAAGCAAGTGATGATTCAAATGGTTGAAGAGTTTGTTGTCAATTTAGTTGCCCTTGAGTTACCTGTCTCTGGTGTTTTAAGGGTCTTGATTCAAAAGAAGTAGCAGTCTGTACTAGAAGTGTAGAGCCCATTTCCCTGAATTGGGAGGGAGCAGAGCAGACATAATAAATTATTGTGTGTATGTAATAAATTATTGTTTGGGTGCTACCTGACAGACTGATGTAAGAAGTTTATCTTGTTTTTTCCTACCTCAGAATTGAGAATAATAGAGCAGTTAGCACTCCTCAAAAGCATTATAAGCTTAAACAGCAATTCTTAGAAGACTGGATAAAATGTGGTAATCAAAGCAAACTATAGACTGCCTAACATAAAATCTGGGGACAGTTTCTTAGGGAAACTAGGGTATTCACAAGCATCATTATGCATGCCCAAAGCAAAACGCATTCAGAAAAGACCTATGAAATCCTAATCTTATAACTTGGGTATTCTCTGGGTTCAGCGAAAGTCTGCCTAAGTATTAATGGAGAACCATGGCACAAAACCAATCAGCAAACATTAGGGAAGATGCTTGCCATTCTTTTTTTTCCCTCTGTTTCTTTGTTTTGCTTTTTTATTATTATTTTAATTTTAGCTCCTGATATTCAAATAAATATCTACCTACACAACTAGCTGAACACAATTTAAGCAACAGGGACAACACTGACCATACATGACAAGGAACTATCTTTGTAAAGATAATTTGGAAAGTTATTGAATAAATGGACAACTACAGTCTTCTGTAACAACAACAATAATAACAACAAAAACAATGAACAAATACTAAATAGCAAAGTCTGGAAAAGTGAAGGAAGCTGATTTCCAGAATTATCACATCAGATAATTTAAAAGCCCAATTTTCAAATATGACGTGAATAATTTACAAGCTCTATACAGAAACAGAAATATATGACCCGTTGAAAGAAACAAAATTAAGTTTAGAAATATAATCCTGAGTAAGAGTTTTAATTTGACTTACTAAACAAAGATTTTACAACAAGGTTTTAAATATACTCAAAGGGTCAAAAAAAATCAAAGCAAAAAAATAAAGGAAACCATGAAAACTGTTATGATCAAAATGAGAATTTTAAAAAGGAACAAAAATTATGAAAATAAATCATAAAAACTTGTGAAGCTTAATATACAATGACTAAAATTTACATACTAGCAGAGGGGCTCAAAAGTATTTTGAGTACATGAATGAAATAATTAGTGAACTTGAAGATATCATCGTTATAAATATTAAATATGAAGAGCAGAAAACTATAGAAATCTGAACATAGTTTAAGGGACTTGTGGAACACTATAATGGTAAATTTTGGATCTCAACTTGAATAAGCTAAATGATGTCCAGATAAGTGCTAAAACATTTCTGGGTTTGTCTGTGGGAGTATTTCTGAAAGTTATGTACATTTGAATTAATACAGTAAGAAGATAACCTTCACCAAAACTGACAGGGATCATCCAATCTGTTGATGTACTGAATAGAAGAAGAGGGTGAATAAGAGGGAATTTACTCTCTGCTTGTTCTGGGGCATTCAACTGCTACTCTTGGCTATTGATGCTCTTGAGTTTCAGGCTTTCAGATTCAGAGGAGGATTACCCCATTGGCCAACCCATTTATTAGGCCTCCAGACAGAGACTAAGACTTAGGTGATTGTCATGGTTCTCAGGCCTTTACATTTTGGCTGAAACCACACAATGGGCTTTTCTGGGTCTTCAGTTTAAAAGCATCCAGTCTTGGGATTTTTCAGCATCACAACATCATGAACCAACCCCTCATTATTTATTTCCTCTTCTTCTCTCTCTTTTTCTCTCCCCTTACATCTCTCTCTCTCTCTCTCTCTCTCTCTCTCTAGATAGCAATATAAAGATAATATAGATTATAGATATAAATATAAATATAGATAGATACATTTAATCTGTCATCTATCAATCTACACCCTATTGGTTCTGTTTCCCAGGAGAATCTTCATTAATACAGACTTTGTTACTAAGAGTGGATCTAGAGAAACATAATTTTAAGGGGTGCCTGGGTGGATCAGTTGGCTGTGTCTGATGTCAGCTTAGGTCATGATATCACAGTGTGAGTTCAATCCTGGCATCAGACTCTGTTCTGATAGCTCAGAGCTTCAAGACTGCTTCAGATTCTGTTTCTTCCTCTCTCTCTGCCCCTCCCCTGCTTACTCTCTGTTTTTGTCTTTCTCTCTCAAAAATATATAAACATCTAAAAAAAAGGTACATGATTTTAAACATGGGCTGGTTCTCAGTAGATTTAAAGATACTAATGACTCAGTGCACATGAACTGCTCAGTTGGTTAAGCTCCAGATCTTAATTTTGGCTCAAGTCATGATCTCAGATTTTATGGATTTGAGCCCTGCTTATGGTTCTGCACTGATAGTGAGAGTCCTGCTTGGGATTCTCTTACCCTATCTGACCCTCCTACATGCTCTATCCGTGTCTCTCTCAAAGTAAATAAATAAACTTAAAAAAGGATATTAATGACTCTATTCCCAGTAGTAAAGAGAGAACTGATAGTTCATGTTTTGAACTGTTTGTAGAAATATACAAAATATGTGCCTTGGATATTCCTCTTCAACCACTTACAAGAAACAAGTAGTTTGATGACTGTATATGGTATTTTTCAAAAATTTTTGGAAAACTAACAATGTAATGATGTTGTTTGGTTGCTCCTAATGTCACTGGATAAAATGATAAAGAGAAGGTTGAGCTCAGGGACTATATTCTCACTTCAAGTGTGCCATAAATGATCTAAGAGCTTCTATGTGTGCCTTGAAGGAGTCTTTATTTACTATAGATACAGGATTGAAATCGCTGAAAATCAAACACAGAACCTCAGCCTGTGACTTGTAGAATTAAAAACATAAGTTATACTTCCAACATTCAAGGACATCTAGTATTAAGATGACAATATTAATTTGGGGAAAATGGGATTCTATGAGTCGAGGGGTGTGTAGCAAGACCTTGGTGAATCTGGGAAAATGTTGTCCCTAAATTCTGATTAAGATTTGTAACAATGGAAGAAACTTCCTCACCCCCAAGGGAATCGTTCTCATAACTTCTTCTCCCAACCCACAAGAGAAATGCCCTTCATAACCCCAGTTACAGCAGCATCCCCACCCACACTGGCATCTAAGTTCACCTCCACCTGAGGGAAGTTAACTATGTATTGCCTAAGGATATTTTAAAAAAAGTTTCATCTAAGGCAATTGCATTGAAAGATAATGCTGATTCTCCTCAGGACCTATAACACCTTTTTGCTTCTAGGCCTCTATTTAGATTTGAGTCCCAGAAGGACCCTAAAGGTGATATACACATTGTAACCCATGGGGAGGTATGATAAACTCAAAAGGCACTAATTGAGTCTCTAATGTATGCAAGCAAAACTTTATGTAATGTGAGTGGGAAAGGATATTAAGGGTGTGCAATATTTATTAGAAAGAAAGTAAGTTTGGATCAGGCCGAATTTATTATATCAACCAATCAATTTTATTTTTATGATTCTGCATTTAATGTTGCAACTCAAGAGATCATTTCTGAGCTTTCGCACTTTATTTTGTCGGATGAACCTTGACCAAAATGTGAGTGAATGTATATGTCAGATATGACTTGCTTTAATATGAAGGAATGATTTCAAAGGTTTAGTGAGATTAGAATGTTAAAATGAACTTGTCATTTAAGACCTGCTCATCCATACTACAAGGGTCTGAAAGATATACCTTAGATCACAACTGCAGGGAATAAATTTATGAGAAGAGGCTCATTAAGGACATCCTTGAAGAGTTCAGTGACCACTCCTCTTTTTGTAAGTCAGAATTCATAGTGGTAAATGCAACACTTACTTGAAATTTTTAAATGCAGTAGGAGGAATTAGACCCCGAGGTGGCAAGGGTTAGAGATCTCCAAAGGCAGAGTGGGTGTGACTACTGTAATGGACAGCAGAATCAGAGCAACATTTATTTCAGACTGATTCATGCAGACTTCTGGTGTTGAGTATTTAAACATGGTGGTCCTACAAATAAATTGGATAGAATGTATACCAAATTTTTACTTGATTGTTCAAGTGGAAAAGTTCTAGGTTAAGTAAACAAAAGTCTACGTTAGAGTCACCTTCCCTCAATCAATTTGAACTTGAGCCAATTTACAGACCTGAAGTCCTTGAGTAAGGGCAATTTGGGTTCCTTTGAGGATGAACTCCAGCATACTATGGAAAATCGATACTGTCAAACTTTCTCACAGCCTTTCTCCAAGGGATCTAAGAGTTTTACCAGGATAACTGTACATTGCAGAAAAAGAAACTATCAGATCAGACATTTTTGGACCACCAGACAGTGTATCTGAACCTACACTAATTCTAGGAGGCCAGAAATGTCACTGTGTCCCACCAGTCAAAGCAGTGGCAAAGCAGCTTGCACAACATGGACCTACTTCTGGGTTCCACACAAAATGTGCAGATTATTGAATCTGTAAATGAGAGAAAATAATACACCCAAATGGGCAATGTATCATCTACCAAATCCAAAGGGGTTCAGTGAATGCTGTGCCTTTTTCTTGGTTGTAGGGTTTCAGATGCAAGAACTTATCATGTACCTTAGAAGGAATAACTCAGAATTTCCAGCCCACTGAACTCTTAGAAGTTTCTAGACAGACCCTGAATTTTAGTCAAAAATGTTCCCACTCCGTGTCTTACCAACATGTATAGAATAGTTGTTATAATTTATCGCTAGGTCCAACAAGGATATCATCAGTATTATGGACAACCGTGATATTTCAAGGTGGGTAGAGGTAATGAATAATTTTTAAACACTCAGGTAGAACACCAGGTAGGTGGCAATACTCATATGACTGGAATAAATTTTACCTGAAGAATGTGTGTGTTCTGAATCATCAGTCAATGCATGGTGCTGATTATCTGCTATGATTCATAAGTCTAGAAAAAAAAAGCAGAGGCAGTGCTTGCCAACATTCACACTTACCTATGGTGAACCAGAAAAAAAAATAAGTTTTGTTCCCAGGACTTTATGCTCTGTTGGCCTAGCAAACTTTGTTCCAGAGAGAGGAATGTTTCCATTGGGAGATACAACAATAATTCCACTGAACTCGAAGTTGAGAATGCCACCTGGCCACATGGCATTTCTTATGTGTCTGAGTCAACAGGCAAACAAACAAACAAACAAACAAAGTTACAGTGTTGGCTGGGGTGACTGATCTTCATTACAAGGATAAATTTTACTGGGACTCTACAGTGGAGGTAGTAGTAAATGATATAGTAGATCTCTTAGGTTGTCTCTTAGTATTACCAAGTCCTGTGAGTAAGGTTAATGGAAACTAATACCCAATTCAAGGGACCTCTTATGGCCCTCACCCATCAGAAGGGAACTTTTTGGTCACCCAATATATAGAGAACAATGATCATCTGAGGTGCTTGTTGAAGACAAAGGGAATACAGAACAGGTGGTAAATGGTAATTATTAATATCAGCTAAAACCGTATGACCTATGCATAAATGAAGACTGTACTAGCCATAAATGTTTCCTTATTTTCTTATTAATATAGTTTTGTATATATGGATATATTAAAGAACTATCTTTTCCTTTCCTTGCCTATTCTTTATCATGTAAGATAAGATGTATTGACTTTATATCACCATTTATGCATTGTTAATTTTACATCTTAGTATTATGTTACAAGATATTTGGAAAGGAGTAAGAATCACTCAAGAGCTTTATATCTTGTTTTGTGGAAGGAATGCATTCGTTTTGCGTTGTATATATGATAGATGCATAATGTTAGGTGGGATTATGACTTTATTGTTGACTTTATTTGAGGATACAGTATGCTTTATGAAAGCTGAATATAGGTGCCAAGTTCGAAATGGGTTGAAATCTGATGGCAAATCTTTTGTATTACACCTGGGCTGAAAAATACCCAGGTAGCTTACAAAGTATTATTTCAGGGTGAATCTGTGAGGATGTTTCTGGAAAAGACTGTCATTTGAGTGGATAACCTGAGGAAAGACAATCACCCCAATGGGGGTGAGCACCATCTAATTCACAGAAATCTCATGTGGAACAAAAGGCTAGGGAAGGGTAGATTTATTTTCTGAGCTTCAACATCCTGTCCTCGGACATTGGATCTTCTGGTCCATGGGCAGTAGTACCCATTCCATGTTCTAAACCATCAGCTCTTTCTGTTCTCAAGTCTTTGGGCTTAAACTGAGACTTAAAATATTGTCTCCACTGGGTGGCAGATTTTTGACTTTTGAGTGGAACTATACCATGGGGTTTTTAGGGCCACAGAATTCTAGATGGCAGATTGTGGGGCTTTTTAATTTTCACTATCATGTGAGCCAATTGTCTGTAATAAATCTGTTTCTACAGGTAGGTCTGTCTATCTATCTATCTATCTATCTATCTATCTATCTATCATACATCTACCACATATCAAGCTATTTATCTATCAAACAAATAGATATATTTAGATATATATCTAATAGGTAGATAGATAAATATTTAGATAGTTATATAATATATAGATAGATACATAGATATAGAACTAATAGATAGATATATATATATATAGATAGATAAATGATATATAGATATAGATGATATAGATATAGACACACACATACATATACATATGCATACACATATATTCAGTTGGTTCTATTTCTCTGGATAATTCTGAGAAGTATAGTTCCCCATAAAGCATATGAGAGGAAAAAAGATAGAACAATTATTTAACGAAATAATATCTGAAAATTCTCAATTTGGTAAAAGACTTTAACCTAATCCAAGAAGCTTAAGACACTCAAAATAAAATGAATTTAAAGAAACCCAACTCGAACACATTTTAAGGAAATTTTTGAAAGCCCCAAAAATATAACAGTTTGAAAGTTGCAAGGTAAAATTGACTTAGTACTTACAAGAGATCTTCAAAAAGCTTATACTGATTTTTCCTTTGAAATAATTAAGGTCAGAAAGAAGATAGAATGACTTGTCTAAAGAAATGAAAGATTCGTTTCAACTACCAACCAAGAATTGTATGTACAGCAAAAATGCCCTTCAAATATAAAGGAGAAACTAAGACACTCCAGATAAACCAAAGTTGAGGGAGTTCATTTTGTCCAGACTTATTTTAGAATAAATGCTAAAAGGAGTATTTCAGATTAAAGGAAAAGATCACTGGATAGCATTTGAAACGAACTACAATCTCTAGAAAGTATAAATACGTGAGCAAATATAAAAACTATTACTGTTGCATATTTCATATGTACTTCCACTTTTTATTTATAGGATTGGAAAGATAAATGCCTTCTAATATAAGTCTATGTCACTGAATACACTATGATAATTATAATTTAAGGAATATATATAAGTATTATAAAGTGTAATTTATGAAAGCTGCAACATAAAGTAAGGAAGAATGAATCTGTACAAGAAGAGAGTTTTGCATCTTCTTAAAATGACATTGGTATAAATTTTAAAGAGATTTTATAAATATACAATGCCAAATATGAGGTCTATGGTGAACACTATGGATATAGTTTTAACATGTATAGAAAGAAGGAAATGAGAACAACAATGACAAACTAAGAACACTACAAAAAATCGAATAAACATAAAATAAGGCAGAAATGGAGTAATTGAGAAACAGAAGACCTGTAAGACATACAAAATGCATAGCAGAATGGGAAAAAAATGTTTATTTACCACTAGTTGATTCAAATATAAGTGGATAAATCCTCCAACAGAAATGTTGAGACTAGCAGAAGATATTATATAAAACACGATCCCACCAACAATGCAAGAAGGCTCCTTTTTCTCTACACCTTTGCCCACATTTGCTGTTTCTTGAGATTTTATTTTAGCCACTCCGACTAGTGTGAGATATATCTCATTGTAATCTTGACTTGCATTTCCCTGGTGATGAGGGATGATGAGCAGCTTTTGTGCGTTTTTTGGCCACTTGAATGTCTTTGGAGAAATTTCTGTTCATATATTCTGCCCAATTTAAAAATTGAATTTTGTGTTTTTATGGTGTTGAGTGGTGTGTGTTCTTTGTATATTTTAGATACTAACACTTTATCAGATATGTCATGTTCACAAACCTTCTCCCATTCAGTACTTTGCTTTTTGTTTCTTGATTGTTTGCTTTACTAAGCAGAAGCTTTTTATTTCGGTATTTGGTCCCAATTGTTTATTTTCACTTTTGTTTCCCTTGCCTAAGGAGACATATCTAGAAACATGCTGCTACATCTGATGTCAGTGAAATTATAGCCTGTGTTCCTTTCTAGTAATTTACTGTTTCAGGTCTCACACTTAGCTCTTTTCTCCGTTTTGGGTTTATTTTCATATATATTGTAAGAAAGTAATCTATTTTCATTCTTTTGCATGTTGTCTACTTTTCACAACACCATTTGTTAAAAGACTTCCTCATTGCATGTTCTCTCCTCGTTTGTCAAAGATTAATTGACCATTTGTTTACAGGTTATTATAAGACCTATGTTTATTGCAGCATTAAGTACAATAGCCAAATTTTAAAAGTAGGGCAAGGGTCTGTCAACACATGAATGGATAAAGATGTGGTATAAATATCATAATACATATGTATATATATATATATATATGTATATATATTTAAAAAATGAAATCTTGCCATTAGTAAAGGCATAGATAGAGCTCCAGAGTATTATGCTAAGTGAAATGAGTTAGTGAACAACACATACCATATATTCTCACTCATATGTGGAAATGTGTGGTATTTATCAAACAAAGCAAGTGAACATAACGGGAAAAATGAGACAGAGAGAGAAAGAGAGTGACAAACCAAGAAATAGGTTATTAAATATAGAGAATGAACTAATGGTCACCAGCGGGGAGGAGGGTAGAGGAATAGATTAATTAGGTGATTAGGATTAAAGAGTACAATACTCACAATGAACATCAATTAATGTATAGAATTGTTGAAATATTGCACACCGAAACTAATATAACACTGTATTTAAGTTATTCTGGAAGTAAAATAAATACTTAATAATAAAACATAATCTAGCTATCCACTGTTTTAAGATATTTACTTTAGGTGTAAAGCCACAAACATACAACCAGTTTGAAGGGAAGAAGTTGAAAAGAGGCATTACATGAAAATATTATCTCCAACAAAAACTGTTGAAAAAATTTTCAAACAGAAAATACTTTAATTCAAAAAGAATTGAAAGATAAAAACTATATTAAATTACAAAATATATAAAAATAAAAGTGAATATATATATATTTTATGTATTAGATAGATATAAAATTTAAAACAAACATTAACAAAACAAAGGGAGAAATAGTCAATTCTGTCATAATAATTAGAAACTTCAATATGCCAGTGTCAATAATAGACACTAGTCTATATATAGACATTATAAAAATAATATAATACTATTATTATAATATAATATAATATATAATATGTATAATTTATATAACATCTGATATATAATAATATATAATATATAATTGATATTCTATATAATATACAGTATACATGATAATATAATATTATTTATTATAAATAATAAAATACAGCACTTGAAGAACAATATACAATAATTAGACCCAACAGACAAATATCAAAGAATTCATCATCAATGATAGAATCAACTTTTTTTTCAAGAACATATGGAAAATTATCCAAACTAATCTATATGTTAGGTCACAAAACAAGTCTTAATCCAATATCATTTTGAAAGCTTGAAGTCGTATGATATCATAACTTTTTAACATCAAGAGCAAAATTTAGACATGTAAAAACTAAACAACAAACAACTGAATAAAATTATAAAAAATTAGAAAATAGAGTTGAATGAAAATGAAAAAGAACACAACACAACGTAGCATATAGTTTGCAAGAAAATGGTGTTCACAGGGAAATTTATAGTTGTAAACAACAATTTAAAAAGGAGGATATTAGATAAATAAATTTATTCCTGTGGAAGTATAATTTTAAAAAAAAGCAAACACATGAAAATCTAAGAGAATAAAGGAAACAATAAAGAATAGAAAAATAATATAATTTTGAAAATCGTTGCATTAGAAAGATAAGAAATATTTAGAAATATTTGGCTATACTACGAAGGAAAAAGAAGAGACAATAATAACTAAATCATAAAGGAAACAGGGACATTGAAGAAACAAAGTTACTATGAGAATATTATAAAGAATTGCACACCAAAATATTGGATAACCAAAATATATTGAATAAATTTCTAGAAACACAATAATTATCTATACTGAGTCAAAATAAGCTATAAAGTCTTAATAATAAGCTATACTACTGACTCAAAATAAGCTGTAATAAGTCTTAAGACTTATAAAATGTAAAGAAATTGAAAAAGTCCATGTGGGTAAAGAATAGTTTAACAAATGATTCTGGAAGAACTGGATTTCCACATCTAAAATAATGAATTTGGACACATGTCTCATACCGTATAGAAAAATTAACTCAAAATATATTAATGAAATATATATAAGTGTTTAAAGAACAGAGAAGAAGTAATATGGGGAAATTTTAATGACCATGCATTTAGCAATGCACTCTTAAATTAGATACCAAAAGCACAAGCAACAAAGAAAAAAAATTCATAAATTGAATTTCAGTGACTTTTTGAATTTATTTATTTAGTTAAAGATTTTATATTTAAGGAATATCTACATCAAATATGGGGCCTGGACTTACAACCACAAGACTGAGTGGCAACACTCCACAAACTGAGCCAGCCAAGTGCCCAAAACTGCATTGATTTTAAAACTATTTTTGCATCAAAGATCATTATCTAGAGACTTAAAAGAAAAACTACAGAATGGGAGAAGATATTTGCAATACATAAACAAAGTAAGGATTTTATATCAAGAGCACTTAAAGAATATAACGAGCTTTAAATATTCAACAAACAACCCAATTCAAAAATAGATAAGATATTTGAGTAGATATTTTTCTAAAGAAGATGCATAAATGACAAATAAGTACCTGAAAAGTTGCTCAACACTATTAGTCATTAGGGAAATGAAAACCAAAACCACAATGAGATACCACTTCACACATGTTAGGAGGGATATATATATATATATATGCTTGGACATTGCTGGTGGGAATTTCAAATGGTGTAGCCGTTGTGGAAACCATTTGGCAGTTCCTCAAAAAGCTATAAATGTAATCACCATATTATCAAGCAATTCCATTCCTAGGTATATACCCCAAATAATTAAACACAGGGATTTAAGAGTTACTTTATGTCAGGGTTTATTTGAGCATTATTCACAGTAGCCAAAATGTGGAAACCACACATATGTTCATCATCATAAGAATGGGAAAATTAACTATGGTACATAACAAGAATGAATTACTATTCATTTTTCATTACAAAAAGATGACACTGTGGTATATGGCCTAACATGAATGAACCTTGAAAACATTATACCAAGTAAAATAAGCCTGATGCAAAAGGGAAATATTGCATGATTAACTGATATTAAATAGCTAGACTAATCAAATTTTATAGAAACAGAACACAGGTTAGAGTCAAGGGGAGTTTGAAGTTGGAGACAGTGGGAAGTTACTGTTTAATAGTTATATGTATTCTGTTTGGTGTTATAAAAAAATATTTTTGAGACAGTGGTAATGACTGCACAACAGTGGAATGTAACTAATGTCACAGATTATACAATGAATAATGATTAAAAAGCCAGATTGCATGTTTATAATTATCCTCCTGTGAGCCAAAAGAGAAGCTCAATTCTAGATGAGTCCTGAATAATAAATTCATTTTTGTCTGTTTTTCCTTTTTTTTTTTAGGTTCACTCAAGAAGAAGCATGGTGAGTTGGTTTACTTCTTTCTCAGAGAAGCTCATGCTTCCATTTAGAGGAAAAGATCACAGATTCAAGTTGTTTCTGACAAACATGGATGCAAAAGAAAATAATGCAGGAATTGCATGGGCATGAAAAATTCCCACAGAACTAATCTTATCCATATTAAAAAAGAGACACCAGGTGAGAACTTAAGTAAAGGCTAGTGAACAGTTCATTATCTTTAAGCATTGTTCTAGTCACATCACTGAAGAATGTCTGTGTTTTGTCAGTTTCAGAGATCTAAGGCAGAAACACAACAAAATTTTGTTCCTCAAGTTATTTGTAGGAACCAGATTGAGCAAATGTTCTCAAACCCAAGTATCCATCAAAATCCCGTGGAGAGCACATTATCAATGGGCCACTCCCAACATTTTTGATTCAATATTTCTGGGTTTGATTCATGTATTGGCATTTCCAAAAAGTCCCGGATTAGAATTGCTGGTTCCGCGGACCAAGGAGCCACACCAAGAAGAATGCGGCTTCAGCAAAATTTACTTGATGATTTACAAAACTATGAAGGACTATTAAACATTAGAATTTAAATATTACTTATGATTACGTGCTGAATTTAATGCACAAAAAGATCAAATGGAAGAAAAAGGCTGTGTGAACTTGATGTCATTTATCCTTTGTTATTACAAATTAAGAAAGATATCACAGAGCAGACCAAGACTTCTCTCTAAGGTAAGCAGCATCCTTCTGCTTAAGGAATCACAGTATCAATGAAAAAATGTTAAAATTTTAAGAAAGACCAGAGCTCATTTGAAAACTCAAATTTCACGCCCATAGTTACGTTTGGCTGGGAGAAATGCACCTACTTGTACTTTGGTGCAATGACTGCAATACTTTAAGATGTAGATATTGACATTTATTCTTGCTCCTATCCCGAGGACATGGTCTAGCAGAGTGATTCTAGGGTCTTTGGGAGGCAGGGCAGGGGGAGCTGAAAAGGTAATGCCACTCTGGGAAGTCAGAGAGTCGAGACAACAAGTGGTGCCCCATTGCAGAAATTTTGAAATGTGAGTTATGGACTTACCCTTCTACACAGGAGTCTTGGGCTAGTATGACATTCTAGACACAGAAGAAGTTTAAGTGTCTTCTCTGGAGAAAGATTTCCAGATAGAAAACAAATTCTAGGTTTTTGTAATGTATTTTTTAAATTGAAGTTAACATACACAGTTTAATTTGTTCAGATATATACACCACGTTTATTTGACCATTCTATACATTACTCAGTGTTCACCACGATGAATATAATCACCACCTATCACCATATATTATTACACTATTACTGACTGTATTCCCTATTTTGTAGTTTTCATCTTTGGCTTACTTATTTTAGTAGAAGTAGAAGTGTGAATTCTTAATCCTCTTTATTTTGTCCATCCTCACAACTATCTCGTCTCTGTCAACATCACTTTGTTCTCTGTATTTATGAGTTTACCTTTTGTTTGTTTCATTTTTGTTTCTTTGTTTGTTTTTTGTATTCACAAATAAGTGAAATCATATGGTCTATATCTGTGTGACTTATTTCACTTGTCATAGTGCCCTCTAGAAACATGCATGATCTGGAAAATGGCAATACCTCATTATTTCTTAAAGCTAAGTAACATTACAGGATGCCTGGGTGACTCAGTTGGTGTAGGATGTGACTTTAGTTCAGCTCATGATCTCACAGTTTGTGGGTTTGAACCCCTCATCGGGCTCTGTGCTAACAGCTAAGAGCCCGGAGCCTGCTTTGGATTCTGTCTCCCTCTCTCTGCCCTCCCATATTCGTGCTCTGTATCTAAGTAACACTATATATTTATATCTATCTCGTATATTTTTTATTCATTTATTATTCATTTAACACTTGGTTTGTCTCCATATCTTCATTATTGTAAGTAATTCTTCAATAAATACAGAACTGCATATATCTTTTAAAATTAGTGTTTTAAGGGGAAGAGCTAAGATGGCCAAGTATTAGGAAGACCCTATGCTTATCTTCTCCCTTAAACATAGCTAGATAAATACAAAATGATTCTGAATAGCCAACAAATCGATCTGAGGACTGACAGAACAAATTGTCATACTAGAGGGAGAGAAGAAGGCACATTGTGGAAGGTAGGAGGTGTGGAGAGGTTCTGTGGAGAGAAACAATTCGCTGGTGCTTTGGAGCAGAAAGCACCCAATTTGTAGAGAGAGAGAAGAGAGAGGACTGCACAGGGGATCACACACAAAACGTATCTCCAAAGCCATTGACTGGGAAAATAAGAGGCCGATTTGGTGAGTCTTTGTTTTAGTTTTTGTTTTTTTTAATTTTTTTAACCTTTATTTATTTTTGAGAGACATAGAGACAGAGTATGAGCAGGGGAAGAGCAGAGAGAGAGGGAGATACAGAATCCAAAGCAGGCTCCTCAGAGCCTGATGCGGGGCTTGAACTCACAGACCGTGAGATAATGACCTGAGCCAAAGTTGGCCGCTTAACCTACTGAGCCACCCAGGCGCCCTGATTTGGTGAGCATTTGTAACCAGCAGGATGCAAAAGCTGGAGTTTTAAATTCCCTGGCCTGGATGGTATAGACTCTAGGGGGCATTGTGGTGCTCCTGTGGAGAAGGCAGGCAGGTAACTCAGAGGCAAATGGCATAATCTACAGATCACCTGAGAGGCACTGGGTCTCTTTCTGGAGTGCATCTGAACGAAGTGACATTGGGTCATCAGGGACAAAAGAGCCTTCGGGTGCCATTCGTCTCCCCCAATCCTCAGACTAGGCTCAGAGAAAAATTCTGAAGGCAGTTAACCTGGACATCTAGTCTTAGTGCACTTTGCTCCAAAATCCACATATCTACAATCTATTGAGACCACACTTCCGGGTCAAATCTGCATCAAGTGTAGCTCAGTGAGACCCTCCCCTAGAACCTTGGCACTTGTCCCCATCACCCTAATGTTTGGAACTTTAAAATTCAGGAGCTTGCCTGGAACAGAACACAAAGTACACTATGCTTCTCCAGGCAGGCAAGAAAACCAGACCCAGACAGTGTGAAAACAATCTGAAAAATCTGTATTTAACAAAAGGGGACATTATCTTTTCTTCAGGGAGGGTTTCCCTGAGAGCAGTCAGCACAAGCTGCCCAGTCTGTGGAAAAAATGAACTGGAGGTGTAATTTCCCTCCCATGCAAATCACCATTAGTTAACTTCACTAAAGAGAACAGGGCCAACACTAGCTGTGCCAATGCCTTACACCCAGACAGCTGCCCTAATTTCTGCTGACACTGCTTTTCTCTGAGAAGAGTACCAAAGGACTAGCACAGCAGACGTCCTCTGCAGAAGACAAGCAGAAACATTTGCATGCATAAACTCTACCACTCATAAACTTCTTCATAGCTTCAAGTATAATAGCAATAGAATCAGGTTTTATTAACAAACAGATTAGAGTTGTGAAGAGGGGGGACAACATGGCAGGGGAGTAGGGGGACACTGTATTCCCCGTGTCTTTCAAAGTAAGAAGGACCAAAACCAAAGGACTCTCAACCACAAGAGTCTGGGAGGAATGGTGTTGGAGTCTACAAGGAATACAGTGTAATCTCCAGAAAGCACCAAAAGGAAGCTGTGACCTCAGGAAACAAACCAAAACACACCTAACCAAAATGACAAAATGGAAGAATTACCCTCAAAAGATATTACAGGAAGTAGTGACAGCTCAAAAATTGATGAAAATAAATATAAGCAACATAACAGAACGTGAATATAGAATGAAAAACTGAAAACCAATTGCTGGGCTTGAAAAAAGCATAGAAGAATGCAGGGCATTCCTCGCTGCAGAGATCAAGGACATTAAAACTGGTCAGGAGGAATTAAAAAATGCTATAAATCAGATGCAAAACAAATTGGAGGCAGCCACAGCGCAGATTGAATAGGCAGAAGAGAGAATAGGTAAATTAGAAGATAAAATTATGGAAAAAGAGAAAGCAGAGAAAAAAAAGGAGAAACTGATTCAGGAACAGGAAAGGAGGATTCAAGAGTTGAGTGATGCACTCAAATGGAACAATATCTATATCGTAGGAATTCCAGAGGAAGAAGAGAGTCAAAGGAGTCAAAGGGGTACTTGAACAAATCATTGCTGAGAACTTCCCCAACGTGAGGAAGGAAACAGGCATGGAAATCCAAGAGGCACACAGAACTCCCCTCAGACATAACTTGAATAGACCTTCTGCATGACACATCATAGTGAAACTGGCAAAATACAAGGATAGAGAGAGAATTCTGAAAGCAGCTAGGGAAAAACAGGCCTTAAAGTACAAAGGTAGACACATAAGAGTAGTGGAAGACTTATCTACAGTAACTAGGCAAGCCAGGAAGGAATGACAGAAAATCTTCAATGGGGTTAACAGGAGAGATATGCAGTCAAGAATCATTTATCCGGCCAGCCTGTCACTCAGAATGGAAGGAGAGATAAAGGTTTCTGAAACAAACAAAATCTGAAGGAATTCATCACAAATAAACCAGCTTTACAAGAGATCCTGAGGGGAATTCTATGAAGGAAAGGTCGCAAGGAACACAAAGTACCAGAGACATCCATACAAGTATGAAAACTAAAGATAACACAGTGACTTTAAACCCATGTTTTTCAATGTTAACACTGAATGTAAATGGACTAAATGCTCCAATCAAAAGACATAGGATAAGAGAACAGATTAAAAAACAAGACCCACATCTATCTGCTGTCTTCAAGAGATTCATTTTATTTATTTTTTAATAATTTATTTTCAAATTGGTTTCCATATAACACACAGTGTTCATTCCGTTAAGTGCCCTTTTTAATGCCCATCACCCACTCTCCCCCCTCCCTCACTCCCCTCACCCTCAGTTTGTTCTTAGTCTTTGAGAGAAGAGACTCATTTTAGACCAGAGATGGACCCCCAAGCATATGGTCAACTAATCTTTGACAAAGCAGAAAAGAGTATCCAATGGAAAAAAAGACAGCCTCTTTAATCAATGGTGCTGGGAGACCTGGACAACAACACACAGAAGAATGAAACTAGACCACTTCCTTACACCACTCACAAAAGTAAGCTATAAATGGATGAAGGACCAGAATGTGAGACAGGAAACCATCAAAATCCAAGAGGAGAAAGCAGGATAAAAGCTCTTTGACCTGAGCCGCAGCAATTTCTTACTTGACATATCAGATAAAGGACTAGTATCTAAAATCTATCGCGAACCTACTGATCTCCACACCCGAAAAATCCAGTGAAGAAATGGGCAGAAGATGTTAATAGACAGTTCTCCAAAGAGGACATCCAGATGGCCAACAGACACATGAAGTGATGCTCAATGTCACTCATCATCAGGGAAATACAAATCAAAACCACACTGAGATAGCACCTCACACTAGTTGGAGTGTCTAAAAAAAACAAATCAGGAAACTATAGATGCTGGCGAGGACTTGGAGAAACAGGCACTCTCCTGCACTGTTGGTGGAAATGCAAGCTGGTGCAACCACTCTGGAGGACTGTGTGGAGGTTCCTAGAAGCAATTAAAATAGATCTACACTATGACCCAGCAATAGCACTGTTAGGAATCTACCCAGGAGATATAAGAGTGCTGATGCATAGGGGCAAGTGTACCCCGATGTTTATAATAGCCCTTTTAAAAAATAGCCAAATTATAGAAAGAGACCAAGTGTCCATCAACTGATGAATGGATAAAGAAGATGTGGTATATATATACAATGGAATACTACGTGGCAATGAGAAAGCATGAAATCTGGTCACGTGTGGCAATATGGATGGAACTGGAGGGTATTATGTTCAGTGAAATAAGTCAGTCAGTGAAAACAGATACTATAGGTTTCCATGCATAGGTGGACTTTGTGAGACTAACAGAGAACTAGGTGGGAGGGGAGGAGGAGAAAGAAAAAAGACACAGAGTTGGAGGAAGACAAAACAAAAGAGAGTCTTAAACACTAAGAACAACTGAGGGTTGAGGGGGCCATGGGGGGGAGTGTGGGTGACGGGCACTGAGCAGGGCACAGGTTGGGATGAGCACTAGGTGTTATATGGAAACCTATTCGACAATAAAAAAAAAAAAAGAAGAAGAAGAAAAAGAAAAAAAGAAAAGAAAATGAAAAGGCGACAACCCAAAACCTCTGGGATGCAGCAAATGTGGTCATATTGTTACAGGACTTTTTACCACAATACCCTGGATTCTTGGTCTCACTGCTTAGAAGAAAGAAGAGGTGGACATCAAATGAGCAGTAAGCAAAAATTTATTAGAATTTAAGATTAGAAAGGAGGAATAGTAGGAAGGTTCTCTTTACAGAGAGGGGACATTTGAAAGTGCATTGCAGCAGACTCTAGGCATTGGTCCTTTTTTTATAAGGTTCTGGTCAGCCCTCCTCCTTCCCTCTCCCTTCCATTTCCCTTTATTCCTTATAAGACTGCACCCTTATTGACTTGCTCTAGGTTTTGGTTTTCCATTCCTGACTGGCTCATTTCCATTGTATGGAGGGTATTCTATGGCCGTACTTAGGTCTTTAATCCAGAGGGGAAACCTGAGGAGAAGTAGGAGGGTCTGTTACATTCTAAAGAGGAACTTTATAGCTTAGAGGGTTGTTTGGCTGTGGTCAAACACTCCTATTTGTTCCAAATAGGTGTTTTTCTCCACACATGGACCTCAGGCCCTAATCTTTCCTCCCTTCCTACTGAATCCTGTCTTCTATCATACTAAGAGGGAAGTATATAGCAATTCAGGTCTTTCTAAAGAAGAAAGAAAGATCTCAAATGCATTGCCTAAACTTCTTGTCCCAAAAAAGCTGAGGAAAGGACAGTAAATAAAGACCAAAACTAGCAGAAGAAGGGAAATAATAATGATTAGAGGAGAACTCAATGATATCAATCTCAAAACAAACAAACAGGCAAAAAAACAGTAGAACAGATCAAGGAAACTGGGACCACTTTCTTTGAAAAAATTAATATAATTGATAAACGCCTAACAAGCAAAATTGTTCAAAAAGAAAAAGGAAAGAACCCAAATAAATAAACTCATGAATAAAAGAAGAAAGAACACAACAACATTGCAGAAATACAAGCAATAATAAGATAATATGATGAGCAATCATACACCAACATATTGGGAAATCTGGGAGAAATTGACATATTCCTAGAAACATATAAACTACCAAAATGAAACATGAAGAAATAGAAATTTTGGACAGAATCATAACCAGCAAAGGAATTGAATCAGTAAACAAAAATATCCCAACAAGCAAGATCCAGGGATGGATGGCTTTCCAGGGGAATTCTACCAAGCATTTAAAGAAGAGTTAACACCTATTCTTCAGAAGCTGTTCCTAAAAAAATAGAAATGGAAGGAAAACTTCCTAACTCATTTTATGAGGCCAGCATTACTTCGATTCAAAAGTCAGACGAAGTCCCCACTAAAAAGGAGAAATATAGACAAATTTCCTTGATGAACATGGGTGCAAAAATTCTCAACAAATAGTAGCAAATGGGATCCAACAATACATTAAGAGAATCATTCACCACGATCTAGTGGTATTTATTCCTGGGATGAAGCAATGGTTCTGTAGCTGCAAATCAATGTGATTTGTCACATTAATAAAAGAAAAGATACTAACCACATGATCCTCTCAATAGATGCTGAAAAAGCTTTTGACAAAATACACTATCCTTTCTTTATAAAAACCCTCAAAGAAGTAGGGATAGAAGGACCATAACTCAAGGTCATAAAAGCCATATGCAAAAGACTCTCTGCTAATATCCTTAATGGAAAAAAGAATGAGAGCTTTCCCCCTAAGGTCAGGAACACGACAAGGATGTCCACCCTCACCATTGTTATTTAAATAGTGTTAGAAGTGCTACTCTCAACAATCAGAGAATACAAAAAATAGAAGCCATCCAAATCTGCAAGGAGGAAGACAAACTTTCACTCTTTACAGAGGACATGATCCTCTAGATGGAAAATCCAAAAGACTCTACCAAAAAACTGCTAGAACTCAAACATGAATTCAGCAAAATCACAGGATATAAAATCAATGCACGAAATTGGTTGCAATTTTATACACTAATAATAAAGTATCAGAAAGAGAAATCAAGGAAACAATCCCATGCACAATTGCATCAAGGACCAAAAAATACATAGGAATAAACTTAACCAAAGAGGTGAAAAATCTATAGACTAAAAACTATAGAAAGCTTATAAAAGAACTAGGGATGACATAAAAAATATGGAAAAATATTCCATGTTCATGGACTGGAGAAACAAATATTGTTAAACTGTTCATACTGCCAAAAGCAGTACATATTACATATAGACAATAACACCAACATTCCAATTCTAAAACTTGTATGGAACCAGAAAAGACCCCGAAAATCAAAGCAATCCAGAGAAAGAAAACCAAAGCAGGAGGCATCACAATTCTGGACTTCAAGCTGTATTACAAAACTGCAATCATCAATACGGTATGATACGGTTACAAAAACAGAAACATGGATCAAGGGAACAGAATAGAGAACCCAGTAGGGGACCCACAAGTGTATGGCCGACTAATCCTTGACAAAGCAAGGAAAAAAATCCAATAGCAAAAAGACATTGTTTTTAGCAAATGGTGTTGAGAAAACTGGACGGCAACATTCAGAACGATGAACATGGAACCCCCCCTTACACTATACACAAAAATAAACTCAAAACGGGTGAAAGACCTAAACATAAGACAATAAGCCATCAAAATCCTAGAGGAGAAATCAGGCAAGAACCTCTTTGACCCCAGCTGCGGCAACTTCATATTAGACATGTCTCCTGAGGCAAGGAAAACAAAAGCGAAAATGAACTACTGAACTTAATCAAGGTAAAAACTTCTGCACAGTGAAGCAAACAATCAACAAAAGTATAAGTAAACAGACAGAATAGGAGAATACGTTTGCAAATGACATATCAGATAAAGGGCTAATATCCAAAATCTTTAAAGAACTTGTCAAACTCAACACCCCTCCAAAACCCCAAAATAACCCAGTGAAGAAATGGAAAAAAGACGTGAACATACACTTTTCCATTGAAGACATCCAGGTGACTAAAAGACACACACACACACACACACAAAATGTTCAACATCACTTATCATTAGGGAAATACAAATCAAACCTCCAATGAGATACCACCTCACACCTGTGAGAATGACTAATGTTAACAACTTAGGCTAAAAAAGATTTTGGTGAAGATGCAGAGAAAGGGGAATCCTTTTGCAGGTCTGGTGTGAATGCAAACTGGTGCAGGCACTCTGGAAAAAAGTATGGAGGTTCCTCAAAAAATTAAAAATAAAATTACCCTATGACCCAGCAATTGCACTACTAGATATTTTTCCAAAGGATAAAAAATGCTGTTCAAAGGAACATATACACCCCAATGTTTACAGCAGCACTATTGACAATAGTCAACATGTGAAAAGAGCCCAGATGTCCATCAACTGATGAAGAGTGAAAGAAGTGGTATATATATTCATTGGATATTACTTGGGGATCAAGAGGAATGAGACTCTGCCATTGGCAACAACATGGATGGAACTAGAATGTTAAGTTACACTAAGGAAAACATATCAGTCATAGAAAGACAAATATGATTTCACTCATATGTAGAATTTAAGATACAAAAGAGATTAATATGAGGGAAGGAAAGCAAAAATAATATAAAAATAGAGAGGGAGACTGGGGTGAGGGCCGCCTGGGTGACTCAGTCAGTTGAGTGTCCAACTTTGATCTTTCATGGTCTCACAATTTGTGAGTTCGAGCCCCACATCAGGCTCTGTGCTGCCAGCTCGGAGCCTGCAGCCTGCTTCAGATTCTGTGTCTCTCTTTCTCTCTGCTCCTCCCCTGTTCAAGCTCTGTCTCTCTGTCTCTCTCAAAAATAAACATTAGATAGAGAGAGAGAGAGAGAGAGAGAGAGAGAGAGAGAGAAAGAGAGAGAGGGAGGGAGAGGAAGAGGGAGAGGAAAAGAGAGACCATAAAAGACTTTTAAATACAGAGATCAAACTGATGGTTGGGTATTGGGTTGGGGGAAGGGATAAAGGGCTAAAGGGACATTAAGGAGGAACTGGTTGGGATGATCACTGAGTCTTATATGTAAGTGATGAATCACTAAGTTATCTTCTTGAAAAAATATTGTATTTAAAAAAGGATGAATCTCAAGTTAAAAATTAGAAACCGTATCTCACATAGAAAATCAGCAAATTTAGAATTTGTCACTTTAAGCGATTTTCTTAAAGTGTTTTTCTTAAAGGCAAACATAAAATTTTGTCATACTATTTCTTATTTCATGTCATTTTACATAGAGTAGTTAACAAGCATCCTCCCTGAATAATATAAAGAAAAAAATATTTGCAATGAAACAAAAATCTAGTGAACAAACTTGGAATAGGTAACATTCTTATGTATAAATGGGATGTTTTCACCCTTTCATTAACAAAGATAGCAAAATATACACATTTACTGTTTTAAAAAATAAATTCATAAGTAGACTTTGAGTAAAACTGTTTACCTTCCATAATGTGGGTGGACCTCATCCAATCAGTTGAAGACCTTGAAAACAATTAGTATTTTCTGAAGGAGAAGGAATTTTCCTAAGTGACTACAACATAGATAGTCAACCTATATTTTCAGCCTACCAGCATACCCTACAGATTTCAGGCTTGCTAGCCCCCCCCCCAATTGTGTAAGCCATATCCTGAAAGTCAATTTAATTCTCTCCTTTGCCTTGCTTTGCCTTGCCTTGTGTTCCCTTCCCTTCCCTTCCCTTCCCTTCTTTTCACTTCTCTATCTCTTTGTCTCTGTCTCTTTGTCTCTCTGCCCTCTCTCTCTCTCTCTCTCTCTCTCTCACACACACACACACGCATACACACACACACACACACACACGGTGGTTGTTTTTCTCAGGAGTAGTCTGACTAATACAACCTCTCAAATTAAGAATGTTATTCGTAGCAAAATATATCAGACAGAAAAAGACAGATACTGCATGATCTTGCTTATATGAGGAATCTAAAATAAAGGAACTAAAAAAATAGGGAACAAATTCCATGTGCTAGAGGCAAAGAATGGGTTGGGGATGGAGGGAGCAATGAATGAAGGTCAAAACGTATAAACTTCCAGTTATAAATAAGTTCTGGGGATATCAAGTATAGCATGGTGACTATAGTTAACAACACTGTGTTGTATATTTGGAAGTTGCAAAGAGAGTAGACCTTAAAAATTCTAATCACAAGATCCTAAAAGTGGTAATCACAAGAAAAAATATTTGCAACTATATAAGGTGTTGGATGTTAACTAGACTAATTTTGACAATCATTTAGCAATGTATACATATAGCAAATCATTATTTTTTTACACTTCAAATTAGTACAATGTTATGTCAATTGTGTTGCAATAACATGAAGATGTGAGAGGAAAGTTATTCCTCTACCTTAAAAAAAAAAAAAAAAAAGGAACCGACAAGTAGCAAAGATGAGGAGAGGAAATACCGTGAACTGTTGGTGTGAATATAAATTAGTGCAGCCATTATTGAAAACTGATTGAGGTTCCTCAAAAAAAAAAATAGAATTACCATATTATCCAGTAACTTGAGAATTAGGTATTCATCTGAAAAAAAATGAAAACACTAACTCAAAAAGACATTAGCTCTCCTATGTTTACCAAAGCAGTACTGACATAACCGAGATATGGAATTAACATAAATATCCAATTATAGCATAATGGATAAAGAAAATATAGTACATATGTGTAAATATATAAAAGAATGTTACTTAGGTATAAACAGGAATGAGATCTTTCCATTTGAAACAACATAGGTGTACCTAGATGGTAGTATGCTATGTTATATAACTCAGACGAAGAAAGCCAATTACCGTGTGATTTCACTTACATGTGGACTCTAAAAATTAAAACAAATTAACAAATGAAGTGTATCAGCAAATGTTTTTAGGTACAGAGAACAAACTGCTGGTTGTTAAATGGGATGTGTGTGGGGAATAGATGAACAGGTTAAGGGGATTAAAAGATACCATCTTCCAGTTACAAAATAAATAAAACATGAGTATGTGATGTACGGCATAAGGAATATAGTCATAAGTACAGTATCAGCTTTATATGGTGATAGATGATCAGTAGAATAACTTTACTGAAGATTTCATAAAATATATAAACACTGGATCACTATGTTGTGCACTGAAAACTAATAAAGGGAATCATGTCAATTATCCTACAATTAAAAAATAAAATCTTGCCTCACAAATGAGAATTTAAGATAATAACGTTTAGCACTCTCTTGAACATAGAGATATGATTTTGGAAATACCCAAAAGTACTCTCATTTTCTTTGAATGACCTCCTACATTTTTCATGCCTGCAATTACTAGTGTCTGGGAGATTATTATTCAAGCAGGTTGAAAATGTTTAAAAAATATGGCTAAAACTTGTTACAGTGTTGTCCTTGGGGATATTTTAACGGAGGGCAGATCAGTACTACTAAATACTCAGCCAACAGGTCACACTGTTCTCTAGACAATATCAAGCTGGGCAGCGTTGGAGGGCCATGACTTAGACCTCTCTGAATCATGGTGCAGGTTCTCACAACTCTGTCAAGAAGCTCTATGGGAGTGAAACTTAGATGCATTTGTTCTCCAGCTGCACAACACTTGGTTCACATCACAAAATATATCGTTTTCAAATCCCATCTGTAATAAGCTGCACCACCTTCGCAGAGCAATGAGCTGTCAGAGTTTTTAGTTTCACTCTCTAACTTATTTGTGTTTTTTTTCTTAAAGGTGAACTCCAAAAAGACTATGGTGAGTCATTCTTTACTTCACTATGTTTATTGGATTTTTCGCAAAATCAAAAGTTCAGGCACTTTTTTGAAGGAAAGGTTTAGGAGAAAAAAACATGCAGGCAAAGAAATAAGGAAATAAATACCACTTAGCAATTTGGGATAGTGCATTTCCTTCCCTTTTATCTTAATCAGGTCGTGTAAGTGTCCATGAGCTCTGTTGGACCATTATGCGTGTAATCCCTTGAAGTCTGCAAATATCCCTTTGATTCTGAAGAGAGGAAAGGCTGGGTAATACCTGGGTGTGGTACTAAAGGAGGGTGCGCAGTAAACCCACCAGACATCCTGAAAAGGCACATGGTGCTACATTTCCATGCAGAGCACAGCCTGGTCCACCATCCAAATCTCTACTAGTGTTAGCTATTCTCATCTTTTATTGGTTAGTTTGCAGTGTATGTTTTACTGGCTAACACACATTTATTAGAATTGAGAAAAGGAAGCTTGTGTAAAATGCATTTGCGGAACCTTTTTTTCGCTTTTGCATTTTCAAAACTTCCTCATGGGGCGCCTGGGTGTCTCAGTTGGTTGGGAGGCCTACTTCAGCTCGGGTCATGATCTTGCGGTCTGTGAGTTCGAGCCCCGCGTGGGGCTCTGTGCTGATGGCTCAGAGCCTGGAGCCTGCTTCCGATTCTGTGTCTCCCTCTCTCTCTGCCGTTCCCCTGTTCATGCTGTGCCTCTATGTCTCTCAAAAATAAATAAAAATTTAAAAAAAAACTTCCTCATGTCTTGAGGATTCTTTCTGGTTTACTCTGACCCCTTCAAAGTTAAAATCTTCCCCATATGCTGCATAACAATGTCCAACCTATGAACTGATGTTTGTAGTGTCGTCAGTCTATGACCCTTATGAAGTGTTGGAGAAAAATTGTGTCTTTCAATACCCGGGATTTCTTCTTGGGATGAACAATGAAGACTAGTTGGCTGTATCATGGTATTCCTGACTCTGGAGAGATTCCCCTCCCAAGGCTCACTGATCCTGTCCCGGTTTCTTGAAGCTCAGACCCCATGTGTAATCTGGTTGAACTGTGTTTGGCAAATGTCCTATGATGAGCTCCACACGGTCAGCAGATGGAGGGGTACGGACCGACTTAGTTCCTGAATATAGAAGTCTCTAGGTGATGGAGTTATGAGCATATGTCATGATAGTTTGTAGTCTCTTAGATATGAGGTATTTGAGATGATGGACACAAGACCTGCTTCCTTTTTTCTTTTCCGTATCTCATATTTTCACCCATTTGGCTGATATTTTACCTCTTCAGAGGTTTGAAGGTTTGATTGACTAAAGTCTATTTCTGTAGAAAGTCTTCCATACGTACATTGTTGAATTTTTTATTATATATTTTGTTTTTGCACTGAAATCATAATTAAACAGAAGGTGAGTAGAATTCGTTCATATTTTAGAGGCAAAGTTATTATTACAAATATATTTGATCTACCAAATATTATAGGCAATTGATTTCTGTATCATAAAGCATCAATTCTTTTACATGGTCTCCCTGTAAATGATGAGATTTGCAACAATGTTGTACTTTTGCAACATTGGTTTTGTAACCAATTTTCATTTTAAAATAGTCATACTGTGACATCTTTTTTGAAAATTTTCCTGTTAATATGATGTTTTATTTTTTAAGGTCCTAATAGGGTATTCAGATATTACTTTGTGATTGTTTCTACTATTATTTCTAAAATGCCAGCCAATACCTAATATTGATCTTTACTTTCATTTCTTCTAGCTCCTGACTTTATTACTAAATAATCATTAATACTAATTTATATTTTAGATACGATGCCTACCAAATATATCATCATAAGTATTCATCTCTTTTAAAGGCTTTACATTTTTCTATATGATATGTAAAATTGTTCAAATAAGATATGCATATGATTTGATATACTGAATCCATATTTTATTTTGTTCTTGTTGTTTTGATTTTGTTTTTAACTATTGACCTTGTTACTTAGTAGTATGTTTTTATAGTAATTTGATCTTTGTATCTTCACCCTTGCTTTTTCCTATTCTTGAAATAATTTATTTCTTTGATAATTTCCCAATTAACTCTGCTTTCCCTATGGGAACGTCGTGAACCCTGGCTAGTGCAAAGAGGGATCTGAATACTCTAGGGAATCCCATGCATTCTCTCAGCATTGCATTGCATGGTTCTCTGTGCATGTGACAAGTCAGAGTTCTGTGTCCTCCTTTACTGAGGGAGACTGATCCTTGCAGAGCTAAGGGCAGCCAGTTCACAAATATATGTTGAATGGAAAAACTGAGTTATATAGATTTTTTCTTTTACTGTCTGTTTTGCTCATTTTTCTAGATTATGTAGGAAAAGAGAACATGATTTCTATTTTCTTTCCTTGTCAAGGGTTTAAAGAGCATGTAACACCTAACTTTTACAGAATCACTTATGTAAAAATTAGTCTCTTATATTGACTATGTCTTATTTCGTTCTGAAGCACCTGTGTTTGCCCTTAGACATCTGGGCCAAGTGAGTCAAGGTGAAGAATCTTGTCCTGGAGCTGCCTAGAAATAGACTTGCCTGTGAAATTTCCTGTTAGGTCTTATGTGACCTCCGGACAATCATGTGGAGGGAGGAGTTCCTAAGGGAGTTACTAAGTACTCTATCCTGTGAAAGTATTAAAGGGGACAGGAATTGGGAGTGAAGACCTTGAGGAATCCACCAAAATTCTTCCGCCAAAAACAAGTGAGAATTTGAGCATCTAAGCACAAAGATGACCCTCACGTGAGACAAGTTTTTCTCATTCCTTTGCACAAACCTATACTCTGTTCCACCTTCAGTTCTTTTTCCTAGAAGAGTAATAAGCTTCATGGGAAGGGAGAGAAGGTGGCAGACTGGAAGCAGAAGGGACAAGGGACATTGAATGGCTTCCTTAATTTAATACTAAAAATCTACATGGAAAAATAATTGTGGAAAATTTGCTTGAAAGGATAATAATGAGATCGATGAGGTTATTTCTTGCATAAACATAATGATCTCCAAGTTACCCTACAAATCATATAAGGGCACACACAAATCACATTTGGTCAAATGTTTAAATACCTATTTTTAAATTGCTCTTATTTAAATGAATTTGGTACTGTTCAAGAAACATGGTATATTATTATCTACATAAGAGAATTCAAGAAAGTCCTTGTGAAGCATTTGTTGACTCTTCTCTGAAATACTCAAAACCATGTGTTATTATGATGTAGTTGAGTGTAAAAGCCATGGAAACTGCCATTGATCCTAAGTCTGGGGTCATGGTGAGTTCATTCTGGAGGCCAAATCTGCAGCAGTTTCAGATTAAAGTAATATATATGCGGGAGGTTTCCAAGACTGTATGACTGAACAGCCTATGGTTTGGCACATTTTAAGGTGTGGATCAGGAAACTACATACTTATTTCTAAAACTCCAAGACACTTGTCTTGAGTTTTTATGGTTGTTCAAATAAGGGATCTATTGCTTGAGCTGAGTATGCTAAAGATACCACATCCTTAATGCAAGATAAGGTAAAGCAAACCATCCCTCTGAGAAAACGCTTTTTATTAGCTTTTTTCTCCTTCATTTTCTTCTTATCGGCTTCTAAGTGTTATAAATGATCCTGTGATAAAACGAGGTGATGAAGGCCACTTTCAGATTTCCCTCCTGTCCTGGAAAGAATGGGTAGATTTTGTAGGTCCTTGAAACCTATTTTTTCAACCTTCAGGACTCATCCAAAAGATCCCCTTTAATTTTTTTTAATATTTATTTTTAATTTTTGGGAGAGAGAGAGAATTGAAAGAGAGAGAGAGAGAGAGAGAGAGACAGCACAGGTGGGAGACAGGCAAAGGAAGAGAGAGACGCAGAAACTGAAATAGGCTCTAGGCTCCAAGCCTTCAGGACAGAGCCTGACACAAGGCTCAAACTCAAGACCCATAAGATCGTTGCCTGAGCCAAAGTCGAGGATATAACTGACTGAGCCACCCAGGTGCTTCCAAAGTGGCCCTTTTAATATATTGGTTTATATCTATATAAATACATTTACATAGTTTTTTTTTTTGCATTATTATTAGTAATAGTATTTTAGAAATAAAGTGTCTCTCTCTTTGTCAGAGATACTGGCTCATCAAACCTTTGGTTTCCAGGTCTCTGTTTTCAAATGGGAACCATGTTCTGGGTCAATATATCCATTAATACTAGGTGGGGCGATGGGGGAGGGTGATCCAACCTCGAGTCGCGAGCTGACCATAAGCGCGCACCTGAGCAGGGAAGTTGGAGGTGGACACGCAGGTGTGGCAGTTTGGATGCCTGTGTGACCCAGGATCTGCCCTGCTCCCAGCGTGTGCCCTCAACTGTGTCTTCTGCCCTCCAGTACTTGGTGACGTCGGCAACCAAACCAACACACACCTAACCAAAATGAAGAAATGGGAGAATTCTCCTCAACAGGAATTACAGGAAGTAGTGACAGCTCAAAACTGATGGAAATAGATATAAGCAACATAACAGAACATGAATATAGATGATAAAAATAAAACTAATCACAGGGCTTGAATAAAGCATAGAAGAATGAAGGGGATCCCTCGCTGCAGAGATCGAGGACCTTAAAAATGGTCAGGAGGAATAAAAACGCTTTAAATGAGGTGCAAAGAAAATTGTAGCAGCCACAGCACAGATTGAAGAGGCAGAAGAGAGAATATGTGAATTAGAAGATAAATTTATGGAATAAGAGGAAGCAGAGAAAAAGAGGGAAATGCCGGTTTAGGAACAGGAAAGGAGATTTCAAGAACTGAGTGATGCAATCAAACAAAACAATATGGTATCATAGGAATTCCACAGGAAGAAGAGAGAGAGAAAGGAGTTGAAGAGGTACTTGAACAAATCATTGCTGAGAACTTCGCCAACGTGAGGAAGGAAACAGGCATGGAAATCCAAGAGGCACACAGAACTCCCCTCAGACGTAACTTGAATAGACCTTCTGCACGACACATCATAGTGAAACTTGGAAAATACAAGGACAAAGAGAGAATTCTGAAAGCAGCTAGGGAAAAATGGGCCTTAAAATACAAAGATAGACACATAAGGTTAGTAGAAGACTTATCTACAGAAACTAGACAAGCCAGCAAGGAATGAAAGAAAATCTTCAATGGGATGAACAGGAAGGATCTGCAGTCAGGAATCCTTTATCCGGCTATCCTGTCACGCAGAATGGAAGGAGAGATAAAGGTTTTCCAAAACAAACAAAAACTGAAGAAATTCATCACAAATAAACCAACTTTACAAGAGATCCTGAGGGGAACTCTATGAAGGAAAGTTTGCAAAGAACACAAAGTACCAGAGACATCCTTATAAGCATGAAACCTACAGATAACACAGTGACTCTAAACCCATATTTTTCAATGTTAATACTAAATGTAAATGTACTAAATGCTCCAACATATGACATAGGGTAACAGAATTGATTAAAAGTTAAGACCCATCTATTTGCTGTCTTCAAGAGACTCATTTTAGACCAGAGATGGACACGCAAGCATAATGCCGACTCATCTTTGACAAAGCAGGAAATAGTATCCAATGGAAAAAAGACAGCCTCTTTAATCAATGGTGCTGGGAGACCTGGACAACAACACACAGAAGAATGAAACTAGACCACTTCCTTACACCACTCACAAAAATAAACTCTAAATGGATGACAGATCTGAATGTGAGACAAGAAACCATCAAAATTCTAGAGGAGAAAGCAGGAAAAAACCTCTTTGACCTGAGCTGCACCTATTTCTTACTAGATACATCTCCAAAGGCAAGGGAATGAAAAGCAAAAATGAACTATTGGGACTTCATCAAGACAAAAAGCTTCTGCACTGCGAGGGAAACAACCATCAAAACTATTAGGCAACCAACAGAATGGGAAAAGATAATTGCAAATGTCATATCGGATAAAGGACTAGTATCTAAAATCTATAGAGAACTTACCAAACTCCACACGCGAAAAATGAATAATCCAGTGAAGAAATGGACAGAAGATATGAATAGACGCTTCTCCAAAGAAGACATCCAGATGGCCAACAGACACATGAAGTGATGCTCAATGTCAATCATCATCAGGGAAATACAAATCAAAACCACACTGAGATACCACCTCACACCAGTCAGAATGGCTAAAATGAACAAATCAGGAAACTGTAGTTGCTGACGAGGACATGGAGAAACAGGCACCCTCTTGCACTGTTGGTGGGAATGCAAATTGGTGCAACCACTCTGGAGAACTGTGTGGAGTTCCTCAAAACAGGAAAATAGAACTACCCTATGACCCAGCAATAGCACTGTTAGGAATCTACTCTAGAGAGAGATACAGGAGTGCTGATGCATAGGGGCACATATTCCCCGATTTTTATAGTAGCCCTTTTTAAAAATAGCCAAATCATAGAAAGAGATCAAGTGTCCATCAACTGATGAATGGATAAAGAAGAAGTGGTATATATATACAATGGAATACTACGTGGCAATGAGAAAGCATGAAAACTGACCATATGTGGCAACATGGATGGAACTGGAGGGTATTATGCTGAGAGAAATAAGTCAGTCAGAGAAAGACAGATACCATACATTTCCACACATAGGTGGACTTTGTGAGAGTTCACAGAAAACCAGGAGGGAGGGGAAGAAGTGAAAGAAAAAAGACACAGAGAAGGAGGGAGACAAAACAGAATAGACTCTTAATTGTTAAGAACAAATCAAGGGTTGAGCGGGGTATGGGAGGGGGGAGTGTGGGTGACGGGCACTGAGCAGGGCACAGGTTGGGATGAGCACTAGGTGTTGTATGGAAACCTATTTGACAATAAAAAAAACAAAAGAAGAAAAAGAAAAAGAAAATGAAAAGACGACAACCCAAAACCTCTGGGATGCAGCAAATGTGGTCATATTGTTGCAGGATTTTTTACCACGATAACCTGGATTCATGGTCTCACTGCGTAGAAGAAAGAAGAGGTGGATATCAAATGAGCAGTAAGCAAAAATTTATTAGAATTTAAGATTAGAAAGGAAGAATAGTAGGAACGTTATCTTTACAGAGAGGAGATATTCGAAAGCACATTGCAGCGGACTCTAGGCATGGGTAGTTTTTTTATATAAGGTTCTGGTCAGCCCTCCCTCTTCCCTTTCCCTTTATTCCTTCTTTTTTTCTTAATTTTTTTAAAAAAAATAACATTTATTTTCGACAGACATAGAGACAGAGCATGATCAGAGGAAGGGCAGAGAGAGATGGAGACACAGAATCTGAAGCAGGCTCCAGGCTCTGAGCTGTCAGCACAAAGCCTGATGCAGGGCTCGAACTCACAGACCGTGAGAATGACCTGAGCTGAAGTGGGCCACTTATCCGACTGAGCCACCCAGGCGCCCCTCCCTTTATTCCTTCTAAGACTGCACCCTTATTGACTTGATAGCTCTAGGTTTTGGCTGTCCATTCCTGACTGGCTCATTTCCATTGTATGAGGGGTATTCTATGGCCATACTTAGGTCTTTTGTCCAGAGGGGAAACCTGAGGAGGAGTAGGAGAGTCTGTTACGTTCTTAAGAGGAAATTTAAACCTTAGGGGTTTGGTTGGCTGTGGTCTGACACTCCCAGCATTTTTCCAAAATAGATGTTTTTCCCCACACAGGGACCTAAGGCCCTAATCATTTCCTTCCCTCCTACTGAGTCCTATCTTCTATCAAATTAAAAGGGAAGTATATAGCAATTCAGTCCTTTCTAAAGAAGGAAGAAAGATCTCAAATACATGGCCTAAACTTCTTACACGTAAAAGAGTTGGAAAAGAACAGTAAATAAAGCCCAAAACTAGCAGAAGAAGGGAAATAATATAGATTAAGGGAGAACTCAATGATATCAATCTTAAAACAAACAAACAGACAAACTAACAAAAAAACAACAACAGCAACAACAAACCAGTAGAACAGATCAAGGAAACCAAGACCTCATTCTTTGAAAAAATTAATATAATTGATAAACCTCTAAAAAGCAAGATTAATCAAAAAAAAGGAAAAAAGTCAAATAAATAAACTCATGAATGAAAGAAGAAAGAATACAACGTCATTGCAGAAATACTAGCAATAGTAAGATAATATTATGAGCAATCATACGCCAACAAATTGGGAAATCTGGGAGAAATGGACATATTCCTAGAAACATATAAATTACCAAAATTGAAACAGGAAGAAATAGAAAATTTGAACCGACCCTTAACCAGCAAAGGAATTGAATCAGTAATCAAACATCTCCCAACAAACAAGATCCAGGGATGGATGGCTTTCCAAGGGAATTCTACCGAGCATTTAAAGAAGAGTTAACACCTCTTCTTTAGAAGCTGCTTCAAAAAAAATTTAAATGGAAAGAAAACTTCCAAACTCATTCTATGAGGCCAGCATTACTTTGATTCAAAAACCAGACAAAGACCCCACTAAAAAGGAGAAATACAGACGAATTTCCTTGAAGAATATGGATGCAAAAATTCTCATCAAGATAGTAGCAAATGGGATCCAACAATACATTAAAAGAATCATCCACCACAATCTAGTGGTATTTATTCCTGGGATGGAGCAATGGTTCAATAATCACAAATCAATCAATATGATTTGTCACAATAAAATATAAGAACCACATGATCCTCTTAATAGATGCTGAAAAAGCTTTTGACAAAATACAGTCTCCTTTCTTTATAAAAATCCTCAAAGAAGTAGGGATAGAAGGACCATAACTCAAGGTCATTAAGGCCATATGCAAAAGACTCTCTGCTAATATCCTTAATGGGGGAAAAAATGAGAGCTTTCCCCCTAAGGTCAGGAACACGACAAGGATGTCCACCCTCACCATTGTTATTTAACGTAGTGTTAGAAGTCCTACTCTCAACAATCAGAGAATACAAAAAATAGAAGCCATCCAAATCTGCAAGGAGGAAGACAAACTTTCACTCTTTACAGAGGACATGATCCTCTAGATGGAAAACCCATAAGACTCTACAAAAAAAAAAAAACTGCTAGAAACTGAAACATGAATTCAGCAGTCACAGGATGTAATCAACACACAGATATCGCTTGCAATATTATGCACCAATAATGAAGTAGCAGAAAGAGAAATCAAGGAAACAATCCCATTCACAATAGCACCAATGAGCATAAAATATGTAGGATTAACTTAACCAAAGAGGTGAAAAATATATACACTGAAAATGATAGAAAGCTTATAAAAGAACTAAGAATGACCAAAAAAAAAAAAAATGGAATATCATTCCATGTTCATGGACTGGAGAAACAAATATTGTTAAAATGTTCATATTGCCAAAAGCAGCACATATTACATATTCAATGCAATCCCTGTCAAAATAACACCAGCATTCTTCGCAGAGCTGGAAGAAAAAAATTATAAAACTTGTATGGAACCAGAAAAGACCCCAAAAAGCAAAGCAATCCTGAGAAAGAAAACGAAAGCAGGAGGCATCACAATTCTGGACTTCAAGATGTATAACAGAACTGTAATCATCAATACGGTATGATACGGTTACAAAAACAGAAACATGGATCAAGGGAACATAATAGAGAACCCAGTAATGGACCCACAAGTGTATGGTCAACTAATCTTTGACAAAGCGGGGAAAACAAATCCAATAGAAAAAAGACACTGTCTAGCAAATGGTGTTAAGAAAACTGGACGTCAACATGCAGAACAATGAACATGGAACCCCCCCCCCTTACACTATACACAAAAATAAACTCAAAACGGGTGAAAGACCTAAACATAAGACGGTAAGCCACCAAAGTCCTAGAGGAGAAATCAGGCAAGAACTGCTTTGACCCCAGCTGCAGCAACTTCATACTAGACATGTCTCATGAGGCAAGGAAAACAAAAGCAAAAATGAACTACTGGGACCTAATCAAAGCAAAAAGCTTATGAACAGTGAAGCAAACAATCAACAAAACTATAAGGAAATGGATAGAATAAGAGAATATGTTTGCAAATGACATATCAGATAAAGGGCTAATAACCACTCTCTAAAGAACTTATCAAACTCAACACCCCAAAAAAACCCAAAATAACCCAGTGAAGAAATGGACAAAAGATATGAACATACATTTTTCCATTGAAGACATCCAGATGGCTAACAGGCACATTAAAAAATATTCAACATCACAGATCAGCAGAGGAAAAAAATCAAACCTCCAATGAGATACCACATTACACCAGTCAGAATGGCTAACATTAACAACTTAGGCTAAAACAGCTGCTGGCAAGGATGTGGAGAAATGGGAATCTTTTTGCAATTCTGGTGGGAATCCAAACTAGTGCAGGCACTCTGGAAAACTATGGAGGTTCCTCAAAAAATTAAAAATAAATTTACCCTCTGACCCAGCAATTGCACTACTAGGTACTTTTCCAAAGGATACAAAACTGCTGATTCAAAGGAACACAGATACCCCAATGTTTATAGCTGCACTATTGACAATAGTCAAAGTGTGGAGAGAGCCCATATGTCCAATAATTGATGAACAGTTAAAGAAGAAGTTATATATAAATTCAATGGAATATTACTTGGGTATCAAAAGGAATGAGATTTTGCCATTTGCAACAACGTGGATGAAACTAGAGTGTTAAATTATACTAAGCAAAAAATGTCAGTCAGAGAAAGACAAATATATGATTTCACTCATGTAGAATTTAAGATACAAAAGAGATTAATATAAGGGAAGGAAAGCAAAAATAATATAAAAATAGAGAGGGAGACTGGGGTGAGGGTCGCCTGGGTGACACAGTCAGTTGAGCGTCCAACTTTGATCTTTCATGGTCTCACGATTCGTGAGTTCGAGCCCCACATCAGGCTCTGTGCTGCCAGCTCAGAGCCTGCAGCCTGCTTCAGATTCTGTGTCTCTCTTTCTCTCTGCTCCTCCCCTGTTCAAGCTCTGTCTCTCTCAAAAATAAACATTAGATGGAGAAAGAGAGAGAGAGAGAGAGAGAGAGAGAGAGAGAGAGAGAGAGAGACCATTAAAGACTTTTAAATACAGAGTACAAACTGACGGGTGGGTGTTGGGTTGAGGGAAGGGATAAAGGGCTAACAGGTCATTAAGGAGGAAACTAGTTGGGATGAGCACTGAGTGTTATATGTAAGTGATGAATCACTAAGTTATCTTCTTGAAAAAAATTGTATTTAAGAAAGGATGAATCTCAAGTTAACAATTTGAAACTATATCTCACATAGAAAATCAGCAAATTTAGAATTTGTCATTTCAAGCTATGTTTTTTAGTGGCAAATATAAAATTTTGTCAAACTATTTCTTCTTTCACATCATTATACATAGAGTAGTTAACAAGCATCCTTTCTGAATAATATAAAGAAAAAATATTTGCGATGAAAGAAAAAGCTAGTGAACAAACTTGGAGTAGCTTACATTCTTATGTATAAATGGGATGTTTTCACCCTTTCATTCACAAAGATAGCAAAATATACACACTTAGTGTTTTAAAAAATAAATTCATAAGTGAACTTTGAGTAAAGCTGTTTACATTCCATAATGTGGGTGGACCTCATCCAATCAGTTGAAGACTTTGAAAACAATCAGTTTTTTTTTTTTTTCTGAACGAGAAGGAATTTTCCTAAGTGACTGCAACATACATAGTCAACCTGTATTTCCGGCCTACCTGCATACCCTACAGATTTCAGACTTGCTAGCACCCACAATTGTGTAAGTCATATACTGAAAATCAATTTTATTTTCTCCCCTGCCTTCCTTTGCCTTGCATTGATTTCCCTTCCCTTCCCTTCCCTTCCCTTCCCTTCCCTTCCCTCCCCCTCCTTTCCCTTCACTTCTCTATCTTTTTGTCTCTGTCACTTGGTCTCTCTGCTCTCTCTTTCTCTCTCTCTCTCTCTCTCTCTCATACACACACACACACACACACACATACACACACACCACACACACACATATCCCCCAGTGGTTGTTTCTCAGGAGAAGTCTGACTAATACAACCTCTCAAATTAAGAATGTTATTCCTAGTGAAATATGTCAGAGAAAAAGGCAGATACTGCATGATCTCACTTATATGAGGAATCTGAAATAAAGGAACTCAAAGAATTAGAGAACAAATTCCATGTGCTAGAGGCAGAGAATGGGTTGGGGATGGGTGGAGCAATGAATGAAGGTGGTCAAAACTTCCCGTTATAAATAAGTTCTGCGTATATCACATATAGCATGGTGACTATAGTTAACAACACTGCGTTGTGTATTTGGAAGTTGCTAAGAGAGTAGATCTTAAAAGTTCTAATCACAAGATCCTAAAAGTTGTAATCACAAGAAAAAATATTTGTAACTATGTAAGGTGTTGGATGTTAACGAGACTTATTTTAATAGCAATTTAGCAATGTATACATATAGCAAATTATTATTTTGCACACTTCAAATTAGTGCAATGTTATAAGTCAATGATATTGCAATAAATGAAGGTGTGAGAGGAAAGTTATTCCTCTACCTTAAAAAAAAAGGAACCAACAAGTAGCAAAGGTGTGTAAAGGAAATACTGTGAACTGTTGGTGGGAATATAAATTAGTGCAGTCATTATTGAAAACAGATTGAGGTTCCTCAAAAAAAAAAAGATAGAATTACCATATTATCCATTAATTCCAGTATGAGTTATTCATCAGAAAAAGGTGAAAACACTAACTCAAAAAAAAAAAAAAACATTAACTCTCCTAAGTTTATCAAAGCGGTACATACATAGCCAAGATATAGCATTAACATAAGTATTCAATAAGAGCGGAATGGATAAAGAAAATATAGTACATATGTGTAAATATATAAAAGAATGTTACTTAGGCATAAACAAGAATGATGTCTTGCCATTTGAGACAACATAGGTGTACCTAGACGGTAGTATGCTATGTTAAATATCTCATGAAGAATGCCAAATACTGTATAATTTCGCTTACATGTGCAATCTAAAAATAATAACAAATTAACAAATGAATCAGCAACTGTTTTTAGGTTCAGAGAACAAACTGCTGGTTGTTAACTGGGATATGGGTGGGGGAAATAGATGAAACAGGTCAAGGGGAATAAAAGATACCATCTTCTAGTTACGAAATAAATAAAACATGAGTATGTGATGTACAGCATAAGGAATATAGTCAAAAGTACTGTATCAGCTTTGCGTGGTGATAGATAATCACTAGACTCACTTTGTTGAAGATTTCATAAAATATATAAACACTGCATCGCTTTGTTGTCCACTGGAAACTAGTAAAGTCAATCATGTCAATTATCCTACAATTAACAAAAATTAAATTCTTGCTGGGCAAATGAAAAATTAAGATAATAACTTTTAGCACTCTCTTGAACATAGAGATATGATTTTGGAAATACCCAAAAGTACTCTCATTTTCTTTGAATGACCTCCTACAGTTTTCATGTCTGTAATTACCAGTGTCTGGGAGATTATTATTCAAGCAGGTTGAAAATGTTTAAAAAATATGGCTAAAACTTGTTACACTGTTGTCCTTTGGGGATATTTTAATGGAGGTCAGATCAGTACTACTAAGTACTCAGCCAACAGGTCACACTGTCCTCTAGACAATATCAAGTTGGGCAGCATTGGAGGGTCATGACTCAGGACTCTCTGAATCATGGTGCAGTTCCCACAACTCTGTCAAGAAGCTCTATGGGAGTGAAACTTAGATTCATTTGTTCTCCAGCTGCACAATACTTGGTTCACATCACAAAATATATAGTTTCCAACTTCTGTCTGTAATAAGCTGCCCCACCTTCACAGACCAATGAACTGTCAGAATTTTTAGTTTCACTCTCTAATTTATTTGTGCTCTTTTTCTTAAAGGTGAACTCCAAGAAGACTATGGTGAGTCATTCTTTACTTCCCTATGTTTATCGGATTTTTCTCAATATCAAAAGTTCAGGCACTGTTTTGAAGGAAAGGTTTAGGAGAAAAAAAATGCCGGCAAAGAAATAAGGAAATAAATATCACTTAGGAGTTCAGTATAGTGTATTTCCTTCCCTTTTGTATTAATCAGGTCGTGTAAGTGTCCATGAGCTCTGTTGGACCATTATGCGTGTAATCCCTTGAAGTTTTCAAATATTCCTTTGATTCTGCAGAGAGGAAAGGCTGGGTAATACCTGGGCATGGTACTAAAGGAGGGTGTGCAGTAAACTCACCAGACATCCTGAAAAGGCACATGGTGCTACACTTCCATGCAGAGCACAGCCTGGTCCACCATCCAAATCTCTACTAATGTTAGCTATTCTCACCTTTTGTTGGTTAGTTTGCAGTGTATGCTTTACTGGCTAACCCACTTCATTAGAATTGAGAAAAGGAAGCTTGTGTAAAATGCATTTGCAGAACCTTTTTTTCACTTTTACATTTTCAAAACTTCCTCATGTCTTGAGGATACTTTCTAGTTTACTCTGACCCCTTCAAAGTGTAAAATCTTCCCCGTGTGCTGCATAACAATGTCCAACGTATAAACTGATGTTTGCATTGTCATAAGTCTATGCCCCTTATGAAGTGTTGGAGAGAAATTATGTCTTTCAATGCCCGGGATTTCTTCCTGGGATGAACAATGAAGACTAGTTGGCTGTTTCATGGTATTCCTCACTCTAGAGAGATTCCCCTCCCAAGTCTCATTGATCCTGTCCCAGTCTCTTGAAGCTCAGACCCCATGTGTAATCTGGTTGAACTGTGTTTGGGGAATGTCCTCTGATGAGCTCCACACAGTCAGCAGATGGAGGGGCAGATCGAATTAGTTCTTGGGGAAAGGAGACTGTAGATGAGGGAGTTATAAGCATATGTCATGATAGTCTGTAGTCTCTTAGAAATGAGCTATTTGAGATGGACACAAGGCCTGCTTCCTTTTTTTTCTTTTCTGTATGTCATATTGTCACACATTTGGCTGATATTTTACCTCGTCAGAGGTTCTAAGGTTTGATTGACTAAAGTCTGTTTCTGTAGAAATTCTTCCATACGTACATCGTTGAATTCTTTATTATATATTTTGTTTTTGCACTGAATTCATAATGAAATAGAAAGTGAGTAGTATTTCTTTATATTTTGGAGGCAAAGTTATTTTTACAAACATATTTTATCTACCAAAAATTATAGGCAATTGATTTGTGTGTCATAAAGCATCAATTCTTTTACATGGTCTCCCTGTAAATGATGAAATTTCAGTTGCAACTATGTTGTACTTTTGCAACATTGGTTTTGTAACCAACTTTCATTTTAAAATAGTCATACTGTGGCATCTTTTATTTGAAATATATTCCTGTTAATATGATGTTTTATATTCTTAGGTCCCAATAGGGTATTCAGATATTATTTTGTGATTGTTTCTACTATTATTTCTAAAGTGCCAGCCAGTACCTAATATTGATCTTTACTTTCATTTTTTCTAGCTCCTGACTTTATTACTAAATTATAATTAATGCTAATTTGTACTCTAAATAGGATGCCTACCAAACATATCACCATAAATATTCATCTCTTTTAAAGACTTTGCATTTTTCTATATGATATGTAAAATTGTTCAAATATGGTAAGCATATGATTTGATATACTGTGTCCATTTTTTGTTATTGTCGTTGTTTTGGTTTTGTTTTTTAAATATTGACCTTGTTACGTAGTAGTATGTTTTTATAGTAATTTTATCTCTGTATCTTTACCCTTGCTTTTCCCTATTCCTGAAATAATTTATTTCTTTGATCATTCCCCAATTAACTCTGCTTTCCCTGTGGGAACGTGGTGAACCCTCACTAGTTCAAAAGGGATCCGAGTATTCTAGGGAATCCCATGCATTCTCTCACTATTGCTTTGCATGGTTCTCTGTGCATGTGACAGGTCAGAGTTCTGTGTCCTCCTTACTGAGGGAGCCTGATCCGTGCAGAGTGAAGGGCAGCCAGTCCACAAATATATGTTGAGTGCAAAAACTGAGTTTTATAGATTTTTTTCTTTTACTGTTTGTTTTCCTTGTTTTTTCTAGATCATGTAGGACAAGAGAACATGAGTTCTATTTTCTGTCCTTGTCGAGGGTTTAAAGATCACGTAACACCTAACTTTTACAGAATCACTTATGTAAAAATTATTCTCTTAAATTGACTACATCTTATTTCGTTCTGAAGCTCCTGTCTTTGGCCATACACCTCTGGGCTGAGTGAGTCCAAGGTGAAGAATCTTCTGCTGGAGCTGCCGAGAAATAGACTTGCCCACGAGACTTCCAGTTAGGCTCTATGCGACCACCGGACAATCATGTGGAGGGAGGAGTTCCTAAGGGAGTTACTAAGTATTCATACACCCATGAAAACGGGTCAGGAATTGGGAGGGAGGACCTTGAGGAATCCACCAAAATTCTGCCCCAAAAAAAGAGCGAAAATTTGAGCATCTAAGCACATAGATGACGCTCATGTGAGACAAGTTTATCTCATTCCTTTGCACAAACCCACACTCTGTTCCACATTGAATTCTCTTTCCTGGAAGAGCAGCAAACTTCATGGGAGACGACAGAAGATGGAAGACTGGAAGCAGAAGGGATAAGGGGCATTGCATGACCTGTTCAGTTTAATACTAAAAATCTACATGGAAAAAATAATTCTGAGAAATTTGTTTGAAATAGTAATAATGAGATGGATGAGATTGTTTCTTGAACAACTTAATGATTTCCAAGTTATCCTACAAACCATATAAAGGCACACATAAATGAGTGTCCTATACTCACATTTGGTCAAATGTTTAAATAGCTATTTTTAAAACGTTCTTATTTAAATGAATTTCGTACTGTTCAAGAAACATGGTATATTATTATCTACATAAGAGAATTCTTAAGAGAGTCCTTGGGAAGACATTTGCTGACTCTTCTCTGAAATACTCAAAACAATGCGTTATTATGATGTGGTTGAGGGTAAAAATCATGGAAATTGCAATTGATCCTAAGGAAGCAGCCATGTAGAGTTTATTCTGGAGGACAAATCTGCAGCAGATTCAGAGTAATATATGAAATACGTGGGCTATTTCCAAGACTGTATGACTAAAAAGTCTATGGTTTGGAACGTTTTAAGATGTGTATCAGGAAACCACCTCCTTATTTCTCAAACTCCAAAACGCATGTCTTGAATTTTTATGGATGTTCATATAAAGGATCTGTTAGTTTAGCTGAGTATGCTAAACACTCCACCTTCTTAACACAAGGTAAGGTAAAGCAAACCATCCCTCTGAGAAAACGCTTTTTATTAGCTTTTTTTCTCCTCATTTTCTTCTTACTGGCTTCTAAGTATTATATATGATCTTGTGATAAAATGAGGTGATGAAGGCCAGTTTCAGACTTCCCTTTATCCTGGAAAGAATGTGTAGAATTTGTAGGTCCTTGGCACCTAATTTTTTATGCTCAGGACTCCTCCAAAAGATACCTTTTTAAAAAATATTTATGTATTTATTTTGGGGGGAGAGAGAGAGAGTGAAAGAGAGAGATAGAGCACATAGGTGAGGGATGGGCATAGAAAGAGAGAGACACAGAGTCTGAAATAGGCTCCAGGCTATTTCAGCACAGAGCCTGACACAGGGCTCAAACTCAAGAACCATAAGATCATTACCTGAGCCAAAGTCGAAGGCTTAACCAACAGAGCCACCCAGATGCTTCCAAAAGTGACCCTTTTAATGTGGTTTATATCTATATAAAGATATTTACATGTCAATAGTATTTTTGTTTGTATTATTATTAATACTAGTATTTTAGAAATTAAGTGTCTCCCTCTTTGTCAGAGATACTCTTTCATCAAATCTTCAGTCTCAGGGTCTCTGTTTTCAAATGGGAACCATGTTCTGGATCAAAGTTTCCATTAATAGGATATAAAGAAATGTTATAACATACTTTTGTTTATTTCTTTATATAAGGAAAATAGAAAAAGAGAATGATGTTATATTTATTTTTGACTGAAGCAGTGTTTTAACATTCCACACATCATGTTCCTTCTTCATAAAAAGAAACAAAATCCAGACATAAAAATTTTTAGAAACAACTAAAATTATCTTTTGCTAGGTTTTAAAAAGTGAATATGAAAATTCCTCAGATAGGGAAAGATTTAGGCATAAATAGAGAAGAACAAGATGCTTCTGCTTGTGTTGTTGAGTACTGGAATTCAGGTCTTATATTTACCCCATTCATTGAGCATACTCACATTTTGTGCATATAGGAATTAACTACCTATTTTGTAGTCAGTGCTTAAGAAGCAATGAGAAAAAAAAAGACTCTCTTTAATTATGGAAGTTTCTTTCTTAGAAGAGATGCAAATTCCACATTTAAATAATAAATGTAAAACAAATATTCTAATAAGTGATATGGGAAAGTTTTAATGATGCCATGAACACATGCAATAGTGAGATTTGACTTAGTCATGGAGCTGTGGAGTTGTTGAAGAAGCTTAATGCAGAAAAGCCTAGTGGTAACAAAGAGGATATGTAGTTCAAAGAGTGGACTAGCATGTGTAGAGCAGAAAGCACAATATGCACTAACTTCTGGGGGGAGGTGAGCCCATGATTTATTAGAGGAGACACTATTAACCGGGAGACTCTGGTTCAGAAAACCCAGACAAAGCTATAAATAGATAAAAACTGTGAAATGCAAACATGTTTTTACCAGTCTAAGAATTTTCAATTCTGCCCAGGAAACAGAATTTTGAATATTATCCAAGAAAATCAGGAAATCAGAAAAAATGTTAAAAAAAAGGGGTGCAATGACATGATTTTCATTTCAAAACTATTATTTTCCTGAAGGTAGAGAACACATTATATGGTTAGTGGTAAAAGAAAAAGAAAAGCTTGGGGGGATCTGCTCTGAGATGTACACTCAGATAAACAGATCTCAAAAGTCTGTACATACTTACTTATTTCCTACTTATGGTTAGTCTTCAATGTCACCAATTGTGTCTCTCTCTTTGTCAGAGATACTGTTTCATCAAATATTTGGTCTCAGGGTCCAAATTGTAATGCATAAGTCTAATGGTCTCTTTAATGACAAAGAAAACTCCTGGATAAATTGATAATTTAATAGAAGAGAGAAATCCTATATAAAGTCTGTGATTTCATTTTGACTCTGAGATTCATGGCCTGGAAGCCACATGACAGTGTTTGCAATATTGTGCCTGCTTTATTTGGCTTTGGAATCCTATTCAGATTTAGATTTTCTGTGTGACAAACATTCTTATTTAAGGAAATCTGTTGATCAAATGTAAAAGTACTCTGAATGAGTTTATATAACATAAACCCTGTTTGAAATCAAAATTAACCACAAATTAATCCAAACCTGAAACCACTATGCACATATTTATTACATTTCCAGTAATTCTTGGCAACTCTTTTTTCCAAGAATTGAATTAATGCTTTTTTGGAGTAAAGAAAGATTTGAATTCATTACACAAGGAATTCATTACACAACAAACAATTTTGCTCTTTTTTAATGTTTCACTTACTTTTGAGACAGAGAGAGACAGAGTATAAGCGGAAGGGATAGAGAGAGAGGGAGACACAAATCTGTGCTGTCAGCACAGAGCCCAACAAGGAGCTCCAACTCGTGAACCACAAGATCATGACCTGAGCCAAAGTCAGATGCTCAACCGACTGAGCCACCGAGGCGCCCAACAATTTTACTGTTACTAAAAAAAATTAAAATGTAACATGAAAGAAAGAAAGCATTTATCTATAGTTTAACAAAGGTAGGTTAGTCAGGTTTGACATATAATGACAGAAAAATGTATTTGTCATCATTGTCCGCCTCCTTCTCCTCATCATCATTATCATTAGTAGCAACCTATATTTATTTATTCAAGCTCTTTATATCAAATAAGTTGTGTTTTACAATAATACATACATAAATATAAAACATATATCTTTCCCTATTGTGCCTACCATTAAAACAGAATAAAAATTATTAAAGTAATATGATGTCAAAGAGCTAGGAGAAAGTACATCTGAGGAGGTAGACAGAAGAGAGATCATAACCAACCTGTCGCTTTTTGAATTTAATATTTATCCTATGAGTGGTGAAAGTAACTGAGGAATTTTAAATAAGTAGGTATTTAATCTAGAAGTTATAAGACTAGCGTTTTAAAAAGACTGAATTTGAAAATGGATTGATGTGTGCAGGTGTGGGCATTGGGAGACCAGTAAGGGTGAGTAAGACTCAGAAGGGCGATGAAGGGTGAAAGTTGGTAGAAGAGCTTGTGGGAACTGGAAACCTACCATGGAGCTAGAATCAAGAAATCTTGATGAAGAATTCAATGTGGAGGGTGGAGTGGGAGGTAATGGAGAAGGAAGTACAAACGAAACATCCCCCTTTTGGCCTGTGCAACTGGATCCATTGATTTTGTTCACTGAGGTGATAATAAAACTCATATCAGTGATTCATCAACTGTTGTAACATTAGTCAAATATCTAATGTTTACTTCAATTGCCTAAACTAATTAAAACCTGGCTCTAGTGACACTTGGCAAAAAAAAAAAGTTTTAAATTTAGTTCTCTATTTTTAATTTATTGCTTTCTTTTGTCTTTATAGCGAACAAACTGCATTTTTAACTGTTTTTAGACTCATAATCATTTTTCTGCCTTTAATTTTTTTTATTCCCTTTCTGTAGTATCACATCTGGGATGGATTTATGAAGAGTAATAGTTATGTTGTTTTTGTGTGTGTGTTCTTTTACCAGATTAAGGATTTGATCAATAATCCAAAAAGAACTAGTTTATTAAAGTTCAAATATAAGAAAGAAAACCATTCATTCAATCAAATATACAATAGAAGAGTGTTTATTTTAATAGAAAATATTACAATTAATTATAATTAATTATGAAAAACTTGTATTACATTATTCCTTTTGTTATTAGGGGGTAAAAATATTTTAGGTAATCAGATAATAAGACTATGGAAAGATATTTTAAAGGAGTCGCAGCTGGGTAATGGAAACCTGACAGTGTATATAGTTTTTATTTTTAAAAACTAATTAATACATATTAATTTTGTAGCAAATTATGTTTATAGTTAAACATAACGAATATGAAACTTGTGAAAGTCAGCAGGAATACATCTGGTGACACTTCCTGTTTTCTTATAGCACCTTGATTTTAGAATGATGTTTCAGTTGGCAGGCGGCTTGTCAAAGCCTCTGTGGGTAGAGAGACTGTGTCGTATTCACCAAAAGAAAATCGTGCTAGGTCTAAAGAAGAGTCTCAGTAAAAAGGCAGATAAGTCAGAAATTTTTGCAATTAAATTAAGAATGTCATGAAAGAAAAATAATAAGTGTTATTTGTGGATATGTCAGATAAGTTAAATACCACATTCTCAATGCAGAATTTTGGATTTTTTTTCAAGTTAGCTCATTTAAACGTCATGTTGTAATTACTCTGTCAGAATTATGAACAATAATAATCAGACCATCAAACAAGCGTTGATTCACCTGGTTGAACAGTTTATTGTCAATTTAGTTGCCCTTGACTTAACTGCTTCTGGTGTTTTAAGGGTCTTGATTCAAAAGAAGCAGCAGTCTGTACTAGAAGTGTGGAGCCCATTTCCCTGAATTGGGAGGGAGCAGAGCAGACATAATTAATAAATTATTGTGTTTAGGTAATAAATTATTGTTTGGGTGCTACCTGACAGACTGAAGTAAGATATTTATCTTGGTTATTCCTACCTCAGAATTGAGAATAAAAGAACAGTTAGCACTCCTCAAAAGCATTATAAGCTTAAACAGAAATTCTTAGAAGACTAGATAAAATGTGGTAATCAAAGCAAACAATAGACTGCCTAACATAAAATCTGGGGACAGGTTCTTAGGGAAACTAGGGTATTCACAAGCATCATTATGTATGCCCAAAGCAAAATTCATTCAGAAAAGACCTATGAAATCCTAATCTTATAACTTGGGCTATTCTCTGGGCTCAGTGAAAATCTGCCTAAGTATTAATGGAGAACCAAGGCACAAAACCAATCAGCAAACATTAGGGAAGATGTTTGCCATTCTTTTTATTCCCTTGTTTCTTTGTTTTACTTTTTTAAATTATTTTAATTTTATCTCCTGATATTCAATTAAGTCTCTATCTACACAACTAGCTGAACACAATTTAAGCAACAGGGACTTCATTGACTATACATGACAAGGAACTATCTTTGTAAAGATAATTTTGGAAAGTAATTAAATTAATAGACTACTACAGTCTTCCGTAACAACAACACAACAACAACAGCAATAACGACAAAAACATGAACAAACACTAAAAAGCAAAGTCTGGAAAAGTGAAGGAAGCTGATTTCCAGAATTATCACATCAGGTAATTTTAAAAGCCCGATTTTCAAATATGACGCAAATAATTACAAACTCTATACAGAAACAGAAATACTTGACCATTGAAAGAAACAAAATAAGTTTAGAAATATATTCCTGAAGAAGAGTTTTCATTTGACTTACTAAACAAAGATTTTAAAACAAGGTTTTAAATATAATCAAAGGGCCAAAAAATAAACAAAAAAAAAAAAAACAAATCAAAGCAAACAAATAAATGAAAGGAGACCATGAAAACTGTTATGAACAAAATTAGAATTTTAATAAAGGAACAAAAATTATGAAAATAAATCATAAAAACTTGTGAAGCTTAATATACAATAACTAAAATTTACATAGTAGCAGAGGGGTTCAAAAGTATTTTGAGTACATGAATGAAATAATTAGTGAACTTGAAGATATGATCACTACAAATATTAAATCTGAAGAGCAGAAAAAATATAGAAATCTGAACATAGTGTAAGGGACTTGTGGAACACTATAATGGTAAATTTTGGATCTCAACTTGAATAAGCTAAATGATGTCCAGATAACTGCTAAAACATTTCTGGGTTTGTCTGTGGGAGTATTTCTGAAAGTTATGTACATTTGAATTAATACAGTAAGTAAAGAAGATAACCTTCACCAATACTGACAGGGAACATCCAATCTGTTGATGTACTGAATAGAAGAAGAGAGTGAATAAGAGGGAATTTACTCTCTGCTTGTTCTGGGGCATTCAACTGCTATTCTTGGCTATTGATGCTCTTGAGTTTCAGGCTTTCAGATTTAGAGGAGGATTACCCCAGTGGCCTACCCATTTATTAGGCCTCCAGACAGAGACTAAGACTTAGATGATTATCTGTCATGGTTCTCAGGCCTTTACATTTTGGCTGAAACTACACAATGGGCTTTTCTGAGTCTTCAGCTTAAAAACATCCAGTCTTGGGATTTCTCAGCGTCACAACATCATGAACAAACCTCTCATTATTAATTTACTCTTCCTCTCTCTCTTTTTCTGTCTCCATACATCTCTCTCTGTCTTTGTAGATAGCAACATAAAGATAATATATAGATATAAATATAGATATATACATTTAATCTGTCATCTATCAATATACACCCTATTGGTTCTGTTTCCCAGGAGAATCTTCATTAATACAGATTTTATTACTAAGAGTGGATCTAGAGAAACATAATTTTAAGGGGAGCCAGGGTGGGTCAGTTGGCTGTGTCTGACGTCCCCTTAGGTCATGATATCACAGTGTGAGTTCAATCCTGGCATCAGACTCTGTTCTGATAGCTCAGAGCTTTGAGTCTGCTTCAGATTCTGTTTCTCCCTCTCTCTCTCTGCCCCTCCCCTGCTTACTCTCTCTTTTTGTCTTTCTCTCTCAAAATATATAAACAGTAGAAAAAGGTACACGATTTTAAACATGGACTCGTTCTCGGTAGATTTAAAGATACTAATGACTGAGTGCACATGAACTGCTCAGTTAGTTAAGCTCCAGATCTTAATTTTGGCTCAAGTCATGATCTCAGATTTTATGGATTTGAGCCCTGCTTATGGTTCTGCACTGATAGTGAGAGTCCTGCTTGGGATTCTCTTACCCTATCGCCCCTCCTACATGCTCTATCTGTGTCTCTCTCAAAGTAAATAAATAAACTTAAAAAAGGATATTAATGACTTTATTCCCAGTAGTAAAGAGAGAACTGATAGTTAATGTTTTGAACTGTTTGTAGAAATATACAAAATATGTGCCTTGGATATTCCTCTTCAACCACTTACAAGAAACAAGTAGTTTGATGACTGTATATGGTACTTTTCAAAAATTTTTGGAAAACTAACAACATAATGATGTTGTCTGGTTGCTCCTAGTGTCACTGTGTAAGGTGATAAAGAAAAGGTTGAGCTCAGGGACTATATTCCCAGCTCAAGTGTGACATAAATGATCTAAGAGATTCTATGTGTGCCTTGAAGGAGTCCCTTATTTACTATAGCTACAGTGTTGAAACTGCTGAAAATCAAACACAGAACCTCAGCCTGTGACTTGGAGAATTAAAACATGTTATACTTCCCACATTCAAGGGCATCTAATATTAAAATAACAAAATTAATTTGGGGAAAATGGGATTCTATGAGTCGAGTGATGTGTAGCAAGACCTTGGTGAATCTGGGAACATGTTGACCCTAAATTCTGATTAAGATTTGTAACAATGGAAGAAACTTCATCACCCCCAAGAGAATCATTCTCATCACTTCTTGTATACTTCACCTCCCAGCCCACAAGAGAAATGTCCTCCATAACCCCAGTAACAGCAGCATCCCACCCACACTGGCATGTAAGTCCACCTCCCCTTAAGGGAAGTTAACTCTGTATTGTCTAAGGATATTAAAAAATATATATAAAAAAGCTTCTTCTAAGGCAATTGTCTTGCAAGATAATGCTGATTCTCCTCAGGACTTACAACACCTTTTTGCTTCTAAGCCCCTAATTAGATTTGAGTCCCAGAAGGACCCTAAAGGTGATGTACACATTGTAACCCATGGGGAGGTATGATAAACTCCAAAGGAACTAATTGGGTTTCTAATGTATACAAGCAAAACTTTATGTAATGTGAGTGGGAAAGGATATTAGGGGTGTGCAATAATATTAGAAAGAAAATAAGTTTGGATCAGGCCGAATTTATTATATCAACCAACCAATTTTATTTTTATGATTCTGCATTTAATGTTGCAACTCAGGAGGTCAGAAAGCACTTTATTTTGTCGGATGAAACTTGACCAAAATGTGAGTGAATGTTTATGTTGGATATTCCTTGCTTTAATATGAAGGAAGGATTTCAAAGGTTTAGTGAGATTAGAATGTTAAAATGAACTTGTCATTTAAGACCTACTCATCCATACTACAAAAGGCTAAAAGATATACCATAGGTCACAACTGAAGGAAATAAAATCATGAGAAGAGGCTTATTAAGGACATCCTTGAAGAGTTCCATGATCACTCTTCTTTTCAAGAGCAGAATTCATAGGGGTAAATGCAGCACTTACTTCAAAATTTTAAGTGCACTGGAAGTAATTAGACCCTGAGGTGGTAAGGGCAATCTCCAAAGACAGGGTGGGTGTGACTACTGTAATGGACAGCAGAATCAGAGCAACATTTATTTCAGACTGACTCATCCAGACTTCTGGTGTTCAGTATTTAAACATGGTGGTCCTAGAAATAAATTGGATATGATGTCTACTAAATTTTTTCTTGATTTGTCCAAGTGGAAAACTTCTAGGTCAAGTAAACAAAAGTCTACCTTAGAGGCACAGACCCTCAATCAATTTGAACTTGAGCCAATTTACAGATCTGAAGTCCTTGAGTAAGGGCAATTTGGGTTCCTTTGAGGATGAACTCCAGCATACTATGGAAAATCGATACTATCAAACTTTCTCACAGCCTTTCTCCAAGGGATCTAAGAGTTTTACCAGAATAACTGTACATTGCAGAAAAAGAAACTATCAGGTCAGACCTTTTTGGGCCACCAGACAGTGTATCTGAACCTACACTAATTCTAGGAGACCAGAAATGTCACTGTGTCCCAACAGTCAAAGTAATGGCAAAGCAGCTTGCACAACATGGACCTACTTCTGGGTTCCACACAAAATGTGCAGATTATTGAATCTGTAAATGAGAGAAAATAACACACCCAAATGGGCAATGTATCATCTACCAAATCCAAAGGGATCCAATGAATGTTGTGCCTTTTTCTTGGTAGTAGGAAGTTTCAGATGCATGAAATTTTCATGTATCTTAGAAGGAATATTTTCAGAATTTCTCAGCCCATTGAACTCTTAGAAGTTTCTAGACAGACCCTGAATTTCAGTCAAAAATTTTCCCACTCCGTGTCTTACCAATATATATATAGAAGAGTTGTTACAATTTATCGCTAGGTCCAATCAGCATGTCATCAATATTATGGACATCTGTGATATTGCAAAGTAGATAAAGGTAATGAATAATTTTTAAACGCTCAGGTAAAAAACCAAGTAGGTGGCAAAACTCATATGACTGAGACAAATTCACCTGAAGAATGTGTGTGCTCTGAATCATCATTCAATGCATGGTTCGGATTATCTGGTATAATTCATAATTCTAGAAATAAAAGCAGAGGTAGTCCTTGCCAACATTCACACTTACCAATGTTGAGCCAGAAAAAAAAATAAGTTTTGTTCCCAGGACTTTATGCTCTCTTGGCCTAGCAAACTTTGTTCCAGAGGGAGGAATGTTTCCATTGGGAGATGCAACAATAATTCCACTGAACTGGAAGTTGAGAATGTCACCTGGCCACATGAGACTCCTTATGTGTCTGAGTCAACAGGCAAAAAAAAAAAATAATAATAATAATAATAATAAAACAAAACAACAAGCAAACAAACAAAAACAAACAAACAAAACAAACAAAACAAAACAAAACAAAAACACATTTCAGTGTTGGCTAAGGTGATTGGTCTTCATTACAAGGATAAATTTGACTGGGACTCTACAGTGGAGGTAAATAATATAGTAGATCTCTTAGGTGGTCTCTTAGTATTTCCAAGTCCTGTGAGTAAGGTTAATGGAAACTAATAGCCCAATTCAAGGGACCTCTTATGGCCCTCACCCATCAGAAGAGAACTTTTTGGTCACCCAATATATAGAGAACAATGATCATCTGAGGTGCTTGTTGAAGACAAAGGGAATACAGAACAGGTGGTAAATGGTAATTATTAGTATCAGCCTACGACCATATGACCTATGAATAAATGAAGACTGTACTAGCCATAAATTGTTTCCTCCTTATTTTCTTATTAATATGGTTTTGTATATATGCATTTATTAAGGAAATATGTTTTCCTTCCCTTGCCTATTCTTTTTCTTGTAACATAAGATGTATTGAGTTTATATCACCATTTATGCATTGTTAATTTTACATCTTAGTATTTAACTTACAAGATATTAGGAAAGGAGTAAGCATCACTCAAGAGCTTTTTATCTAGTTTTGTGGAAGGAATTCATTCGTTTTGCATTGTATATATGATATATGCATAATGTTAGGTAGTATTATGACTTTATTGTTAACTTTATTTGAGGATTCAGTATGCTTTATGAAAGCTGAATATAGGTGCCAAGTTCGAAATGGGTTGAAATCTGATGGCAAATCTTTTGTATTACACCTGGGCTGAAAAATGCCCAGGTAGCTTGCAAAGTATTATTTCAGGGTGAATCTGTGAAGATGTTTCTGGAAGAGACTGTCATTTGAGTGGATAATCTGAGGAAAGACAATCATCCGCACCAATGGGGGTGAGCACCATCTAATCCACAGAAACCCCATGTGGAACAAAAGGCCAGGGAAGAGTAGATTTATTTTCTGAGCTTCAACATCCTGTCCTCGGACATTGGATCTCCTGGTCCATGGGCAGTAGCACCCATTCCATGTTCTAAACCATCAGCTCTTTCTGTTCTCAAGTCTTTGGGCTTGAACTGAGACTTAAAATATTGGCTCCACTGGGTGGCAGGTTTCTGACCTTTGAGTGGAACTATACCATGGGCCATTTAGGGCCACAGAATTCTAGATGGCAGATTGTGGGGCTTTTTAATTTTCACAATCACATGAGCCAATACTCTATAATAAATCTGTTTCTATAGGTAGGTCTATCTATCTATCTATCTATCTATCTATCTATCTATCTATCTATCTATGTATCATATATCTACCATATATCTAGCTATTTATCTATCAAACCAATGGATATATTTAGATATATATCTAATAGCTTGATAAATATTTAGATAGTTATATAATATATAGATATATACATAGATAAATATAGAATGAATAGATAGATATAAAGATAGGTATAGATGTAAAAGATATATACATATGGATGCTATATAGACATAGATATGAATGGTATAGATATATATACATATATAAATATAGACATACATATACACATACATATATATGCACATATATGTGTCTGTATATATATCTGGAAATATATATGTATCCAGTTGGTTCTATTTCTGTGGGTAATTCTGAGAACTATAGTCACCATAAAGCATATGAGAGGAAAAAAGAGCAATTATTTAAAGAAATAATATCTGAAAATTCTCAATTTGGTAAAAGACTTGAACTTAATCCAATACTTAAGACACTCAAAATAAAATGAATTTAAAAAAATTCTACTCGAACACATTTTAATCAAATTTTTGAAAGCCCCCAAAAGATAACAGTTTGAAAGTTGCAAAGTAAAATTGACTTAGTACTTACAAGAGATCTTCAGAAAGCTTATACTGATTTTTCCTTGGAAATAATTGAGGTCAGAAAGAAGATAGAATGACCTGTCTAAAGAAATGAGAGATTTGTTTTAACTGCCATCGAAGAATTATATGTCCAGCAAAAATGCCTTTCAAATATAAATGAGAAACTAAGACACTCCAGATAAATCAAAGTTGAGGGAGTTCATTATGTCCAGACTTATTTTAGAATAAATACTAAAAGGAGTATTTCAGATTAAAGGAAAATTTCATTGGATAGCATTTGAAACAAATTACAATCTCTAGAAAAGTATAAATACATGAGTAAATATAAAAACTATTACTGATGCATATTTCATATGTACTTCTACTTTTTATTTATAGGACTGGAAAGATAAATGCCTCCTATTATAAGTCTATGTCACTGGACACACTATGATAATTATAATTTAAGGAACATGTATAAATATGATAAAGGTGTAATTTATGAAAGCAACAACATAAGGTAAGGGAGAATAGAGCTGTTCAAGAATAGAGTTTTGCATCTTCTTAAAGTGACATTGGCATAAATTTTAAAGAGATTTTATAAATATACAATGCCAAATATGAGGTCTATGTAGAACATTATGGATATAGTTTTAAAATGTATAGAAAGAAGGAAATGAGAACAACAACGACAAACTAAGAACACTACAATTAATTGAATAAACATAAAATAAGGCAGAAATGGAGGAAATGAGAAACAGAACACCTATAACATACAAAAATTACACCGCAATGGGGCGCCTGGGTGGCTCAGTTTTTTTGGCATCCGACTTCAGCTCAGGTCATGATCTTGCAGTCTATGGGTTCAAGCCCCACGTCTGGCTCTGTGCTGACAGCTCAGAGCCTGGAGCCTGCTTCAGGTTCTTTGTCTCCATCTCTCTCTCTGTTCCTCCATGCTCACACTCTGTCTCTCTCTCAAAAATAAAATATAAAAAAAAATTTAAAAAACATTAAAAAATTATATAACAAAATGGGGGAAAAAGTGATTATTTACCACTAGTTACTTCGAATGTAAATGAATAAATCCTCAAACACAAAGGTTGATACTGGCAGAAGAGATAAAGCATAATCTCACCAACAATGCAAGAGGGGTCCTTTTTCTCCACATCCTTACCCACAATTGCCATTTCTTCAGATTTTATTTTAGTCATTCCAACCAGTGTGAGATATATCTCATTGTAATCTTGATTTGCATTTCCCTGGTGATGAGTGATGATGTGTACATATATAGTGAATATAACACGTGTTGTTGAAATTATGGGGAAATTGGAATGCTTGGACATTGCTGATGGGAATTTCAAATGGTGCAGCCATTGTGGAAACCATTGGGCAGTTCCTCAAAAAGCTATAAATGTAATCACAATATTATCGAGCAATTCCATTCCTAGATATATACCCCAAATAATTAAACACAGGAATTGAAGAGTTACTTTATGTCAGGGTTCATTTGAGCATTATTCACAATAGCCAAAATGTGGAAACAACACATATGTCATCATGACAAGAACGGGTAAATTAACTATGGTTCATAACAAGAATGAATTACTATTTATTTTTCACAACAAAAAATGACATTGTGGTATATGGTCCAACATGAGTGTTTCATGAATAACCTGAAAACATTATACCAAGTAAAATAGGCCTGACACAAAAGGGAAATATTGCATGATTAACTAGTATTAAATAGCTAGACTAATCAAATTTTATAGAAACAGAACACAGGGGAGTTGAAGGTTGGAGGCAGTGGAAAATTACTGTTTATAGTTACAGATTTTCTCTTTGGGGTGATAAAAAATGTTTTTGAATCAGTGGTAATGACTGCAACAGTGGAATGTAACTAATGTCACAGATTATACACTGAATAATTATTAAAAAGTCAGATTGCATGTTTATAATTATCCTCTTGTGAGCCAAAAGAGAAGCTCAACCCTAGATGAGTACCAAATAATAAATTCATTTTTATCAGTTTTTCCTTTTTTTTTTCTTTTAGGTTCGCTCAAGAAAGAGCATGGTGAGTTGGTTTACTTCTTTCTCAGAGAAGCTCACACTTCCATTTAGAGGAAAACGTCACAGATTCAAGTTGTGCCTGACAAACATGAATGCAAAAGAAAATATTGCAGGAATCGCATGTGCATGGAAAGTTCCCACAGAAATAATCTTATTCATCTTAAAAAAGAGACACCAGGTGAGAACTTAAGTAAAGGCTAGTGAACACTATATTATATATAAGCATTGTTCTAGTCACATCCCTGAAGAGTGTCTGTGTTTTGTCAGTTTCAGAGATCTAAGGCGGAAACACTACACCATTCTGTTCCTCAAATTATTTCTAGGAACCAGATAGAGCAAATGTTCTCAAACCCAAGCATCCAGCAGAATCCCAAGGGAGCACATATCGTTGGGTCGCCCCTAACATTTTTGATTCAGTATTTCTGGGATTGATTCACGTATCAGCATTTCCAACAAGGTCCCGGATTAGAATTGCTGGTTCCGCAGAACCAGGAGCCACGCCATGAAGAATGTGGCTGCATCAAAATTTACTTGATGATTTACAAAATATTAAAGACTATTAAACATTAGAATTTAAATATCATTTATGATTACTTGCTGGATTAAATACACAAGAAACAGATCAAAAGGAAGAAAAAGACATGCAGCTCCCAGGCTGCGTGAAAGTTGATGTCATTTATCCTTTGTCATTACAATTTAAGAAAGAGGTAAGATATCACAGAGCAGACCAAGACTTCTCTCTAAGGTAAGCAGCATCTTTCTACTTAAAGAAATCATAGTATCAATGAAAAAAAAAATTAAGTACTAAAAAATATTAAAATTTTAGGAAAGACAGGACACTTTTGAAAACTCAAATTTCACTCCCTTAGTTATGTGGGCTGGGATAAATGCACCTGCTTGCGCTTAGGTACAATAACTGCAATACTTGAAGATGTAGATATTGACCTTTATTCTTGGTCCTAGCCTGAAGAGATCTAGCAGAGTGAGTCTAGGGTCTTTGGGAGGCAGAGCATGGGGAGTTGAAAAGGTAATGCCACCCTGGGAAGTCAGAGAGTGGAGACAACAACTAATGCCCCACTGCAGAAATTTTGAAATGTGAGTTATGGGCTTACTCATACACAGGAGTCTTGGGCTAGTATGACATTCTAGACATAGAAGAAGTTTAAGTGTCTTCTCTGGAGAAAGATTTCCAGATAGAAAACAAATTCTGGGTTTTTGTAATGTAGTTTTAAAATTGAAGTTAACATACACAGTTTAATTTGTTCAGATATACAGAACATTTATGCGATCATTCTATACATTACTCAGTGGTCACCACAATGAATATAATCACCATCTATCACCATACATTATTACAGTATTACTGACTGTATTTCCTATGTTGTACTTTTCATCTTTGGCTTACTTACTTTAGTAGAAGTAGAAGTGGGAATTCTTAACCCTCTTTATTTTGTCCATCCTCACAGCCATCTCGTCTCTGTCAACAACACTTTGTTCTCTGTATTTAAGACTTTGCTTTTTCTTTGATTCATTGTTTTGTTTGTTTGTTTGTTTTTTGTATTCACATATTAGTGAAATCATATGGTCTTTGTCTGTGTGACTTATTTCACTTATCATAATGCCCTCTAGAAACATGCATGTTCTGGGAAATGGCAATATCTCATTATTTCTTAAAGCCAAATAACATTTCAGGATGCCTGGGTGGCTCAGTCGGTTAAGCATTTGACTTTAGTTCAGCTCATGATCTCACAGTTTGTGGGTTTGAACCCCTCATCCGGCTCTGTGCTAACAGCTAAGAGCCCGGAGCCTGCTTTGGATTCTGTCTCCCTCTCTCTGTCCTCCCATGTTCGTGCTCTGTATCTAAGTAACACTATATATTTATATCTATCTCATATATTTTTTATTCATTTATTGTTTATTTAACACTTGGTTTGTCTCCATATCTTCATTATTGTAAGTAATTCTGCAGTACATATAGAGCTGCATATTTCTTTTAAAATTAGTGTTTTAAGAGGAAGAGCTAAGATGGCTAAGAATTAGGAAGACCCTAAGCTTATCTTCTCCCTTAAACATAGCTAGATAAATACAAAATTATTCTGAATAGCCAACAAATCGATCTGAGGACTGACAGAACAAATTGTCATACTAGAGGGAGAGAAGAAGGCATATTGTGGAAGGTAGGAGGTGTGGAGAGGTTCTGTGGAGAGAAACGGATCACTGGTGCTTTGGAGCAGAAAGCACCCAGTTTGTGGAGAGAGAGAAGAGAGAGGACTGCACAGGGAATCACACACAAAACGTATCTCCAAAGCCATTGACTTGGAAAATAAGAGACCGATTTGGTGAGTATTTGTAACCAGCAGGATGCAAAAGCTGGAGTTTTAAATTCCCTGGCCTGGATGGTATAGACTCTAGGGGACATTGTGGTGCTCCTATGGAGAAGGCAGGCAGGTAACTCAGAGGCAAATGGCATAATCTACAGATCACCTGAGAGGCACTGGGTCTCTTTCTGGAGTGCATCTGAACGAAGTGACATTGGGTCCTCAGGGACAAAAGAGCCTTCGGGTGCCATTCGTCTCCCCCAATCCTCAGACTAGGCTCAGAGAAAAATTCTGAAGGCAGTTAACCTGGACACCTAGTCTTAGTGCACTTTGCTCCAAAATCCACATATCTACTATCTATTGAGACCACACTTCCGGGTCAAATCTGCATCAAGTGTAGCTCAGTGAGACCCTCCCCTAGAACCTTGGCACTTTTCCCCATCACCCTAATGTTTGGAACTTTAAAATTCAGGAGCTTGCCTGGAACAGAACACAAAGTACACTATGCTTCTCCAGGCAGGCAAGAAAACCAGACCCAGACAGTGTGAAAACAACAATCTGAAAAATCCCTATTTAACAAAAGGGGACATTATCTGTTCTTCAGGGAGGGTTTCCCTGAGAGCGGTCAGCACAAGCTGCCCAGTCTGTGGGACAAATGAACTGGAGGTGTAGTCTCCCTCCCCTGCACATCAGCATTAGCTAACTTCAGTAAACAGCACAAGGCCAACACTATCTGTGCTAATTACTTACACTGGGCCAGCTGCCCTGCTGACTCTACTTTTCTTTGACAAGTGTACCAAAGGTCTCTCACAGCAGGCCTCCTCTGCAGAAGACAAACAGAAACATTTGCATGCATAACCTCTGCTAATCATAGACTTCTGCAAAGCTTCAAGTATAATGGGAATAGAATCAGGTCTTTATTAATAAGCAGATTAGAGCATACCTATTTAAAATTCACCGCTCTCTGGCCATGGTCCCTATACTCTCCCCACAGAACACAAGGAGAAACTCAAGATGACTATCCTGAGGGATGGAGTGTCCATAACATAGCAGGAGAGTGCCTACAGCACACACCGCATACACAATCTGAAGCACCAGTCTCTGCACATTATATGAACTGTCCTTCACAAATCCATTACACTCAGTATCATGAAACACAACAAGCTTAACAAACAAGCAGAAGAAGACAGACTTAGACAAATTACGAAGAAAGCAATTCATTAAAAAAAAAGAAAGAAAGAAAAGAAAAGGCATGGGCATTGATCTACTTTAAACGGATATGACTGATATGACTGATTCAGAATTTCAAGCAACAATTATAAGACTACTACCCGTGCTTGAGAAAAGCATAGAAGACACCAGAAAGTCCATTACCCAACAGATAAAGTTGCTTAAAACCAATCATGCCGAAATGAAAAATGCAATAACAAGATTCAAAACTGGTGGGATTCAATGACCACTGGAATGGAATAAACAGAGGAATAAATAAGTGATGGAGGAGACAGATTTATGGAAAATAAGGAAGCCGATCAGAAGAGAGAATAAAAAATTTTAGATCATGAAAGTAGACTTAGGGAACTCAGTAATTCCATGAAATGTATTAACATTCGTATCATAGAAGTACCAGAAGAAAAGAGAGAAAAGGGAACTGGATTTTTTAAGGCAATTATACACGAAGACTTCCTCAATCTGATGAAGGAAAGAGACTTCCAAATCCAGGACACGCAGAGAGCTCTCATCAAAATCAACAAAAACAGAGGAATACCATGGCACATTGTATCTAAATATACAAAATAGAGGGCTAAACAAATCCTAAAAGCAGCAAGACAAAAGAAGTCCCTAACTCACAAGGGAAGACCAATAAGGTTAGCAGCAGTTTTCTCTACAGAAACTTGGAAAGACAAAAAGGATTCCATAGTATAAACGGTGTGTTGAATGGGAAAATCTGCAGCCAATGTTACACTATCCAGCAAGGTTATCCTTCAGAATAGTGGACAGATAAAGATTTTCCCAGACAAAAAACAAACAAATAAAAGCAAAAACAAAATGAAACAAAGAACAAACAAACAAACAGAAACACTAAAGGAGTTCTTGTTCACTAAAGGAGTCATGCAAGAATTATTAAAGGGGAATATTTCAGTGTGAAAAAGACAAGAAAGGAACAGAGAAAATCTCCAGAAACTATGACAAAATAAGCACTATATTCATGTTTATCAATAATTCATGTCTATCAATTAAAATATTCTGAAATAAAATACTATTGCCAATCAAAAGAAATAGTTTGTCAAATAGATTTTTTAAAAAAAGACACAATTATGTTGCCTATTAGTCTCAGATTAGACCTCCCATCAACAGCAGATTGAAAGGGAAGGCATGTGTGGAGCACCTGGGTGGCTCAGTTGGTACAGTATTTGACTTTGGCTCAGGTCATGATCTTATTTTCATGGGTTCAAGCCCCGCATGGGCTTTGTGCTGATAACTCACAGCTTGGAGCCTGCTTTGGATTCTGTGTCTCCCTCTCTCTCTGCTCCTTTTCTGCACTCTCTCTCTCTAATAAAATAAAACATTAAAGGAGAAAAAAAGAAAGTGAATGGATGCGGAAATATTTACTATGCCAAAAGATATAAAAAGAAAGATGGAGTAGCAATTTTTATATCAGTTATACTAATTTTAAACCAAAGACTATAACTTGAGATGAAGAAGAACTTCATCATATCATACCACATTAAAGAAGACTATGCAACAAGAAGATTTAACAATAATAAATATTTATGCCCCCAACATGGTGTACCCAAATATATAAAACCATTAATGACAAACATAAAGGAACACACTGATGATAATACAATAATTGTAGACAAATTTAATAGCCCACTTACAGCAATGGATAGATGATCAGAGCAGAAAATCAACAAAGAAACAAAGTCTGTGAATGAGACAATGGATCAGATGGTCTTAAAAGATATAGTCAGAACATTCCATCCTAAATTAGCAGAATACCATCTTTTCAAGTGTGCATGGGACATTCTCCAGAATAGATCACATATGATGTCACAAATCCGGCTTCAGCAAGTACAAAAATATTGAGATCAGAACATGCATATTTTCCAACCACAATCTTATGAAACTTGAAGTCAACTACAAGAAAAAAAATGGAAACAGCACAGATACATGAAAGTTAACAGATATTCTACTAAGAATGGAATGGGTCTACCAGGAAATCCGAGAAGAAATTACAAAAAAATCACACATGGAAACTAATGATAATGAAAACACGATGGTCCAAAGCCTGTAGCGTGCAGCAAAATCAGTTATATGGGAGAAGTGTAGAGTAGTAGAAGTCTGCTTCAAGAAGCAAGAAAAATCTCACATATGCAAGCTACACTTATACCCGAAGAAGCTAGTAAAAGGAAAACAAAGCCTAAAGCCAGCAGAACAAGGAAAATAACAAAGATTAGAGGTGAAATAAATAATAGAGAAACAGCAAAAACAAAAACAATAAATCAGATTAATGGAAAAGGAGTGGTTGAAAAAATTGGGATAAAATCATAAACTTCTACCCAGACTTATGAAAAATACAGAGAAAGCACCACAATAAATGAAATCACAAATAAGAGGGGAGAGACCACAACCAACACTACAGAAATACAATTAGAATGCTATGAAAAATTACATACCAACAAACTGAGTAATTTAGAAGAAATGGATAAATTCCTAGAAACTTATAAACTACCAAAACCTAAACAGAAAGAAATAGTAAACTTCAACAGAGCAATGGCCAACCGAGAAATTGAATTGTTAATCAAAAATCTCCCAACAAACAAATGTCCAGGACAAGAGGCTTCACAGAGGAATTCTATTATCATGTAAAGAAGAGCTAAACCTATTTTCCTCAAATTATTTCAAAAGATAGTAAGGCAAGGAAAGCTTACAAACTCATTCTATAAGGACAGCATCAGCCTGATTCCGGAAAACAAAGAGCCCACCAAAAATTAAAAAACAAAACAAAACAATTACAGGCCGATATCCCTCAATAAGATACTAGCAAATTGAATTCAACAGTACATTCAAAGACTTGTTCACCATGATCAACTGGGATTTATTCCTGGGCTGTAAGCATGGTTCAACATTTGCAAAATCGATCAACATGACATACCACATTAATAAAATAAAGGAAATGAACCATATGCTGTTCTAAATTTATGCAGAAAAAGCATTCAATAAAGTACAGTGTCAATATCATAAAGGTCATAAACAAAAGACACACAGCTAGTATCATCTGATATGGGGAAAAACTGAGAATTTTTCCTCCACGGTTAGGAGCAAGACAGGGATATCCACTCCCACCACTACTAATAAACATAGTACTAGAAATTCTAGCCTAAGATATCAGACAACAAAAGGATACATAGGCCATCAAAATTGGCAAGGAAGAAGTTCATACTTCCACTATTTGCAGAAAACATGGTGCCTCATATAGAAAATCCAAGAGTCCACCAAAAAATTGCTACAACTGGTACATTAATTCTCAGAATTCATAAAAGTCACAGAATATAAAATCAAAATAGATAAATGTGTTCCAACTCGACACACTAATGACGAAGCAATAGAAAGAAAATTCAAGGAATCAATCCCTTTTACAACTGCACTAAAAACGAAAATATACTTGGGAGTAGACCTAACCAAAGAGGTAAAAGATTTGCACTCTGAAAACTTTAAAATACGTATGAAATAAACTGAAGACAGCACATAAAAGAATGGAAAAACAGTCCATGCTCATGAATTGGAAAAACAAATATTGTCAAAATGTCTGTACTACCCAAAGGAATTGCCACATTTAATGCAAATTCTATCAAAAAATACTAGCATGTTTCAGGGAGACAGAACAAACATTCTTAAAATTTTGCGGATGACAAAAGACCTGGAATAGCAAAAAGGATCTTGAAAATGGAAAGAAAAGCTGGAGACATCACAATTCCAGACATCAAATTACATCGCAAAGCTATGGTGATCAAAACACTGGTACTGGAATAAAAGTGGACACATAGATCAGTAGAAAAGAATAGAAATGGACCCACAATTTTATGGTCAACTCATCTTTGACAAAGAAGGAAAGAATATCTAATGCAAAAAAAGGCAATCCTTGTACAAATACTGTGGGGAAAACTGGAAAGCAAGAGGCAAAAGAAGAAAACTGGACCACCTTGCTACATCATACTCAAAAGTAAAATCAAAATGGATGAAAGACATAAATATTAGAGAGGAAATCATTAAAATCCTAGAGAAAAACACAGGCGGTAACCTCTTTGACATCAGCCATAGCAACTTCTTACTAGATCTATCTCCAGATGCAAGGGAGACAAAGTCAAAACTAAAAGGCATCCTTCAAAGTGGGAGAAAATATTTTCCCCTGACATAACTAGTTATGCAGGTTAGCATCCAAAACTGATAAATAACTTATCAAAACCAACAACCAAAAACAAATAATTCAGTTAAAAATGGGAAAACAATATGAATGTACATTTTTTCCCCAAACAGTTATATAGAAGGCTGACAGATACATGAAACGATGGTCAACATCACTCATCAAGAGGGAAATAAATTTCAAAACTACAATGAGATATCACCTCACACCAGTCAGAATGCCTAAAATAAATCACATTGTTATGGTTTTGCTGTTTTATATTTTTTTTACATATTTGGATATTAACCCCTTCTTGGATATATTATTTGTAAATATCTTCTCCCTTTGCATTTTCTTCATGGTCTTATTTTCTGTTGAAAGTTTTATATCCTGTGTTTTCCCAATAGATTATTTTTGCTTTTGTTTCCCTTGCCTGAGGTAACCCGTTTGTAAATAAGATGCTAAAGGTAATGCCCACTAGATTACTGCCTGTTTATTTTTAAAAGGTTTATGATTTCAGGTCTCAAAATCAGGTCTTCATTCAATACAAGCTTATTGTATTTTTTATGTATAAAGAAAGTTGTCCAGTTTCATTTTTTTGCATGTACCTCTCCAGTTTTCTCAACACCATTTATTGAAAAGTCTTTTTTCCCATGATATATTCTTACCTCCTTCCTCATAGATTGACTATAAAAATGTGGATTTATTTCTGTGCTCTTTATCCTATCCTATCGATCTATGAGTCTATTTGTGTGCCAGTATTATACTCCCTTGATTATAGCAGTTTGTAGTCTATCATTAAAATGCAATTGTAATTCCAAAACTTGGTTCTTTTTCATCAAGATTTCTTTAGCTATTTAAGGTAGTGTGTGTCTGGGGGGGGGTGTAAATGTATATGTGTGTTGTGTGTGTGTGTTGTGTGTGTGTGTGTGTGTGTGTATGTGCATAATTACAGAGATGTTTTAGGATTATTTGTTCAAGTTCTCTTAAAAGGTGTTTTTGGTAGAACCTGTAGATTGCTTTAGGTAGGATGTACATTTTAAACATGTAAGTATTTGTAAAAATTGAGCATGGCATATTTTCCCACTTGTGTCATTTTCAATTTGAATATCTTTTATTCTTATTTTCTTTTGTTTTCTTTCTTTCTTATTCTTTTTTAATGTAATTGTGACAGCTAAGGTTTTCAGTACTACCATGTTGAATAAATGTGGTGAGAGACTTAATATCTTGTCTTATTCCTGATCTTAGAGGAATTCCTTAGAGGATTCCTGATCCTAGAGCTTTTAGTTTTTCACCATTGTGTATATTAGTTTGAATTTTTAATATATCACCATTATTGTTTTGAAATTTTTTCTCTCTAAACACATTTAGTTGAGAGTTTTTATCAGGAATGAATGTTTTAATTTGACAAAACATTTTATGCCCGCATTTAACCCATTTCCCCAGCCAACACCAACCCTCAGTTTGTTCTCCATATATAAAACTCTCATGGTTCATCTCCTTCTCTGTTTTTATCCTATTTTTACAACCTTTCTCCTGTGTTCATCTATTTTATTTCTTAAATTCCACATATGAGTGAAATCATATGGTATTTCCTTCTGTCACTGACTTATTTCACTTAGCATAATATACTCTAGTTCCATCTATGTTGTAGCAAATGCAATATTTCTTTCTTTTTTAAATGTTTATTTATTTATGAGAGACAGGGAGAGAGACAGTAGTGGAGGGGCAGAGAGAGACGGATACACAGATTCTGAAGCAGGCTCCATGTTCTCAGCTATCAGCACAGAGCCTGACGAAGGGCTAGAACTCAGAAACAGTGAGATCGTAACCTGAGCCAAAAATCAACCGCTTAACCGACTAAGCCACCTAGGCTCCCCACAATTTCATTGTTTTTGATCACGGAGTGATATTCTTGACACGTCTTGTTTATTCTTTCATCCTTTGATGGACATTTGGGCTCTCTCCATACTTTGGCTATTGTCGATAGTGCTGCTGTAAACATTGGGGTGCATATGCTCCTTTGAATCAGTATTTTTGTATGCTTTGGATAAATACTTAGTAGTGCAATTGCTGTGTCTTAGGATAGTTCTATTTTTTATTTTTTGTGGAACCTCCATACTGTTTTCCAGAGTGGGTGCACCAGTTTGCAATTCCACCAGTTTTGCAAAAGTGTTTCCCTTTCTCTGTGTCCTCACCAAAATCTCTTTTTTCTGGGTTGTTAATTTTAGCCATTCTGAAAGCTGTGACATCTTATCTCCTTTTGGTTTTGATATGTATTTCCCTTATGATAAGTGATGTTGACCATCGTTTTATGTTCCTATTAGCCATCTGGATGTCTCCTTTAATGAGCCTGGCAATAATGATTTACCAATTTTGTTTAACTTTTCAAAGAAGCAGCTCTTGCTTTCATTGACATTTTCAATTTTTGTCTTTTTTATTTATTTCTGCTCTAAATTGTATTTATTTTTTGCGAGTACATTTTTTATTTCTTGTTCTTTCCTTTTTCTAGCACCTTTAGCAGTAAACTTAGGTTGTTTGTTTGAGCACTTACAGCTAACATCATACTTAATGGTGAAAGCTGAAAGCTCTTCCTCTAAGATCAGAAACAAGACAAGTATGTCCATTCTAAGCCCCTTTTTACAACACAGTATTCAAATTCATTTCTATGCACTAATAATGAACTGCCAGAAAAAAAAAATTCTTAATTTCATTTAAAATTGAATCAAAAAGTGTAAAATGCCTAGAAATAAATTTAACCATGAACATGAAACAAATGTATTCTAAGAACTATAAGGTGTTGATGAAAGGAATTGAAGACTCAAATAAATGGAAATATGTATATGGTGCTCTTGGATTGGAAGTATTAATGTTGTTAAAAGTACACAATATATAGTAATCCAAGTCAAAGTAGCAACACCATTAACAAAGAACTAGAAAAAGTATTCCTAAAATTTGTATGGACCACAAAAAACCTTGAATAGCTAAGCAATCTTTTCTCTCCAAGTTTTATTTAAATAACATACAGAGTATTGTATGTTAACATATAGAGTAAATTTAGTTTCAGGAGTGGAACTTAGTGATTGAACAGTTACAGTCAACATTCTGTGATCATCACGAATGGTGCCCTCCTTAATCCCCGTCACCTATTTAACCTATCCCCTTGCCCACCTCAAGGCTGGTAACCATCAGATGTATTTATAGGTAAGTGTCTGTTTCCTATAGTTCCATCCCCCACCCGATTTTTTTTCTTAAATTCCACATGTGAGAGAAATTGTATGGTATTGCCTTTCTCTCACTGACCTATTTTGCATAGCATATTGATCTCTACCTCCATTCATGTCATTGCAGTTGGCAAGATTTCATTGCTTTTATGACTGAGAAATATTCCATAATATATATAATTACCATATCTTCTTAACCCATCAGTTGACAAACTGATAAACATTTGGGTTTATTCAAACTTTTGGTTATTGTGAATGATACTATAAACTTTGAGGTGCATGAATAACTTCAAATTAGTATCTTTATAACCTTTGAGTAAATATCTAATAGTAAAATTTCTGGATCTTAGGGTAGTTTTATTTTTAACATTTCGAGGGACTCCCACATTGTTTTCCAGAGTGGCTGGTCCAGTTGGCATAACCACCAAAGTGTAAGAGAATTCCCCTTTCTCCTCATCCTTAATAACATCCGATGCTTCCTGTGTCATTAATTTTAACCATTCTGATTGGTTTGAGGAGATATCTCATTGTAGTTTTTATTTGTATTTCCCTGATTTCCCTGATGTTAAGCATCATTTTGTGTATCTGTTGGTCATGTATATGTCTTCTTTGGAAAAAATGATTTTTCATGTGTTGTGATTTCTGGTGTGTTGAGTTATATAGGTTCTTTTTATAATTTGGATTCTAACTCTTTATCAGATGCCATTTGCAAAATCTTCTCCAATTCCATAGGTGACCTTTCAGTTTTATTGATTTATTCCTTCACTGTGATTTGTTATGAAAAAGACCGAGTCGTTTCTATTTTCTTTTGTTTGTCTTGCCTCGGGAGACATTTCTAGTAAAAAAATGCTATGGCATATGTTAAAGAGGTTACTGCCTGTGTTCTTATCTAGGATTTTAATGGTTTCCTGTCTCACATTCAGGTTTTCCATCCATTTTGAATTTACTGTTGTGTATGGTGTAAGGCATTGGCTCAGTTTCATTATTTTACATGTTGTCCAGTTTTCCCAATACCATTTATTTAAGAGATTGTTTTTTGTTTTTTATTTTTTCTCGATTGGATATTCTTTCCTGCTTTGTTGCAGTTTAGTTGACCATACAGCTGTGGGTCTATTTCTGGGTTATCTAGTCTGTTCTATTGATCTATCTGTCCGTTTTTTTACCACACTGTCTCCATCACTATAGTTTTGTAATACAAGTTGATGGCTAGAATTGTGATGTCTCCAGGTTTGGTTTTCTTTTTCAAGATTGTTTTGCATTTTTGGGGTATTTTGTTGTTCCATACATATGTTAGCATTGTTTGTTCTAGCTCTGTGAAAAACGCTGGTGGGATTTTGGTCAGGATTGCATTAAATGTGTAGATTGCTTTGGATGCTATAGATATTTTAACAGTATTTGTTCTTTTTATCCATAAGCATAGAATATTTTTGTATTTCTTTGTGTCCTTTTCCATTTCTGTCATTAGTGTTTTGTACGATTTAGAGTACAGATCATTTACTTTTTTGGTTAGGCTTATTTCTAGGTATCTTATGATTTTTGGTGAAATTTTAAATAAGATCAATTCCTTGATCTCTCTTTCTGCTGCTATATTAGAAATGCAACAGATTTCTGTACAATGATTGTGTATCCTGTAACTTGACTGGATTTCAATTCTAAGAACTTTTTGTGGAGCCTTTTGGGTTTTCTATATCATGTCATTTGAAAATAGTGAAAGTTTGATTTCCTCTTCATTGATTTGGATGCCTTTTATTTCTTTGTGTTGTCTGATTGCTCAGACTAAGACTTCCAATGTTATGTCAAATAACAGTGGTGAGAGTGGATATCCCTGTTTTGTTCCTTACCATAGATGAAATGCTCTCATGTGTTCCCTTTTAGGAAAATATTAACTGTGTGTCTTTCACATATGATTTTGTTGTTGTTGTTGATGTATATTCCCTCTATCACTACATTGTTGAGGGCTTTTAGTTTTCAATCAAGAATCAACTCTATACTTTGTTAAATGCTTTTTCTGCATCTATTGAAAGAATCGTTTATTATTTTTCTTTATTTTATTGAGACAGTATATCACAATGATTGATTTATAAATATTGAACCACCTTGCAGCACAGGAATAAATCCTACTTGGCCTTGGTTAATGACTCTTTGTATGTACTATTTGAAAAGATTTCTTGGTATTTCTCGAGAATGTTTGCATCCTTGTTCATAAGGTGTATAGACCTGTAGTTCTCTGGTTTTTAGTGTATTCCTGGTCTGTTTTTGGTGTCAGGGTAATGCTGGCTTCATAGAACAAATTTGAAAGTTTTCCTGCAATTTCCATTTTTTGGAATAGTTTGAAAACATTAGGTATTAACTTCTTTAAATTATCTACTTTAAATGTTTTATAGAATTTCCCTGCAAGCCGTCTGGTATGGACTTTGTTTTGTTGGTAGAATTTTGATTATGGATTTAATTTCTTTGCTGGTTGTTGGACCTATCAAGTTTCCTACTTCTTCCTAATTCTGTTCTGTTAGGTTACATGCTTCTAGGGCTTTATTCACTTCTTCCAGTTTGTTCGATTTGTTCTAACATCTTTTTTTAGCACTATTCTCCTATAATTTTTGTATTTCTGTGGAGTTGGTTGTTGTTTCTCTTTTCCCATTTGTCATTTCATTTATTTGCGTTTTTTCTTTTATCATTTTGATCTCATTAGGTGTTTATTATTATTTTTTTCATAGAAACAAAATTTCCTTGTTTTATTTATCTGTTCTGTTTTGTTTGTTAGTTTTCTGTTGGTTTGTTTTTATATCCTTTATTTTTGTTTTAATCTTTATTATTTCTTCCTTCTGCTGGCTTTAGCCTTTGTTGTTTGTTTGTTTGTTCTTTTTTCTAGCTACTTCCCGTGTATGGTTACATTTTTTAATTGAGATTTATCTTGCTTCTTGAGGTAGGTATTGTTCTATATGTCCCATTGGGATCACTTTTGCTGTATCCCAAAAGTTGTGAAGCATTGTATTTTCATATTTATTTTTTCTATGTATTTTACTTTATCTTTTGATTTCCTGTTTGATCAATTTATTCTTTAATACCATGTTCTTTAACCACCGTATGTTTGTAGTCTTTACAATTTTTTTTTTTGTTTGACTTCAATTTTCATAGCATTGGGGTCAGAAAAGATACACGATGTGGTCCCAATCTTTTTGTATTGGTTAGAGACTGATTTGTGATCTATTCCGGAGAATGCCCCATGTGCACATGAACAGATGTGTATTGTGCTGCTCTAGGATGAAATGTTCTGAATATATCTGCTAAGTCCTTCTGGTCCAGTGTGCCATTCAAAGTCATTGTTTCCTTATTTATTTTCTGCTTGGATATTTGTCCATTGATGTAAGTGGGGTGTTAAAGTCCACTATAATTATTGTACCATTTCCAGCACTTCCTGTATGTTTGTAATTGTATTATATATTTGTGTGCCTGCATGTTGGGGGCATAAATACTTACAATTATTTCTGCATGTTGGATAGGCCACTTTATTATGAAATTGTGTCCTTTTCATCTCTTCTTACAAATATTGGTTTTACATTTACTCTGATATAAGTATTGCTACTCTGGCTTTCTTTGAAATCCATTTGCATGATAAATGTTCTTTCTATATTTCTGCATTATCAGTCTACAAGTATCATGAGGTTTAAAATGAGTCTCTTGTAAGTAGCATATAGTCTTGTTTATTTTAGCTTTTCTCATACCTTATAACTTTGGATTGGAGCATTTAGTCCACTTATATTCAGAGTAATTATATAGACATGTATTTACTGCCGTTTTATTACTTGTTTTGTTGTTATGTCTGGATGTTTTCTCTTTTACTTTTTTGGTCTTTCCTTTCCACTCAGAGTTCCCTTAAAATTTCATGCAAGATGGGTTTAGTGGTCATAAATTCCTTTAGTTTTAGTTTCTTTGGGATAATCTAGCTCTCCTCTCTTCTTTGTGATAGCACTGTTGGAAAAGTAATCTTGGCTGTTGACTTTTTCCCTTTCAGCTTGTTGAATATATCATGTCAATCTCTTCTGTCTTGACAAGTTTCTCTGGAGACATCCACATCTAGTCTTATGGGTTGTCCCTTGTAACTTAGGGAAGTATTTTCTTATCACTATATTTTGCACATTTAACAAAATAATACTGTTTTTGGCCTGCAGGAGTTCTCTGTGCTTTCTGTATTTGGATGTCTGCTTCCTTCCCCAGACTAGGGATGTTTTTGTCTGTTGTTTATTCAAATAAGTGTTCTGTCCTTTTACCTCTCTCCTCCTCTTGTGAATCTTTTGACACAAATTTTATGTTTGATGGAGTCACTGTGTTCTTTATACAATATATATATATATATATATTAGAATTTAATATTAGAAAGGAAGAGTAGTAGAAAGGTTCTCTTTACAGAGAGGGGACATTCGAAAGTGCATGCCAGAGGACTCTAGGCATGGGTCCTTTTTTTAATAAGGTTCTGGTCAGCCCTCCCCCTTTACTTCTCCTTTATTACTTCTAAGGTTGCACCCTTATTGACTTGATAGCTGTAGGTGCTGGTTGTCCATTCCTTACTGACTGGCTCATTTCCATTGTATGACAGGTGATCTATGGACATACTTAGGTCTTTTGTCCAGAGGGGAAACCTGAGGGGCAGTAGGAATGTTTTGTTATATTATTAAGAGGAAATTTACACCTGAGGAGGTTGGCTGTGGTCAGACACTCCCAGCATTGCTCAAAAATAGGTGTTTTTTCCCACACGGGGAAGTCAGGACTTAATCTTTTCCTCCCTTCCTACTGAATCCTATCTTCTGTTATATTTAGAGGGAAGAATATAGCAATTCAGGCTTTTCTAAAGAAAGAAGAAAGGAAGATCTCAAATAAACGAACTAAACTTATTACACCTAAAAGAGCTGTAAAAAGAACAGTAAATAAAGCCCAAAATTAGCAGAAGAAGGGAAATAATAATGATTAGAGGAGAACTCAATGATATCAATCTCAAAACAAACAGACAAACAAACAAAAAACAGTAGAACAGATCAACAAACACAGGACCTCGTTCTTTGAAAAAATTAACAAAATTGATAACACCATAGCAAGCTAGAAGGATCAAAAATAAAAAGGAAAGAACTCAATTAAATAAACTCATGAATGAAAGAAGAAAGAACACAACAACATTGCAGAAATACAAGCAATAATAAGATAATATTATGAGTAATCATATGCCAACAAATTGGGCAATCTGGGAGAAATTGACATATTCCTAGAAACATATAAACTACCAAAACTGAAACAGGAAGAAATAGAAAATTTGAATAGACCCCTAACCAGCAAAGGAATTGAATCAGTAATCAAAAATCTCCCAAAAAGCAAGATCCAGGGATGGATGGCTTTCCGGGGGAATTCTACTAAACATTTAAAGAAGAGTTAACACCTAGTCTTTAGAAGCTGTTCTGAAAAAAATAGAAATGGAAGGAAAACTTCCAAACTCATTTTATGAGGCCAGCATTACTTTGATTCAAAAGCCAGACGAAGTCCCCACTAAAAAGGAGAAATATAGACAAATTTCCTTGATGAACATGGGTGCAAAAATTCTCAACAAGATAGTAGCAAATGGGATCCAACAATACATTAAGAGAATCATACACCACGATCTAGTGGTATTTATTCCTGGGATGAAGCAATGGTTCTGTAGCTGCAAATCAATGTGATTTGTCACATTAATAAAAGAAAAGATAATAACCACATGATCCTCTCAATAGATGCTGAAAAACCTTTTGACAAAATACACCATCCTTTCTTTATAAAAACCCTCAAAGAAGTAGGGATAGAAGGACCATAATTCAAGATCATAAAGGCTATATGCAAAAGACCCTCTGGTAATACCATCCTCAAAGGGGAAAAAATGAGAGCATTCTCCCTAAGATTGGGAACATGACAAAGATGTCCACCCTCACCATTGTTATTTAACATAGTGTTAGAAGTCCTACTCTCAACAGTCAGAGAACACACACACACACACACACACACACACACACACACAAAAAACATCCAAACTGGCAAGGAGGAAGTCAAACTTTCATTCTTCACATATGACAAGGTACTCTAGATGGAAAACCCAAAAGGCTCTACCAAAAAACTGCTAGAACTGAAACATGAATTCAGCAAAGTCACAGGATATAAAATTAACGCACAGAAATTGTTTGCAATTTTATACACCAGTAATGAAGCAGCAGAAAGGGAAATCAAGCAAACAATCCCATTCACAACTGCACCAACTATCATAAAATATGTAGGAATAAACTTAACCAAAGAGGTGAAAAATCTATATGCTGAAAACTATAGAAAGCTTATAAAAGAACTAGGGACGACATTTAAAAACTGGAAAAATATTCCATGTTCATGGACTAGAGAAACAAATGTTAAAATGTTGATACTGCCAAGAGTAGAACATATTACATATTCAACGCAATCCCTTATGAAAATAACATCAGCTTTCTTCACAGAGCTGGAACAAACAATTCTGAACCTTGTATGGAACCAGAAAAGACCCCAAAAAGCAAAGTAATCCTGAAAAAGAAAACCAAAGCTGGAAGCATCACAATTCTGGACTTTTTGCTGTATTACAAAGGTATAATTGTCAATACTGTATGATACAGGCACAAAAACAGACTCATGGGTCAATGGAATAGAATAGAGAACCAGAAATGAACACAATGTATGGCCACTAATCTTTGACAAAGCAGGAAAGAATATTCAATGGAAAATGACAGTCTCTTTAGCAAATGGTTCTGGGAGAACTGGACAGCAACATGCAGAAGAATGAACATGGAACCCTTTCTTACACTGTACAGAAAAATAAACTCAAAATAAATGAAAGACCTAAATATAAGACAGGAAGCCATCAAAATCATAGAGGAAAATCAGGCAAGAAACTCTTTGACCCCGGCTGCAGCAACTTCATACTAGACATGTCTCATGAACCAAGGAAAACAAAAGCAAAAATGAACTACTGAGACCTAATCAAAGTAAAAAGCTTCTGCACAGTGAAGCAAACAATCAACAAAACTATAAGGAAATGGATGGAATAGGAGAATATGTTTGCAAATGACATATCAGATAAAGGGCTATATCTAAAATCTCTAAAAAAAACTTATCAAATTCAACATCCCCTCAAAAAAACCAAAATAATCCAGTGAAGAAATGGGCAAAAGACATGAACATACATTTTTTTCATTGAAGATATCCAAATGGATAACAGGCACATTAAAAAATATTCAACATCACTCATCAGCAGAGAAATAAAAATCAAACCTACAATGAGATACCACCTTAAACCTGACAGAATGGCTATCATTAACAACTTAGGCTAAAACAGATGTTGGCAAGGATGTGGAGAAATGGGAATATTTTTGCAATTCGGGTGGGAATGCAAATTGGTGCAGGCACTCTGAAAAACAGTATGGAGCTTCCTCAAAAAAATAAAAATAAAATTACCCTATGACCCAGCAATTACACTACTAGGTATTTTTCCAAAGGATACAAAAATGCTGGTTCAAAGGAACATATATATCCCAATGTTTATAGCAGCACTATTGACAATAGTCAACGTGTGAAAAGAGCGCATATGTCCATCAACTGATGAAGAGTGAAAGAAGTGGTATATATATATTCAATGGAATATTACTTAGGGATCAAAAGGAATGAGATTTTGCCATTTGCAACAATGTGGATGGAACTAGAGTGTTAAATTATACTAAGTAAAAAATGTCAGAGAAGGACAAATATATGATTTCATTCATATGTAGAATTTAAGGTACAAAACAGATTAATATGAGGCAAGGAAAGCAAAAATAATATAAAAATAGAGAGGGAGACTGGGGGGAGGGTCGCCTGGGTGACTCAGTCAGTTGAGCGTCCAACTTTGATCTGTCATGGTCTCACGATTCGTGAGTTCGAGCCCCACATCAGGCTCTGAGCTGCCAGCTTGGAACCTACAGCCTGCTTCAGATTCTGTGTCTCCCTTTTTCTCTGCTCCTTCCCTGTTCAAGCTCTGTCTCTCTGTCTCTCTCAAAAATAAATATTAGAGAGAAAGAGAGAGAGAGTGAGAGACAGAGAGACAGAGACAGAAAGAGAGAGTGAGAGAGAAAGAGAAACCATAAAAGACTTTTAAATACAGAGAACAATGTGACGGTTGGATGTTGGGTTGGGGGAAAGGATAAAGGGCTAACGGATCTTTAAGGAGGAAACTGGTTGGGATTAGCACTGAGTGTTATATGTAAGTGATGAATCACTAAGTTGTCTTCTTGAAAAAATTTTGTATTTAAGAAAGGATGAATCTCAAGTTAAAAATTTGAGATTTTCAAATCTCTCACAGAGAATATCAGCAAAGTTAGGATTTTTTCATTTCAAGGTATGTTTCAATTTATTGGCAAATATAAAATTTTGTCATACTATTTCTTATTTCATCTCATTATACATAGAATAGTTAATAAACAACCTCTCTTAAAAATGCAATAAAAAATTTGTGATGGAACAAAAAAATAATGAACACACTTGGAATAGGCAACTTTCTTATGTATAAATGGGATATTTTCACCCTTTCATTCACAAAGATAACAAAATATGCACATTCACTGTTTAAAAAAGAAATCCATAAATAGACTTTGAGTAAAGCAGTTTATCTTCCATAATGTGGGCGGACCTCATCCAATCAGTTGAACACCTTGAAAACAAAGACTGGGTTTTTCCTGAAGGAGAAGGAATTCTCCTAGACTGCAACAAAGGTAGTCAACCTAAGTTTCCAGCCTGCCAGCATACCTTACAGATTTCAGACTCACTAGCCCTCACGAGTGTGTGAGCCAAATCCTGATAATCAATTTAATTCTCTCCCTTGCCTTGCTTTGCCTTTCCTTGAGTTCCCTTCCTTTCCCTTCATTCCCTTCCCTTCCCTTCCTTTCACTTCTCTATCTCTCTGTCTGTCTGTCTCTCTCTCTCTCTCTCTCTCCACACACACGCAAACGCACACACACAAACACACACACACACACACACACACACACACACACACACACGCATCCCCCAGTGGTTGTTTCTCAGGAGAAGCCTGACTAATACAACCTTTCTAATTAAAATGTTATTCCTAGCAAAATAAGTCAGACAGAGAAAGGCAAATACTGCATGATCTCACTAATATGAGAAATCTGAATCAAAGGGACTCATAGCATATGAGAACAAATTGCCGGTTGCTAGAGGCAGAGAACGGGTTGAGGATGGGGGAAGCAATGAATGAAGGTAGTCAAAACCAGTAAACTTATAGTTATAAATAAGTTCTGGGGATATCACATATAGCATGGCGACTATAGTTAACAACACTGTATTGTATATTTGGAATTTGCTAAGAGAGTAGATCTTAAAAGTTCTAATCACAAGACCCTAAAAGCTGTAATCACAAGAAGAAATATTTGTAACTATGTAAGGTGTTGAATGTTAACTAGACTTCTTTTAATAGCAATTTAGCAATGTATACATATAGCAAATCATTATTTTGTACACTTCAAATTAGTAGAATGTTATATGTCAATTATATGTCAATAAAATGAAGGTGTGAGAGGAAACTTATTACTCTATCTTAAAAAAAAGGAACCAACAAGTAGCAAAGATGAGGAAAGGAAATACTGTGAACTATTGGTGGGAATATAAATTCGTGCAGCCATTATTGAAAAGAGTTTGAGGTTCCTCAAAAAATGTAGAATTACCATATTTTCCAGTAATTCCAGTGTTAGGTATTTATCAAAAAAAAATGAAAAGACTAACTCAAAAATACATTAGCTATCGTATGTTTATCAGAGCAGTACTTATAGCCAATATATGGAATTAATATAAATGTCCAATTATAGTTGAATGAATAAAGAAAATATAGTATATATGCATAAATACTTGAAGAAATGTTACTTAAGCACAAACAAGAATGAGATCTTGCCATTTGAGACAATATAGGTGTACCTAGATGGAAGTATGCTATGTTAAATAAGTCATGAAAAAAGCCAAATACTGTATAATTTCACTTACATGTAGACTCTAAAAATTAAAACAATTTAACAAATTAAATGAATCAGCAACTGTTTTTAGGTATAGAAAACAAACTGCTGGTTTTTAAAAGGGATGTGTGTGGGGGAAAAGATGAACAGGTCAAGGGGATTAAACAATACCATCTTCCAGTTACAAAATAAATAAAACATGAGTATGTGATGTACAGCATAAGGAATATAGTCAAAAGTACTGTATCAGCTTTGCATGGTGATAGATAATCACTGGACTCATTTTGCTGAAGATTTCTTAAAATATATAAACACTGGATCACTATGTTGTGCACTGGAAACTAATAAAGTAAATCATGTCAATTATTCTACAATTAAAAAAATAAAATTCTTGCTGGGCAAATGAGAATTTAAGATAATAACTTTTAGCACTCTCTTGAACATAGAGATATGATTTTGGAAATATCCAAAATTACTCTCATTTTCTTTGAATGACCTCCTACATTTTTCATGCCTGTAATTACTAGTGTCTGGGAGATTATTATTCAAGCAGGTTGAAAATGTTTAAAAAAATATGGCTAAAACTTATTACAGTGTTGTCCTTTAGGGATATTTTAATGGAGGGCAGCTCACTACTACTAAATGCTCAGCGAGCAGGTCACACTGTTCTTTAGAGAATATCAAGTCGGGCAGTGTTGGAGGGTCATAACTCAGACCTCTCGGAATCATGGTGCAGGTTCTCACAACTCTGTCAAGAAGCTCTATGGGAGTGAAACTTAGATTCATTTGTTCTCCAGCTGCACAATACTTGGTTCACATCACAAAATATATAGTTTCCAACTTCTGTCTGTAATAAGCTGCCCCACCTTCACAGACCAATGAACTGTCAGAATTTTTAGTTTCACTCTCCAACTTATTTGTGTTTATTTTTCTTAAAGGTGAACTCCAGAAAGACTATGGTAAGTCATTCTTTACTTCCCTATGTTTATCAGATTTATTGCAATATCAAAAGTTCAGGCACTTTTTTGAAGGAAAGGTTTAGGAGAAAAAAACATGCAGGCAAAGAAATAAGGAAATAAATACCACTTAGCAATTTGGGATAGTGCATTTCCTTCCCTTTTATTTTAATCAGGTCATGTAAGTGTCCATGAGCTCTGTTGGAGCATTATGCGTGTAATCCCTTGAAGATTGCAAATATTCCTTTGATTCTGCAGAGAGGAGAAGCTGGGTAATACCTGGGCATGGTACTAAAGGAGGGTGTGCAGTAAACTCACCAGACATCCTGAAAAGGCACATGGTGCAACACTTCCATGCAGAGTACAGCCTGGTCCATCATCCAAATCTCTACTAATGTTAGCTACTCTCACCTTTTGTTGGTTAGTTTGCAGTGTATGTTTTACTGGCTAACACACATTCATTAGAATTGAGAAAAGGAAGCTTGTGTAAAATGCATTTGCGGAACCTTTTTTTCGCTTTTGCATTTTCAAAACTTCCTCATGTCTTGAAGATTCTTTCTAGTTTACTCTGACCCCTTCAAAGTGTAAAATCTTCCTCATGTGCTGCGTACCAATGTCCAACGTGTGAACTGATGTTTGTAGTGTCATCAGTCTATGACCCTTATGAAGTGTTGGAGAAAAATTGTGTCTTTCAATGCCCAGGATTTCTTCTTGGGATGTCAATGAAGACTAATAGGCTGTTTCCGGTTATTCCTGACTCTGGATATTCCCCTCACAAAGGCTCACTGATCCTGTCCCAGTCTCTTGAAGCTCAGACCCCATGTGTAATCTGGTTGAACTGTGTTTGGGGAATGTCCTGTGATGAGCTCTACACACTCAGCAGATGTAGGGGCACAGATCGACTTAGTTCTTGGAGAAAGGAGGCTGTAGATGAGGGAGTTATGAGCATATGTCATGATAGTCTGTAGTCTCTTAGAAATGAGGTATTTGAGATGATGCAAGGCCTGCTTCCTTTTTTCTTTTCTGTATCTCATATTTTTGCCCATTTGGCTGATATCTTACCTTGTCAGAGGTTGATTGACTAAAGTCTGTTTCTCAAGAAATTCTTCCCTACATCCATTGTGGAATTCTTTATTAGATATTTTTTTGCACTTAAATCATAATTAAATAGAAGGTGAGTAGTATTTATTTATAATTTAGAAGCAAAGTTATTATTACAAATATATCTGATCTACCAAAAATTATAGACAATTGATATGCGTATCATAAAGCATCAATTCTTTCACATGGTCTCCCTTGTAAATGATGAGATTTCAGCTGCAACTATGTTGTTCTTTTGTAACATTGTCTTTGTAACCAATTTTCATTTTTAAAAAGTCATACTGTGGCATTTTTTGAAATATTTTCCTGTTATTATGACGCTTCATATTTTAAGGTCCCAATAGGGTATTCAGATATTACTTTGTGATTTTTTCTAGTATTATTCCTAAAGCCAGCCAGTACCTAATATTGATCTTTACTTTCATTTCCTCTAGCTCCTGACTTTATTACTAAATAATAATTAATGCTAATTTGTATTTTAGATATGATGCCTACCAAATATATCACCATAAATATTCCTCTCTTTTAAAGGTTTTACATTTTTCTATATGATATGTGAAATTGTTCAAATATGACATGCATATGATTTGATATATTGTATCCATATTTTATTTTGTTCTTGTTGTTTGGATTTTGTTTTTTAACTATTGACCTTCTTACTTAGTAGAATGTTTTTACAGTAATTTGATCTCTGTATCTTCACTCTTGCTTTTCCCTATTCCTGAAATAATTTATTTCTTTGATCATTTTCCAATTAACTCTGCTTTCCCTGTAGAAACGTGGTGAACCCTGGCTAGTGCAAAGAGGGATCAAAATACTCTAGGGAATCCCATGCATTCTCTCACTATTGCTTTGCACGGTTCTCTGTGTATGTGACAGGTCAGGGTTCTGTGTCCTCCTTACTGAGGGAGCCTGATCCATGCAGAGTGAAGGGCAGCCAGTCCACAAATATATGTTGAGTGCAAAAACTGAGTTTTATAGATTTTTTCTTTTGTTGTCTGTTTTCCTCATTTTTCTAGATTATGTAGCAAAAGAGAACATGAGTTCTATTTTCTGTCCTTGTTGAGGGTTTAAAGATCATGTAACACCTTACTTTCACAGAATCACTTATGTAAAAATTATTCTCTTAAATTGACTACATCTTATTTCGTTCTGAAGCTCCTGTCTTTGGCCATACACCTCTGGGCTGAGTGAGTCCAAGGTGAAGAATCTTGTGCTGGAGCTGCCGAGAAATAGACTTGCTCAAGAGACTTCCAGTTAGGCTCTATGTGACCTCCGGACAATCATGTGGAGGGAGGAGTTCCTAAAGGAGTTACTAAGTAGTCATACACCCATGAAAACGGGTCAGGAATTGGGAGGGAGGACCTTGAGGAATCCACCAAAACTCTGCCCCCAAAAAAGAGCGAGAATTTGAGCATCTAAGCACACAGATGACCCTCATGTGAGACAAGTTTATCTCATTCCTTTGTACAAACCCACACTGTGTTCCACATTAAATTCTCTTTCCTGGAAGAGCAACAAGCTTCATGGGAGACAATAGAAGGTGGCCAACGGGAAGCAGAAGGGACAAGGGACATCGCATGACCTGTTTAGTTTAATACTAAAAATCTACATGGAAAAAATATTTCTGGGAGATTTGTTTGAAAGAGTAATAGTGAGATGGATGAGGTTGTTTCTTGAACAACTTGATGATTTCCAAGTTATCCTACAAACCATATAAAGGCACACATAAATGACTGTTCTATACTCATATTTGGTCAAATATTTTAATAACTATTTTTAAAATATTCTGATTGAAATGAATTTGGCACTGTTCAAGAAACACATTATATTATTATTTACATAAGAGACTTCTCAAGAAAGTCATTGGGAAGACATTTGCTGACTCCTCTCTGAAATACTCAAAACAATGCATTATTATGATGTGGTTGAGGGTAAAAGCCATGGAAATATCAATTGACCCTAAGTCTGGGGTCATGTTGAGTTCATTCTGGAGGACAAATCTGCAGCAGTTTCAGATTAATGTAATATATATGTGGGAGGTTTCCAAGACTGTATGACTAAACAGCCTATGGTTTGACACATTTTAGGGTGTGGATCAGGAAACTATCTACTTATTTCTAAAACTCCAAGACACATGTCTTGAGTTTTTATGTTTGTTCAAATAAGGGATCTTTGCTTGAGCTGAGTATGCTAAAGATACCACCTCCTTAATGCAAGGTAAGGTAAAGCAAACCATCCCTCTGAGAAAACGCTTTTTTCTCCTTCATTTTCTTCTTATCGTCTTCTAAGTATTATAAATGAATGATGTTATATTTTTTTTTGACTGAAGCAGTGTTTTGACATTCCACACATTATGTTCCTTCTTCATAAAAAGAAACAAAATCCAGACATAAAAATTTTTAGAAACATTATTATAATTTATAAAATTATCTTTTGCTAGGTTTTAAAAAGTGAATATGAAAATTCCTCAGATAGGGAAAGATTTAGGCATAAATAGAGAAGAACAAGATGCTTCTGTTCGTGTTGTTGAGTACTGGAATTCAGGTCTTATATTTACCCCACTCATTGAGCATAGTCACATTTTCTGCATATAGGAATTAACTACCTATTTTGTAGTCAGTGCTTAAGAAGCAATGAGAAAAAAAAAGACTGTCTTTAATTATGGAAGTTTCTCTCTTAGAACAGATGCAAATTCCACATTTAGATAATAAATGTAAAACAAATATTCTAATAAGTGATATGGGAAAGTTTTAATGATGCCATGAACACATGCAATAGTGAGATTTGACTTAGTCATGGGGCTGTGGAGTTGCTGAAGAAGCTTAATGCAGAAAAGCCTAGTGGTAACAAAGAGGATACGTAGTTCAAAGAGTGGACTAGCATGTGTAGAGCAGAAAGCACAATATGCACTAACTTCTGGGGGGAGGTGAGCCCATGATTTATTAGAGGAGACACTATTAACCAGGAGACTCTGGTTCAGAAAACCCAGACAAAGCTATAAATAGACAAAAACTGTGAAATGCAAACATGTTTTTACCAGTCTAAGAATTTTGAATGCTGTCCAGGAAACAGAATTTTGAATATTATCCAAGAAAATCAGGAAATCAGAAAAAAATGTTAAACAAAAAAAGGGTGCAGTGACAAGATTTTCATTTCAAAACTATTATTTTCTTGAAGGTAGAGAACACATTATATGGTTAGTGTTAAAAAAAGAAAAAGAAAAACTAGAGGATATCTACTCTGAGATATACACTTGGCTAAATAAACAGATCTCAATAGTCTGTACATGCTTACTTATTTCCTAGTTATGGTTAGTCTTCAATGTTACCAATTGTGTATATTTTTAGTTATTGAATAATTCTAAAGGTCTCTTTAATGAGAAAGAAAACTCATGGATAAATTGATAATTTAAAAGAAGAGAGAAATCCTATGTAAAGTCTGTGATTTCATTTTCACTCTGAGATTCATGACCTGGAAGTCACATGATAGTGTTTGCAATATTGTGCCTGCTTTATTTGGCTTTGGAATCCTATTCAGATTTAGATTTTCTGTATGACAAACATTCTCATTTAAGGAAATCTGTTGATTAAATGTAAAAGTACTCTGAATGGGTTTACATAACATAGACCCTGATTGAAATCAAAATTAACCACAAATTAATCCAAACTTGAAACCACTATGCACATATTTATTAAATTTCCAATAATTCTTGGCAACTCTTTTTCCAAGAATTGAATTAATGCTTTTTTAGAGTAAAGAAAGACTTGAATTCATTACACAAGGAATGTCAACAAACAATTTCGCTCTTAAAATAAATTAAAAATAAATTTTTTTTAATGTTTCATTTATTTTTGAGACAGAGAGAGAGACAGAGAATAAGCAGGGAAGAGGCAGAGAGAGAGGGAGACACAAATTCCAAAGCAGGCTCCAGGCTCCGAGCTGTCAGCACAGAGCCTGACGTGGGGCTCGAACTTATGAACCACGAGATCATGACCTGAGCTGAAGTCAGACGCTCATCTGACTGAGCCACCCATGCCCCCAACAATTTTACTGTTATTAAAAAATAAAATAAATGATACATGGAAGAATGGAAGCATTTATCTGTAGTTTAAAAAAGGTAGGTTAGCCATGTTTGACATATTCTGACAGGAAAATGCATTTGTCATCATTGTCCTCCTCCTTCTCCTCCTCATCACTATCATTAACAACAAGCTACATGTATTTATTAAAGCTCTCTTTATCAAATAAGTTGTGTTTTACAATAATAATATGTAGGTAAATATAAAGCACATATTCTTTCCCTCATGGGCCTAACACTAAAACAAAAATAAAAATTATTAAAGTAATATGATGTCAAAGAACTAGGAGAAAGTACAGCTGAGGAGGTAGATAGAAGACAGATCATAACCAACCTGTTGCTTTTTGAATTTAATATTTATCCCATGAGTGGTGAAAGTGACAAATTTTGAATGAGTAGGTATTTAACCTAGAGGTTATAAATGCCTCTAATTTTTTTATTCTGTTTCTGTAGTATCACATCTGGGATGATTTATAGAGTAATAGTTATGTTGTTTTGTGTGTGTGTGTTTTTTACCAGATTAAGGGTTTGATCAATTATCCAAAAAGAACTAGTTTATTAAAGTTCAAATACAAGAAAGAAAGCAATTCACTCAAATATGCAATAGAAGAGTATTTATTTTCATAGAAAGCATTACAATTAATTTTGAAAAGAATAGAGCACATTATGAAAAAACATGTATTAGATTATTCCCTTTGTTATTGTGGGGTAAAAATATTTTAGATATTCAGATAATGAGACTATGGAAAGATATTATAAAGGAGTCGTAGCTGGGTAATGGAAACCTGATGGTGTATATATAGTTTTTATTTTTTTAAATAAATTAATACATATTATTTTTGTAACAAATGATGTTTATAGATAAACACAGTGAATATAAACCTTGTAAAAGTCATCAGGAATACATCTGGTGACCCTTCCTGTTCTCTTATAACACCATGATTTTAGAATGATGTTTCAGATGGCAGGCGGCTTGTCAAAGCCTCTGTGGGTAGAGAGACTGTGTCGTATTCACCAAAATGAAAATAGTCCTGGGTCTAAAGAAGAGCCTCAATAAATATGCATATAAGTAGGGCATTTTTGTAATTAAATTAAGAATGTCATAAATGAAAAATAAGTGTTATTTGTGAATATGTCAGATAAGTTAAATACCACATGCTCAAAGCAGAATTTTGAATTTTTTTTTCAAGTTAGCTCATTTAAACATCAAGTTGTAAATAACAGCATCATCTTATTTTAAGATACTTTCTTACTAATACACAGATCACACCTGGTAGAGATATAATTAGGTTATAGTTTGCTTTTGTTATTGTGTGTTTTCTTTCTAAATTTTGATATTAACTCTTTTATCAGGATTTGCAAATAATTCTTCTCATGTTGCATGATTGATTTTGTTGATTTTTAGTTGATTTTTTTGAATTCTAGAAGCTGGGAAATCCAAGGTCAAGGCACCTAGCAGATCTGGTGTCTGAGAGTTCACTTCTTGGTTTGCAAATGGCCATGTTCTCATTGGTCTCTCACATGATGGAAAGTTGAGAGCAAGAACAAATACTCACATCTCTTCTTATGGGAAACTAATCCTATTCATGATGGCTCCACTGTAATGACGTAATTACTTTCCAAAGTCTCCACTTCCAAATATTATTACATTGGGTTTAGGAATTTAACATATGGATTTTGTAGAAAGAAATTCATTTCATAACATGACATTAGGGGCATAGAAGGCAAAAACCGTTCTTGGTGACATATTTCAAAACATAAAAACTCATAAAATTGTTACAAAATTTTATACTTGTTAAATTTTTAGGAAATACCTAAATACTAACTTAATATAGTACTTTATCCTGAAAGAAACCTAAAGTCTCTTGGCTACATGTTCTTCCACTACCTCCATCTCCATGCTCAAAAACATGTGCAAAGGAAGAAAATTAAAAGAAAAAAGACAATGATTAGTGAAAATATAACTAAGAGAGAAAAATAGGAGAAAATAAATATGGATAAAAAACAAAAAAGAAAAGAAGGGCATAGAGGTTTTTTTTTACCATTGGTGAGGGTGGCAGCTTGGAGTTACCATGATGTGGCAGGACAGAAAGATTTTTTTTTAATTTTTCTAATGTTTTATTTATTTATTATTTATTTATTTATTTATTTATTTATTTATTTATTTAGAGAGAATAGGAGAGGAACACTGAGAGAGGGGGACATAGAATCTTAAGCAGGCTCCAGGCTCTGAGTTGTCAGCACAAAGCCTTATGCAGAGCTCCAACTCATGAACTATGAGTTCATGACCTGAGCTGAAGTTGGAGGCTTAACCAAAGAGCCACCCAGGTGTCCCAGGACAGAAAGTTTTAATATCAGATGTAATAGGTGTATCTTTGTCCTCCTAAGGACACTGTGTGTTTCTGCATGTTTATGTATTGTATGTATTTCTATACCTCTAGACTCAACTGGGGACAGTTTTCTCTCTCACAAATCACACATAAACAAACGCAAAATTCGTAGCATACTCAAATTCTTTCTTAATACGTTAATCATATCGAGACAAATTTGCAATTTCAAAACAAACATTATAGCAGAAATAATTGCATTTAGTTTTTAATTATTCAGGTGCAGAGAATCAGAAATTATATCCAAACCTGACTGTTGCTTGCAGTGCTGGCTTCTCAGTATTTATACTTTTTGGTGGGGACAGCCTGTAGGAGTCCATAGGCTTACAGCAAACACCTGGGAGAGGCTATTTCTGGACAACAATTTGCATTATGGTTCTTTGAATTATGTTAAAACAAAACAAATGGGAATATTTTTAACTATAATATATTTTCAAAATCTGTAACTTAAATCCAACCATTGTCTTTTTTTCCCCCTTACACCAATGATTTACATGTGTAAGCATTAGAAAGAGGGGCGCCTGGGTGGCTCAGTTGGTTAAGCAGCCGACTTCGGCTCAGGTCATGATCTCACGGTCTGTGAGTTCGAGCCCCGCGACAGGCTCTGTGCTGATGACTCGGAGCCTGGAGCCTGCTTCAGATTCTGTGTCTCCCTCTCTCTCTGCCCTTCCCCTGTTCATACTCTGTCTCTGTGTCTCTCAAAAATAAATAAACATTAAAAAAAATAAAAAAAAAGAAAGAAAGAGTATAATTACAAGTCTTAACAAATTCTCACAATGATTTGTCACTGTTTTGCATTTTAGGAAAACTTCACGAAGATCTTGGTAAGTAAAATTATCCTTTAAGGGTAGGAATGTAAATATATTTTTAAAAATAAATGTGTTTATATTTCAAAGCAATGTCTCACTACATCCCATTCTTTCAGAAAAGCTAAAACTCCTGGGAGAAGAAGGTGAGTAATGAAAATGACCACCTCTAACCCTGACTCATCTCATGCACTTGCCTCTGAGTACTCATTTCTGTCCTGTTTTATTCACTGATAACTTTTAATTTCAAAACCATATATATATATATGCCCTATATATATATAAACCATATATATATATATATATATATAATCCATTTATATGTATAATATATATACACCCTATATATATAAACCATATATATATGTATGAACCATTTATATGTATAATATTTATTTATTTATTTGTTTGTTTGTTTGTTTGTTTTTTTAAATTTCAGGGTTGAAATTTGCTCGACAATATTCAGGTAACTACAGACTGAAGTATTTGGGTATTAATTCTTCTTCTTGGCCAGCACACTAGACCATCAGACAAGGAAGCATGTAACACACCCACAAACTCACACTGAACAAACACACAAATCCTTTTTTTTTCCTCCAAAATTTACGTTTTGTCATCCTTATTTTTGGGTAGTTTATAGCTGTAACTCTTTACATATCACAAATGGTTCTGCTCTCTGAGATTCAGTGATGGAGGGAAGCAAAATATTATAGCCCAAAATGAAACCCTCAGATGTGCATTTTAGAACCATAAATGAGTTGGAGAATGGTTTATTGGGTAGCTGACAGGGGATGGGGTAATTACAGGCTGCCACTCGTCTCTGTCAGGATAGAGGCTAGTGGCACAATGACAGTAACTGTCTATGGACCACAATCCATTTATTATTTTCTTAATTTGTCAAATCGAGACAAAATGTCCTATGTACTTTAGGATTTCTTCTGACTTCTAAAAAATTACCAAATTTAGTACATCTGTTTAATTGTAGGAACAATAAAATTTGTGTTACATATTATAGTATTGTATGAATTATATCAAATAAAGTATTTCCATTTGATTACCACAAATACACTTTGAGGAAGAAAAGCAAGGACTCTACATTGATTTTATAAAGACATGTACGATAAGTATTCTTAGGAGATTTCTCCAGTTTATATAACTAATTGACACAATATTCACATTTATTAGAGACTTTAGAAGCAAATTACTAACTGAAAAAAGTACACTCTAGATATCAGATATTGCTTTCAAAAAATGCCCATGAGCAAGTGAGTTGCAGTGGCTTTAACAGAACATAATCCTCTACTTACAGTCGTAACATATGAGTCTTTAGTTATTTTATATTGCATTAATATTAGTGGAATTTTCTTTGTGTTTACACTAATACAAGTAAAATTTAGTTTTGCATACAACTGTGAGAACTTGATTCATTACAGAAGCACTTTTAGCCTATATTAGTAGAATTCTGTGTAATTGGGTAAATGTCTGGATCATTTTTACATCTGGCTCATATGTTTATATGCTTTCAACATTTTAAAAATTATTTTAGGATTCATGTATCTGAAAATTTCTACCAACATGAAGAAACTTTTGGGAAAAGTAATTCAGTAAATCTGGTTAAATCTCATAGGGTCTTTTATGACAAATTTAAAAGTTGTTAAAGCATTCATATTTAAAGTAAATATATATCATGTTTTTCATTAATTCATAAATTGGGTCAGATGGATCTGGACTTGAATACAAACATAGATGGGTATTAGTAATCATGGTTGGATAAACTTCCCTAAATCTTTGTTGTCTTAACTATAAAATTTATATATTTATCCATTTCATTGCTTTGTTAAGAAAATTATTTATAAATGTGCTTCCAATACCACAAGCACATAATAAGTATTCAATGTAAAACTGGCCATGTTCAAAATTATTTTGATAAGAAAATATCTGTATGTTTATAAACTAATTTTTTTTCCATTTTGGACAAATTCTCATTATCAAGTTCTCAAGTGCTTGAGTTGATAAAAGGAGGTGATATAAAAAGCATGATCTGAGAGAAAGGAGCAACTTCATTTCAGGAAAGCTAGAGGAAGATCCTAGATAGAGGAAGGGTCCTTGTATGTTGTGTTAATTATTGTTGATATTACTAATCATAGTCAAACTAATAACATATTCTTCCATAGAAAATATTACCCTGGATCCAGACACAGCTCACCCATATCTCCAAATTGCTGAAGACAACAAAAGTGCAAAAGGAGGTGATATCTTTCAGAAACTACCTAAATGTAGGCAGCGGTTTGATAAACTGGTCTGTGTATTAGGTCAGCAAATTTATTTCGGAGGTAGACACTACTGGGAAGTGGGTGTGAAAAATAAAATAAAATGGACTCTAGGCATTTGTAAGGATTCTGTCTGCAGACAGGAAGAAATGAGGCTGTCTCCAGAGACTGGGTTCTGGACACTGTGCTTGAAGAGAAGTAATGGCTACATAGCTCTTGCAAATCAACGGATATCACTCTACCTTGAGGAACCTCCTGAGATTATTGGTATCTTTCTGGACTGTGAGAGTGGGAGGGTCTCCTTTTATAATGTGACCTACCGGTCTCACATCTACACCTATAGAAACCGCTTCACAGAGGCTCTGAGGCCATACTTTTGTCCTGGCCCACCCTACAATGGTCTAAATGGGCACCCTCTGACCATTCTGCCATTAGGTAATGAAAAACCAAGAAGATCTTTCTGACTGAGGAAAATGGCCCTATTTCAAATCTGCTGAAACTTGGTATTTATATATCTAATTTGAAATATTAAATTTAGATATATATTTGTTTTATTTTAGAATGATTAAAATGATGGAGTCCTTCAAATAAATCTAGAAAAATCATTTGATGTCATAATTTATAAATCTTTATAACCTCAATTCTCAACGTGTCGATTTTTTAAATATTTTTGTTGTCAAATGGTTTCCACACGACACCCAGTGCTCCTTCTAACAAGTTCCCTCCTCAATGCTCATCACCCACTTTCCCCTCTCCCATAACCTCCATCAAACATCAGTTTGTTCTCAGTATTTAAGTATCTCTTATGGCCTGCCTCCTTCCCTTTCTGTGACTTGTTTTATCCCTTCCCCTCCCCCATGGTCTTCTGTTAAGTTTCTCAAAATCCACCTATACATGAAAATATATGGTATGTGTCTTTCTCTGACTGACTTATTTCACTTAGCATAATATCCTCCAGTTGCACCCACGTTGCTACAAATATCCAGATTTCATTCTTTCATTCTTTCTCATTGCAAGTAGTATTCCATTATATATATCTACCACATCTTCTTTATTCATTCATCAATTGATGGACACTTAGTCTCTTTCCATGATTGGGCTATTGTTGAAAGTTCTGATACAAACATTGGGATACATATGCCCCTAAGCATCAGCACTCCTGTATCTCATGGGTAAATTCCTAGCAGTGCTATTGCTAGGTCATATGGTAGTTCTATTTCTAATTTTTTGAGGAACCTCAACACTGCTTTCCAGAGTGACTGCACCAGTTTGCATTCCCACCAACAGTGTTAGACAAGAACTCTTTGACCTCGGCCACAGAACCTTCTTCCTCAACACATCTCCAGAGGCAAAGGATACAAATGCAAAAATGAACTACTGGGACCTCATCAAAATAAAAAGCTTCCGAACAGCGAAAGAAATGATCAGCAAAACTAAAAGGCAACCGATGGAATGGGAGAAGATATTTGCAAACGACATATCAGATACAGGGTTAAAATCCAAAATCTATAAAGAACTTATCAAACTCAATACCCAAAAAACAAATAATCCAGTGAAGAAATGGACAAAAGACATGAACAGACACTTTCCAATGAAGACATCCAGATGACTAACAGACACCTGAAAAGATGCTCAACATAACTCATCATCAAGAAAATACAAATCAAAATCACACGGAGATCACACCTCACACCTGTCAGAATGACTAAAATTGACAACTCAGGAAACAACAGATATTGGCAATGAGGCAGAGAAAAGGGAACATTTTTGCACTGTTGGTTGGAATACAAACTGGTACAGCTACTCTGGAAAACATTATGGAGGTTCCTCAAAAAATTAAAAAATAGAACTTCCCTACAACCCAGCAATTGCACTACTAGGTATTTATTCAAAGGATAAAAAAGGCTGACTTGAAGTGGCAAATGAACCCTAATGTTTATTGCAGTACTATAAATAATAGCCAAATTTTGAAACATATATCCATACATATAATGGAATACTTATTGTTGAAGAAAAAGAACGAAATCTTGAGATTTACAACAACATGGCTGGAACTGGAGGGTATTATGCTAAGTGAAATAAGTCAATCACAGAAAAACAAATATCTTTAATTTCACTCATATGTGGAATTTGAGAAGAACAATGGATGAACATAGGGGACAGGAAGGAAAACATAAAAGCAGAGAGAGAAGAAAACCATAAGAGACTCTGAAATACATATAACAAACTGAGGGTTGTTAGTGAGGTGTTGAGTGGGAGGATGAGCTAAATGGGTGATGGAAATTAAGGAGAACACTTGTTGGGATGAATGCTGGGTGTTAAATATGAGTGATGAATCACTTAATCTACTTCTGAAATCATTATTACATTATATATTAACTAAATTGGATTAAAAAAATAAAAAGCCCTAAAAATAATAATAAATGTGGTGAGGAGTAAAAGTAAAGCTTTAGAATGTGTTTAAAATTAAGTTGCTATGGGGTTGCCCAGGTGGCTCAGGTGGCTCATTTGGTTCAGTGTTTGGCTCTTGATTTTAGTTCTGGTCATGATCTCACAGTTTCTGAGTTTGAACCCCACTTCAAGCTCTGTGTTGACAGTACAGAACCTGCTTGCGATTCTCTCTCTCTCATCCCCTCTCTCATGCTGTTTCTCTCTCTTTCTCTCAAAATAAATAAATAAACTCTAAAAATAAAATAATATAATATAAGGTGCTATCAATTTAAAACAGACTGTTATTGGGGCGCCTGGGTGGCTCAGTCAGTTAAGCATCTGACTTTGTCTCAGGTCATGATCACACTGTTCCCAAATTCGAGCCCCAGGTCTGTGCTGACAACTCAGAGCCTAGGGCCTGTTTCAGATTCTGTGTCTCCTTTTCTTTCTCTGCCCCACCCCTACTTGTGCTCTGTCTCTCTCTCAAAAATAAACATCAAAAATATTAAAAATAAAATAAAACAGACCATTATTTACATAGTGTATATATGTATATATATACACTACATATATACATATGCCTAATGCCATATATATATATGCCTAATGATAACCACTCATATGCAAACACACCCCGTGACACACACTCACACTTTATAGTAAATACACAAAAGAAAATGAGAGTCCAGTAATAAACCCACATGTATAGGATCAATTTATAAAAAATGGGTTAAAACTATACAATGGATAAAGGACACTCTCTTCAATAAATTGGTGTAGGTAAAACTTAATAGCCACATGGAAAAGAATGAATCTGAACTACTCTCTTACACTATCCACATAATAATCTTAAAATGGATAAAAGACTCGAATATAAGACCTGAAACCATTAAACTCTTAGAAGAAAACATAGATGGTATACTCTGTGACATTAGTCTTAGCAATGTCTTTTTGGATCTGACTCTATGAACAATTGTACCAAAAGCAAAAGTAAACAAATGGGATTATATCAAACTAAAATACTTCTGCACAATGGGGAAACCTTCAACTAAACAAAAGGTATCCAAGTAGAATAAAATATTTGCAAATTTTAAACCTGATAAAATATGAACACTGACAGTATAAGAACTCATACAACACAATAACAAAAAGAGCAAAATATATCATATTTGAAAAATGGCCAGGGGACCTGAAAAGATCTTTCAATAAATACATACAGAGGACCAATAGGCACAAAAAAAGATGCTCAACATCACTAATCATCAGGAAAATTGAAACCAAAACCACAATTAAAAATCACCTTTAAGGGGTGCCTGGGTAGCTCAGTCAGTTAAGCGGTGAATACTGGATTCTGCCTGGGGTCATGATCTTGCAGTTGTGAGTTTGAGCCCCGCCTCAGACTTTGCACTGACAACATGGAGCCTGCTTGGGATTTTCTGTCTCCTCTCTTTTTGCCCCTCCCCCGCTCATGTTGGCATGTGTACACATGCTGTCTGTCTCTCCTTTAAAATCAAAATTTTTAAAAATCACCCTTAATTGAAAAAAAAAAAAAAGAGACACCTAGATGGATCCGTTGGTTAAGCTACCAACTCCTGATTTCCACTCAGATCAGGATCTCATGATTGTGGGATTAAGCCCCGTGTAGGGATCTGGGCTAAGCATGGAGCCTACTGAGATCTTCTCTCTCTCCCTCTCTCTCTGTCCTTCCTCCAATCATGCACACGTTCTCTCTCTCAAAATAAATAAACATTTAAAAAAAAATAACCTGAGACTTCTTGGAATGACTATTATCAAAAAAACGAAACACACACATGTTACATGTAAGTGAGGATTTGAAGAAAAAGGAATCTTTATTCACTGTTGGCAGGAATGTAACTTGGTGAGAATAGTATGAAAAATAGTATAAAGGTTCTGCCAGAAATTAAGAATAAAGCTACCATATGATTCAGAAATTCCTTTTCGGGCCTTTATCTAAAGGAAACAAAAACATATATTCAAAAAGATACATGGACCCCTCTGTTCTTTTCCTTATTTACAATAGCTAAGATATGAAAGCAACCTAAAATGTCTATTGATGCTTAAAATGCCTATTTATGGATAAGTGGATAAAAAGTTTGTTGTACATATGCATGTATGTATATATGTACATATTTATATATATGTGCATACACACATATATGTATAGCCTAATATACATATTATATATGTAAAGGATATACTCATATGCATTTATACATGTATATTTATCACATTTATCACATTTATCACATTTATCACATTTATAAATATATATTAAATATATAGAAACAAGTGATAAATATACATGTATAAATGCATATGAGTATATCCTTTACATATATAATATGTATATAAATAGACATACATATGCATATACACATATATATACATGTATATATTTATATGCATATACATAAATACACACACATATATATATATTTGTATACATATATAAATGTGTGTGCTATATACTTGTATATATTTATGTACATGTATATGATATACATGTTTATATACAATATAAAATATATTGTATACATTTATATATATGTACATAAATGCACATGTTATATACGTGTATATATTTATATACATATATAAACATACACATATATACATATATAAACATACACATATATACAGGTATATATTTATAGACATGTATATAAACATACACATAGAAATGTGTATATATTTATGTACATATATAAATGTATATGTTATATACATGTATATATATTTATATATATAAGCATATATATATACACATATAGATAAACATACACATATATACAGGTAATATTTATAAACATATATAAATATATATAAACAAATGATAAATATACAAACATGTACATATGTGTATATGTATACACATATGTGAATAATATTTATACAAAGAACAAAACATTGCCATTTGTGACAACACAGATAGACCTAAGTTATTATCCTAACTGAAGAATGTTAGACAAAGTAAAACATATACAGAGGTGTACATCTGGAATCAAAACAAAACAATATGAAATAAAACGGATACATACAGGAAAAAACATGAATTTTTGCCCGACGGAAGGAGGTTTAGGAATAGGAAAAAAATGCGTGAAGATTAAGAAATATAATCTTCCACTTATAAAATTATTAAGTCATGCAGATGTAATGCACTGCAGGGAAACTTTAGCCAATGATAGTGTACTGCAAATTTGAAAGTTGCCAAGAATGTAGATCTTAAAAGTTCTCACCACAAGAGAAAATGCAAATTTTTATGGTGATGGATATAAATCGACTTAATGTGGTGATCATTTTTCAATGTATAAAAGTGTCAAATTATTATTTTACAAATCTGAAACTAATACAATATTATAGCTAACTTATATTTCAATAAAACAAGAAGAATAGTAACCACCTGTTTCATTTTTTGGTTTCTTAAAAATATTAATTTAGTTCTATCTTCCTATATTTCATAAATTCTCAGATCAACATATGTTTTTTATTTTTTTCAGTATCACTAGCAATTCAATAATTTCACTAAAGCTTGTTTTCAATTAACATTAACTGATTAGAATTGATGTAGGCAGCCTCTGAATCAGGATAAAAGCCATGAGCAATGGTGGATGAAATAAATTAAAAAGACAATTAAATTTTATGAACAAATGTAAGAACTAAGAAATAACAAATTCTCACATAACTTTTGAGAATTTAAATGGAAAGATTACAAAGTAAATAACCTGACTAAAGAACAATAAACAGTTACCTGGAATTATGTTGTCTCTACTTACAGAAATTATTTATTGGGTTGAAATAAAAGACAAATGAACATCACTAAACGTGTTATTTAAAGAAGTTAATCAGGAGCAAAGTTTAGTAAACACTTGTTGTGAACCTGGATGAACTAAAACATTTTTATACCTGATCTTATCTTATCTACACATAATTGAGACTATATTTAATGTGTTCCTTTTTTTTTTACACATATTGAACATTACCAAGCAAGGAGGGTGGGAGAATTTAAAAATCTCATTCCAAAACACACAGAGGATAACAGTTCTCAGTTTAGTTTGGATTAATTTGTCTCATTCTGTAGCTCACACTCTTCTTTCTGGCCTAGAGTGTGTTTCTCATACTTAAACAGCATGTCTTCTCTAGGAAAAGACTTAACCATTTGCATGGGGGCAGATTGAATGGTGTATATATGACTACTGCAGTAGCACTTGCTTCTAATAGGCTTGATTTATTCTGTCTGGAAAACTCTATCAAATCTTATATTTCTGACATCCAGAATGGTCTTTAGCATTAATTTGACCTCTCTATGTTCTTTCTTTCTCTACACATTATAATTTCTATAACATTACCTAAGTTTATAAATTTTGAAATTTCCATATTAAAACATCACTTTTTCTGCTACTATATTCCATATTCCACTTAGCAAATATTTGGTTCCATAAGAGGTGTTCAATAAATAGCATGATATGTTAGTAAATTTGGGGGATTAGAAGGCAGAGAACATTTTTCAACATTAATTTCGGCAGAATTCCACGTTTTGTTTTTGTGCCAGAAAAATCTTATTTTTTTCTATTGGTTCACTCAGCTGTCTGCTGCTTGCTGATAATGGAGGGGGAAAATCTTGCCAAAGCCACCACTACAAATTATCTCAAAGGCCTATGAAATAGGGTGATACTCCTCAAAGAAGTTGCACTGAAACTCCAAAGACACCAGAATATGGTATACTGGTGGTTCCCACTTGTGTAACAGAAGTTGAATATAATATCCTTGGATATAAAGTTGAATATTACTCTTACATATAAGTAATGCAGATATGTCCACATTTATCTATGTACTTCAAATAGTAGATAACCCTATAGCAAATTGTGGAATTCACAATGGAGCCCACCTCATACCCACAATATAACTTTGCTAGCAAGAAATATTTAATGTCAGATACACACCTATTGAATGACAATTTCAAGGACTTTGTCCTCCTTATTATTGTTTCTCATACGTTCATGCATATCATGTTTTTCTTGCTCAGAATGTCAAGGATATAAGAGTTCTCTAGTACCAAAGTATAAACTGACTTGGAAGTCACCCAGAAACACACACGTGCATGTACACACAAACGCACACTGCAGAACCAGTAACTAATTTGAGATCCAAAACCTGTAGCTAATTACAGAAGATTGCTTGGGGGGGAAAAAGGATGTCAGTAGTCCCTATGCCTTTGTGATCTCCACTTTACTGTTATGCTCTGGGCCTTCTCTAAGCTGAATGAAGTGTTGTGGGCAGAATATATAAGGACCAAGTCTTTATGTTATGTCTGCCCAATGTCTTCAAACATTGTGAGTAAAAGGAACATTCTGAAAGAGAAAAATAAGCTCAAGTCTTTTGAGGCTCAAAAGGCTTTATAGGCCAAAGCTATAACTGAAGAAAATAAATCGTGGAGTACAAACACGATTACAGCCAAAGGGATTCGAATTAAGAGTAATTTCTTCTATATGCTGAACAGGTAATCAGGAATGTGAAAAAACATAAAATGGGACAAGAAATAATACAACTTAAATTTCCGTGTGGTTAATTATCATCAACAGAAAAAAATACCATATCGTTAAATAGAATTATTTTAGAAAAGTATCCCAGAAAAGTAAAATGTGCTGCTTTTACAAGTCATTTCTAGGGATAGAAACTAAAGATGGTATTTGCATGCTAAATTGATTATGGAAAAGCAAAGGTAAGATGAAGAGAAAACACCGCTAAGCTTTTGGTGTATAAATCAGGGTTACTCTAAATTGTGTTCTATTAAGCAGAGTTCTGAGATTTTCTCCATATTTATCCGGTTTTATATAAATAAGGGGAGAAAAACCTGCTATTTGAAAGTTACCAGAATTGGTTTTAAAACTAAATGTAGCCATTTGTGATGTAATTTTTCACTATTTTACATTTCTTTTTTTATCGCTGAGTCAGAATTTTTCTTAAGAAAAAAATTAAAAACAACTGGAAATGTATAACAAAAAAACAGTTTTAAAATGTTACCTCATTGACAAATCAATGCTAATATTTTGAGATCTTGAAATTTGAGACTCTATATAAAATGTTCTCATACTTTCATTTTAGTTCATTTCCGGAATGTCATCAAACTACGAGATCCAATAAAAAATTAATTTCCAGATTAGTGTTTGTAATACAACAAATACTTTTTAAGGTTATATTGTTTATCATTCTTTTGGAAATGGTGGACATGAATTTTATTTTTGTTTTTTGAGAATGAGAGAGCATGAGCAGGGGAAGGGATCAGAGAGAGGGAGAGAGAATCTCAAGCAAGATCCATGCCCAGTGCAGAGCCCAACACGGAGCTCCATCTCATGATTGTGAGATCATGATCTGAGCTGAAATCAAGAGTCAGAGGGTTAACTGACTAAGCCACCCAGGTACCTCAAATATTGTTTTTTTAAGATAAAAATATTTAATAAAAGGCTTAGCCATCAGTTAAAAAGGTCATTAGAAGGGCTTCTGGGGAAGATGATAGAGTAGGAGGACCTTAAGTTCACCTGCTCACATGAGTACAACTAGATAACACTTATATCAGTGTAAATAACCTAGAAAACGATAACAGAACAAACTCCATAAATAAATGTAGAGAAGATGCCATATTGAAGAAGGTGGAAAGGATAGAGATGTCGTTGGGAGCTAAACGACTGGACCCATGGAGCTGTCCATGAGATAGAGGTATGACAAGGGCACATAGAGGAGATAGACAGATCCTCACATAGGAGAGTGTCCAACGGTGGTCGTGGGGTAATGAATTTCCATAACTTTTGACTTTGAAAACTAGAGGGACTAAATTTCACGAATCCTTACAATCAATGAAACTTAAAGAATGAAGTTTTAAAAATCTGTGGGCTTGGCTTTGGGAGAGTGGAGATCATGAGAGGAAACTGAGTCTTTACCCTTAAAAAGACAGCATAAACAAACAAACAAACAAGACCCAAAAAAACAAAACAAAAACAAAAACAAACAAAACAAAACGGGGAAAAAAAAATAAAAAAAAACAGCTCAAGGATATAGAGATTGGAAGCAGCAGTTTGAAGAAATGCCTGGGGCATATGAGAGATAGAGTAGCTTACTGATCTCAGAGGTGTCCTGGAGGGCAGAGGTCCATAGGAGAATTCTCCAGGAACATAGTAGATGGCAGGCATGATTTTCCTCCACTACCCTCCAACATAAACACACCTGCTTGAATCAGTGCAGCACTGGCACTCACTGCTTAAGTTGCTAAGTCTGCTGTTCTCATCCACTACCCACACTGTAGATCCACACCTTCCAATACGCTCTTGACCAGACCCCATCTAGGTTGGTGACTAATGCCTGGCAGTGTGAAAGCAGCCCTGCCAGGATCCAAACAACTCCAAAGTGACTCTTGCACATACAAGAGGGGAAGATAACCACATACACAAGACTGACTGCAGCTTCAGCAGTGGGCTGGGGACAGACAGTGGGTCTAGCTGCCAATTCCACCCATCAAAGAAGTCTTCCCAGCTGAAAACACAAGAAAAGCGACCTGCAGTCAACAGCATGCAAGCAACACATAGAGGAGACACCCCTGAATCACCAGGTTTTGTTAAATAGGGGGTACTGCACTACAGAGCTCTACAGGACATCTTCTTCGTGAGGTCATGACCTTCATCAGCTGGGGACATAGCTGACTTTCCTACAAAGAGTTAGACAAAATGAGACAGAGGAATATGTCCCAAATGAAAGAACAGGACAGAATTACACCAAAAGGTCTAAGCAAAATGGAGATAAGTAATATGCCTGATAGAGAAATAAAAGTAATGGTCATAAAAATACTCATTGGACTTGAGAAAAGAGTAGAGTACATTAGTGAGATGCTCAAAAATGAGATCTCAATGAGATAGAAAAGAACCCACCAGTAATGAATAACACAATGAATGAAATCAAAAATATACTAAATGGAATAACTAGTAAAGTAGAGGAAGCAGAAGAATGTATCAGCAATCTGGTAGACAGAGTAATGTAAAATTATTAAGCTCAGCAGGTGAGGAGAAAATAATTGGGAAAAATAACAGTAGATATAGGGAACTAAGTGAACAGTATCAACCATAATAGCATTCATATTTTAGGAATCCCATAAAGAGAAGAGAGAGAAAAGAAGGCATAAAATTTAATAGAAGAAATAACAACTGAAAACATGCCAAATCTAGTGAAAGAAACAGAAATTCAGATCCAAGTTGCACAGAGAGTCCCTAACAAATTCAACCCAAGGAAGTGCACACCAGGAAACATAAAAATTCAAATGGCAAAAAGTGGTGATAAGCAGTTTAAAAGAATCCAGGGAAGTAGTTACATACAAGGGAAACTTCATAAGGTTATCAGTGGATTTTTTCAGCAGGATCTTTGCAGTCAAGAAGGGAGTGGCATGATATATTCAAAGTGCTGAAAGGAAAAGATCTGTAGCCACGAATGCTTTATCCAGTAAATCTATCATTCAGAATGGAAGGAGATATAGAATTTCCCAGGCAAAACTTTAAAGAAATTCAAGACCACTAAACTAGACCTACATGAAAGGTTAAAGGGAAAATTTGAGGAAAGATGATAAGTAAGAGGAAACGAAAATGTAGGAAGCACAAAAAAGGTAAAAAAATAAAATCACTCAGAATTTCCAGGCCAACATGGTGGAGAAGTAGGAATACCCGCCACTGCTCTTTGGTGACTCTTAATCTGAGAGGGACTGAGACCGAGAAACTCTCAATCGCAGACATCTACAGGAAGAGGAGTTGGAGGCTACAGGGAAGAGAACACGAAATCCAGAGAATCCTGGGAGACTGAGTGAGTGCAATCTGGGAGAAAGAAAGAGAGCCTTGGAGGTGCAGACTGCAGGGAGCGGGCACCGGATCCTGGGGCCCTTCCTCCGAAAGACAAGGGGAAGAGAAAGAGCAGTGGGGAAAGAACCTTGAACCGGGGCGGGGAGGGAGCTTATCATTCAGTCCCTAACCACAAGGCTTTTTGGAGAGAGAGTCTGTTCACGACGGAGCTGGCGGAGCTTTCTTCACTCCAGAGCCAGTGACGCTGTCCCAGCCCGTGACACAGAGAGGCACATGCCATCGCTGGAAGGGTGCTAAGTCAGAGACATAATTTGGGTGGGGAAGGCTGAGCGTGCAGAGGCTCGCGACCACCCAGCAGATCGTGCTGCCCCTGCACCCTGACCAAGTCGAGGACGGACACAGAGGAGGGTTCGGAGACTCCAGGTCCGTGAAGAGAGGCTAGGGAGATGCCATTGTGGTTGCACTGGTGCTGAGTCAGAGACTCAGTTTACATAAGGCATGGTGGTCAGAGCGAGTTAAAGGAACTCAGATGAGCTTGGGGGCATGATCGCCCAGCAAATTGAACCATGCTGGTAACCTGGATAGAGTTGAAGATGGAAACTGAGGAGTGATCTAAGACTGTAGGTCCGTGAGGAGTGATCTGAGACTGTCAGGCTGGGAGGGCGCCATTGTGGTGGCACATTCCCACAAAGCCAAACCCTAGGACTCCACCCCCCAGCAGTGGAGGTGGGACCCGCCTACACCAGGCAACTCCCCTCCTCATATGAGAGACGCCCTTCTGCAGGAGTGGTAGCCAGAGACACAAATACTGCAGCATTGCCTGGATTAATTCTAGGTCAGATCTTTGGTTTCAGATATATTCTTCCTTTTCTCCTTCCCATCTCTCCCCACCTCTAAACCTGTCACCTGGGGGTTTTGGCTTGCTTAAACAGATATTTAACCCACTCTCTCAATGCATGTTCTACACCTCCCTCTTTAATTTCATCTCTCTCTCTATGGAACAGTCAGACTACATAGTGCATCTGGGCAAAATCTAACTTCATTTCTCTTTCCTTCCATCCTTCCTTATTCTGATTTCTCTCTAATCTCTCTACCTAAAGTTTGATTTCTTCTTCTCCCCACACCTGTCACTACTCTGTGTATGCTCTGCCATCAGCAGAACGTACATCCCATCATTATCGTGTAACTGGTACGTCAGGTTGCATGCCTCCAGAGTGTCATTTGTTAATCTTTTTTATGTTGTGATTTGTTTGTCTGTATTATTGGTCAGTACATTGCCAAAATGACCAAACGGAAGAACTCCCCTCAAAAGACTGTACAGGAAACAGTGACAGCACAAGAAACGATGAAAGCAGACATAAGCAACTTAACAGAACAAGAATACAGAATGATAAACATAAAAATACTCACAGGGCTTGAAAAAAGCATAGAAGAAAGCAGGGGGACCCTAGAGGCAGAGATCAAGGTCCTAAAAAACGATCTACAGGAATTAAAAAATGCTTTAAATGAAGGGCAAAGCAAATTGGAGGCAGCCACAGTGCGGATTGAAGAGGCAGAAGAGAGAATAGGGGAATAAGAAGATACAATTACAGAAAAGGAGGAAGCAGAGAAAAAGAGAGAGAAACTGATTCAGGAACAGGAAGGGAGAATTCGAGAACTGAGCGATGCAATCATACGGAATAAATCCATATTATAGGAATTCCAGAGGAAGAAGAGAGGGAGAAAGGAGTAGAAGGGGTACTTGAACAAATCGTCGATGAGAACTTCCCCAACATGAAGAAGGAAAAGGGCATTGAAGTCCAAGAGGCACAGAGAACTCCCCGCAGACGTAACTCGAATAGACCCTCAGCACAACACATCATAGTGAAGCTGGGAAAATACAAAGATAAAGAGAGAATCCTGAAAGCAGCTAGGGATAAACAGGCCTTGACCTACAAAGGCAGACACATTAGGGTAGTAGTGGACTTATCCACAGAAACTTGGCAAGCCAGAAAGGAATGGCAGGAAATCTTCAATGTGATGAACAGGAAGGACATGCAGCCAGGAATCCTTTACCCGGCCAGCCTGTCATTCAAAATGGATGGAGAGATAAAGGTCTTCCCAAACAAACAAAAACTGAAGGAATACATCACAAATAAACCAATCTTACAAGAGATCCTGAGGGGGACTCTATGAAGGAAAGGTTGCAAGGAACACAGAGGACCAGAGACATCCTTACAAACATGAAACCTACAGACAACACGTTGACTCTAAACCCATATTTTTCAATATTAATGCTGAATGTAAATGGACTAAACGCTCCAATTAAAAGACACAGGGTAACAGAATGGATTAGAAAACAAGACTCATCTATCTGCTGTCTTCAAGAGACCCATTTTAAACCTGAGGACACCTTCAGATTGAAAGTGAGGGGGTGGAGAACTATCTATCATGCTACTGGAAGTCAGAAGAGCGCCGGAGTAGCCACACTTATATCGGACAAACAGGACTTTAAAGTAAAAGATGTAATAAGAGATGAAGAAGGGCATTATATAATAATCACAGGGACTATCCAGCAGGAAGAGCTAACAATTAGAAATATCTATGCACCGAATTCTGGGGCACCCAAATTTGTAAAGCAACTAATGACAAAAGTAAGCAATCTTATTGATAAAAATGTGCTAGTTGCAGGAGACCTTAATACCCCACTCACAGCGATTGATCGATCCACTAAACAGAGAATCAACAAAGAAGCAATGGACCTGAACGACACGTTGGAACAGATGGGCTTGACAGATATCTTCAGGGCCCTTCATCCAGAAGCAAAGGAATTTACATTCTTCTCAAATGTGCATGGTACATTTTCCAAGATAGACCACATTTTGGGGTACAAGGAAGGGCTGAATAAGTATAAACAAATAGAGATCATACCATGCACACTTTCAGACCACAATGCTTTGAAACTTGAAATCAACCACAGGAAAAAGTGTGGGAAACCCCCAAAACAGAGGATAAAGAACAACCTACTAAAAGACGAATGGGTCAACCAAGCAATCAGAGAAGAAATTTAAAAATACTAGGAAACAAATGAAAATGAAAATACGACAATCCAAACGCTTTTGGATGCGGCAAAGGCAGTCCTGAGAGGGAAATATATTGCAATCCAGGCCCATCTCAAGAAACAAAAAAGTCCCTAACACAAATTCTAACAACACGCCTAAAGGAACTAGAAGCAGAACAGCTAAGACAGCCCAAACCTAGCAGAAAGAGAGAAATAACAAAGATTAGGGCACAAATTAATAATATGGAAACAGAAAAATTAGTGGAACAGATCAATGAAATCAAGGGCTGGTTTTGTGAAAAAATAAACAAAATTGATAAACCTCTAGCCAGACTCCTCAAAAAGAAAAGAGAGAGAATCCAAATCAATAAAATCACGAACGAAAATGGAGTGATTACAACCAATCCCTCAGAAATACAAGCAATCATCAGAGAATATTATGAAAAACTATATGCCGTCAAATGGAACAACCTAGAAGAAATAGACAAATTCCTAAACAGCCACACACTACCAAAACTCAAACGGGGAGAAATAGAAAACTTGAACAGACCCATAACTAGTGAAGAAATTGAATCAGTTATCAAAAATCTCCCAGCAAATAAAAGTCTAGGGCCAGATGGCTTCCCTGCGGACTTTTACCAGACATTTAAAACAGAGTTAATACCTTTACTCCTCAACCTGTTCCAAAAAATTGAGACAGAAGGAAAACTCCCGGACTCATTCTATGAAGCCAGCATCACTTTGATTCCCAAACCAGATAGAGACCCAGCAAAAAAAAAAGAGAGCTACAGGCCAATATCCTTGATGAACATGGATGCAAAAATTCTTAACAAGATATTGGCAAATAGAATCCAACAGCATATAAAAAGAATTATCCACCACGATCAAGTAGGATTCATCCCTGGGTTGCAGGGATGGTTCAATATTTGCAAATCAATCAACGTGATATATCACATTAACAAAAGAAAAGATAAGAACCATATGATCCTGTCGATTGATGCAGAAAAAGCATTTGACAAAATACAGGCATCCCTTCTTAATAAAAACTCTCGAGAAAGTCGGGATAGAAGGAACATACTTAGGCATCATAAAAGCCATTTATGGAAAGCCCACAGCTAATATCGCCCTCAATGGGGAAAAACTGAGAGCCTTCCCCCTGAGATGAGGAACACGATAGGGATGTCCACTCTCACCACTGCTATTTAACGTAGTGTTGGAGTTCCTAGCATCAGCAATCAGACAAGAAAGCAAAATAAAAGGCATCAGGATAGGCAAGGAGGAGGTCAAACTTTCACTTTTTGCAGATGACATGATACTATACACGGAAAACCCAACAGAATCCACTGAAAGCCTGCTAGAACTGATACATTAAATTGGCAAAGTTGCAGGATACAAAATCAATGTACAGAAAACTGTTGCATTCCTTTACACCAACAATGAAGCGATAGAAAGAGAAATAAAGAAGTAAATCCCATTCACAATTGCACCAAAAACCATCAAATACCTAGGAATAAACTTAACCAAAGATGTAAAAGACCTCTACGCTGAAAACTATAAAAAAACTTATGAAGGAAATTGAGGAAGACACAAGGAAATGGAAAATCATCCCATGCTCATGGATTGGAAGAATAAATATCGTTAAAATGGCAATACTACCTAAAGCAATATACACATTCAATGCAATCCCAATCAAAATTGCATCAGCATTCTTCTCAAAGCTAGAGCAAACAATCCTAAAATGCGTATGGGACCACAAAAGACCCCGAATAGCCAAAGTAATACTGAAGAATAAAACCAAAGCAGGAGGCATCACAATCCCAGACTTGAACCTCTACTACAAAGCGGTAGTCATCAAGACAGCATGGTATTGGCACAAGAACAGACACATAGACCAATGGAATAGAATAAAGAACCCAGAAATGGACCCACAAGCATATGGCCAATTAATTTTTGACAAAGCAGGAAAGAGTATCCAATGGAAAAAAGACAGCCTCTTTAACAAATGGTGCTGGGAGAACTGGACAGCAACATGCAAAAGAGTGAAACTAGACCACTTCCTTACACCACTCACAAAAATAAACTCTAAATGGATGAAGGACCTGAATGTGAGACAAGAAACCATCACAATCCTATAGGAGAAAGCAGGAAAAAACCTCTTTGACCTGAGCCGCAGCAATTTCCTATGCGACACATCTCCAAATGCGAGGGAATTTAAAGCAAAAATGAACTATTGGGACCTCATGAAGATAAAAACTTCTGCACGGCAAAGGAAACCACCCGCAAAACTAATACACAACTGACGGAATGGGAAAGGATAATTGCAAATGACATATCAAATAAAGGACTAGTATCTAAAATCTATAAAGAACTTACCAAACTCCACACAGGAGAAATGAATAATCCAGTGAAGAAATGGGCGGAAGATATGAATAGACAGTTCTCCAAAGAGGACATCCAGATGGCCAACAGACACATGAAAAGATGCTCAAAGTCACTCATCATCAGGGAAACACAAATCAAAACCACACTGAGATACCACCTTACACTGGTTAGAGTGGCTAAAATGAATAAATCAGGAAACTATAGATGCTGGCGGGGATGTAGAGAAGCAGTCACCCTCCTACACTGTTGGTGAGAATGCAAACTAGCCACTCTGGATAACGGTGTGGAGGTTCCTCAAAAAAAATGAAAATAGAGCTACCCTATGACCCAGCAATAGTACTGCTAGGAATCTACCCAAGAGACACAGGAATGTTGATGCATAGAGGCACGTGTACCCCAATGTTCTTAGCAGCACTTTCGACAATAGCCAAATCATGGAAAGAGACCAAGTGCCCATCAACTGATGAGTGGATAAAGAAGATGTGGTACATATATACAATGGACTACTACGTGGCAATGAGAAAAAATGAAATCTGGCCATGTGTAGCAACATGGATGGAACTGGATGGTATTATGTTAGGTTAAATAAGTCAGTCAGAAAAAGACAGATGCCATATGTTTCCACGAATAGGTGGACTTTGTGAGACTAAGCAAAAACCAGGGGGAGGGGAAAAGGGGAAAGAAAAAAAAAAAAGACACAGAGAGGGAGGGAGATAAAACATAAGAGACTCTCAAAGACTAAGAACAAACTGATGGTGAGGGGGGTGAGAGAGGGAGGAGAGGGGGTGACGGGCATTAAAGAGGGCACGTGTTGGGATGAACACTGGGTGTTATATGTAAACCATTTTGAAAATAAACTATTAAAAAAATCACTCAAAGCACTCACAAAATAAAGTAATGTAAAGTAGGACACCGTACACCTAAAATGTTCAAAGGGGGTGGGGTGAAGAGTAGTAAAGAATGGGTTCAAATTTAAGTGACCACCAATTTAATATAGACTGCTATATACAGAAAATAGTATATCCAAACCTAATGGTAATGAAAAGAAAAAAAATAACAAATATACAAAAAGTAAAGCGGAAAGAATTAAAATATTATACATTTTAGATATTACCCCTTATTGGATATATCATTTGTAAATATATTCTCCCATCCAGTAGGTTAGTTTTTGTTTTGTTTCTTGAGCAAAACCTTTTTATTTTGGTGACATCCCAATATTTTATTGTTGGTTTGTTTTTCCTGTCCCAAACAGACACATTTGAACATGTAGCAGAAATGGAAATTAAGATGGCAATGCCATTTACAACTGTACCAGAATAAATAAAATCCCTATGAGCATCCAAAGAAGTGAAATACCTACAGCTCATATAACCATGGAACATAACCAGAGCGCATGGGAAACTACTCAGACAACATAATACCCTCCTTACAGCAGAGATCACAATCAGTGGGTCTTCCAATCTGCAGGGCAAAACAAGTAGAGTTTACTTCCGAGAAAATTAAGCGCACGCTCCAACCATGATTTTCATCCCCCCAAATAATAATGATAATGATAATAATAAAACAATTCTGGGTATTAAATATAGTAGCTAGTCCTAGCCTATGGTAAGCCTGGATCCATCTAGTAAGAGAATCCAGGCAACCATGGAGCCCATCCTACACTCTCACTCAGGTACAGAATAAAGCAAGCAGTATTTTCAACAGTTCTTAGCAATTGACATACTCCCTAGCACTGACCTCAGAACTTTAACAGATGCCTTAACCTAAAATAGACCATAATAGCAGGCACCTTCTTCCCAAAGTCATTACCAGCAGACAAGTTCAGAACCCCAAACTGAGCTGATTGGTGAAGAACTGTCTCTATCAAAGCAAACCTGTAAAATCTGAAAGAAGAACCTGATTATTCAAATAAACGGGCATTAATATGAGAAATAAAGGATCATGAAAAATCAGATATATATGACATCACCAAAGGAAACTAACAAAGTTCCGATAACTGACTCAAAGAAATGGAGGTATTTGAACTGTCAGATGAACTGTCAGAGCCATTGTTTATTTATTGGCTTTCTGCCTAGATGATCTGTCCGTGGCTGTAAGTGGAGTATTAAAGTCTCCTACAATTACAGTATTATTAATAGTAAATTTGCTTACGTTTGTGAATAATTGTTTTGTATATTTGGGGGCAAGTTCGGGGACAAAAATATTTACAATTGTTAGCTTTTCTTGATGGATAGACCCCTTAATGACAAAATGCCCTTCTTCCTCTCTTGTTAGAATCTTTATTTTAGAAAAGAGTTTGTCTGATGTAAGTAAGGCTACTGTGAATTACTTCTGATGTCCATTCGCATGATAGGTGGTTTTCAGTCGCCTCACCTTCAATCTGCAGGTGTCCTCAGCTCTAAATTAGTCTCTCGTAGGCAACGTTTAGATGGACTTTGTGTTTTCGTTGTTGTTGTTGTTGTTGTTGTTTGTTTTTAAGTCCATTCGGATACCCTATATCGTTTGATTGGGGCTTTCAGTCTATTTACATTCAGAATGATTATTGAAAGATATTAATTTAGTGCCACTGTGTTATCTATAGATTATTTTGTGTGTGTGATATCTCTTACACTCACAAGGTCCCTTTTAGGATACTTGCAGGACTGGGTTAGTGGTCATAAATTCCTTTAGTTTTTCTTTGTCTGGGAAAGAATTTATCTATCCTTCTATTCTGAATGACAGCTTTGCTGGATAAAGGATTCTTAGGTGCATATTTTTCCTATTCAACACATTGATATTTCCTGCCATTCTCTTCTGGCCTGCCACGTTTCAGTGAACAAGTCTGCTGCTAACCTTATGTGTCTACTCTTCTAGGTTAAGGACAGTTCGTCCATAGATGCTTTCAGAATTTGATCTTTATCTTTATATTTTGCCAGTTTCACTATGATATGTGTGATGTTGATTTGTTTTTGTTGATTTTGAAGGGAGTTCTCTCTACTTCCTGGACCTTCAAGTAAATACACAGTATCTTTAATTATAGTCATACCACTGTACATCAGATCCTCAGATTTTAGTTATCTTTTAGATGGGATTTTGTATCATTTGACCAACATGCTCTACTTTCTCCCACCTCCAAAGGCTGGCAGCCAACATTCTATCCTCTAATTCTGAGTTCAGCTTTTTTAGATTCCTCTTATAAGTAAGAACATATAGTATTGTTATTTTTCTGTCTGACTTATTTCACTTAGTATAATGTCCCCGTGGCCTACCAATCTTGTTGCAAAGACAGAATTTCCTTTTTTATGGCTGAAGAATATGTATTTATTTTATTTTTAATATTATTTTAATAATACACAAACGTACTCACATATAATATGTGGTATATGACACATTATATCACATTATATGTATGTGTGTGTGTATATCACATTTTACCCATTTATTTATCTATTTATGGACACAGCATTTTTCACATCTTGGATATTGAAATAATACTGGAATGAATAAAGTGTTTTACCTGCCTTCAGATATATTCCCAGAAGTGAGATTGATAAATCATACGGTAGTTTTATTTTTAATTTTGTAGAAAACTCCATACTTTTTTTTTCCATAGGGGGTGTGGTAATGTACATTTATAATAATACACAAAGGTCCATTTTCTCCACATCCTGGCCAACACTTGATGTCTCTTGTCTCTTTGATAATAGCCACTCTAACAGGTGCAAGGTATTGGCTAATTTTACTTGCATTTCCCTGATGATTTATGACATCAATCATCTTTCATATAATTGTTGACTATATACATTTTTAGAAAACTGTCTATTCGTCTTCCCTATTTTTGGTTTTTGCTATTGAGTTTCATGAGTTTCATATATTTTAGATATTTACCTCTTATTACATAAATGATATGCAAATATTGTCTCCCATTCTATAGGTTGCTTTTCATTTTGCTAATTGTGTTTTATTTCATGCAGAGCATTGTAATTTGATGTAGTCTTACTTGCTTATTTTACCTTTAATGCTTGTGGTTTTGGTGTTATATCCAAAAAATTTTTGTCAAGGGGTGCCTAGCTGACTCAGATGGAAGAGCATGTGACTCTTGATCTCAGGGTGATGGTTTGAGTTTGAAATTGGGTGTAGAGATTACTTTAAAAAGAACTAAAAATAAACCTTAAAAAATAAAAACCCTGGGGCACCTGTGTGGCTCAGTCTGTTGAGCGACTGACTTTGGCTCAGGTCATGATCTCACAGTGCATGTGTTAGCGTCCCACGATGGGCTCTGTGCTGATAGCAGAGATCCTGGAGCCTGTTTCAGATTCTGTATCTTCCTCAATTCTGCCACTTTCCCGCTGGCGTTCTGTCATTCTCTCTAAAAAATAAATAAACATTAAAAAAAAAAGTCTTTGCCAAGACCAATATTAAGAAGTTTCTATCATATGCTTTCTAGAAATTTTATGTTATCAGGTGTTATAGGTAAGTCTTTAATACATTTTAAGTGAATTTATGTGAATGTTGTAATGTAGGGGACCAATTTTTACTTTTCTCCACATAGTTATCGATTTCCATTTATCCTATATTGATGATATTATGTTCCCATTATATCTTCCTTGTTTTCTTGATAAATATTAGTTGACCATATATAAGTGGATTTATTTATTGGCTGTCAGTCAGTCCCATTGATGTATGTGTCCATTTTTATCCCAGTAACATATGATTTTATTACTATAATTTTGTAATAAAGTTTGAAATCAGGAAGTGTGATGACTCCAATTTTATTTTTCTTTCTCAAGATTGTTTTTGCTCATCCAAGGTCTTTTGTGGTTTTGTATTAATTTAGAGATAACTTTTATTTCTGTTTCTGTGAAAAAATGGTATCAATCATAATTGAGATTTTTAAAATTTACTTTGAGAGAGAGAGATAGTACAAGAGGGGGAGGGCCAGAGAGGGAGCAGAGAAAATCCAAAGCAGGATCTGCGCTGACATCACTGAGTTTAATGCAGGGTTGAACTCATAAACTGCAAGATCATGACATGAGCCAAAACCAAGAGTCAGATGCTCAACTGACTGAGCCACCCAGGCGCCCCTGTAACTGAAATTAAAAAATACTTTCTTTAGGGAGTTTGTTGTTAGTATAGGGAAATGCAACTTTCTTTTATATTTATTTTGTATTCTGCTACTTTTCTAATTTTGTTTATTTGTTGTAAGTTTAAAATTATATCATCTGCAAATACATATATTTTAAATTTTCCTTTCCAAGTCTGATGCTTTGTATTTATTTCTCTTGCCTAATTGCTTTGGCCAGGGCTTCCAGTACTATATGTTCAATAGGATTGTAAGAATGGGTACCCTTGCATTGTTCCTGCTTTTAGAAGAGCTAAACTTTCAATCTTTCTTTTTTGAATTTTGTGTTTGTCTTTATTATATTGAAGTACTTTATTTCCATACTCAATTTTGGAGAATATCATGAAAATGTGTTGACTGTTATCGAATGTTTTTTCTGTGTCTAATAAGTTGATCATATATTTTTAATTAATTTATTATTTTATTAAAGTATTTTTGACAAAAAATATTACTTTAGTTTCAGCTGTACAACATATCGATTCAACAATTCTATATTTTATGCTATGTTTGCAAGTATAGCAACCATCTGTCACCATAGATTGGTATCACGATACCAATGACTATATTTCTCAAGCTGTATCTTTCATTTGCATGATAGAAAACTTGTACTTCCCTCTCCCCTTCACCCGCTTTGCCCAATTCTCCACCAACATCCTCTCAGGCAACATAAGTTTTACTGTATATTGTTGGGTCTGTTTATTCGTTTTGTGTGTGGTGTCTCAATGAGGTACAGTTTCATACTTTTGATTGTGCGTAAACAATTTTCCCAACAATATTTATTCAAAAGACTATTCCCCATTGTAATTTCTTGTATCGATTTTTGTAGATTTATCACATATATATATATACATGTATATATCATATACATATATATATATCATGTATATAATCTTTAAGTTTAATAGTGTTTAGTATCACATTTATTGATCTGTGTATGGTAAACCATCCTTATATCACAGGTATAAATTATACTTAATCATGATGTATGACACTTTATTTATTGTTTCCTTTTTTCAAGTTTTTACTTAACTTCTAGTTATTTAACATATAGTGTAATATTGGCACCAGGAGTAGAATATAGTGATTCATCACATTCAGGTAACACTGGAATGTTCATCATAAGTGTCCTTCTTAATGCCCCTGACCCATTTAGCCCATCCCCTGCCTACTTCTCCTCCAGCAACTCTCAGTTTGTTCTCTATTGTTAAGGTCTCTTATTTTTAGGGTCCCTACCTTTTTTTCCTTCCCCTACATTTATCTCTTTGTTTCTTAAATTACACATTTGAGTGAAATCATATGGTATTTCTATTTTTCATATACATATGTATATATAATATATACATACATAATACATACATATATTCTTTATTTATCATCACTCGGACATTTAGGCTCTTCTCATAATTTAGCTATTATTGAAAACGTTGCTATAAACAATGGAGTTCATATACCTCTTTGAGTTAGTATAAATACCTAGTAGTACAATCGCTCAATCATTGGGTTGTGCTATTTTTTAGCTTTTTGAAGAAGCTCCAAACTGTTTTCCAGAGTGGTTGCAACAATTTACATTCCCACCAACAACGTAAGAGGTTTTTCCTTTCTCTGCATCCTCACCCACATCTGTTTTTTCTGTGACGTTAATTTTTGGTATTCTGACATGTATGAGGTGGTATCTCATCTTGGTGTTTATTTGTATTTCCCTGATGATGAGTGATGTTAAGCATCTTTTCACATGTCTGTTAGCCTTCTGGACGTTTTCCTTGGAAAAGTATCTATTAATGTCTTTTGCCCATTTGTACTAACATCCTGTTAGCAATCTGGATGTCTTGTTTGGAAAAATATCTATTCATGACTTCTGCGCATTTCTTAACTGAATTTTTTTTTCTGTTTTTTGGGTAATAATTTTTATAAATATATTGTACTTGTACAAATATAAGTACTCGTACTTTTGTATCTCTCCATTCCAGAGGTTTGAACTGTTGTGTTTTCATTTTTATTTGCTTCCATATCTTTTTCTTCTTTAATTTCCAGGTTAGCCCTTTTATCGTTTAGAATGTTCTTTAAATTCCATGTATTTTTAGTCTATATAATGTTTTTCTTGTAATGTTTTCCAAGTTTTATATTGTTGTTATCTGAAAACATCCATAATATGATCTCAATCTCTCTGTACTTATTGAGCCTTGATTTATGACCCAGTATGTGATTTACTCTGGAGAATGTTCCATGTGTACTCAAGAAGACTGTGTATTCTGCTGCTTTAGGATGAAAAGTTCCAACTATATCTGCCAAGTCCATCCCGTCCAGTGTGCCATTCAAAGTCATTGTTTCCTTATTAATTTTCTGTTCAGATGATCTGTCCACTACTATAAGTGGGGTGCTAAAGTTCCCTACTATTATTGATTATTATCAATGTGTTTATGATTGTTATTAATTGATATATTTATCTGGGTTCTTGCAAATTGCCAACATAAATATATACAATTGTTCTATCTTCTTTTTACATAGACCTCTAAATTATGATAAAGTGTCCTTATTCATCTCTTGTTATAGTCTTTGGGTTAAAGCCTAGTTTTTCTGATATACATGTGGCTATTCTGACTCTCTTTTGGCAATCATTACATGATAAATTGTTCTCCATCTCCTCACTTTCAATCTGCAAGGGTCCTTAGGTCTAAAATGAGTCTCTTTTATGTAGCACATATATGGGTTTTGCTATTTTATCCAATCTTATACCCTATATCTTTTGATTGAACCATATACTCCATTTACATTCAGAGTAATTTTTATAGATAAGAATTTTGTCCCACTGTAATAACGGCAAAGTCAGTCTTTCTTGAGATTTTGTCCTTCCCTTTCTTGTTTTTTTAAACTTTTTAAAAATTTTATTTATATATTTTGAGAGAGAGAGAGCATGGGAACGACATAGAAAGAGAGAGAGAAAAAAAATCCCAAGAAGGCTCTGCACTGTCCATGAGGAACCTGATGCTGGGTTCAAACCCATGAACTGTGAGATTATGACCTGAGCTGAAGTAAGAGTTAAAGGCTTAAACGACTGAGCCACACAGCGTCCCTCTGTTCTTTCCTAGTCTTTGCTTTTGGTCTTTCTTTACCACTTAAAGGGTCCCCTTTAATATTTCTTGCTGGGCTGGTTTAGTAGTCACAAACTTCTCGAGTTTATTTATTTGTTTATTTATTTATTTACTTACTTACTTACTTACTTATTTAGGCTAGGAAGGTCTTTATCCCTCCTTCTATTCTGAATGACAGCCTTTCTGGATAAAGTATTCCTGGTTTCATATCTTTCCCCTTCATTATTTTGAATATAATATGTCACTTCCTTTTGGCTTGCCAGGTTTCTAAGGAGCGGTTTACTGCTCACAAGATTTATCTTCCCTTGTATGTTAGGGATTTCTTTTCCCTTGCTGCTTTAAAGATTCTTTCCTTATCTCTATATTTTGCAAATTGTACTACAATATATCTTGCAGGGTTTTTTTTTTTTTTTTTTTTTGAATTCTATGAGTTCTCTGTGCTTCCTGGATTTGATGGCTGTTTCCTTAGCCAAATTAGAAAAGTTTTCAGCGATAGTTTGCTCAAATGAACCTTCTGCCCTTTCCCCCTGTCTTCTTCTGAGACTCCTATGATACCAATATTACCACATGTTGTGGAGTCAAGTGAGTTCCCTGAGTCTACATTTGTGATCTATTACTTTCCATTCTCTCTTTTGTTCAACTTCCTTATTTACCACAATTTTATTTTATTTAGCACTGATTCCTTCTTCTGCGTTGTCCATCCTTGTTCTCATCGCCTGCAGTCAGATTTTCATCTTGATTATAATATTTTTGGTTTTGGCCTGACTAGTTTTTGGGTCTTTTACCTCTACAGAAGGGGATTCTCTTGTGTGTTTTATGTTTTTCTCAAGCCCAGCTATTATCCTTATGATTGTTGTTTTAAATTTTGGTTAAGGCATATGATTCATGTCTTTTCTTATTAGATCAGATTGTTCTTGTTCTTAGATCAGGCCATGATCTTGTTCCTTTTGGGGGATACATTTCTCCTTTTGGACAATTTACTTAGACCTCTGTCTACTGTGTGTTAGGAAAACCTGTTACATTTCCTGGTCCCGAGAGTAATAACTATATTAAGAGGCCCTATATGTCTATGGCCTGGCAATTCAGGAATTTTTTTTTTGGGGGGGGGCTGTTTTGTTTTGTTTAGGCTGCTTTTTCTGACAGATCACTCCTATGCAGAATTTCTCCTTGCCTGCAGTGTGGAGTTTTTGGACCTGGTCCAGTGTGTGGTGAGTTTAACTGTGTTTTGATTTGCTTGTTAGAAAAGGTAGATCTTATTTTCTTTAAAACTGAAGCTTTGCAGCACTCTCTGATCAGTAGACTTTGTGTGTACTGGGGCTGGGAAGGGGGTTTGCTGGTTTTCTGTGGAAGGGACCTGCTGCACTGGTTCTCAGGCCAACTCGTTCTTTTAATGATAAATCTGCAGGGCAGAGTGGTGCCAGGCTTGGTGTAAGGCACTCCAGCCTCCACTGTGGTGCTGTATTGCCCACTGAGGTCTGTCCATGCTGATGAGCAGAGGGAAAAGGCATCACCCAACTCTCTTATCCCCAGGGAAAGGAATTTGCACCCACTGGTCTTGAGGTAACCCTCACAGAAGAGTGAACAATGTCCCCTCATATATCCCAAGCTTCTGTCAGAACTTATCTTCGTCTTGTCTGTGTCTGAGGCATCTGTTTGTCTGGTGGCACAGCACTGCTGTGTTTTATCTCAGGTGCGTGTCTGGGTTTCAAAGCTCCAGGGACCTGGCATGACACAGAACTGTACTGATCCTCTGGGTCTCCCTGTGCGGTGGGTGATGCTGGTTTGTGCCTGAAAAGCAGTCACAGGACCATGTGGGACTAGGAGCTTATGGTAAAGCCCAGGCAAAAGCTGGCTACCAGGTTAGCTGCCTTCAGGAGGTGCCTCTCCTGTTATGCTAATTAATGCGGCCACTCAATGGCACCCAGCTACTCTTTTGCTCCCTATGAGATAGTGCTGCCTCTCCCCCATGCACTACAAGTAGAGTAACTGTTTCTGTGCAACCCAGAAGAACCAACGACCACCCTGTACATGATTGGGCCTCTGCACTCCTTTACCACAGGAGCACTGCTAAGCCCAACAGGCATAACCCCAGAAATGGTTCAGACATCTAAAACTTTAGACTTTGAGCACCACTGCTTATAAAAATTTGTGACAATCAGATCCTCTCCTTTCCCCAGGCAATGGTTTTGGGGAAGAGTTTCTCTTGTGCAATTCCCTATACAGTACTTTCACCTTCTCTCTCTCACTCCTCTCTCTCTGTGACCAGGACTCCTTCCTCTGCAGTCCCTGCAATTCTTTTCTCTCCCAAATTAACTCTCCACATCACCTACCTTCCACAATGTGGCCATTTTCTCTCTCTACATGGGCAGTTTGTTCTCTCAGTCCACAGACTGATTTTTGAGTTTTAGAAATGATTTGATATTTATCTTGCTGTGTTTGAAGAATGAGGCAAGCATAGGGTCATCCTACTTAACTCCTCTCCAATAGTCATATCTTTATATTGGATAAAAGCAGGGGGTCCCTGGCTGCAGAGATCGAGGAACATCAAAACGGTCAGGAGGAATTAAAAAATGCTTTAAATGAAGTGCAAAATAAATTAGAGATGCTAAACTTATTGAATGTTTGTCTCCACAATCTGATTTCTTTTTTGAAACAAGACATGCTTATTTATGACTTCCTTCCAAGTTAAAAATAGTTGCTTAGTATTTATTCCCCATTATTTCTGGAATCAGATATCAGATTTCATGATTTACATTCTTGTACCATCTGCTATCAACTACCTAAAAACAATTGTTTCCTTTCTTTTAGTGATCACCTGACTTTTGTTGGGATAGATAGTCTGGCTTTAGGGTACTGTTTACATTGACATGAGTAGATGTGAAAGTTCTTATATTATTTTATTATGTTACAATGTTGTGTTTGCATTAGAAGATAAATCATGCACCTGAAATTAAGGAAAACATAATTTTGCATAAAATGACAGATTTAAAATTGTTATATCTCTCTATTTCTGTCTCCCAAACTATTAGATGATGGTGAAGTTGAGAAACGATTCCTCACAAAGATTACAAGAGTGGATAAGACAAAATTGTGTATGAGAAATTGTGGATTGGTTATTTTGTATAATAGGAGAGTTTGTTCAAAATAAAGATAATACAATAGATCTGTTATCTGGGTTGAAAGACTCCAAATTACTCCAAATCCTGGAAGAAGCACTTTAATGTAGAGTAGGCAGAATTTGAAACTGAGATTAGACATGGATATATCAGGTACTGCAGAAAGAGCAGTGGGAAAAAATGGATATACATAAACAGATGAGTATTGAATAAAGATATTAAGTATTTTGAAGCCATTAATTATTTTTAAGATATTTTAGAGAATTCAGGTGACCAGTCTTAATAATAAACCCACAAAATATTGTGTGAGTTTTACTTCTGGGGAAAAACACACCTTAACATGGATATTATAACCTGTCAACATTTCTACTTCCTTCTCAATGAAGCTTAGCTGTGTAACAAACTCAGCCCATAAACCCAACATTTTATAAACTCCCTCACTCTTAATTATGAATTCAGAGAACCAGATCATCAGTTGAGTGTGTAAAGCCTGATTTAAAACATAGAAAATAATGTAACAGTAATATTAATAGAAAATAGAAACCAGAGAGATGCCATTCTGTGGGAGCAATAGACACAGAAATCAGAATGTTGCCTGAAGTAACTCCAAGGTGACCTCAGGAAACAAACCAAAACACACCTAGCCAAATGACGAAATGAAAGAATTCTCCTCAAAAGAAATTATAGGAAGTAGTGACAGCTCAAGAATTGATGAAAACAGATACAAGCAACATAACAGAACATGACTATAGAATTAGAAACACAAAACTAATCGCTGGGCTTGAAAAAAAGCATAGAAAAAAGCAGGGGGTCCCTGGCTGCAGAGATCGAGGAACATCAAAACGGTCAGGAGGAATTAAAAAATGCTTTAAATGAAGTGCAAAATAAATTAGAGGCGGCCACAGTGTGGATTGAAGAGGCAGAAGAGAGAATAGGTGAATTAGAAGATAAAATTATGGAAAAAGAGGAAGCAGAGAAAAAGAAAGAGAAGCTGATTCAGAACAGGAAAGAAGAATTCCAGAGCTGAGCAATGCATTCAAACAGAACATTATCTGTGTCATAGGAATTCCAGAGGAAGAAGAGAGAGAGAAAGGAATTGAAGGGGGCTTGAATAAATCATTGCTGAGAAATTCCACAACATGAGGAAGGAAATGGGCATGGAAATCCAAGAGGCAAAGAGAATTCCCCTCAGACGTAACTATAATAGGCCTTCTGAATGACACATCATAGTGAAACTAGAAAAGAACAAAGACAGAGAGAGATTTCTGAAAGTAGTTAGAGAAAGACAGGCCTTAACAAACAATGGTAGACACATAAGGGTTGTAGCAGACTTAAATACAGAAACTTGGCAAGCCAGAAAGGAAAGGAAGGATATCTTCAATGTGATGAACAGGAAGGATGTGCAATCAAGAATCCTTTATCCGGTCAGCCTGTCATTCAGAATGGAAGGAGAGATAAAGCTTTTCCTCAACAAACAAAAACTGAAGGAATTCATCACAAATAAACCAACATTACAAGAGATCCTGAGAGGGACTCTATGAAGGAAAGATTGCAAAGAACAGAAAGTACCAGAGACTTTCTTATAACCTACAGATAACACAGTGACTCTAAACCCATATTTTAAAATATTAACACTAAATGTTAATGGACTCAATGCTCCAATCAACGACATAGGGTGATGGAATGGATAAAAACAAAACAAAACAAAACAAAAAAACAAGACACATCTTTGCTGTCTTCAAGAGACTCATTTTAGACCTGAGGACACCTTCAGATTGAAAGTGAGGGAATGGAGAATTATCTACCATGTTACTGGAAGTCAGAAGAAAACTGGAGTAGCCACACTTATATTAGAAAAACTAGGCTTTAAAGTAAAAGATGTAATAAGCGATGAAGAACGACATTATATAATAATTACAGGGATTATCCAGCAGGAAGAAATAACAATTATAAATATCTATGTGCCAAATTTGGGAGCGCCCAAATTTGTAAAACAATTAATTATGAACATAAGCAACCTTATTGATAAAAATGTCTTAATTATAAGAGACATTAAAACACCACTCTCAGCATTGGATAGATCCACTAATCAGAAAATCACTACAGAAACAATGGCCTTGAACGGAACATTGGAACAGATGGGCCTAACTGACATCTTCATGGCGCTTCATCCAGAAGCAAAGGAATTTACATTCTTCTCAACTGCATGTGGTACATTTTCCAAGATAGACCACATTCTGGGGCATAAGGAAATTCTTAATAAATTGAAATCATAGCATGCCCACTTTCAGACCACAATGCTTTGAAACTTGAAAACAAGAACAGGAATAAATATGGAAAATCTGTGAAAACATGGAGGCTAAAGAACAAACTACTAAAAACATGAATGGATTAACCTAGTAATCATAGAAGAAATTTAAAAATATATGGAAACAAATGAAGATACAACAATCCAAATGCTTTGGGATGTGGCAAAGTCAGTCCTGAGAGGGAAATATATTGCAACCCAGGCCCAACTCAAGAAACAAGAAAAATCAATAACACAAAATCTAACAGCACGCCTAAAGGAACTAGAAGCAGAACAACTAAGACAACCCAAACCCAGCAGAAAGAGAGAAATAACAAAAATCAGGGCAGAAATTAATAACATGGAAACCAAAAAAGTAGTGGAACAGATCAATGAAACCAAGAGCTGGTTCTTTGAAAAAATAAACAAAATAGATAAACCTCTAGCCAGGGTTCTCAAAAAGAAAACAGAGAGAACCCAAATAGATAAAATCACGAAGGAAAAAGGAGTGATTACAACCAATCCCTTAGAAATACAAGCAATTGTCAGAGAATAGTATGAAATATTATATGCCACCAAATTGACAACCTGGAAGAAATAGACAAATTCCTAAACAGTCATACACTACCAAAACTCAGACGGGAAGAAATAGAAAATTTGAACACACCCATAACTAGAGAAGAAATTGAATCAGTTATCAAAAATCTCCCAATAAATAAAAGCCCTGGACAAGATGGCTTCACTGGGGAATTTTACCAGACATTTAAAACAGGGTTAATACCTATCTTCCTCAAGCTGTTCCAAAAAATTGAGACGGAAGGAAAACTCCCAGACTCATTCTGTGAACCCAGCATCACTGTGATTCCCAAACGAGACAGAAACTCAGCAAAAAAAGAGAACTATAGGTCAATATTCCTGATGAATATGGATGCAAAAATTCTCAACAAGATACTAGCAAATCGAATCCAACAGCTTATAAACAGAATTATTCACCATGATCAAGGGGGATTCATCCCTGGGTTGCAGGACTGGTTCAATATTCACAAATTAATCAATGTGATACATTACATTAACAAAAGAAAAGATAAGAACCATATGATCCTGTCAATAGATGCAGAAAAAGCATTTGACAAAACACAGTATCTTTTCTTAATAAAAATTATTGAGATAGTCAGGATAGAAGGAACATACTTAAATATCCTAAAAGCCATGTATGAAAAGCCCACAGCTAATATCATCCTCAATGGGGAAAAACAGAGAAATCTCTCCCTGAAATCAGGAAAACAATGGGGGTGTCCACTCTCACCACTGCTATTTAACATAGTGTTGGAAGTCCTAGCATCAGCAATCAAACAACAAAACAAAATAAAATGCATCAAGATTGGCAAGGATGAATTCAAACTTTCACTTTTCACAGATGACATGATACTTTAAATAGAAAACCCGACAGAATCCACCAAAAGCCTGCTAGAACTGATCCATGATTTCATCCAAGTTTCAGGATACAAAATCAGTGTACAGAAATCGGTGGCATTTCTATACACCAACAATGAAGCAAAAAAAGAAAGAGAAGTAAAGAATCTAATCACATTCACAATTGCACCAAAAACCATCAAATACCTAGGAATAAACCTAACCAAAGATGTAAAGGATCTCTACGCTGAAAACTATAAAAAAACTTAGGGTGGAAATTGAGGAAGACACAAAGAAATGGAAAAACATCCCATGCTCATGGATTGGAAGAATAAATATCATTAAAATGGCAATACTACCCAAAGCAATCTACACCTTCAATGCAATCCCAATCAAAATGCACCGGCATTCTTCTCAAGCTAGAGCAAACTATCCTAAAATTTGTATGGAACCACAAAAGACCCCGAATAGCCAAAGTAATTCTGAAGCATAAAACCAAGGTGGGAAGCAACATAATTCCAGACTTTAGCCTCTACTACAAAGTGGTAATCATGAAGACAGTAGGGTATTGGCACAAAAACAGACACATATACAAATGGAATAGAATAGAAAACTCTGAAATAGACCAGCAAGAATATGGCCAATTAAACTTTGACAAAGCAGGAGAGACTATCCAATGGAAAAAAGACAGCCTCTTTAACAAATGGTGCTGGGAGAACTGGACAACAACATGCAGAAGAATGAAACTAGGCCACTTCCTTACACCACTCACAAAGATAAACTCTAAATGGATGAAGGACCTGAATGTGAGATAGGAAACCGTCAAAATCCTAGGGGAGAAAACAGAAAAAAGTCTTTGACCTAAGACGAACAAATTTCTTACTCGACACATCTCCAAAGGCAAGGGAATTAAAAGCAAAAATGAACTATTGGGACGTCATCAAGATAAAAACTTCTGCACTGCACAACTAATAAAACTAATAGGCAACCAACGGAAGGGGAAAAGATAATTGCAAATGACATAACAGATAAAGGACTAGTATCTAAATTCTATAAAGAACTTACCAAACTCCACACCCATAAAACAAACAATCCGGTGAAGAAATGGGTAGGAGATATGAATAGACTGTTCTCCAAAGAAGACATCCAGATGGCGAACAGACACATGAAACGATGCTCAGTGTCACTCATCATCAAGGAAATACAAATCAAAACAACACTGAGGTACCACCTCACACCAGTCAGAGTGGCTAAAATGAACAAATCAGGAAACTTATAGATGCTGGAAGATGTGGAGAAACAGGTACCCTCTTGCACTGTTGGTGGGAATTCAAACTGGTGCAGCCGCTCTGGAGAACTGTATGGAGGTTCTTCAAAAAAAATGCCAATAGAACTACCCTATGACCCAGCAATAGCACTGCTAGGAATCTACCCAAGAGATACAGGACTGCTGATGCATGGGGGCTCGTGTACCTCGATAATTATAGTAGCACTTTCAACAATAGCCACATCATGGAAAGAGACTAAGTGTCCATCAACTGATGAATGGATAAAGAAGATGTAGTTTATATATACAATGGAATACTATGTGGCAATGAGAAAGAATGAAATCTGGCCATGTGTGGCAACATGGATGGAACTGGAGAGTATTATGCTGAGTGAAATAAGTCGGTCAGAGAAAGACAGATACCATATATTTCCACACATAGGTGTACTTCTGAAACTTAATGGAAAACTAGGAGGGGAGGGGGAAAAGGGGAAAGAAAAAGACACAGAGAGGGAGGGAGAGAAAACATAAGAGACTCTTAAATACTAAAAACAAACCAAGGGTTGAGGGGGTATGGGAGGGGGGAGAGTGGGTGATGGACACTGAGCAGGGCAGGGGTTGGGATGAGTACTGTGTGTTGTATGGAAACCAATTTGACAATAAATAAATTAATAAGAAAAGAAAAAGAAAATAGAAACCAAGAAAAAAAGAGGTATTGAAAAAATATTGAAGGAAATATTGGAACCAAGAATAAAATTTCTCATAAAGAAAATTCTTCTGTAGAGAACAATATAAATTTATTAATATCTGCATGTAAAATAGAGAAAAACATTAACATAGGCAACTTCTATGAAGAATTAAATACGTAACAGAAAAATAATGTTAGAGAGACAGCATTAAAACTAATAGCAATTATGGAAGTCAAATAATAAATTTCCTGCAAGAGGAAAGAAAAACAAAGTGAAAAGAAAGGTATAAAAAATTTTTTTGACGTTTATTTAGTTTTGAGACAGAGATAGAGCATGAGCGGGGGAGAGGCAGAAAGAGGAAGACACAGAATCAGAAGCAGGCTCCAGGCTCTGAGCTGACAGCACAGAGCCCGATGCAGGGCTCTAACTCATGGGCTGAGATCATGACCTGAGCCGAAGTCGGACGCCCAACCGACTGAGCCACCCAGGCTCCCCTCAAAAAATTTTTAAAAAGAGAAGATAATTCATTAAATGAATAAAATGAGTTTAAAAATGTAAGGCTGTATTTTATTCTCAGAATAAAAAGTTGTAGACAGAAACTATACAGCAGGGTAAAATACTGTGAAATCCATGACCCCAAGAAACAAAGAGACTCCCTCAAGATCATTCAGAGAGAGAATAAACAAATATGCATAAACATAAAATTTTTGTGAGTTTTAGTGCATAGGTCATCCATATAGATAAGGAGGAGGGATGACAGAGAAAAACCCTCACATCCTAAAGAAGTCAAATTTCTAACTTAAGGTTTTTATAAGATCAAATTAACAATATTTATGGGGGTAAATATCTAGAAAATATGTCATTTGTTATTTCTTTTGTGTCTGCCTAATGTGCTATATAATTTTTCTGGTTATAGTATTTTAGGTTTAAATTTACTTTCTCAAAAATATAACTCAAAAGTAATATCATCATCTGAAATATCACTTCAGCACATGAGATTAGGGTTTTTCAAATAAAAATAGATTGAGCTGTTGTTAAGGGATAAATTTAGGTATCACCATAAAAATGTATTCATAAATGAAATACCTCTCCTACCCCTACTATGTGCTCTTTTCAAGTCATCATAGAATAGAATAGAATAGAAACATACCATTCATTTCTTATTTCCAGGTAGCTTTCTCCACAGTCTACAGTGGTTAGAGAGTGATCAAGTTTAAATATCAAAGTAGGGGCATCTGGGTGGCTCAGTCGTTTGAGTGTCTGACTTCAGCTCAGGTCATGATCTCACATTCATGAGTTGAAGCCCTGTGTAGGGCTCTGTGCTGACAGCTCAGAGCCTGGAGCCTGTTTCAGATTCTGTGTCTCCCTTTCTTTTCCCCTACCCTGCTCATGCTCTTTCTCTCTCTGTCTCTCAAAAATAAATTAAAATGTTAAAAAAATTAAAAATAAATAAATAAATAAATAAATAAATAAATAAATAAATAAATAATCTGTGGTTTTCTTCTCATGCAGGGTAAAAGTTCACAACTTCACATGAACTGCAGGTAGACTTGCAGGTATTTTTTTCCTAATGTTTATGTCTCCTGGTGAAAAACAGTGAGGTTAGAGCTCACCTTTGCACTTCGATTCACCGCACTGCTTTTAATGAGGTGATGTCAAAGACTGGTTTTGATTCATAGGCAGCATTCAAAATATTATGATTAAAACATTAGATGCTGAAGTTAATTACAATACTATCCATAGATGTGTAAACAATACAAAAAAAAACACATAATCTACTGATTATACAAATTATTCAGTGAAATTTATTATTGGCTGGTAGCAGTTAAGCAACTCCGTGGAGAAAAACATATTATTTTCCCTTTGGAATAGGGCAGCTTGATAAATTATAACTCTTAGACAAAGTTCAAGTACATAAGAGACTAGTAAGAGAGGCAAAATAGCCAAGCTCTTTATGTCCCATTTTTCTTCCTACTGAGGAAATAATAAAGTTGGTTTTGGAGATCATATGACTTCTCAGAGGATCAATACATGTAATCATCTTTATGGAAATGAGATTTTATAACATCTTTCTGCCCTTGTGATGGTAATACTTAAGAAGCCAATTGGAACTTTCATATATCAGGTTTAGAGGTATACCACAAAATGATTTGTTTGGAAGAAAAAAATAAGCTTAAAATATTTTAGATTAATAATTTATTTTGGAATTGAGAAAAACAGGAGTTAAAAATACAAATTTTGCAAAAAAATGAAAACCGAATATAAGAAAGGGATGGTTTTATTCTGCTGCACAGATTGTTTGATAGAATAATGCCCAGATTCTGTGGTGAGATTGCCAGGTGTATAACTGTCAATACTGTATTTTGTCATGTCACACTAAGCTTAAATTGTATTAAATGTTAAATTAAATCACAATTAATAAGAGTAAGTAATGAATAAAGAAACTCAAGATGAAACTAAAAAAACAAAATACTAAGTGTTGAAAGTGAAATGCTGTATTTTTTAGCCCCCCCAAATATTAATCACACGTGCATGAGTTACCATCCTCAAGAACTCTTTTTTTTTAAGTTTATTTATTTTTGAGAGAGAGAGAGTAGTGAAGGGGCAGAGAGAGAGGAGACATAGAATGCCAATTGGGCTCCACACTGTCAGCACAGAGCCCGACATAGGGCTTGAACTCACAAACTGTGAGTTCATGACATGAACCAAAGCTGGACACCTAACTGACTGAGACACTGAGGCGACACTTCAAGGACTCTTTAATGCAGTATTTCCTAATCCTTTTATATCTGTCACATTAGAGATGAAGACATACATGGAAATCTTTCTATTGTAGCTCTAAACTTCTGTTTTTCTGGCTCCATCACTTGAACTGTTAGTGTTATTATAAGATGAAGAATTTATTTATAGTATTTCCATAGCGATAGTAGTACATATATATCAAATTTAATTTAATTATTTAAAACATGTTTTAAATCATTCAGAATATTTTTACACCTTGGACTGAAATACATTCTAATATTTATTGCATTGTTTTCATTAAAGTATCTGCACCAATTTACCACCAACAAAACAAGAGGCTTCCTTTGTCTCCACATCCTCATCAATGCTTGTTTCTGTTCCTGTTTTGCTTTGTTTTGCCATGCCTAACAGGTGTGAGGTGATATCTCATTATAATTTTGATTTGCATTTCCCTGTTGATGAGTGATGTTGAGCATCTCGTCATGTGTCTGTTGGCACTCTCAAAGCCTTCAGCGAGAAATGTCTGTTCATGTCATCTGCCCATCTTCTAATTGCATTATTTTTTTCTGGGAGTTGTGTTACATTGGTTCTTTATATATTTTGGTTACTAATCCCTTATCAGTTATGTTATTTACAAATATCTTCTCCTATTCTTTAGCTTGTCCTTTAGCTTTATTGTTTCCTTCACTGTGCAGAGGTTTTTATTTTGATGGTGTCCCAATAGTTTATTTTTACTTTTATTTCCTTTGCCTCCAGAGACATACCTAGAAAAATTTTGCTATGGTAGATGTAAGAGATATTATTTCCTGTGTTCTCTTCTAGGATTTTTATATATTCATGTCTCATAGTTAGGTCTTTAATCCATTCTGAATTTATGTTTCTGTGTATGGTGTAAGAAAGTGGTCCAGTTTCATTCTTTTGAATGAAGCTGTCAAGATTACCAGTACCCTTTGTTCAAGAGGTTATTTTCTCCTTTGGTGATGATTAGTTCAGCATATAATTGTGAGTTTATTTCTTAATTTTCTATTTTTTCTATTGATATGTCTATTTTTGTACAACTATCGTACTGTTTTTATTACTACAAATTTGTAAGATAATTTGAAGTCTAGGATCGTTATGCCTCTACTTTGCTTTTATTTTTCTAGAAAGTTTTGAGTATTCAAAATATTTTGTAGTTTGGTTTAAATTTAGGATTGTTTGTTCTAGTTTATGGAAGTGATTTTGGTATTTTGATTGGGATTGCATTAAATGTGTAGATAGCTTTGTGTAGTATAGACGTTTTATCAATATTTGTTCTTTAAATCCATAAACCTGTATTATCTTTCCATTTCTTTTTAAAATTTTTTTAAATCTTTACTTATTTTTGGGAGAGAGAGAGAGAGAGAGACAGAATGCGAGTGGGGGAGGAACAGAGAAAGGAGACACAGAATCCAAAGCAGGCTCCAGGCTCTGAGCCGTCAGTACAGAGCCCAACGCGGGGCTTGAACTCATGAACCGCAAGATCATGACCTGAGCAGATGTCGGATTCTTAACTGACTGAGCCACCCAGGCGCCCCTTATCCTTTCATTTCTTAGTGTCATCTTTAATTAATAATGTTTTATATTTTTCAGAGTACTCAAAGAATAGATCTTTCACCTCATTAAGTATATTTCTAGGTATGTTATTATTTTTAATACAGATGTGAGATTTTCTTAATTTCTCTTTCTGCTGCTTCATTATTGATGTATAGAAATGCAACACATTTCTATGCATTGATTTTGTATCCTGCAAAATTACTGAATCCATTTATCAGCTTTAGCAGATTTTTGGTTAATCTTTTCGTATCTTCTATGCATAGTATCAGGTCATCTACAAAAATGACAGTTTTACATCTTCCTTACCAATCTAGATTTATTCCTTTTTGCTGTCAAATTGCTGTGGCTAGGATTTTCAGTACTGTATTCAATAAAAGTGGTGAGACTGGACATCCTTGTCTTATTCTTGACATAATGAAAATCTCTCAGTTTTTCCCAATTGAGTGTGATGTTTTCTTCGTGTTTTTCATAGATAGCTTTTATTATGTTGAGGTATGTCCCCTCTCTCCCTACTTTGTTGAGGGTTTTTGTCATGAATAGACGTTGTCTTATGTTAGGTGCATTTGCTGCATCTATTGAGAGGATTACACATTTCTTATCCTTTCTTCTATTAATGTAGTGTATCATGTTTGTTGATTTGCAAATATTGAACCAGGCTTGCAATCCAGCAACAAGTCCCATTTTATTGTGGTGAATGATTCTTTGAACACATAGTTGGACTCAGTTTGCTAGTATTGTATTGAAAATATTTGCATTCATGTTCTTTAGGGATATTGACCTATGGTGCTCTTTTTTAGTGGAATCTTTATCTGGTTTTTATATCAAGAAAATGATGGCCTCATAGAATGAACTTAGAAGATTTCATTCTTGGAGAACCTGGGTGGCTCAGTAGATTAAACATTGGACTTCGGGTCAGGCCCTGATTTCTTGGTTTGTGAGTTCAAGCCCCGTGTTGGGCTCTGTGCTGACAGCTCAGAGCCTGGACCTGCTTTGGATTATGTGTCTCCGTCTCCCTCTGCTCCTCTCCCACTCGTTCTCCCTCTCTCTGTGTCTCTCTCTCTGTCTCTCTCTTTCTGTCTCTGTCTCTCAAAACTAAATAAACATTAAAAAAAAGTTTCCTTTTTTTTTTCTTTTCTTTTTACACTAGTTTGAGAATAATAGGCCTTAGCTCTTCCTTGAACATTAGGTAGAAATATGGCATCTGGGTGGCTTGGTCGGTTAAGTGTCTTCCTTTTGCTCAAGTCATGATCTTGCAGTTCATGAGTTCAATCCCCGCTTTGAGCTCTGTGCTGACAGCTCAGATTCTGTCTCCCCTTCTCTCTAGCCCTCCCAGACTCATGTTCTGTCTCTCAATAATAAATAAAACCGTTAAAAAATTAAAAACAAATAAAAATAAATATTTGGTAGAATTCATCTTGAAGCCATCTGGCCCTGGACTTTTGTGCTTTGAAAGATTTTTGATTACTGATTCAATTATTTTGCTGGCAATCAATCTGTTCCAGTTTTCTGCTTCTTCTGGTTTCAGTTTTGTATTTTTTATATGTTTTTACTATTATATCCATTTCTTACAGGAGTTCAATTTGTTGGCATATAATTTTTCATAATATTCCTTATAATTGTATTTCTGTGGCATTGATTGTTTATTCTCCTCTCTCATTTGTGATGTTATTCATTTCAGTCCTTTCTCTTTTCTTTATGAGAAGTCTGGTTAGAAGTTTATCAATTTTATCATTTTTTTTCAAAAAAACAGATCCTGGTTCAATTGATTCATTTTATTGGATTTTTTAGTCTCCATATCACAGATTTTTCTCTAATCGTTTTATTACTTCCTCCCTTCTGCTGGCTTTAGGCTTAATTTGTTCTTTTTGTAGCTTATTTTGGTGGAAGGTTAGTTTGTTTGAGATTTTTCTTGCTTCTCAAGGTAGGCCCGTATTGCTATATACTATTGTCATATGACCACTTTTACTGCATACCAAATTTTTTTGACTGTTATGCTTCCATTTTAATTTGTTTCCATGTATTTTTATTTTTTTCCTGATCTATCTATTCATTGGTTAGTGGCATGTTGTTTAATCTTCATGTATTCGTGGTCTTTCCAAAATTTTTTTCTCGTGGTTGACTTCAAGCCTCATAGCATTGTAGTTAGAAAAAGTGCATGGTATGAGTTCCAACATTATATTTGTTGAGGCCTATGTGTGACCTAATATATGACTCATTCTGTAGAATATTCCATGTGCACTTGAAATGAATGTGTATTCTATTATTTTAAGATGCCATATTCTGAATATATCTGTTGAGTCCATCTGGATCAGTGTGACACACAAACTCATCATTTCTTTGTTGATTTTCGGTTTAGATGATGTATCCATTGATGTGAGTATGGTGTTAACATACCATACTGTTATTTAATTATTATCAATGAGTTACTTTGTGTTTAGTACTAATAGTTTTATGTATTTGAGAGCTCATATCCTGGGTGCACAAATATTCACAATTGTTGAAAATCCCTGTTGGTTTGTTCCCTTTATGATTATCCAGTACCCTTCTTTGTCTCTTGTTATAGTCTTTGTTTTAAACTCTGGTTTTCTAGTGTAAGTAATACTACTCTGGTTTTCTTTTGACGTTCGTTTGCATAATAAATATTTTTCCAACCTGTCACTTTCAGTCTGCAGGCGTCCTTAGGTCTAAAATCAGTCTCTTGTAAGCACTATGTAGATAAGTCATGTTTTTTATCCATTCTGATACCCTATACCTTTTGCTTGGAATATTTAGTTCATTTACTTTCTTTTTTAAAGGTATGTTCACTTTTGAGAGAGAGAGAGAGAGAGAGAGAGAGAGAGAGAGAGAGGATGAGTGGGGGGGCAGAGAGAAACTGAGACACAGAATCAGAAGGAGGCTCCAGTCTCTGAGCTGTCAGCACAGAGCCTTAAGTGGTTGTCAAACTTGCATACTGAGAGATAATGACCGGAGCCAAAGTCAGAAGCTTAACACTGAGCCACCCAGGTCCCCCTTGTTCATTTACTCTCAAAGTAGTTATTGTGATGCATGTATTTAGAGTCGTTTTATTTTCTGTTTTATCATTGTTTCTGGAATTTTTCTCTCACTCCTTCTTGTCTTTGTCATGTTGGTCTCTCTTTTTCATTCAAATAGTATCCTTTAACATTTTCTTCAAGGCTGCTTTAGTGATCATGAGCTGCTTTAGTTTTTGTTTGTCTGTGGACCTCCTTATCTCTCCTTCTATTCTAAAAGAAACCGGGGCACTTTCTTACACCATACACAAAAATATATTCAAAATGTATTAAGGACTTAAATGTGAGACTTCCAACCATAAAAATCATAGAGGAGAACACAAGCATTAACCTGTTTCACATCGACCACGGCAACTTCTTTCAGAATTTGTCTCCTGAGACATGGGAAACAAAAGCAAATATAAACTATAGGGACTTTATCAAAACAAAAGCCATCTGCACAGCAAAGGAAACAAACAATAAAACTAAAAGGCAACCTATAGAATGGGAGAAGATACTGGCACATTACATTGCCCAATAAATCAATATCCAAAATCCAAAATAAAACTCAACACCCACAAAATGAATAATCCATTTAAAAGGAGGCAGAAAATATAAATAGATATTTTTTCTAAAGAAGATATAGATGGCCGGCACGTGAAAAGATTCTCAACATCTCTGATAATTAGATAAGTAAAAATCAAAACTGCAGAAAGATATTACCTCACACCTGTCAGAATAACTAAAATCAAGAGCCCAAGAAACAACAGTTGTTTGCAAGGATGTGGAGAAAGGTGAACACTCTTGTACTATTGGTGTTAATGCAAGGTGGAGAGGCTACTATGGGAAGCTCTAGGAAGGTTCCCTGAAAAGTTCAAAATAGAACTACTGTATGATCCAATAATTGCAGTATTTACCTGAAGAAGACAAAAATAGTAAGCCAAAGGGATACATGAACCCTTATGTTTATGGCAGCATTATCATAATAAAATTATTGAAACAACCCAAAGGCACATAGACTGATGATTGAATAAAGAAGCTGTGTATTCCACACACAATGGAATATTAGCCATACAAACAATAAACTTGTCATTTGCAACAACATTGTTGAAACTAGAGAATATTATGCTATGCAAAATAAGTCAGTAAGAGAAAGACATACACCGTATGATTTTATCAATATGTGTAATTTAAGAAACAAAACCAATGATCCAATGAGTACATGGAGAAAAAAGAAGAGAAAGAGACAAACCATGAAACATCCTCTTAACTATAGATAACAAACCATTGGTAACCAGAAGATAGGGAACTGGAGAGATGCTTTAAATAGCTGATGGACAATAAGGAGTGTATTTGTAATTAACACAAGATGATGTACTGAATTGATGAATCACTATATCCTACACCTGAAACGATTACACTTGTATGTTGACTAACTGGAATTTAAATAAAAACTTAAAAAAAACCTGGAAAAAAACACGAGTCTATCTTAAGAATCCCGAAACAATGCATTTTCCTTAAACAATATCTAAAGAGTTCTCACGGCATACTATAATTGACATCAAAATGAGAAAAGAAATCATCACACTTCTGGTGTGTTGAAATATTTTCAAAATAAAATGTTTTTGCTAAAATAATAAGATATAAAATATGATATAATACACATAATACATGTAGGAGAGTAAAGATTGGGTTGTAAATTGAGTGAAAATTAACTTCATATAGAATTCTAATGCAGAAAATGTTATATAAATATAATAGTAACCAATAATAAAAAGGAATCAGCAATAGAGAAGCAAAATATAAAGACAAGTATATCACTAAAGAAATCCAATGAACCATGAAAAGGAGCAAGAAAAAAAGATCAGAGAAAATCTGTAGAACAAACAACAAAACAAATTTTAAAAATGGCAATGAATACATATATATCAATAATTACTTTGAATGCAATGGACCAAATACTCCATTCAAAGGCATAGAGTGAAAGAATGGATAAAAAATATCAATACTCATCCGTGTTGTGCCTACAAGGCACTCATTCTTTCTCCTCTTCTCTTCTCTTCTCTTCTCCTTGCCTTGCCTTGCCTTTCCCTTCCGTTCCCTTTCTTTTCATTTACTTTCCTTTTCTTTTCTCTTCTCTTTCTTTTCTTTTCTTATTATTTCGAATAAAGTTACTTAACATACAGTGTAATATTAGTTTCAGAAGTAGAACTCAGTGATTCATCACTTATGTAGAATCCCCAGTACACGTGCCCTCCTTAATGCCCATCACCCATTTAGCCCATCACCCCACCCACCTCCTGTGCAGCAACCCTGACTTTCTTCCCTTGCATTTAAGAGTCTTTTATGGTTTGCCTCCCTCTCTGTTTTTATCTTATTTTTCCTACCTGCCAGAGTCCAGCTCTAGCTGAATCCACGGATCCCCGAAGGATGGACAGTTAGGCAAAAGGAATGACAAAGGCATGAGATGTAGTTTGATCACCAAGTGGGCATCTCTGGCTAGCATGGCATCTCTCTCTCTCTGTCCTGCTGGTCTCAGTGTCCTTATTTAAAAGTAGTGAGTTACATTACAGCAATGAGTGACATCCCATCAGTAAGCATAGTTTGAACAATAATGTGTTTTTTCAGCAAAGTGGCAATTTTCTCAATCTTGCAAGTTGTTTTCAAGTTAGTTAGCATATAAATTTAAGGCAGGGGGAGAGAACAGGGTGTTACTTAGGCCTGCCTATGTCGATTATCTATAAACAGGCCAGGAATCATTCTGTCTATTCTTCCAATTACAGTGGGGGAGGTGCAACCCATCTGGCAAGGACAGAATTCCCAATGCTTGTCCTTTGCTTGTGAATAAGTGAATTTACATAATAGGAGCTTAATGTTTACACAAATCACACCAATATTCATCCAGTTCATAACTGCTATCAATTTGTGCAACCCATCCCCAAGGTGCAACTTAAAGCTACTTCTGGCCAGGCTAGTCTCATTCAGATGTAATCCATCAAAGCATCATGCTACAGGTCCTTCCCTCTTATCTAAATGCCATAAAACGAAAGAGCATTACATTCCTTGGGGCTAATGAGAGTAGTTCAAGAAATCCAAGCCCGAAAAATGATTTAGAAGGAGGTAAGACCAGGCACTATTTGGTGGGGCTTGCTCACCCTTTTCCACACAGGGAGGGGTCTCGACCTGTGAGTCCACACAGGGAGCTGTCTCAACCTGTGAGCCCACGCAAGGAGGAGCCTCAACATGTGAACTCACACAGGAAGAGCTCTCAACCTATAAGCCCAAAATGGCTCCCAACACCTTCTCTTCCCCTATATTCATCTTTTTTTAAAATTTTATAATAGTTTATTTTCAAATTGGTTTACATATAACACCCAGTGTTCATCCCAACATGTGCCCCCTTCAATGCCCATCACCCCCTCTCCCCCCTCCCTTATCCTCTCACCCTCAGTTTTTTCTTAGTCTTTGAGAGTCTCTTATGTTTTATCTCCCTCCTTCTCTGTGACTTCTTTTCCTTTCCCCTCTTCCCCTCCCCCTGGTTTTTGCTTAATCTCACAAAGTTCACCTATTCGTGGAAACATATGGTATTTGTCTTTTTCTGACTGACTTATTTCACTTAACATAATACCCTCCAGTTCCATCCATGTTGCTACTCATGGCCAGATTTAATTTTTTCTCATTGCCACGTAGTAGTCCATTGTATATAAGTACCATAACGTCTTTATCCATCTGGCAAGGACAGAATTCCATTCGTCAGTTGATGGGCACTTGGTCTCTTTCCATGACTTGGCTATTGTCGAAAGTGCTGCTATGAACATTGGGGTGCACGTGCTCCTATGCGTCAGCATTCCTGTATCTCTTGGGTAGATTCCTAGCAGTGCTATTGCTGCGTATAGGGTAGCTCTATTTTCATTTTTTTTGAGGAACCTCCACAACTTTTTCCAGAGTGGCTGCACCAGTTTGCATTCCCACCAAAAGTGTAGGAGGGTGCCTACTTCTCCACATCCTCGCCAGCATCTATAGTTTCCTGATATGTTCATTTTAGCCACTCTGACTGGTGTGAGGTGGTATCGCAGTGTGGTTCTGATTTGTATTTCCCTGATGATGAGTGACATTGAACATCGTTTCATGTGTCTGTTGGCCATCTGAATGTCCTCTTTGGAGAAGTGTCTATTCATATCTTCCACCCATTTCTTCACTGGGTTGTTTGTTTTTCGGGTGTGCAGTTTGGTAAGTTCTTTATAGATTTTAGAGATTAGTCCTTTATCCGATATGTCATTTGCGATGATCTTTTCCCATTCCGTTGGTTGCCTATTCGTTTGTTGGTTGTTTCTTTTGCTGTGCAGAAGCTTTTTATCTTGATGATACCCTTGCCTTTGGAGACGTGTCGAGTAAGAAATTGGTGCGTCTTAGGTCAAAGAGGCTTTTTCCTGCTTTCTCCTCTAGGATTTTGATGGTTTCCTGTCTCACATTCAGATCTTTTATCCATTTAGAATTATTTTTGTGAGTGGTGTAAGAAAGTGGTCTAGTTTCATTCTTTTGCATGTTGCTGTCCAATTCTCCCAGCACCATTTGTTGAAGAGGCTGTCTTTTTGCCATTGGATACATTTTCCCGCTTTGTCAAAGATTAGTTGGCCATATACTTGCGGGTCCATTTCTGCGTTCTCTATTCTATTCCATTGGTCTATGTGTCTGTTTTTGTGCCAATACCATACAGTCTTGATGACTACCGCTTTGTAGTAGAGGTTAAAGTCTGGGATTGTGATGCCTCCCGCCTTGGTTTTATTCTTCAGTATTATTTTGGCTATTCGAGGTCTTTTGTGGTTCCATACAAATTTTAGGATTGTTTGCTCTAGCTTTGAGAAGAATGCTGGTGCAATTTTGATTGAGATTGCATTGAATGTGTAGATTGCTTTGGGTAGTATTGTCATTTTAACGATATTTATTCTTCCAGTCCATGAGCATGGGAAGTTTTTCCATTTCCTTGTGTCTTCCTCAATTTCCTTCATAAGTTTTTATAGTTTTCAGTGTAGAGGTCTTTCACATCTTTGGTTCGGTTTATTCCTAAGTATTTTATGGTTTTTGGTGCAACTGTGAAAGGGATTAGCTTCTTTATTTCTCTTTCTGCTGCTTCATTGTTGGTGTATAGAAATGCCACCAATTTCTGTACATTGATTTTGTATCCTGCAACTTTGCTGAAATCATGAATCAGTTCTAGTAGGCTTTTGGTGGATTCCGTCGGGTTTTCCATGTAAAGTATCATGTCATCTGCAAAAAGTGAAAGTTTGACTTCCTCCTTGCCAATCTTGGTGCCTTTTATTTTGTTTTGTTGTCTGATTGCTGATGCTAAGACTTCCAACACTATGTTAAATAGCAGTGGTGAGAGTGGACACACCTGTCGCGTTGCTGATCTCAGGGGGAAGGCTTTCAATTTTTCCCCATTGAGGATGATGTTAGCTGTGGGCTTTTCATAGATGGCTTTTATGATTTTTAAGTATGTTCCTTCTATCCCGACTTTCTCGAGAGCTTTATTAAGAAAGGATGCTGTATTTTGTCAAATGCTTTTTCTGCATCTATTGACAGGATCATATGATTCTTATCTTTTCTTTTGTTGATGTGATGTATCACGTTAATTGATTTGCGAATATTGAACCAGCCCTGCAACCCAGGGATGGATCCTTCTTGATCATGGTGGATAATTCTCTTTATATGCTGTTGGATTCGATTTGCTAGGACCTTTTTGAAAATTTTTGCATCCATATTCATCAGGGACATTGGCCTGTAATTCTCTTTCTTTGCTGGGTCTCTGTCTGGTTTGGGAATCAAAGTGATGCTGGCTTCATACAATGAGTCCGGGAGTTTTCCTTCCGTTTCAATTTTTTTGGAACAGCTTGAGGAGGATAGGAATTAACTCTGTTTTAAATGTCTGGTAAAATTCCGCAGGAAAGCCATCTGGTCCAGGGCTTTTATTTGCTGGGAGGTTTTTGATAACCGATTCTATTTCTTCACTAGTTATGGGTCTGTTCAAATTTTCTATTTCTTCCCCTTTGAGTCTTGGTAGCGTGTGGCCATTTAGGAAGCTGTCCATTTCTTCCAGATTGCCAAGTGTGGTTGCATATAATTTTTCATAGTATTCTCTGATGATTGCTTGTATATCTGAGGGATTGGTTGTAATTTCTCCCTTTTCATTCACGATTTTATCCATTTGAGTTCTCTCTCTTTTCTTTTTGAGAAGCCTGGCTAGAGGTTTGTCTATTTTATTTTTTCAAAGAACCAACTTTTGGTTTCATTGATCTGTTCCACTACCTTTTCTGTCTCCATATGGTTAATTTGTGCTCTGAACTTTGTTATTTCTCTCTTTCTGCTGGGCTTGGGTTGTTTTAGTTGTTCTGCTTCTAGTTCCTTTAGGCGTGCTGTTAGAATTTGTGTTATTGATTTTTCTTGTTTCTTGAGATGGGCCTGGATTGCAATATATTTCCCTCTCAGGACTGCCTTTGTTGCATCCCAGAGCGTTTGGATTGTTGTATTTTCATTTTCCTTTGTTTCCATGTATTTTTTAATTTCTTCTCTGATGGCTTGGTTGACCCACTCATCTTTAGTAGGTTATTTCTTAGCCGCCATGTTCTTGGATATTTTCCAGGCTTTCTCCTGGGGTTGATTTCAAGTTTCAAAGCATTGCGGTCTGATAGTGTACACGGTATGATCTCAATTCTTGTATATTTATTCAGAGTTTCCCTGTGCCCCAGGATGTGGTCTATCTTGGAAAATGTACCGTGTGAAGATCAGAAGAACGTAAATTCCTTTGCTTCTGGATGAAGGACCCTAAAGATGTTTGTGAGGCCCATTTGTTCCAATGTGTCGTTCAGGGCTATTGTTTCTGTGGAGATTTTCTGTTTTGTGGATCTATCCAATGCTGACAGTGGAGTGTTAAGATCCCCTACAATTAGGACATTTTTATCGATGAGGTTGCTAATGTTTGTAATTAATTGTTTTACAAATTTGGGTGCCCCCGAATTCGGTGCGTAGATATTTACAATTGTTAGCTCTTCCTGCTGGATGGTCCCTGAGACTATTATATAATGTCCTTCTTCATCTCTTATTACATCGTTCATTTTAAAGTCTAATTTGTCTGATATAAGTGTGGCTACTCCGGCTTTCTTCTGACTTCCAGTAGCATGGTAGGTAGTTCTCCATCCCCTCACTTTCAATCTGAAGGTGTCTTCAGGTTTAAGATGAGTTCTTGAAGACAGCAAATAGATGGGTCTTGTTTTTTAATCCATTCTGTTATCCTGTGTCTTTTGATTGGCACATTTAGTCCATTTACATTCAGTGTTAATCTTGAAAAATATGGGCTTACAGTCACTGTATTATCTGTAAGTTTCATGTTTGTAAGGCTGTCTCTGGCATTCCGTGTTCTTTGCAACCTTTCCTTCATAGAGTGCCCCTTAGGATCCCTTGTAGTGCTGGCTTATTTATGATAAATTCTTTCAGTTTTTGTTTGTTGGGAAAAACCTTGATCTCTCCTTCTATTCTGAATGACAAGCTAGCCGGATACAGAATCTTGGTTGCATGTCCTTCTTGCTCATCACGTTGAAGATATCCTGCCATTCCTTTCTGGCTTGTCAAGTTTCTGTAGATAAGTCTGCTACTACCCTTATATGTCTGCATTTGTATGTTAGGGTTCTTTTGTCCCTAGCTGCTTTCAGGACTCTCCCTGTCTTTGTATTTTGCCAGCCTCGCTATGATGTGCCGTGCAGAAGGTCTATTCAAGTTACGTCTGAAGGGAGTTCTCTGTGCCTCTTGGATTTACATGCCCTTTTCCTTCCTCATGTTGGTGAAGTTCTCAGCAATGATTTGTTCAAGAACCCCTTCGACTCCTTTCTCTCTCTCTTCTTCCTCTGGGACTCCTATGATACGGATATTGTTTCTTTTGAGTGCATCGCTCAGCTCTCGAATTCTCCTTTCCTGTTCTGAATCAGCTTCTCTCTCTTTTTATCTGCTTCCTCTTTTTCAATGATTTTATCTTCTAATGCACTAACTCTTTCCTCTACCTCTTCAATCCGTGCTGTGGCTGCTTCCAGTTTCACTTGTATTTCTTCCAATGTCTTCTTTAATTCTTCCTGACCGTTTTTAAGATCCTTGAACTCTGCCGCGTGGGACTCCTTGCATTCATCTAAGCTTTTTTCAAGTTTTATGATTATCATTCTATATTCATGTTCTGTTATGTTGCTTATATCAGTTTTCATTCATTCTTGAGCTGTCACTGCTTCTTGTAGATTCTTTTGAGGAGAATTCTTCCATCTCGTCATTTTGGCTGGATGTGTTTTGGGTTGTTTCTTGAATTTGCCGGTTTAGCTGGGCCGTGTCTGTTTTCGCCTTCGTTCCTTGTTAGCTGTAGCACCTTTCCCCCCCGATTTTTGGAGTTGAGAGTGACTATGGTTTCAGTCGTCCCTGTTTAAAGAGCAAGCGAAATACTGGAGCCCCCTACTCCTCCGCCATGTTGCCCCTCCTCTATCTCGGTGGCATTTCTATACACCAACAGTGAAGCAGCAGAAAGAGAAATAAAGAAGCTAATCCCTTTCACAATTGCACCAAAAACCATAAAATACTTAGGAATAAACCTAACCAAAGATGTGAAAGACCTCTACACTGAAAACTATAAAAAACTTATGAAGGAAATTGAGGAAGACACAAGGAAATGGAAAAAACATCCCATGCTCATGGATTGGAAGAATAAATATCGTTAAAATGACAATACTACCCAAAGCAATCTACACATACAATGCAATCTCAATCAAAATTGCACCAGCATTCTTCTCAAAGCTAGAGCAAACAATCCTAAAATTTGTATGGAACCACAAAAGACCTCGAATAGCCAAAATAATACTGAAGAATAAAACCAAGGCGGGAGGCATCACCATCCCAGACTTTAGCCTCTTCTACAAAGCGGTATTCATCAAGACTGTATGGTATTGGCACAAAAACAGACACATAGACCAATGGAATAGAATAGAGAACGCAGAAATGGACCCGCAAGTATATGGCCAACTAATCTTTGACAAAGCGGGAAAATGTATCCAATGGCAAAAAGACAGCCTCTTCAACAAATGGTGCTGGGAGAATTGGACAGCAACATGCAAAAGAATGAAACTAGACCACTTTCTTACACCACTCACAAAAATAAATTCTAAATGGATAAAAGATCTGAATGTGAGACAGGAAACTGTCAAAATGCTAGACGAGAAAGCAGGAAAAAGCCTCTTTGACCTAAGACGCACCAATTTCTTACTCGACACGTCTCCAAAGGCAAGGGAATTAAAAGCAAAGATGAACTATTGGGGCCTCATCAAGATAAAAAGTTTCTGCACAGCAAAAGAAACAACCAACAAAATGAATAGGCAACCAACGGAATGGGAAAAGATCATCGCAAATGACATATCGGATAAAGGACTAATCTCTAAAATCTATAAAGAACACACCAAACTCCACACCCGAAAAACAAACAACCCAGTGAAGAAATGGGTGGAAGAAACGATGCTCAATGTCACTCATCATCAGGGAAATACAAATCAAAACCACACTGTGATACCACTTCACACCAGTCAGAGTGGCTAAAATGAACAGATCAGGAAACTATAGATGCTGGCGAAGATGTGGAGAAGTAGGCGCCCTCCTACACTTTTGGTGGGAATGCAAACTGGTGCAGCCACTCTGGAAAAAGTTGTGGAGGTTCCTCAAAAAAATGAAAATAGAGCTACCCTATGACCCAGCAATAGCACTGCTAGAATCTACCCAAGAGACACAGGAATGCTGATGCATAGGAGCACGTGTACCCCAATGTTCATAGCAGCACTTTCGACAATAGCCAAATCATGGAAAGAGACCAAGTGCCAATTAACTGACGAGTGGATAAAGAAGATGTGGTACATATATACAATGGACTACTACGTGGCAACGAGAAAAAATGAAATCTGGCCATGTGTAGCAACATGGATGGAACTGGAGGGTATTATGTTAAGTGAAATAAGTCAGTCAGAAAAAGACAAATACCATATGTTTCCACGAATAGGTGGTCTTTGTGAGATTAAGCAGAAACCAGGGGGAGGGGAAGAGGGGAAAGGAAAAGAAGACACAGAGAAGGAGGGAGATAAAATATAAGAGACTCTCAAAGACTAAGAAACAACTGAGGTGAGGGAGGTGAGGGAGGGGGGAGAGGGGGTGATGGGCATTAAAAAGGGCACATGTTGGGATGAACACTGGGTGTTATATGTAAACCAATTTGAAAATAAACTATTATAAACTTAAAGAAAAAAAGAACTTTCCACATTAAAAAAAAAACTAAACTAAAATGTATTGTAACTATTGACTTTTCCCTTCATGGAGATTTCTCTGTAACAATTAATGCTTTTGTCAACATTTTGTCCACAGTAAATCTTCTTTCAAAATTGGAGTCAATTGTTTAAAAGCCTCCCTGTGTTTATCAAATAAGTTTATGTGATATTCTAAATCCATTGTTGTCATTTCAAGAATTTTCATAGCATCTCGCTAGGAGTATTTCCACATCAAAAATAAATAAATAAATAAATAAATAAATAAATAAATAAATATATAAATAAATAAATAAATAAATAAATGCAAGCAAAACAAAGAACAAAAACAAAAACAAAACACAATTTCTTTGTTCATCTACAAGAATCCAGTCTTTATCTGTTAGTTTTATTGAGAGTGCAGCAATTCAGTAACATTTTCAAGCTTCACTTCTTTTTTTTTAACTTTTATTTATTCATTCATTCATTTATTCATTTACTATTTTTAAGTTTTATTCCAAGTTAGTTAATATATAGTGAAATAATGATTTTACAACTAGAATTAAGTGATCAATCACTTACATATAACACCCAGTGATCATCCCAACAAGTGCTCTCCTTAATCCCCATTGCTGATTTAGCCCATCCCCCTACTCAACACCTCTCTTGCAACCCTCGGCTTGTTCTCTGTATTAAGAGTCTCTTTAGGTTTGTCACCCCATCAATTTTTATCTTATTTTTACTTCCCTTCCACTATGTTCATCTGATTTGTTTCTTAAATTCCACGTATGTGTGAAATCATATATTTATCATTCTCTGACTGACTTATTTCACTTAGCATAATAAACTCTAGTTCCGTGTTGTTGCAAATAGTAAGATTTCATTCTTTTTTTATTGCAGAGTAAAGTTCGAGTGTGTGTGTGTGTGTGTGTGTGTGTACAATTTTCTTTATCCATTTCTTTATTCAGTCAATGGTCATTCCAGCTCTTCCAATACTTTGGCTATTGTCAATAGTGCTGATATAAACATTGGGGTGCATGTGCTCCTTTGCACCAGCATTTTTTAACCTTTGGATAAATACATAGTATTGCAATTGATGGGTCAGAGGGTAGTTCTATATTTATTTATTTTTAAAATTTTATTTAATGTTTATTTTATTTTTGAGATAGAGACAGAGCGTGAATGGGGGAGAGGCAGAGAGAGGGAAACACAGGATCCGAAACTGGCTCTAGACTCTGAGTTGTCAGCACAAAGCCCGATGCAGGGCTCAAATTTACAAGCTGCGAGATCATGGCCTGAGCCAAAGTTGCTTAATCAACTAAGACACCAGGTTGCCCTGTATTTAAATTTTTGAGAGACCTTCATACTGTTTTCCAGAGTGGCTACATGAGTTTGCATTCCCAACAACAGTGCAAAAGGATTCCTCTTTCTCTGCAGCCTCACCAACATCTGTTGTCTGAGTTTTAATTTTAGCCATTCTGACAGGTGTGAAGTGGTATCTCACCATGGTTTTTATTTTTATTTCCCTACTGATGAGTGATGTTGAGCATCTTTCGGTGTGTCTGTTAGACATCTGAATATTCTCTTTGCAAAAATGCCTATTCATGTCTTTTGCCCGTTTCTTGATTGGGTTACTTTGGGGCTATTGAGTTTGATAAATTCTTTATAGATTTTGGATACCAACTCTTTATCTGATATGTCTTTAAGAAATATCTTCTCCCATTCCATTAGCTGTCTTTTAGTTTTCTGATTGTTTCCTTTGCTGTGCAGAAGTTTTTATCTTGAGGATGTACCAATAGTTCATTTTTTATTTTGTTTCCCTTACCTCATGAGACATGTCAAGTAAGAAGTTACTATGGCTGAGGTCAAAGAAGTTTTTGTCTGTATTCTCCTCTAGGATTTTGATGGTTTCCTCTCTTATGTTTAGATCTTTTATTATTTTGGGTTTACTTTGTGTATGCTTTAAGAAAGCCATCCTGGTTCATTCTTCTGCATGTCATTGTCCAGTTTTCCCAACACCATTTGCCAAAGAGACTGTATTTTTCTCATTGGATATTCATTCCTGCTTTGTCAAAGACAAGTTGGCCACATACTTGTGGGTCCATTTCTGGATTCTCTATTCTATTCCATTGACCTATGTGTCTGTTTTTGTGCTAGTACCATACTGTGTTGATTATTCCAGCTTTGTAATACAGTTTGAAGTCTGGGAGTGTGATGCCTCCAGCTTCAACTTTCTGTTTCAAAATTACTTTGCCTATTTGGGAGTATTTTCTGGTTCCATACCAATTTTAGAATTGTTTGTTATAGCTCTGAGAAAAATGCTAGTATTATATTAATAGAGATTGCATTGAATATGTAGATTGCTTTGGGTACTATTGACATTTAAACAATATTTGTTCTTTCAATCATGGGCATTGAATGTTTTTACAATTTTTATGCCTTCTTTAGTTTCCTTCATAAGCTTTCTATAATTTTCAGAGTATATATCTTTTACCTCTTTGGTTAGGTTTACTCCTAGGTATTTTATGACTTTTGGTGTAAAAACAAATGAGATCAATTCCTTGATTTGTCTTTCTGTTGCTTCATTATTCGTGTATAAAATGCAACTGAATACTGTACATTGACTTTATATACTGCAACTTTGCTGAACCTATAGATCGGTTCTAACAGTTTTTTTGGTGGTCTTTTGGGTTTTCCACAAAAAGTATCATGTCATCTGTGAAGAGTGAAAGTTTGACTTCGCCTTTGTTAATTTGGATGTATTTTATTTCTTTTCGTTTTCTGATTGTTGAGGCTAGGACTTTCAATGCTATAGTGAATAGCAGCGGTGAGAGTAGACATCCTTGCCGTGTTCCTCCCCTTGGGAGAAGCTCTGTTTTTCCCCATTGATGATGACATTAGCGATGGATCTTTCATATATATCTTTTATGATCTTAAGGTATGTTCCTTATATTACTACTTTATTGAGGGTTTTTATCAAGAAAGGATGCTGTACTTTGTCAAATGTTTTTTCCTGCATCTATTGAGAGGGTCATGTGGTTCTTATTCTTTCTTTTCTTAATGTGATGTATCACATTGATTGATTTGTGTATATAGAACAAGTCTTGAATCCCAGGAATAAATCTGACTTGATTGTGGTGAATAACTGTTTAATGTATTGTTGGATCCAATTTTGTAGTGTCTCGTTGAGAATTTTTGCATCCACGTTCATCAGGGAAATTTGTCTGTAGTTCTCCTTTTTAGTGGGGTCTTTGTCTGACTTTTGAATCAAGGTAATATATTCCTGTAGAATGAGTTTGGAATTTCCTCCATTTCTATTTTCTTGTTTGTTTGGAACACCTTCAAAAGAATAGGTGTTAAGTCTTCCTTAAATATTTTGTAGAATTCCCCTGGAATACCATCCAGCCCTGGACTGTTGTTTGTTGGGATATTTTTGATTATTGATTCAAATTTCTTTATTGGTTATGGGCATGTTCAAATTTTCTATTGCTTCCTGTTTCAGTTTTAATAGTTTCTGTTTCCAGGAATTTTTTCCATTTAAGCAGAGTGATAAATCAGTGATATAGAAGATAAAATTATGGAGAATCATGAAACAGATAAAAAGAGGAAAATAAAGGCAAGAGATCATGAAACAAGGCTTAAAGCAATCAGTAATTTATTAGAAAAGAATAACATTTGAATCATAGTAGTCCCAGAAGATGAAGAGAGAGAAAAAGGGGCAAAGGGTTAATGTGAGCAAATTAGAACAGAAAACTTTCCTAATCTGGGGAAAGACACAGACATCAAAATCTAAGAAACACAGCGAACTCCCATTAGATTCAACAAGTACTGACCATCACCAAGGCGTATCATAATCAAATTCACAAAATACAGAGACAAGAAAAGAATTATAAAAGCAGTAATGGAAAAGAAGGAAGACAGATCAGGTTCATAGCAGACCTATCCAGAGAAACATGGCAGGCCAGAAAGGAGTGGCAGGATATATTCAATGGCTGAATCGGAAAAATGTGCAGCCAAGAATTCTTTATCCAGAAAGGCTCTCATTCAAAATAGAAGGAGAAATAAAGAGTTTCTCACACATACAAAATTAAAGGAGTTCATGACCACCAAACAAATCCTCCAAGAAATTTTAAGGAGAATTGTTTGAGTGGAGAACAGATAAACAAACAACAACAAAAAAGACCAAAATCACAAAGACTACAAACCGGAGAAGATGACCAGGAAGATCAACCCTACAAACACGCAATGGCACTAAATTCATACCTTTCAGTATTGATTTTAAATGTAAATGGACTGAATGCTTCAATCAAAAGACATAGGGTATCAGTATGGATAAGAAAACAAGACACATCTATATGCTGTTTACAAGAGACCAATTTTAGACCTAAAGACATCTTCAGATTGAACCTAAGGGAATTGAGAACCGTTTTTATGCTCATAGTTGCCAAAAGAAAGCTGGAGTAGTCATACTCATATCAAACTAGATTTTAAAATAAAGACTGTAAGGAGGTAAAGAAAGGCATTATATCATAATTAGGGGGTCTAGCCACCAAGAAGATAAAACGATTGTAAATATGTATGCCCCCAACATGGTACATCCAAATATAAAAATCAGTTAAACAAAACATAAGGAAACTCATCAATAATGATATAATAGTAGGGACCCCACTTGCAGCAGTGGACAGAATCATGTAAGCAGAAAATCAACAAGGAAACAACGGCACTGAATGACACTCTGGACTAGATAGACTTAGATATATTCAGAATATTTCATACTAAGGCAGCAGAATACGCTTTTTTTTGAGTGCACGTGGAATAGTTTCCAGAATAGATCACATTCTGCATCACAAATCATCCCTCAAGAAGTACATAAAGATTGAGAACATACCATGTGTATTTTCAGACGACAACGCTATGAAACTCAAACTCATCCACAAGAAATACATTGGAAAGACAATGAATACTTGGAGATAGAACATCCTACTTTATAATGAATGGGTGAGCCAAGAAATTAAGGAGGAAATTAAAAATTACATGAAAGCCAATGAAAATGGAAATGCAACAGTCCAAAACCTCTCAGATGCAGATAAGGTGGTCATAAGAAGGAAGAATACAGCAATCCACGCATTCCTAAGGAAGGAAGGTGTCAAATACACAACTTAATTTCACACCTTTAAAAGAGCTGGAAAACGAGCATAAAGAAAAAAGTAACAAAAGAAGGGAAATAACAAGGTTTAGAGGGAAAAAATCAATGCTATCAAATAAAAAAGAAAAAAGAAAAAAAACCCAGTAGAACAGATCAATGAAACCAGGTGCTGGAAAGAATTAACAAATTGATAAAAACCTAGCATATTGGTCATAAAGAGAAAGGAAAGGACCCAAATAATTAAAATCACTAATGAAAGAGGACAGATCACAACTAAGACTGCACAAATGCAAACAATAATAAGGTAATTTTTGAACAATTATATATCAACAAATTAGGCAATCTGGAAGAAAAGGCTTCACTTCTGATTAGAGTTCTCTTACTGTTTTTACCAGAACTGCAGTTACTTGCTGCCTTGAAATCATGAACCCTTCAAAGTCATCCATTTAGGTTGGAATCACCTTCTTCTAAACTCCTGTTAATGCTGATATTTGACATCTTCTCATGCATTATGAAGGTTCTTAATGACATCTAGAAAGGCGAGTCATTTCCAAAAAGATTTTAATTACTCCCCCCATCAATCAGAGGAATCACAACATATGGCACATATAGACTTATGTATTTCTAAAATAAGAAAATTTGAAAATCAAAATTACTTCTGGATCCATAGGGTTGTGGTAGCAGGCATAAAAACAACATTCATCTCACTCCATACCTTCACTGAAGCTCTTGGGTGACCAGATTCATTGCCAATGAGCAGTAATATTTCAAAATCAATGTTTTTGTTTGTCCGTGTGTTTGTTTGTTTGTTTTTCTGAGCAGTAGGTGTCAAGAGTAGGTTTAAAATACCCAGACCATGTTGGAAACAGACGTGCTGTCATGCAAGCTTTGTTGTTCTATTTGTAGAGAACAGGCATAGATTTAGAATAATTTTTAAGAACCCTAGGATTTTAAAACTTGTAAATGAGAATTGGCTTCAAGTTACTATTGCCAGCTGCATTAGTCTCTAATAAGAGAGATAGCCTGTCCTTTGAAGACTCAAAGGCAAACACATAGGTCTACTCTCTAGCTAGAAAATCCTATCTTCTTCTAATAGAAGGGTGTTTCATCCACATCGAAAATCTGTTTTATATTTAAGTGTTTTTTAATGTTCATTTAATTTTAGAGAAAGACAGGGAATGAGCAGGAGAGAGGCAGAGAGACAGTGAGACACAGAATCCAAAACAGGCCCCAGACTCTGAGCTGTCAGCATAGAGCCCGATGCGGGGAATGTCTTTCCATTTCCTTGTGTCATCTTCAATTTCTTTCATCAGCGTGTCATAGTTTTCAGAGTACAGGTTTTTCGCCTATGGTTGTGCTTATTCCTAGAGATCCTATTGTTTTTGGTACAATAGTAAGTGAGATCGATTCCTTAAATTCTGTTTCTGCTGCTTCATTATTAATGTATATAAATGCAATAGGTTTTTGTGCATTGATTTTGTTTCCTTCAACTTTACTGAATCCATTTATTAATTCTAGCAGTTTTGGGATGGAGTCTTTTAGATTAAACTTGCCAATAGTGAAAGTTTTCTTTCTTACTTGCCAAATTGGATGCATTTTATTCCTTTGTTGTCTGACTGCTGTCTCTAGGACTTCCTATATTATGTTAAATGATAGTAATGAAAGTGGAAATCCATGTATTGGCTCTCAGTTTTTCCCCAATGAGGATGATACTAGCTGTGCATTTTCCATAGTTGACCTCTGTTATGTTGAGTTATATTCCCTCCAAACTTTCTTTATTGACAGTTTTTATCATTAATGGATGTTGTACTTTGTCAAATGCTTTTTATATATCTATTTAAATGATTACATGGATCTTATCCTTTCTTTTATTAATGTGCTATATCACATGGATTGATTTGCAAATTTTGAACAACGCTTGTAACTTAGGAATAAATCCCACCTGTTTGTCATGAATGATTTTTAAAAATGTGTTGTTAGTTTTGGTTTGTTAGTATTTTATTGAGAATTTTTGCACTCTATTCATTGGGGGATATTGGCCTGTAGTTTTTTGGGTTTTTTTTTTTTTTTTTTTGGTGCTTTTATCTGGTTTTGGTATCAGGGTAATGCAGACTTCATAGAATGAAATTCAAAGTTTCCCTTCTTTTTTCTATTTTTTTGAATAGTTTGAGAAGCATTAGTAATAAAATTTATTTATTTATTTATTTATTTATTTATTTATTTATTTATTTAGTTAGTTAGTTAGTTAGTTAGTTAGTTAGTGTTATAGAGAGGGAGAAAGTAAGCAAGCAGTGGAAAGTGGCAGAAGTAGAGAGAGACATCACTTTAGGCAGGCTCCATGCTCAATGCAGAGTCCAATGTACGGCTTGATCCCAGGATATTGGGATCATGACCTGAGCTACAATAAAGAGCCAGATGCTGAACCAACTGAGCCATACAGGTACCCCCATAAAAACTCTTCCCTAAATGCATGGTAGAATTTACCTGTGACGCCCTCTGTTCCGTTTTTGTTTATCGGGAGATTTTAAATTATTGTTCAATTTCTTTGCAGGTTATCAGTCTGTTGAAGTTGACTAATTCATACTGTTTTAGTTTTGGTATTTTATAACTTTCTAGGAATTTTACCACTTTTAAATTTTCAATTTATTAGCATATAGTTTTACATAACATAATTTCATAATTCTTTGTATTTCTGTGCTGTTGCTTGTGATTTATCCTGTCCCATATTTGATTTTGTTTTATTGTGTCCATTTATTTTTCTTTTTTGTGAGTCTGGCTAGAGGTTTATATGCGTTATTAATTTTTCAAAGAAACAGTTCCTGATTTTATTGACTTATTTTATTGTTTCTATGTCATTTATTTCTGCTCTAATCATCATTGTATCATGCCTTATGCTGGCTTTAGCCTTTGTTTTTCTTTTCCTAGCTACTTTAGGTGTAAGATTCGGTGATTTATCTGAAAATTTTCTTGCTTCTTGAATTAGGCCTGTATTGCTATAACTATCCCTTATAGGACTGTTTTTGCTACATCCCAATGATTTTGGATCATTGTGTTTATTTTTTATTCCATGTATTGTTTTTGATTTCTTCTTTCATTTCCTTATTGACCCACTCAGTGTTTAGTGGTAGCATGTTATTTAACCTCCATACATTTGTCAGTGGGGTGTTAAAGTCCCTTACTATTAGTGTATCATTATCAAATCATTCCTTTATGTTTGTTATTATTTTATGTATTTGTGTGCTTCCATGTTAGGTGCATAATGATTTATAACAGTTAGATATTCATGTTATATTGTCCCATTTATGTATATATTGTGTCCTTCTTCATCTCTTATTAGTGTCTTTCTTTTAAAGTCTAGTTTGTCTGATATAAGTATTGCTTCTCTTGCTTTCTTTTGACATTCCTTTGTAGGATAAATGTTTCTCCATACGTGCACTGTCAATGTATACATGACTTTAAATTTAAAATAAGTCTCTTGTAGGAAGAATGTATATGGGCATTTTTTGTTTTATTTTATTCATACTGACAACCAAGTATTTTGAATGGAGCATTTAGTTCATTTATTCGAAGTTATTATTGATACATATGCATTTATTACATTTTATTACTTGTTTCTCATTGCTTTCAGAGATTTCCTATGATCGTTTCTTGTCTTTCTCAGTTTTTGTCTGCCCTGTGCATGCAAGGAGTCCCCTTTAATATTTCTTGCAGGGTTGGCTTAGTAATCACAAACTCCTTTAATTTTCTTTGTCTGGGAACTTCTTTATCTCTCCTGTTCTGAACGATAGACTTGTTGGATAGATTATTCTTGAATGTAGATATTTTTTCCATTTACTACTTTGAATATATCATGCCACTCCCCTTGTCCAAGCCAGAAGTTATCGGCAAGTAGCCTTATGTGTCTTTCCTTATAATTTATAGACTAGATTTGCCTTGCCTTTAACACTTTTTTTTATCAGTATATTTTTCAAATTTAAGTAAAATATGTCTGGTGCTGGCCCACATTTTTTTTTTTTTAATTTTGATGGGAGTTCTCCATGTCTCCTGGAGCTGAATGTATGTTTCCTTATCCAGATTAGGGGGTTTTCTGCTATTATTTCTTCAAATAAATTTCCTTCTTCCTTTTCTCACTCTTCTTCTGGGACTCTTATAACACAAACATTAATATGTTTGATGGACTCACTAAATTCCATAAATCAGTTCTAGTCTCTTGTATAATTCCTCTTTCTCTTTTAGTTCAGCTACATTACTTACATTGCTTTCTGTTCTATGTCACTAATTCATTCTTCTGCTTCTTCCACCCTGTTGTTCACTGCATCAAGCCTCTTTCCAATGTTGTTTATTGGAATCTTCATTTTTCATTGAATTTTTTAAGCTATTTTCTATGTTTCATGTGGCCAATCACTTGGAGAAGAGCCTGCAGCAGGACTCTGAGATGCTGGCCACATACAAGAAGCAGCTAACCCAGTGTGACACCGCTGAACCCTGGACAAAAGAGGCTGTAGCTGTGGTCCTAGAATCTGAGTTGCATGCTTACAAGTCCCTACTTAGTGAGGTGGAGCAGAACCTGCAGGAAGCCAAGTAGTGTTCAAGCTCACTGACCAGGTGCTACCAGGAGCACTGCCTGAAACTGGTGCTGTAGGATGCCAAAGTGCATAAGCTGGGCCAAAATTCTAACACCCTCTACCAGCACATTGAACTCAGGGCCCAGAGCCTGTGGTGTGCCAGGAATGATGTGAAGACCACCACAGTGGCTATGACTATATATTCCAGTCCTTGTCCCACATCTCCAGCTTCAAGCCCCAGGATGCAGAGAGCCTGAACCATATGGAGAAAAGGATGAAGAATCAGAAGAACCTGCTATATTAGATAGCAATAAGTGAACAGGAAGTACAGAAAGTCTGCTCTCATTGTCAACAGTACCAGTAAGCTGGTAGCATAGTCAAGGACTATGAGTTAGAAGTAGAGAAACTAATGTCCCTTCTTGATGTGGAGAAAGAAAGGACTAGCCAGATAAGAAAGTGAGGCTAGGCTCCAGTCCCTTGTCAAGAAAGTGAGGGATGAGGAAACAGCTCTTAATGCCAAGTTCACTAACGTTAAAACTATCAACATACACAGGCTACAGAATCTGGAGTTTACTCCAAGCTTCCAGAAACAGCAGCAGGATGTGTAAGTGAGCCATGAGACCCTGCCAGCTTTAGAAGGAGCTGGATGAAAAGATCTAGCAAATGCAGCAGGTTGAGAAGGAAGTCAAGAGCACTCAGGAGGAAATCTGGACTCTGCAGAAATGCAGCCCTCTGGAAGTGGTGAATAAGGTGCCAGGCTCTACTCAAGGAAAGCTTTCAGAAGATGCAGCAGACACAGAGGAGGAGCAGAACAAGAAACTGGTTGCTGCAGGAGGAGCTGAAAATGATTTGGCAGAGGCTGCAAGCTTTGGAGTAGGAGACCAAGAATGGAGGGCAGAAGCATGTTGTCAAGTATATTCTGTGCATCTAGTAGGACAGAGCTTGGGTGGACTATGTCTAAAGCTGAGGGAAGAGCTGGAGGAACTGGAGGAACTGAGGTGGCATTAGGGAACCCAGGAAGCAGAGGCAGCCCTCCTGCAGCAGTGTATCTGCTGTTGTGTTTTAGCTACTCTATCTTTCACGCTAGTCATTTGTAGAGGCTCTCCTTGCCTTTAGTGGGCAGTGTTTGGTCCCTGGCCTGAATGTGGTGAGTTTTACCTAGGTATGCTCTGGTTTCCTTTGTAACAGGACTGGACACCAGTTCCACTGAAAGTGAGGCCCTGTAGAACTCTTTTTCAGGAGGCATAATGTGGGCAGGAGATTTTGCTGGTCTTCTGGGGGAGAGGCCCCCTATGCTGAAACTGAAGCAAGCTTGACTGAGAAGGGCAGCCTAGCCAGAGTGCAGGGGGGTGGGTTTTGGTGTATGCAAGTAAGGCAGCTAGTGTCAGTACTGAGCAATTTTCCACAAGTGTGTCTTTATTTGTGCTGAGGGGGAGGGGAAGGAAATGGTGCTGGCCATCTCCTCTGTTCTGTGGAGATGTCTCCATGGATATTGCCTCTTAGGGAGGTGATCCAATAAGAATGAATAATCTTCCCCTCTCTATGCCCTAGGCACTCTTCAGATAGCTGTTTCCGTGTTTTCTGCCCCTGGATTCTTTGCCTGCCTTTTCTTAAGGAAGAGCACAGAGATCTTAAGACTCTATACAGTAAAGTCCTCTGACCTTTAAATCCCCAGGCTTTGGGGGTACCTGGGGGACTCATTTAGTTAAGCATCTGAGTTCTTCTCAGGTCATGATCTCATGGTTCATGAGTTTGAGCCCCACGTGGGGCTCTGTGCTGACAGCTCACATACTGAAACATGCTTCGTATTCTGTGTCTCCCTCTCTCTGTGCCCCTCTCCTGCTCATGCTCTGACTCTCTGTCTCTCAAAAATAAATAAATATGAAAAGAAAATTAAAAAAAAAAAGAAACAGCGTGTGAGTACCATTACTTTCAAGAACTCACAAAATGCAGCTACTCTCATTTTCCAAGCCAATGACTTAAGGGAAAGGTAATCCTTGTGCATTCCCCTGTGGGCTCCTCTCTCTCTCTTGCCCTATGTGACCATAGTTCTTTCCCCTCTGCAGCACCTGAGATCTATTTCTTCCCCAAACCATACCTCCCCCTTTCCTACTTTATTCAGTATGGCCTCATCTCTCTCTTTAGTTGTGGAGTTTGTTCTGTCAGTCTCCAGATCGAGTTTTGAAGTATATAAGATGTTTTGATAGTTGTGTTCCTGGGATATAACAAGACTAGGGTTCTCTTACTTCACTACCACATTCCTCTGTGTTGGATAATTTGCTACAGTTTTTACATCAGCCCTTGTTCCTTGTTTCTTCATCTTGCACTTTTATGTTGTCAATCATCTTGCACTTTTATGTTATGTTATGTTTTTCCTTAAACCTCACAAACTAATCCTTATCAACATCAAACTTCCCTCTGCTGCTTTCTCACCTCTCTAAGTCTTCCTGGAAGACTGGTTTGGCTTCGGTTTGAGAACATAAGCTTTATGTTTTCTGCATATAATATCATGTCATCTGCAAATATTAAAAGTTTGCCTTCTTCCTTGCTGATTTGGGTGGCTGTATTTCTTTTCGTTGTCTGATTGCTGAGGCTAAGACTTCCATTACTATGTTAAATAACTGTGGTGATAACGTACATCCCTGTCGTGTTCCTAGCCTCAGAGGAAAAGCTTTCATTTTTTTTTTCCATTGAGGATGATATCAGCTGTCAGTCTTTCACATATGGCCTTTATTATGTTGAGATATGTTCCTTTTATCCCTACTTTGTTGAGGGTTTTTATTATTACTGGATGTTGCACTTCGTTAAATGCTTCTTCTGCATTTATTGAGAGGATCATGTGGTTTTTATCCTTTCGTTAATTAATGTGGTGTAACATTTTTTTTATTGCAAATATTGAATTACCCTTGCACTGCAGGAATAAATCCCACTTGATCATGGTGAATGATCCTTTTAATATGCTGTTGGATTTATCTTTCCAATATTTTGTTGACAATTTTTGTAACCATGTTCACCAGGGTTATTGGCCTGTAGTTCTCTTTAAAAAAATAATAATGTTCCTTAATTTTTGAGAGAGAGAAAGAGACTGAGAGACAGAGAGTGTGAGCAGAAGAGGGCTGGAAACACACACACACACACACATACACACACAAAACCAATCACACAAAATCTGAAACAGTCTCCAGTCTCTGAGGCGTCAGCACAGAGTTCAGTGCAGGGTTTGAACTTCAGAATGTTGAGATCATGAATTGAGCCAAAGTCAGAGGTTAATCAACTGAGCCACCCAGGCTCCTCCTGGCCTGTAGTTCTCTTTTTAAGCGGAATCTTTATCTAGTTTTGGAATCAGGGTACTACTGGCTTCATTAAATGCATTTGGAAGTTTTACTTCCATTTCTATTTTTTTTAGTATTTTGAAAATATTACATGTTAATTTTTCTTTAATTGTTTGGTAGGACTTCCCTCTGAAGCCCTGTGACCCTGGACTTTTGTTCATTGAGAAGTTTTTGATTACTGATTCAATTTATTTGCTGGTTATGGGTCTGATCAATTTTCTACTTCTTCCTGTTTCTGTGTTGGTTGTGTGTGAGTTTCTAGGAATTTATCCATTTCTTCCAGATTGTCCATTTCTTGGCATATACTTTTTCATAATATTCTCTAACAATTGCTTGTATTTCTGTCATGATGGTTGTTTCTCCTCTCTCATTTGTGATTTTGTTTATTTGGGTTCTTTCTCTCTCTTTTTTTTTTTTTTTTTGACAAGTCTGGCTACGAGTTTATTAATGTTATTCATTTTTTGAACCAGAGGCTTGTTTTAATATTACTATAACTCCTCTATTGTTAAAAGTATTTTTCTTGGTTTTCCTCTCTTCTCCCCTCCTCCCCACCAACATGAAACAGCCTCTTAACTATAGGGTACATACTGATAGTTACCAGATAGGAGGAACATGGGAAGATGGGTTAAATAGGTAAAGGGGATTAATGAGGGTATTTTAATGAGCACTGGGTGTTATATATAAGCATTGTATCACTAAATTCTACACCTGAAACTACTCTTACAGTGAATGGTAACTAACTGTAATTTAAATAAAAACTTAAAAAAGGAAAAGTATATATTACTATAAGCATATGTATATCTGTATAGTAAAATTACATTTGTTTATATCTGTGTCTTCTCACTAGAAGTCAAGGACACATGAGATGCCAGAAAATGCCATATAGTATCTTAAGAAAAGGGAAAGTCAGATGGACAACACACTGTTCTTACTTTTGCCTTGTTGAGATAAAACAACACAATATAAATTAAAATATTAGTATGTATAGTTTAATAATATTTAATACATTCGTGATGCTATGCAGACATCACCTACCTCTATTTTCTCTAACTTGAGAATGCATTATACATATTGTGCCATGTGACATTTGACATATTAACTTTCTTAAGAGTTATTTTACAATTGGTTTGTCTGGAAGAGCCCAAGTTTATCTCTGATGTACCAGTATCCTGTACAATTTACCATTTGTCACAGAAAAGAGAGTGCCCATTAGTGTGACAAATATAAGGTCAGCATATATATGTCAAATTTCAAGTAGAAATCTACTGGTTTTGCTATCAACTTGATGCGAACAATGAGGATGCTTCTTATTGCACTTTAATGAGTAAAATTAAATTTTTCATGATAATTTTTACTTTACATATCCAATATTATTACCAGACTATGCAACAGATTATTCATATAATTATGTCAGTGAATAAAAAGATCAAGATGTATGCAGTATTAAATCTTTAGTTTGATAGACAATATCTGCTCATTATCAGTTTCCTTAGTGCCATCTTCATATCCTTGTTTCTCAGACTATAGATTAGGGGGTTTAGAGTGGGTGGCACCACAGTATAGAATCCAGAAGTGATGGAGATTTGGACAAGGGATGTAAATAGGCAAAAAAACCCAGAAGATAGAAACAGAGTCACAACAATGAGGTGAGGCAGACATGTGGAGATAGCTTTGTGCCTGCCTTCTCTGGTGGGCATTCTCAGCACCGTGGAGAAAATATAAATGTATGAAATATCAATAAACACAAAACAGCCAAAATCTAACAGTAAGCTGATTCCAATGACTACTAATTCCCCAATGTTATATGAACAGGCAAGAGAGAGCAGTTGTGGGACATCACAGAAGAACTGATTAACTTCATGAGGCCCGCATATGGATATGGAAAAGGTAGAGGCTGTATGAAGAATTGCATTGAGACATCCACTGACCCATGAAGAGGTGGCCATCTGTACACAAGCTTGATGATCTATGATGATGTCATATCTGAGAGGATGGCAGATGGCAACATAGCGGTCATAGGACATGACTGTGAGTAGTGCTACTTCTGTACTGGCTAAGAGGAAGAAGAAAAAGACCTGGGAAACACATCCAAGGAAGGAAATTGTGTTTTGATTCATTAGAGAGTTCATGATGGATTTGGGGACAGTGATGGAAATGAGACAGAGATCCAGAAAGGACAAGTTCTTCAGAAAGAAGTACATCGGAGTGTGGAGCCGATGATCCTTGGTGGTGAGGGTGATGATGATGAGATTCCCCAGTAAGGCTGCCAGGTAAATTAGCAAAAATAGGGCCGCGTGTAAGATCTGGATCTCTCTAATATCTGAGAAGACCATGAGGAAGAATGTTCCCCCAGAGGTGAAGTTATCCATTTCTCTGATTGTTTAATCAATGACTCTAAAAAATAAAGTAAGCAACTTAAGACTCAACTGAAGAAAATTTACCATTATGCTTTCTTAATTTCCCTTTCCCTTACTATCAAGTGCATTTTTCATAATATTGAAGACCGCATGAGACTAACACCAGAAAGAATCCATCGAAGCCATTGAAACACAGTGATCACACTGCGATATGACTTAAGGGGGTGTCAGCCCATTCCAAATCATCCACCTCATCCGTCTATCTAGAGCAAGGACTACACTCTGGATATCTCTAAGATGGAAATTTTTATAATGTATATTGCAATAAGTAATGAGACAAACCCTGGGATATGAGCAATCAGCCCCAAATTTAAATTCCAACTTACTCATTTACTAGCTTATTCAATGTACAGAGTGAGATTTCCCATCCCATCTGATTCAATTAAATAATGTGTATAAAAACACCTAGCATAATTCACCAACAAGAAGGCCTTTGACAAACACCATTTTTTCTACATATACAGTCTTCCTTTATCGTGCCTGAGTCAGGAAATTTTAAGAAACTTCCAAATGGTAAAGTTTTCTTTTTATTAAAAATTTTTCTTTCTTTCTTTCTTTCTTTCTTTCTTTCTTTCTTTCTTTCTTTCTTTCTTTCTTTCTTTCTTTCTTCTTCTTTCTTCTTCTTCTTTCTTTCTCTCCTTTTCTATGTGTATTGGATCATTGCTGTATTCTATTGTTCTTGAATTGGTTTGCAATTCTTGAAATTGAAGGAAACTTTCAAATATATGAATTATTCTTGTTCATTAAAATACTAATTAAGTAAATTCCTATAGAATGTTACTGATTATTTCTCAGTACTCAGACCTATTCTGTATCTATTTTTTAATATTTATTTATTTTTGAGAGAGAGAGAGAGAAAGGTGAGGGATGGCAGAGAGAGAGAGAGAGACAGAATCTGAAGCAGGGTCCAGGCACTAAGCTGTCAGCACAGAGCCTTATGTGGGGCTCAAGCCCACAAACCCCTAAGTCAAACAGAGCCCCCATTCTGTATCTATTTATAAATTAATTTCAGCATTCTTTATCTGCCTTCATATATATGCTATAATAGTTCTTTCTTTGAACTACTTGTAGTATCTTGCAGGTTCTCTCATTCATTAACACAATCTTTGATCTGTGTTTGTTTTACACTTGCATAAGCGTCATGATTTTATCCATTTAAAAGAAAATATCTTGTAACACCTGCTATGGATAGTAACTGCTCATACTAAAGCTCAAATGTTGCGAAAAGACTCTAGATATCTTCTATATAAAATATTTAGGTAGTTTATCAGGAACACAGATAATAGTAAGCTGCTAGTCAGTTTTTGTCCTTTTAAAAAAATGTTCATTTATTTATTTGAGGGACAGAGAGCACAAGACTGGGCAGAGTAGAGAAAGAGAATTCTAAGCAGGCTCCATGTTCAGTGTTCAGCATGGGGCTGGACGTGGGACTGGACTAATTTTTCCCCAGTTTCATTGATATATAACTGATGTAAAACATTGTATGTGATCATACTATATTCATGACCTTCTATTTATCTGAGTATTATTTTAATACATCAACTTTTTACTTGTTTAAAGAGTATTTGGTTCATTCTATCTTCTAATTACATCTACCTATGTTCTCCCTTAACCCACATAGTACCATCTGTCATAAAATTAGCTAACCAACCGGCAAATCAAAAATAAAATAATTTATACGTGGCAAAGGGCACGTATAAAATTATCCAAGGGCAAAGGGAGTCTTATATTCTTTATGTCTGTAATCTCACCTTAGGAGTCATTTCTGAATTCTAATATTTTTTTTCTATCAAGATCTTCTCTAGTCAGCTGGACCAGTGGTTCACAAAGTGTGAGGCTCCCAGCCAACAATATCAGTATCATTTGAACACCATTTGAAAAATGCAGATTCTTGGGACCTCATTCCAAATATACTGAATCAGAAGTTCTGAAGTTTGGCCAAGTGTGATTTGTTTTACCCACGCAAGCTACAGTTTGAAAGTTACTGCTTTAGAGTATCCTGGTTCACAATATTTATTTCTTCACTTTACCAGCACTCTTTATTTTTTTTCTTTTAAACGCAGTAAATGATTTAACTTAGATGTGGAAATTAAGAAACAACAAGTTCATAGAAACAGAAAAAAAATTGTTGGTTTTCTAGGAATGGGGTGAAGTGTGCGGTGTACAGAAAAATGTGAAGATGGTCAAAGGGTAACAAACTTTCAGTTATAAGATGAAGTTGTGAAGATCAAAGGAGCAGCATGAAGACTATAGTTATCAATGCTGTTTTGTATATTTGAAAGTGAGTAATAAAGTAGATTTTAAGAATTTGTACCACACACACAAAAAGAGTATTTGAAGTGATGGTTATGTTAATTAACCTATGGTGGTAAATATTTTGCAATATAAAGGTATATTAAATCACTACCTTGTTATATATCAATTATATCCCAATAAAGCTGGGGAAAAGGTAGTCATCAAAATTAATTACTTGTCTTTTATTTTTAAAGTCTACTTTAAAGTTTTCAACAATCAAAATCAGTTCTCAGCAGCAACCTCAACCTTCCTCTGGAGATACAGTTATTTATCTTATACTTATTTATTCTGAATTACATATTAGTTATTCAACAAAAGAGAATATAACATATTGTTACCATGGAATTCCAATAAACATGTGAGATAGTGCTTCGGGGAACAAATGAGGTCAGACACTAACTGCATCAGGAATTCTGAGGAAATCACAGTGGATTGAATGTAGTATGTGAGAAAGGAAATGATTACCTCTTGAAATAATGATACTATGCAAAAGAGAAGAGAGAATAAGAGTTATTTAAGCAAGAGAATGCAGTGTGAACAAAGCATGATCAAGGCAGTCTGAAGAGGTGTAGGTAGAATGCTTGGTAGCAAAGATGTGAAGCAATGATGCGGGGTAGGAATGTGAAGAGTTGCAGGACATGAACTGAGTGTTTCAGGCTTCAGTATGTCTACACTGACAGCAAATGACTCTCTAGGGTTTGAAGAGAATGGCATAATAAAGATGGCATTTCTCAGAACTTAATTGGTCTTTATGTTCAGTAACTTTTGAAGTAAGACTTTTTTTTGTGTTAAAGAGAAACAGAGAGCATATTTTTAATTTTTTTTAGTGTTTATTTATTTTTGAGACAGAAAGACAAAGCACAAACAGAGGAGGGGCAGAGAGAGATAGATAGAGGGAGACACAGAACCCGAAGCAGGCTCCAGTCTCCCAGCCATCAGCACAGAGCCTGACATGGGACTCGAACTCACAAACCTTGAGATCATGACCCTAGCCAAAGTTGGATGCTTAACCAACTGAGGCCCCCAGATGCCCAGAGAGCATATTATTTTAATAGTACATCTATGAGTCATGTAAAGAGGGTCTGGAATAAGTGTTCACCAATAGGTCTGAGATGGAAAGAGAAAATGCAAAATAACTTAAGAGAAAGAAGATGCATGTTAGGTTTGTATGTGCTATTGAAGGAATAAAAGTGAAATCAAGGTTCAGGTAAAATTCTAGATACAGACCTCTGGTGATGAATTCTTTCATCTTTGCTTCAAGACCAGCCAGAACATAGAATGTACTTGTCCGTGTCCAACTCATATCTACTTTTTTCTTTTTTTTCCTCTGCTGTGGCTCTTGCTTGTGTTCTGAATTCTAGTGTTATAGCAAACTGCTCTGCTAATTACAGACTTAGAAGAAAAGGTTTTCCAGTTCCATAGAGGTTTTTGTTTTGTTTTGTTTTGTTGTTTGTGCTTTTTTTTTCACCTCAGAGAGGATAGACAAGTTGTTTTATGTCTTGAGAAGTAGTTGTGCCTGTCTTAATTAATTATGAAATAAAAGCCAAAACTTTATCAACTTTATTACTAGTATTAAGAAATTCCTGAGACCCTGGGTGGTTCAGTCAGTTTGAGTTCTACTCTTGATTTTGGCTTAGTTCATGATCTCACAGTTTGCAAGATAAGAGCCCCATGTCAGCTCTGCCCTGACAGTGTGGAGCCTGCTTGAGATTTTCTCTCCCTCTCTCTCTGCCCCTCCTTTCTCTCTCTGAAAATAAATAAACTTAGAAATCCCTTGTATTACCATTGCACTCTTAAAAGTGTTTTGTAGCAGGGAAAAAGCCATCCTTTGTCCCTGAAAATACCAACAGACTTCCCACAGCCTGATTCACCCTGGCTTCCATGCCTGGTCTAAGAATGAAGATGACACTGGCCTCTCTTCACTTCCTTGGACCTGCCACTGATGATAATATCTCAAGCTGTAAATGTTGGAATACCCATTAAATCCTTAACTATCTTTGACCAGTTTATTAGGATTTTTTATTTTACTTATTTTTATTAATAAACTAAAGCAGATATTTGTAGAAATAAATATCTTATATTTTGATAAGACTCTTAAAATGTTTCTAGTCCCACAAATAAATTTATATTAACTTTTCATCTTTGTGTTTTACATAGCTAAAAGTTCAAATCCATGTACCTTCAGAAGGAAGATTTACATAGTACCACCCTCTCCTGCTCTATTCCTCTCAAGTAGAACAGATAGTTTTGTCCTGTTGTCTTGGTTTCTTGTTTCGTTTTTCAGAATACATCGATTTGAGGAGACAGGCATTTTGTTAAGTTAGCCATAGCCAAGAATAAATCACAATGTATAAAATGCAGTGTTGGGAAAGTAAGATCTTGCCTAATTACCTACACCAGTCACATACTAATATATTTTCATTTATTATTGACTATGACTTACATCCATGGTTAAAGCAACTCATTGTGTGGACAGATTGGATCTGTGGAGAGCTTAAGAAACTAGTCTCATGTCACACAGGGTAGAGGCAGGATCTGAACACAGGTGGCCTCACTCCAAAGATTTTGAAGCTAAAAAGTCTTATGTAATGTTAAAACTTAGACTTGCCTGTATCCTTGCTTATCATCATCAAAACCTTTTGCAGAAGTTTTACTTTAGCACTCTTCTTCAGCATGGTGCTCTCTTTCTGAAAACAGATGTAATGTCCAGTTTTCTAGAGAATGGGACACGTCAAAGTCTGGTGGATGGAAGAGGATTGGTTTAATGGGCTCTCCTCCGTTCTATCTCTTTCTGTGGACTTTCAAAAGATAATACTAACAGCTAATGTTCATAATATTCTTACTCTGTGCACTTCTCCCATGTTAACTCTGAGGTTTGAAACGGATTATCATGCACACGTTAAAGAAAACAAATACTTACAGAAGTGTAATCGTCTGACTAGGGTTTCAAAGAAAAATGGCAGGCATAAACAGGTACAGAGCAAGGACAATATAACCATCACCAACATGATCTTATACAGAATTTTGCCTTGGCAGAGTGCACTAAGAACTATAGGTGCCTGTCCATGCTTTTTCACTGTTTTAAAGTGATTCTCCATTGATTGGGTAAGTAAATACCCTGGGAATAGACCCAAAATTACACACACACACATACACACACACACACACACACACACACACACACACACTGTCCTTGGAAAGAAAGAGACTTTATAGGAGTTACCTCACTTATCACCAAAGTTGTGACAAAAACTAACAAGACACAGACTATTCCAATTTTACATCTTTCCTTACCTTTATGATAGGAAAAAAAATTGTTACCTTAAGGTGCATATACTTAATTTACAGTAAAGTCGAACAAGTTTTAAAATGTATATGAACCACTTGCCTTAACTTTGTGTAAGCAGTCTTTTTATAGCTTTTTCCTGTATTTATTAATCTGTAATGCTTTCTTTACGCTTCCTATATGTTAGGAAATTTAGAACTTAACAGTCTCGTGCTTTTCAGTTATAAGGGCAAATATTTTCTTTTTGTTTGTTTTTATATTTTTAATAATATTTTGCACATTAGGTTTAATTTAATCTAACCAAATCTTCTAATATGTTTTCTCATGACTTCTGGCTTTGAAGTTTAGTTTAGAAAGAATTTGTTTTATCCCTTCCTATACTATTTTTGAAAAAGCAAAATATACTGTTCTATCTTTTTTTTCAAGTCCTCATCATTTCTCCTTCTCATTCGGAAGTATTTTAAAAGTTTATTTTATTCATAACATCCTTGTAAAATTCTTCTTAGCTCACTTTTATTGATGTAGATATTATAATAACTTATTAAATAATTGCTTCGATATGTTTTAGTAGTTTTCTATGCATGCAATCATAATCTTCTAAAAATAAGCATAATTTAAAATTTTATTCCATTTCAAAGCTCATATATATTTCACATATTTAGTTATATTGATAAACACAAAGATATTGAACAGAAAATAAACTTTTCTTATTTCTGACCATTTGGGAAACATGCACACTTCATATATATTATGGGGATAAGTTCAATGCAAACATACTGCAAGTTCTACTAAAAATTAGTGCTGAGTTTGTTGACCACATGATTTCTCTTAATTTAATGTGTTGAAATACATTTTATGGATACATTTCATGTCATCCAGGAACAGAATTCCATCCCAGGAACAGAATAGTTTCTGTGCTATACTTTCTAGTGACTTTTGGAGGATAGGTAATATTGCTTTAGTTGAGTGAGTTCCCTTGGTATTTACAAATACCATATATACTTGCATATTTTTTCAGAATATGTATTTTGTAAAATATTTACAAATAGAGAATACAAAGAAAATTATAATCAGTTTATGCACATATAATATTGATAAATAAGCCAAGAATATAATTTTTAAAAGTAAAAAAAAAAATACAGAACATTTCAAAATCACAGTCTTAATAATCTCAGTATTTCTCTTTCAAAATAGAAATTTGTAATATAGTCATCAACAAAAATGATGCACTTTGGGATTATTATGCTCAGTAAAAAAAATCCTAATTCAAAAGGCCAAATATTATATGATTCCATTCATATAAAACATCTAGAATGGAAAAATTCTTAAGACAAGATATCAGTGGTTGTCAGTGATTGAACTCAGAACATAGTTGCAAATTTATATAGTGGTGGTGGGTATACAATTCTTTGAACACACTAAAATTCACTGTATAGTACACTTTATTTTTTTATTTATGTTTTTAATCAATTTATTGTCGGATTGGTTTCCATACAACCCCCAGTCCTCATCCCAATAAATTCCCTCCTCAGTGCCCGTCACCCTCTCTCCCCACTCCCATACCCCTTTCAGCCCTCAGTTTGTTCTTAGTATTTAAGAGTCTCTTATGTTTTGTCTCCTTCGCTCTCTGTGGCTTTTTTCCTTTCCCTTCTTCCCCTCCCCCATGGTTTTCTGCTAAGTCTCTAAAAATCCACCTATGCGTGGAAACATGTGCTATCTGTCTTTCTCTGACTGACTTATTTCACTTAGCATAATACCCTCCAGCTCCATCCATGAAATCTGGACGTGTGTAGCAACATAGTGTACTTTAAAATGGGAAATTTTGGAGGCCCCTGGGTGGCTCAGTTGGTTAAGCATCTGATTTCAACTCAGGCCATGATCTCACAGTTCATGAATTCAAGCCCCACATCGGGCTCTCTGTTGTCAGCACAGAGCCTGCCCCAGCCATTCATGCTCTCTCTCTTAAAAAAATAAATAAACAGGTAAAATATAAAATGGGAAATTTTACAATATGTGAATTATATTTAAAAAAGGTGTTAGGGGCACTGGATGGCTCAGTCAGTTAAGAATTGACTTTGGCTCAGGTCATATCTCGCATTTCACGAGTTCAAGTCCCACATTTGGCTCTGTGCTGGCAGTTCAGAACCTGAAGCCTGTTTCAGATTCTGTGTCTCCCTCTCTCTCTGTCCCTTCCCCATTTGCGATCTGTCTAGAGCACAACTAGACAACTAGAGGTAGAAAAAAATGGCCGCATCTTGGAAGGTAGGAGTTTCAGAGAGTTTATTTTGGGGAGAAAAGAACTGTGTGTGCTGTGAAGGGGAGGAAGCCCTGATCATGAGAAGAGGATTCAGAGAGAAAGAAAGAGTGAAAATTCACGAGGGAATTGCACAAGAGAAACTCTTCCCCAAAATCTTTGACTGGGAAAAGGGGAGGAGTTGGCTACAGCAAGTTATTATAAGAACCAAAGCACAAACACTGAAGATTTAGAAGTTCATGCCATCACTGGGGTCGTGTCTTGCAGTGTTGGTGGTGTTCTGGTGTGTAAGGAGGGTGGAGACCCAAGAGCAGCCAGCATGGTCTAAAGATACCCTGGGTCAAAGAGGGAGAAACAGTATTCCTGCTTGGAGTGCATTTGGGAGTGGTGGCACAGCCTCTTCAGGGATAAAAAGAACTGGCAACACCATTGTGCTGCTCAGGCCCTAGCATTGGAACAGAGTTGCTGGGTGAGGGCAGCAAACTTAGTGCCAATATTGTGCTGCATTTTACCATAATCTCTGAACTGCTGGGTGGTCATGTTACTGCTTTTTTGGGATAAAATAGCAAATAGCAAAAACGCTGAAAGACTCTGCCCCAGAGGATCAGGATGGATCCATGTTGTGCTGTTCCCTAAAATTTAGAGTTTGGAGTTATTAAACCCAGGCACATGCCTGAGATAAAACCAAGTAGTACTATGCCACCTGGCAGGCAGATAGCTCAAACACAGGCAGGGTGAAGGCAGAGATCTGGCTGAAGCTGAGGACACAAGAGAGGTGTTGTTTGCTATTTTCTGAGGGCTTCTTAAAGAGTGGCAAGTCTGAACTTCATACTTCAGGGACAAGAGAGCAGGTGATGCCATTTTTCCACCAACCCATCACACTGCACAACATTCAGTGGAGGCCAGAACTGCTTACACCAAGCCCCACCATACTCCACCCTGCAAGTGCATCTCTTTTACACCAAGTCCATCTGAGAATCAGTGCAGCAGACCCCGCCCCCAGAAGACCAACACAAACTCCTCACATTCATGAAGTCTAACTGATCAGAGTACTTCAAAGCTTCAGCTCTGGGGGAATGGGATCTAGCGTCCCTGCTTTTGTTTTCTTTTGTGTTTTTTTGTTTGTTTGTTGTTTGTTTGTTTGATATAGCTTCTTTTACAAGCAGACCAAAACACACCTTCGATCTAGCTTATTAATTTTTTTTATTCCTTCTTAATATAGCCACTACTCTAGCCTATTGTCTAGGAATACAACAGGCTTTCCTGACAATCACAGAGACACAAAATAATGACCAGGGGAAAGATTATGAGACAGAGAAATTCACCCCAAAAAGGAGAACAGGAAGAATTCACAGTCAGAGATTCAATCAATTCAGATACAAGTGAGATATCTGAACTAGAATTTCAAACAATAATCATAAGAATACTGGGTGAGCTTGAGAAAAGCATAGAAGGTACTAATGAATTACTTACTGCATAAATAAAATAACTAAAATCTTGTTGGGCTGAAATAAAAAATCTATAACTTGAGTGCAAAACTAAATGGACGCTATTATTACAGAGTGAACAAAGTAGATGAATTATTCAGTGAAATATAAAATAAAATAATGGAAAATAATGAAGCTAGAAAAAAAGGTATTGGATCACAAATGTAGACTTAAGGAATGAGGCAAGCATTCAAAGCATAGTAACATTTATGTCATAGGAGAACCAGAGGAAGAAAAGAGCAGAAGTTTGTTTGAGCATATTATAGCTTAAAACTTCCCTAATCTGGGCAAGGTAATAGACATCAAAATCCAAGAGGCACAAAAACAAACAAACAAACAAACAAACAAACAAAACAACTCCCATTATATTCACCAAAGTCAGCTATCACCAAAGCATATCATAGGCATATTCACAAATACACAGACTAGTGAAGAATCTCGAAATCAGCAAGAGAAATGTCTTTAATCTACAAGGGAAGACAAATCAGGTTTGCAGCAGATCTGTCCACAGAAACCTGGCAAGCCAGAAGGGAATGCATAATATATTCAATAGGCTAACTGGAGAAAATATGCAGAAAACAGTATTTTACCCAGAAATGCTGTCATTCAGAATAGAAGAAGAGAGGAACACCTGGGTGACTCAGTCAGTTAAGTGTCTGACTTGGGCTCAGGTCATGATCTCATGGTTAGTGAGTTCAAGCCCTATATCAGACTCTGTGCTGACAGCTCAGAGCCTGGAGACTGTTTCAGATTCTGTGTCTCCCTCTCTCTCTGTCCCTCCCTCACACTCTGTCTCTTTCTCTCAAAAATAAATGAACATTAAAAAAACAAAGAATAGAGGAAGAGATAAAGAATTTCCAAACAAACACAAACTAAAGAAGTTTGTGACCACTAAACCAGCTGCATGAAAAATATTAAAGGGAACTCTGAGGGGGAAAAAAATCAAAAGCAACAAAGACTAGAAAGGAAAAGAGAATATCACCAGAAACACCAACTTAACATGTAACACGATGGCACTAAATTTGTTTCAATAGTCACTCTGAATATAAATGGACTAAATACTCCAATCAAAAGACATGATACCATAATTAAATTTTTAAAAAGACCCATATATATGCTACTCACAAGAAATTCATTTTAGATCTAAAGACAACACCAGAGTGAATGTGAGGAGATAGAGAACCATCTATCATGCTAATGGCTATCAATAAAATGCTGGAGTAGCCACACTTGTATCAGACAAGCTAGACTTCAAACCAAAGACTGTAACAAGAGATGAAGAAGGGAATTATATCATAATTAAGGGGTCTAAATATCAAGAAATCTAGCTAAGGTAAATATTTATAAACCCAACTTAGGAGCACCCAAATATATATCAATTAATAACAAACAAAGAATTTCATTGATAATAAAAGGAGGGCGTTTTAAAACTTCACTTACAGCTATGAACAGACCATCTAAGCAGAAAATCAACAAGGAAACATGGCTTTGAATGACAAACCGGATCAGATGGAATTAGAAAATATGTACAGAACATTTAATCATAAAGAAGTGAAATACATAGTCTTTTCAACTGTCAATGAAATATTATCCCTAATAGATAACATACTTGGTTACAAATCAGCCCTCAATAGGTACAAAAATTTTGAGATCATACCATACATATTTTCAGACCTATAAAAACCATTCACACTTTAAGCTATGAAACTTGAAGTGAACCACTAAAAGTTTGGAAAAAACAACTACATGGAGATTAAGAACATCTTATTAAAGAATGAAGGAGTTAGACAGGAAATTAAAGAAAATATAAACAAAAATACATGGAAACAAAAAAAAATGAAAACACAACAGTTCAAAAACTTTAGAATGCCACTAACGTGTTCCTAAGAGGGAAGCAATATAGGCCTACTTAAAGAAGTAATAAAACTCTCAAATGCACAGCCTAACTATACACATTAAGGACCAACAAAAGGAACAGCTAATGAATTATAAAGCCAGTAAAAAAAATAAAGATATGAGAAGAAATAAATTTACAGAAACAAACACACAAAAACAACAACAAAACCAGAACAAATCAAGGAAGGTTCTTTGAACCTCTTTGAAAGAATTAATAGAATTTATATACCCCTAACCAGATTTATCAAAAAGAAGAGAAAATAATAAAATAGACAAAATCACAAAAGACAAGAGATCACAATGAACACCATAGAAAAAGAAACAATTATAATAAGAGAAATGTATTAAAATGAAAAATGATATGCTAGAAAACTGAACAATATGAAAGAAATGGAAAAATTCCTAGAAACATTCAAACTACGAAAGTTAAAACAGGAAGAAATAGAAATTTTGAACACACTCATAACCAGGAATGATATTGAATCACTAACTGAAATTATCCCAACAAACAAAAGTCTACCTAGAGGGATTCTACTAAATATTTAGTGTTATTACCTACACTTCTCAAACTGTTCCAAAATATAGAAATGGAAGGAAAAATTCCAAACTCATTCTATGAGGCCAGCATTACCTTGATTCCAAAACCAGAGAAAGACCCCACTAAAAAGGAGAATTAAAGGCTGATAGCCCTAATTAACATGGATGCAAAAATTCTCAACCAGATACTAGCAAATCAGATTCAACAGAACATTGAAAGAATTATTCACAACAGTCAAGTGAATTTCTCCCGTGCCTACAAGTCCGGGTACATATTGGTAAATCAATCAACAAATTACATTACATTAATAAAATAAAAGATAATAACCTTATGATTCTTCCAATAAAGGCAGAAAAAACTTTTTGACCAAATACAGCATTCATTCCTGATAAAAACTTTCAACAAAATAGGTATAGATGGAACATACCTCAAAGATAAAAAACTCATATATGAAGACCAACAGCTAAGGAAAAATTGATAACTTTTCTCCTAAGGTCCTGTACAAGACAGGCATGTCTACTCTCACCACTAGTATTTACCATAGTACTTAGCTTAAGCAATCAGAAAACAAAAATAAATAAACAGCATCCAAATTGGCAAGGAAGAAGTCAAACTTTCACTTTCTGCAGACAACATAATATTGAATGTAGAAAACCTGAAAGGCTCCAACAAAATGTCGTTAGAACTAATGCATTAATTCAGTGAAGTTTCAGGGCATATAATCAAAGTACATAAATCTGTGTCATTCCTATGCACCAATAATTAGAAGAAGAAAAATAAATTAAAGAATCAATCCCAATCACTTCTCAGCCTTTTGGCTGAGATCAAGTATGGGAATCGAACCCAATTAATATTTCTCCAAAAACAGTAAGATACCTATGAGTAATATAAACAAAAAGGTAAAATATCTATACTCTTAAAACTATAGAACATTTATGAAAAACAGTGGAGATGACACAAAGAATTGAGTAAATATTCCACCCTTATGAATTGGAAGAAAAAATAGTTAAAAGGTCTATACTACCCACAGTAATCTACAAATTTAATGATATCTTGGCAAAATACTACCAACATATCTCACAGGGCCAGAGCCAACCATCCTAAAATTTGTATGGAACCAAAAAGACACCAGGTAGCCAAAGAAATTCTGAAAAAGAAAAGCAAAGCTGGAGGCATCACGATTCTGGACTCCAAGCTATATTACAAAGCTGTAGTCATCAAGAGAATATGATACTGGCACAAAAACAGATATCTAGGTCAACGGAACAGAATACAAAACATAGAAAAAGACTCACAACTACATGGTAATCTAATCTTTGACAAACTAGGAAAGGATATCCAATGAAAAAGACAGTCTCTTCAACAAATGGTATTGGAAAATACAGACAGGAACTTTCAGAATAATAAATATGGACCACCTTCTTATACCTTTCACAAAAATAAATTCAAATGGATGAGAGACCTAAATATGAGATAGGAGACCATCAAAATCCAAGAGGAGAAAAGAGGCAGCAACCTCTTTGACTTCAGCTGGAGGAATTCTTACTTGACAAGTCTCCAGAAGCAAGGTAAAAAAAAAAAAAAAAAGAAAAAAAAGAAAAATTTAACTATTAGGACCTCATCAGGATAAAATGCTTCTGCACAGGGTAAGAAACAATCAACAAAGCTAAAAGGCAATCTATGAAAATGGAGAAGATATTTGCAAATGACATATCTGACAAAGAGTTAGTATCCAAAATCTATGAGAAACTTATTAAACTCAACACCCACAAAACAAATAATCCAGTTAAGAAATAGGCAGATGAAATGAAGAAACTTTTCCAAAGATTACATCTATTTGTTTAACGGACACATGAAAAGATGCTCAACATCACACCTCGTTAGGGAAATACACATAAAAACCACCATGAGCTACCGTCTCACATCTGTCTGAATGGTTAAACTTAACACAGGAGGTGGAGGTTCAAGATGGCCGAAAAGAATTAATACCCGCTGCTGCTCTCTGGCGACTCAATCTGAGAGGGACTGAGACCAAGAAACTCTCAATCGCAGGCATCTGCAGGAAGAGGTGTTGGAAGCTACAGGAAAGAGAAGACCAAAACCAGAGCATCTGGGGACACTGAGTGAGTGAAATCTGGGAGAAAGAAAGAGAGCCTCGGAGGTGCGGACTGCGGGGAGTGGGCCCGGGGCCCTGGTCCCCTTCCTCCGAAAGACAAAGGGAAGAGAAAGAGCAGAGGGGAAAATACCTCGAACCTGGGCAGAGAGGGAGCTTATCATCCGGTCCCTATCCGCAAGGCTTTTTTGAGAGAGGGTCATTGCTCACGGTGGAGCTGGCAGAGTTTTCCTCACTCGGAGCCAGTGACGCTGTCCCAGCCCCTGACACAGAGAGGCGCGCCATTGCTGGATCGGTGCTGAGTCAGAGGCATAATTCGGGTGGGGAAGGCTGAGCGAGCAGGGTCTCGCGACCACCCAGCGGGTCGTGCTGCCCCTGCACCCTGACCAAGTCGAGGACAGACACAGAGGAGGGTTCAGAGACTCTAGCTCTGTGAAAAGAGGCTACGGGGACGCCATTGTGGTCGCAGCTGTGCTGAGTCAGAGACTCAATTTACATAAGACGTGGCGGTCACAGGGAGTTAAAGGAACTCAGATGAGCTTGGGCAGTGTGACCGCCCAGCAATTTGAACTGTGTTGGTAATCTGGATGGAGTTGAGGACAGAAACTGAGGAGTGATCTGATACTGTGGGTCCGTGAGGAGTGATCTGAGACAGTCGGGCCGGGAGGGCGCCATTGTGGTCGCGAAATCCCATAAAGCCAAAACCTAGGACTCCACCCCCAGCGGTGGAGGTGGGACCCGCATACACCAGGCAACGCCCCTCCTCATATGGGAGACGCCCTTCTCCTGGAGTGGTAGCCGCAGAGACACAACTACTGCAGCATTGCCTGGATTAACTCTAGGTCAATTCTTCGGTTTTAGATATATTATTCCTCTTCTTCATCCTCTCTCTCCCCACCTCTAAACCTGTCACCAGGTGGTTTTGGCTTGTTTAAACAGACATTTTACCCACTCTCTCAATGCATGTTATACACCTCCCTCTTTAATTTCCTATCTCTCTCTATGGAACAGCCAGACCACATAGTGCACCTGGACAACATCTAACATCATTTCTCTTTCCTCACATCCTTCCTTATTCTGATTTCTCTCCTGCTGGATCAAGTCTCTAGTCTATCTACCTGGTCAAAGTTCAATTTCTTCTTCTGCCCACACCTGTCACTACTCTATGTATGCTCTGCCATCAGCAGAGCACACATCCCATCATTATCGTGTAGCCGGTACATCAGGTTGCATGCCTCTAGAGTGTCATTTGTTAATCTTTTTTATGTTGTGATTTGTTTGTCTGTCTCGTTGGTCAGTGAGGTTGTGAGTTTGTGCTTCCTGTTTGTCGGTCTGACCCTTTTCCTTTCCAGGGAGAAATAGGAAATAAACCAATACACACATTGCCAAAATGACCAAACGGAAGAACTCCCCTCAGAAGACTGTACAGGAAATAGTGACAGTACAAGAAATGATAAAAGCAGACATAAGCAACTTAACAGAACAAGAATACAGAATGATAAATATAAAAATACTCGCAGGGCTTGAAAAAAACATAGAAGAAATGAGGGGGTCCCTGGAGGCAGAGATCAAGGTCTTAAAAAAAGATGTACAGGAATTAAAAAATGATTTAAATGAGGGGCAAGACAAATTGGAGGTGGCCATAGCGCGGATTGCAGAGGCAGAAGATAGAATAGGGGAATTAGAAGACAAAATTACAGAAAAGGATGAAGCAGAGAAAAAGAGAGAGAAATTGATTCAGGAACAGGAAAGGAGAATTTGAGAGCTGAGTGATGCATTCAAACGGAATAACATATGTATTATAGGAATTCCAGAGGAAGAAGAGAGAGAGAAAGGAATCGAAGGGGTATTTGAACAAATCATCAATGAGAACTTCCCCAACATGAAGAAAGAAATGGGCATTGAAGTCCAAGAGGCACAGAGAACTCCCCTCAGATGTAACCCAAATAGGCCTTCAGCAAGACACATCATAGTGAAGCTGGGAAAATACAAAGATAAAGAGAGAATCCTAAAAGCAGCTAGGGATAAACGGGCCTTGACTTACAAAGGCAGACACATTAGGGTAGTAGCGGACTTATCCACAGAAACTTGGCAGCCAGAAAGGAATGGCAGGAAATCTTCAATGTGATGAACAGGAAGGACATGCAGCCAAGAATCCTTTATCCAGCCAGCCTGTCATTCAAAATGGATGGAGAAATAAAGGTCTTCCCAAACAAACAAAAACTGAAGGAATACATCACAAATAAACCAATCTTACAAGAGATCCTGAGGGGAACTCTATGAAGGAAAGGTTGCAAGGAACACAGAGTACCAGAGACATCCTTACAAACATGAAACCTACAGACAACACCTTGACTCTAAACCCACATTTTTCAGTATTAACACTGAATGTAAATGGACTAAACGCTCCAATTAAAAGACACAGGGTAACGGAATGGATTAGAAAACAAGAACCATCTATCTGCTGTCTTCAAGAGACACATTTTAAACCTGAGGACACCTTCAGACTGAAAGTGAGGGGATGGAGAACTATCTACCATGCTACAGGAACTCAGAAGAAAGCTGGAGTAGCCACACTTATATCAGATAATCTTGACTTCAGAGTAAAAGATGTAATAAGAGATGAAGAAGGGCATTATATAAAAATCACAGGGACTATCCAGCAGGAAGAGCTAACAATTATAAATATCTACACGCCGAATTCTGGGGCAACCAAATTTGTCAAGCAACTAATTACAAACGTAAGCCATCTTATTGATAAAAATGTGCTAGTTGCAGGAGACCTTAATACCCCACTCACAGCGCTGGATAGATCCACTAAACACAGAATCAGCATGGAAACAATGGACCTGAACGACACGTTGGAACAGATGGGCCTGACAGATATCTTCAGGGCCCTTCATCCAGAAGCAAAGGAATTTACATTCTTCTCAAATGCACATGGTACATTTGCCAAGATAGACCACATTTTGGGGCACAAGGAAGTGCTGAATAAGTATAAAAAATTGAGATCATACCATGCACAATTTCAGACCACAATGCTTTGAAACTTGAAATCAACCACAGGAAAATGTCTGGGAGCCCCCACAAACATGGAGGCTAAAGAACAACCTACTAAAAGACGAATGGGTCAACCAAACAATCAGAGAAGAAATTAAAAAATACATGGAAACAAATGAAAATGAAAATACGACAACCCAAACACTTTGGGATGCAGCAAAGGCAGTCTTGAGAGGGAAATATATTGCAATCCAGGCCCATCTCAAGAAACAAGAAAAATTCCTAACACAAATTCTAACAGCACGCCTAAAGGAACTAGAAGCAGAACAGCTAAGACAGCCCAAACCTAGCAGAAAGAGAGAAATAACAAAGATTAGGGCACAAATTAATCATATGGAAACAGAAAAAGGAGTGGAACAGATCAATGAAACCGAGAGTTGGTTCTTTGAAAAATTAAACAAAATTGATAAACCTCTAGCCAGGCTCCTCAAAAAGAAAAGAGAGAGAAACCAAATCAATAAAATCATGAACGAAAATGGAGTGATTACAACCAATCCCTCAGAAATACAAGCAATCATCAGAGAATATTATGAAAAACTCTATGCCGTCAAATTGAACAACCTGGAAGAAATGGACAAATTCCTAAACAGCCACATGCTACCAAAACTCAAACGGGAAGAAATACAAAACTTGAACAGACCCATAACTAGTGAAGAAATTGAGTCAGTTATCAAAAATCTCCCAGCAAATAAAAGTCCAGGGCCAGATGGCTTCCCTGCGGAATTTTACCAGACATTTAAAACAGAGTTAATACCTATCCTCCTCAAGCTGTTCCAAAAAATTGAGACGGTAAGAAAACTCCCGGACTCATTCTATGAAGCCAGCATCACTTTGATTCCCAAACCAGTTAGAGACCCAGCAAAAAAAGAGAACTACAGGCCGATATCCTTGATGAACATGGATGCAAAATTCTTAACAAGATATTAGCAAATTGAATCCAAGAGCATATAAAAAGAATTATCCACCACGGTCAAGTAGGATTCATCCCTGGGTTGCAGGGATGGTTCAACATTCGTAAATCAATCAACGTGATACATCACATTAACAGAAGAAAAGAAAGAACCATATGATCCTGTCGATTGATGCAGAAAAAGCATTTGACAAAATACAGCATCCCTTCTTAATAAAAACTCTCGAGAAAGTCGGGATAGAAGGAACATACTTAGACATCATAAAAGCCATTTATGACAAGCCCACAGCTCATATCATCCTCAATGGGGAAAAACTGAGAGCCTTCCCCCTGAGGTCAGGAACACGACAGGGATGTCCACTCTCACCACTGCTATTTAACATAGTGTTGGAGGTCCTAGCATCAGCAATCAGACAAGAAAGCAAAATAAAAGGCATCAGGACAGGCAAGGACGAAGTCAAACTTTCACTTTTTGCAGACGACATCATACTTTACATGGAAAACCCAAAGGAATCCACCGAAAGCCTTCTAGAACTGATCCATGAATTTGGCAAAGTTGCAGGATACAAAATCAACGTACAGAAATCGGTTGCTTTCCTTTACACCAATAATGAAGCAATAGAAAGAGAAATAAAGAAGCGAATCCCATTCACAATTGCACCAGAAACCATCAAATACCTAGGAATAAACCTAACCAAAGATGTAAAAGACCTTTACGTGGAAAACTATAAAAAACTTATGAAGGAAATTGAGGAAGACACAAGGAAATGGAAAAACATCCCATGCTCATGGATCGGAAGAATAAATATCGTTAAAATGGCAATACTACCTAAAGCAATCTACACATTCAATGCAATCCCAATCAAAATTGCACCAGCATACTTCTCAAAGCTAGAGCAAACAATCCTAAAATTTGTATGGAACCACAAAAGTCCTCGAATAGCCAAAGTAATTCTGAAGAATAAAACCAAGGCGGGAGGCATCACAATCCCAGATTTGAACCTCTACTACAAAGCGGTAGTCATCAAGACAGCATGGTATTGGCACAAGAACAGACACATAGACCAATGGAATAGAATAGAGAACCCAGAGATGGACCCACAAGCATATGGCCATCTAATTTTTGACAAAGCAGGAAAGAGTATCCAATGGAAAAAAAAAACAGCCTCTTTAACAAATGGTGCAGGGAGAACTGGACAGCAACATGCAGAAGAATGAAACTAGACCACTTCCTTATACCACTCACAAAAATAAAATCTAAATGGATGAAGGATCTGAATGTGAGACAAGAAACCATCACAATCCTATAGGAGAAAGCAGGAAAAAACCTCTTTGACCTGAGCCGCAGCAATTTTCTATGCAACACATCTCCAGAGGTGAGGGAATTTAAAGCAAAAATGAACTATTGGGACCTCATCAAGATAAAAAGCTTCTGCACGGCAAAGGAAACAACCAACAAAACTAATAGACAACCGACGGAATGGGAAAGGATAATTGCAAATGACATATCAGATAAAGGACTAGTATCTAAAATCTATAAAGAACTTACCAAACTCCACACCCGAAAAAAAAAATAATCCATAAAAAAAGTGGGCGGAATATATGAATAGACACTTCTCCAGGGAGGACATTCAGATGGCCAACAGACACATGAAACGATGCTCAAAGTCACTCATCATCAGGGAAACACAAATCAAAACCACACTGAGATACCACCTTACACCGGTTCGAGTGGCTAAAATGAATAAATCAGGAAACTATAGATGCTGACGGGGATGTGGAGAAGCAGGCACCCTCCTACTCTGTTGGTGGGAATGCAAACTGGTGCAACTGCTCTGGAAAACGGTGTGGAGGTTCCTCAAAAAAATGAAAATAGAACTACCCTATGACCCAGCAATATCACTGCTAGGAATCTACCCAAGAGACAGAGGAATGCTGATGCATAGGGGCACATGTACCCCAATGTTCATAGCAGCACTTTCGACAATAGCCAAATCATGGAAGCAAACCAAGTGCCCATCAACTGACGAATGGATAAAGAAGTTGTGGCACATATATACAATGGACTACTACATGGCAATGAGAAAAATGAAATCTGGCCATGTGTAGCAACATGGATGGAATTGGAGGGTATTATGTTAAGTGAAATAAGTCAGTCAGAAAAAGACAGATAGCTTATGTTTCCACGAACAGGTGGTCTTTGTGAGACTAAGCAAAAACCAGGGGGAGGGCTAGAGGGGAAAGGAAAAAAAGACACAGAGAGGGAGGGAGATAAAACATAAGAGACTCTCAAAGACTAAGAACCATCTGAGGGTGAGGGAGGTGAGAGAGGGGGGAAGGGGGTGACGGATATTAAAGAGGGCACGTGTTGGGATGAACACTGGGTGTTATATGTAAACCAATTTGAAAATAAACTATTATAATAAAAAAAATAAAATAAAATAAATAAAATAAATCAATGAAACTATAAAAAAAAAAAAACTTAACACAGGAAACAACAGATGTTGGCAAAGATTAAGAGAAAGGGAACCTTCTTACACAGTTAGTGCGAATGTAAACTGGTGCAACCACTCTGAAAAACAGTATGCAGTTTCCTCCAAAAGTTAAAAGTTGATTTACCCTATGAACTCGCAATTAGACTACTAGGTATTTACCCAAAGAATACAAAAACACAGGTTCGAAAGGACACATGAACCCCAAAGTTTATACCACCATTATCAACAATAGCCAAATTATGCTGTAGATCGAGCTAGAGTGTTTTAAGCAAAACAAGTCAGTCAGAGAAAGACAAATATCATATGATTTTACTCGTACGTGGTGTTTTGAAATGAAACAGAGGTACACAACAGAAGGGAGAAAAAAGAGAGAGAGAGAGAGTAAAGCAAAGCATAAAAGAAAGACTCAATTATAGAGAACAAACTGGGTGTTGATGGAGGGGAGTGGGTGGGGGAATTGGCTAAATGGGTGATGGGTATTAAGGAAGGCTCTTGTTATGATGAGCACTGGGTGTATAGATAAGGGATGATTCACTAAATTCTACTCCTGAAACCAATATTACACTATATGTTAACTAACTAAAATATAAATAAAAAATTGGAAAAATAAATTAATGACATCCTTAATTACCAGAAAAAAGGTATTACATTGAAAACAAAACCAAAATTGCTATCTTCCACTATTTATTCCAACAGACTTTATACTAATGTACAGAGTACCATAATTCATACAGTAACTGATATACATATATATCAAAACTGCTGCTATATAAAATCTTGTATTATTTTTATTACCAACAACTGCTCTCTTTTATGCATATGTTGAAATTTATTTAACTTGTTTTCTACCAGTGGATATTTAAGTTGTAATAGTCTCTATTGATGCCAATATTTTGATTTTTTAGATACCATATGCAAGAAAAATGGTGTATATATAGTGTTTCAAATAATTATGAGATTGTAGAAATCAAAATAAAGAGTTAAATACATGTCAATGACTGAAGCAACCAGAAACATATTTATGTGTAATGATACGTTGCTTCATCTAAATATATTTTTCATATATATTTATTTATATGATAAAATAATACATAATTATCTCCAAGGGCACCCGGTTTGCTCAGTCGGTTAAGTTTCTGACCTTAGCTCAGGTCATGAGCTCACACTTGATGGGTTTGATCCCAACGTCAGGCTCTCAACTGTCAGCGCAGAGCCCACTTTGGATTTTCTCTGTCCCTCTCTCTGTCCCTCCCCTGCTCATGATCTCTCTCTCTCAAAAATAATATTTTAATTTAAAAAAATGTGTAATTAACTCCAGAGTCTCATTCCGTTTAATCATTCCTCAGATAGTCTGCACATGTTTTTTATTTGTGTATGCTTTTACTTGAATAAGTTGGGAGACTTTTACTCTCATTCTTTTTTTTTTTTTTTTTTTTTTGTATTCGAGTTAGTTAATACACAGTGTAGTCTTGGTTTCAGGAGTAGAACCCAGTGACTCATCTCTTACATAAGAGATCCAGTGCTCATCCCCAAAAGTACCCTACTTAATGCCCATCACCCACTTAACACACACCCCACCTGTCCTCCATAAAACCTGTTTGTTCTCTGTATTTAAGAGTTTCATGGTTTGCCTCCCTCTATTTTTTTTTAAATTCTTTTAATGTTTATTTATTTTTGAGAGAGAGAGAGAGAGAGACAGAGTGTAAGCGAGGGAGGAGCAGAGAGCAAGAGGGAGACACAGAATCGGAAGCAGGTTCCAGGCTCGAATTCACAAACAGTGAGATCATGACCTGAGCTGAAGTCAGACGCCCAACTGACTGAGCCACCCAGGTGCCCTTACCTCCCTCAGTTTTTATCTTATATTTCCTATCCTTCCCCTATGTTATCATCTGTTGTGTTTCTCAGATTCCACATATGAGTGAAATCATATGATATCTGTCTTTATCTGACTCACTTATTTCACTTAGTCTAATACCCTCAAGTTCCATCACATAGTTGCAGATGGCAAGATTCCATTCTATTTCATCGCTGAGTAGTTTTATAGCTTCTTTATCCATTGATCAGCCAATGGAGATTTGTGCCCTTTCCAAAATTTGGCTATTGTTGATAGTGCAGCTAGAAACATTGGAGTGCATATGTACCTTCAGATAAGTATGTTTTATATCCTATGGAGAAAATACCTCGTAAGGCAATTGCTGGGTCATAGGATAGATCTACTTTTCATTTTTTAAGGGGCTTCCAAACTGTTTTCCAGAGTGGCTGCACCAGTTTGCATTCACACCAACTGTGCAAAAGTGTCCCTTTTTCTCCCCATTCTCACCAATGGGTTTGATTCCTTGATTTCTTTTTCTGATACTTCATTATTGGTGTATAAAAATGCAACCTATTTCTACATGTTGACTTCATATCCTGTGACTTTGCCAAATTCGTGTATCGACTCTAGCACGTTTTTTTGTTTTTATTTTTGTTTTTGTTTTTGTTTTTTTTTTGTCTAGTCATTCTACTTTCCTGTGTAATTATCATGTCATCTGTGAAGAGTGAAACTGATTTCTTCCTTGCCAATTTGATTTCCTTCCTTTTTGTTGTCTGATTGCTGAGACTAGGACTTTAAGTACTATGTTGGACAAGAGTGGTGACAGTGGACATCCCTGTCTTGTTTCTTATCATAGAGAGAAAGCCCTGAGATTCTCCCCATTGAGGATGATATTAGCTGTGGGCCTTTCGTATATAGTTTTTATGATCTTAAAGTATGTTCCTTCTATCCTACTTTCTTGAGGGTTTTTATCAAGAAAGTGGGGTGTATTTTGTCAAATGCTTTTTCTTCATGTATTTAGAGGTTCAATAGATTGGTTCTTGTCCTTTCTTTTATTTATATGGAATATCATACTATTGATTTGCAAATATTGAACCAACTCTGCATCCCAGGGATAAATCCCATTTTATCATGGTGAATAATTCTTTTAATGTACAGTTGAATTCAATTTGCTTGTACCATGTTGAGAATTTTGGCATCCAGTTTCATCAGAAAGGTCTGTAATTCTCCTTTTTAGTGAGGTCTTTGTCTCCTTTTGAAATCAAGATAATGCTAACTTCATAGATTTAGTTTAGAATCTTTCTTTCCATTTTTATTTTTGGAACAGTTTGAGGAGACTAGGTATTAACTCTTCTTTAAATGTCTGATAGAATTCCTTTTGGAAGTCATCTGACCCAGGACCCTTATTTCTTGGGAGATTTTTGATAACAAATTCAATTTCTTTGCAGTTTATGGGCCTCTTCAAATTTTCTATTTCTTCCCACTTAAGTTTTGGTAGTATGTAAGTTTCTAAGAATTTGTCCATTTCTTCCAGATTACCTAGTTTGTTGGCATCTATTCTTTCATAATTTTCTCTTATAATTGCTTATATTTCTATGGTGTTGGTTATGATCTCCTTCATTTGCAATTTTATATATTTGGGTCTTTTATATTTTATTTTTGAGAAGTCTGGCTAGTGGTTTATCAGTTTTGTTTATTCTTTCAGAAAACCAGCCTTTAGTTTCATTGATATGTTCTACTCTTTTATTCATTTGTTTATTTGTTGGATTTTGTATCATTTATTTCTGCTCTAATTCCCCTCTGCCGACTTTGGGCTTTATTTGCTGCTTCTTTTCTAGGATCTTTAAGTGTATGATTAGGTTGTATATTTATAACATTTCTTACTTCTTGAGATAGGACTGAATTGCAATGTATTTTCCTCTTAGGACTGCCTTTGCTGCATCCCAAAAGGTTTGGATTGTTAGCTTTTATTTTCATTTGGTCCCTTGTATTTGTTTATTTCCTCTTCAGTTTCATGGTTTACCCATTCATTCTTCAGGGGGATGTTCTTTAACCTCAATGTATTTGAGGGCTTTCTAAATTTTTCTTGAGGTTGATTTTGAGTTTCACGGTGTTGTGATCTGAAAATGTGTATGGTATGATCTCAATTTTTTGTACCTGTTCAGTGTTGATTTGTGACCCATTATGTGGTCTCTTCTGGAGAACGTTCCCTGTGCGCTCAAGAAAAATGTGTATCCTGCTTTTTAGAGTGAAATATTCTAAATATATCTGTTAAGTCCATCTGTCCCAGTATGTCATTCAGAGCTTTTGTTTCCTTGTTGACTTTTGCCTTATGATTTGTCCATTGCTGTAAGTAGAGTATTAAAGTCTTCTACAGTAAAGATATTTTTATCGAGGAGTTTGCTTGTGTTTGTGATTAATTGGTTTATATACTTGACCAGAGAACATCACAAAAACACAAAATCTACAGATAACACAACTGCACTAAATTCATATCTTTCAATAATCACTCAGAATATAAATGGACTAAATGCCCCAATCAAAATACATAAGGTATCAGAATGGATAAAAAGTAAGATCCATACTTATGTTGCCTACAAGAGACTTACTTTAGACCTGAGGACATCTGCAGACTGAAAGTGAGGGTATGGAGAACCATCTATAATGTTAACAGAAGTTGAAAGAAATCCAAAGTAGTCTTATTTATATCAGAAAAACTATTTTTATATTTTATTTGTTTTTATTAATTTTTTAGTGTTTATTTTTGAGAGACAGACAGACAGAGCACGAGTGGGGGAAGGTCAGAGAGAGATGGAGACACAGAATCCAAAGTAGGCTCCAGGTTTTGTGTTGTCAGCACAAGACCTGATGCAGGGCTTGAACCCATAAGCTGTGAGATCATGACCATAGCCTAAGTCAGAGGCTTAACCAATTGAGCCACTCAGTCTTCCTCAGATAAACCAGATTTCTATTTATTTATTTATTTATTTATTTATTTATTTATTTATTTATTTTTAGTTAAGAGATGCATTTTTTAAATTGTTTTTATAATTTTTTTATTGTCAAATTGGTTTCCATACAACATCCAGTGCTCATCCCAATCTGTGCCCGGCTCAGTGCCCATCACCCACTCTCCCCCCTCCCAAACCCCCTTAAACCCTCAGTTTGTTCTTAGTATTTAAGAATCTCTTATGTTTTGTCTCCCTCCCTCTCTGTGACTTGTTTCTTTCCCTTCTTTCCCTTCCCCCTCATTTTCTGTTAAGTCTCTCAAAGACCACCTATGCGTGGAAACATATGGTATCTGTCTTTCTCTGACTGACTTATTTCACTCAGTATAATACTCTCCAGTTCCATCCATGTTGCCACACATGGCCAGATTTCATTCTTTCTCGTTGTCATATAGAACTCCATTGTCTATATAAACTACATCTTCTTTATCCATTTGTCAATTGATGGACACTTAGTCTCTTTCCATGATTTGGCTATTGTCAAAAGTGCTGCTATGAACATCGGGGTACACGTGCCCCTATGCATCAGCACTCCTGTATCTCTTCCGTAGATTCCAGCAGTGCTATTGCTGGGTCATAGGGTAGTTCTATTTTCATTTTTTTGAGGAAACTACACACAGTTCTACAAAGCAAAGAGTGTAAGGAGAAGAAGAAGGGCATTATATCATAATTATGGAGTCTATCTATCAAGAAGAGCTAACTAATAATTGTATATATTTATGCCCCCAAATCGGAGCACCTTAATATATAAAGAAATTAATCTGTCATTCTAACTCATTTATAAGTAAATATGTATTTTATTATTTATTTAAAAATTTCATTCTCACATAGCTGACTTTGCTAATACACAGAATCAGGCATAGAAGCTTAGAAAAAGTGAGGAGACAGGGAAATTTGTCCCAGAGGAAGGAAGAGGCCACAACCAGAGACCTAAGTGAAACAGATATAAGTAACATGCCTTATACAGATTTTCAACTAGTGATTATAAAGATACTTGATGAAGTTGAAAAAAAGAGTCAAATAGCATAGTAGATATAAAGGGTACAAGAAATGAAATCAGAAACACATTTGATGAATGAACTGCAGGCTAGAAGCAGTGGAGATGATCTAGAAGACAGAGAATTGGAACGTTATCAATCTGAAAAAAGAAAGAAAAGATATTATCCAAAAGGATAATAAACTAAGACTCCACTGTCTCCATTATGTAATAACATTTGTCTTATAGTCAGAGTGATTATTGAAATATACAAATTTAATGCCATTGTGTTGCATGTTAAGTTGGTGTTTCTGGTGATGTTCTCTTTTCTAGTGTCTGTTGCTTTTGATTTTTCCCCTCAGAGTTCCCTTTAATATTTTTCATGCACCTGGTTTAGTGGTCACAAACTCCTTTAATTTCTGTTTGTCATGTCCTGTCATTGCAGCAAGCTAGGCTGATGGCCAGCCCACCCCATTAAAACATGTGCAGCCTCTCAGCCAACTGCACCAGGAGCTATCTTCCTACTAGTGTACCTGCAATAGTCACAGTTAGACATTACAGATGCTTGAGCTATGGAGCAACCCCACAATCCCTACAGCACTCATGGCCCAGTCACAACAGAAAGGTACAAACAGCCAATATAGGCAATAAAACTGTGGTGCTTTATACTGGTGACAATGGGGGAATGGTGTTACAGGGCTTCACAGAACAACATCTACATAAGATCACCATCTTCAGGACCAGAAGTAGCCAACCTACATAATACTTAGAAATATAAACTGAGTCAGACAAAATATGTAGACAGAAGAATATGTTCTAAATAAAAGAACAAGTGAAATCACAATAAAATTATCTTTAAAAATACAATAACAAGACTACTCAATAAAGAGTTCAAAGTAATGATCATAAAGATACAAGACTTGAGAGGAAAGTGTATAAACCCCATAAAAATTTCAAAAAAGAGATAAAAAATTTTTAAAAAAAAGGACCAATCACAGTTTAAAATAAAATGGCTGAGGGGTGCCTGGGTGCCTCAGTCTGTTAAGTGTCTTACTCTTGTTCTCATGGTTTGTGAGTTCAAGCCCTGCATCAGGCTCTGCACTGATTGCGTGGAGCCTGTTTGCAATTCTGTCTCTCCCTCTCTCCGTCCCTTCCCTGGTCTCTCTCAAATAAATAAATAAATAAATAAATAAATAAATAAATAAATATTAAATAAAGTAAATGAAATGGCAAATACTAGACATAATCACAGCAGATTAGAGGGTCAGAAAGAATAGATCAATGATTTGAAAGACAGGGTAGTGGAAACAACCCAATCTGACCAATTAAAAAGAAACAAAAGAGGTTAAGAAACCTCTGAGAAAACAACAAGCCTACAAAAATTGTCATTATAGGATCCAGAAAGAGCAGGAAGAAGAGGACAGAAATATTATCTGAAGAAGTAATAGCCGGAAAATTTCCTAAGATGGTGAAGGAAACAGATATCCAGGTCCACTGAGCAGATAGCAACAAACAAACATGAACCCAAGGAGGTCCACACCAATACAACATTAATATGCAAAAATAAATAACTAAATTAATTAAAGACAAAAATATAATCTAAAAAGCAGGAATAGAAGTGGCTCCTAGAAACATGGAGTGGCATGATATATCGACATTTCTGAAAGGAAAATCCTATTGTTTAGAATACTCCATGTGTCAAGGTTGTCATCCAGAATTGAAAGGTAGACAAAGAATTTTCTAGGCAGAAGTTAAAGGAGTTCATCACAAATAAGCCACCCTTACAAAAAATGTAAAATTCATTTCATTAAGAAGAAAATAAAAGTCCATAAGTAGAAGTAAGACATTTATGAAAGCAAAGAGAAAATCACTGGTGTAAAGCAAAGTTATAGGAAAGTAAGTATTTCCATCATTTATAAAACTAGTATAAAGGTTAATAGACAAAAATAGTAAAATCAACTATATCTACAGAATATTTAAGTAATATACAAAATAAAAAGATGTAAATTATGACAATATATGCTAAAACATAAAGAATAAAGGAATATATATGTATATACATATGAATACACATGTATATATATATATATATATGAATATATATACTGTTATATGTAAATACATATATACTGTTATATAAAAACCTCATTATAATCACAAACCAAAAACCTACAATACACATACCGAAAAAAAAAAAAAAGAAAGAGAGAGAGAGAGAATCTAAAAGTGTGATCAAATCACAAGGTAGGAAAGCAAAAGAGAAAGAAACAGTGGAACTACAGAAAATTAACAAAATGGCTATATATTCATAAATATCAATAATTACTCTACATGCAAGTAGATTAAATTCTCCAATAAAAGAGATAGGGTGACTAAATGAACAAAAAGAAGACCCAGCTATACGCTACCTTCAAAAGACTCATTTCGGACTTGAAGACACATGCAGACCGAAAGTGATGTGATGGGAGAAGTAATTCCATGTAAATAGAAGTGAAATAAAAGTTTCGTAGCAATACTCATATCAAACTAAATAGACTTTTTCTTGCTTTCCTTTTTTCTTTCTTTTTTGGAAGAATTTTAATTATGGTATAATGTCCTTCTGTGTATCTTGTTACAGTCTTTGGTTTAAAATCTGGTTTGTCCGATATAAGTATGGTTTCTCCAGCTTTCTTTAAACATCCATTACATGATAGATTGTTCTTCATCCTCTCACTTTCAATCTGCCAATGTCTTTATATCAAAAATGAGTCTTTTGCAGAAATAGATGTGTCTTGTTTGTTTAATCAATTACGGTACCCTATGTCTTTTCATTGGATCATTTAGCCCATTTACACTCGGAGTGATTATTGAAATATATGCATTTATTGCCATTTTGTTACCTGTAAAATTGGGGTGTTTCTGGTGATATTCTCTGTTCCTTTCTAGTTTTCATTGCTTTTGGCCTTTTCTTTTGTCCTCACTCAAAGAATCCCCCTTAATATTTCTTGCAAGGGTCATTTAGTAGTGATGAACTCCTTTACTTTTTGTTTGGTCAAGTCTTTATCTTTTTTATTATTAATGACAGTTTTACTGGATAGAATATTTTTGGCTGCATTTTTTTTTTTCAATTCAGCACATTGAATATATATCACCACTCTCTTCAGGTCTGCCAAGTTTCTGTGGGACAGATGTGCCTTGAACCTAATCTGTCTTCCTTTGTATAAATACTGTTTTGTTAAGCTACTTTCAGGATTCTTTCCTTGGTGTATTTTGCAAATTTTACTATGATATATCTTTGCAATCCTCATTTTTTTTGCTTGTTTGTTTTTGTTTTATTTGTTTTGTTTTGTTTTGTTGTTTTCTTTAACTTGATTGGAGTTCTCTGTTCTTCTTGGATCTTGACACCTATGTCTTTCCCCAGGTTGGAGAAGTTTTTTAGTTTTATATATATATAAAACTTCTGCCCCTTATTTTCTCTTCATCTTCTGAGTCTTCTATGATACAAATGTTAATTCATTTTTTAAGAACTTTTAAATGTTTACTTATTTTTAGAGAGAGAGTGAGAGAGAGAGACAGTGCAAGCAGCGGAGGGGCAGAGAGAGAAGGAGACACAAAATCTGAAGCAGGCTGAAAGCGCAAAGCATGACATGGGACTCGAAAATACACCCGTGAGATCATGACCTGAGCCAAAGTCAGATGCTTAACAGACTGAGCCACCTAGGTGCCCCGAAATGTTAATTCATTTTAATAAGTTGCTGAATTCCCTAAGTCCATCTTTGTGATCCATTGCCTTTGTTTTCCCTCTCCTTTTGAATTTCATTCCTTTCCATAATTTTTTCTTCTATTTCACTAATTCATTCCTCTGCTTCATCCATCCTTTCTGTCACAGCATTCCCTTTAGTCTGTATCTCGGTTATAGTATTTTTAATTTTGGACCGACTAGATTTTAGGTGTTTTAGGGAGGTGTTTAGGTGAGGGATTCTCTAATGTCTTCTATAATTTTTCCAAACCTAGCTAGATTCATTATAAGTATTTCAAATTCTAGTTCAGATATCTTACTTATATATTTGTTGATTAAATCCCTGGCTGTCATTTATCCATTTTCTTTCTATTGGTGTGAATTCTTCTGCCTTATCATTTCAGAGAAGAAAAAATAACAACAGTAATAAAACTAAAGTAAAATTTAAAAATTTTAAAAATTCATAGAAAGGAAGCTAGGCTCTAGATTTGCTTTGATATTCTTAAGAGAAGTGTTATAGAAAAAAGAGAAAAGATCAAAAAATTAAATATTAAAAAGTCTAAAAAAAGTAAGTAAGATAAAACATTTTGCTCTTTCTATATACAAGAAAAATGAAAAAAAAAGCAAAAACCAAACAAACACAAACAAACAAAAAGCCAAATGAATCTAGATCCAGTTTTTCCTAGAGCTGAAGGTTTGAAGCACTCTATAATCAGTAGACTGAGCAAGGGGAAGGTATTCGTGCTCGTCTTCTAGGGCAGAGGTCTGCTGCTCTGATTCTCAGGTCAACTTTCCCTAACAGAGATGTGCCTGTAAGACACAGCAAGTTGGGATTGGTTTAAGGCCTGTTCTCCACTTAGTGGCCCTCCTTAGCTCACTGGGGTAAATCAGTGCTGATGGGCTAATGGTGAAAATGGCCTCTCCCAGCTCTCTCATCTGCAGAGCAGGACATCACTCCTCCTGTGTCTCCCACTTCCATCAATTCCCTGCCTTCTCACTTACCCAAGCTGTCAGCCTGCCAGGTACCTCCCTCCAGAGTTTTATCTCAGTTCCAGCTGTATTTCATAACTCCACACCTTTGAGATCTCCAAGGCTCGGACCTGCACTCATCCTCTGGGGGAGGATCTCACCACACTGTCTGCTACTGGCTTGTTCCAGAAATTGTGTAGCAGCAGAGTTTCAGAGCTTATGGTAAATTGGAACACACAACCAGTACGAGGGTTTGCTGCATTCACATACTAGTGAGTGGGAAAGCTCTGTGGCACCTGCTGGGTCCTTTGCTCATGGAGATATCGGATCACATCTATCAAATGCACTCCAAGCAGGGGAGCTATTTCTTGCCAGGTGACCCAGAATCCTCAGACCTTGGTGCCAACTCCCAGGGCTCTGCCCTGCTTCATAGGCCTAAGCATTATCATTTCCTGAGCTCTGAACTTCAGACTCTGCACTCTGGTTTTTATAAAAACTGTTGGTATTGAAACCCTCTCTTTTTTTCCCTTTCAGTCATTTTGGTGAAAATTTTTCTTGAATAGTCCTCTGTGTATGTTTTCACTCTTTGTCTCTAGCTATTTTCAGGGGGGGTGCTTTTCTAGCATAAACTTGATACATTGCTCAATCTTCCCCTCTCTCTTCCTTCTCTCCATGAAAAGGGCTTCCACCTTTTCAAGACACCATGGCTCTTCTCTTCCCCAATTCACCTCTCCGCTCCTGCTACATTCTCTCAAATGTAGAGATTACAAATTATAGAGATTACATATTATATAATCTCTCAAATTATAGAGATTGTTCTGTTAATCCTCAGATCAATTTTCCAGGAGTTCAAATGGTTCGATGTTGATCGAACTGTGCTCAAGAGACAAGTCCATGGTCCCCTTACTACTCAGCCATTTTAATTTCTCCTAATGTTTCCTAGTATTTTATTCAGGAATTTTGCATCTATGGTTACCAGGGATATTGACCTGGTAGTTTCCTTTGTTAGTGATGTCTTCATTCAGTTTCATCATCACAATAATTCTGGCCTCAAAGAGTAAAATTGGAAGTTTTCTTTCCATTTCTATTTTTTTGAAAAAAAATGAGAAGAGTAAGTATTAACTTTTCTTTGAATATTTGGTAAAATTATCTGTGACCCCATTTGGCTCCAGACTTGTGTTTTTGGGGCAATTTTGATTACTGATTCAATGTCTTTGCTGCTTATTGGTCTGTTCCAGTTTTTCATTTCTATTTGTTAAAGTTTTGGTTGTTTATATGTTTCTAGAAATTTTTCTATTTTTTCTATGTTGGCATATTTTTTTCATAATAAACTCTTATAATTGTTTGTATTTATGTGTGCTGGTTTTTATTTCTCCTTTTGCTCTTGTGATTTTGTTTATTCGGGTACTTTCTCTTTTCTTTTTGATAGGTCTGATTAGAGGTTCATCAATTTTATTTGTTTTTCAAAGAAATAGCTCCGGTTTCATTGATCTGTTCTTTTTGTTTGTTTGCTTCTCTATCATTTATTTATGCTCTGAGATTTATTTCTTTCCTTCTTCTAGCTTTAGGCTTCACATGTTATTCTTTTGCTAGCTCCTTTGGGTGTCAAGTTAGATTGTTTATTTGAGATTTTCTTGTTTCTTAAGTTAGGCATGTATTGCTATCTAATTCCCTCCTAGGACCACTTTTATGCACCCCAAAGGTTATGGAATGTTTTGTTTTCATTTTAATTTTTTTTCTGTGTATTTGCTTCTTTCTTGGATTTTCTTGTTGTCCCATTCATTGTCTCATAGTATGATGTTTAATCTCCATGTATTTGTGTTCTTTCCAAATTTTTCTTGTGATTGACTTCTGGATTCATAGTGTTGAGGTCAGAAAGGATGCATGGTAGGATTTTAATCTTTTTGTACTTTTTGAGGCCTGATTTATGACTTAATATGTGACCTATTCTGGAGAATGTCCCATTTCCACTTGAAAAGAACATGTATTTTGCTGTTTTAGGATGGAATGTTCTGAATATAAGTGTTAAGTCCATCTGGTCCAGTATATCATTCAAAGCCATCGTTTCCTTGGTGATTTCTTTTTTAGAAGATCGGTCCATTCTGATAAGTATGGTGTTAAAGTCTCATACTACTATTGTAATATCAGTGAGTTCCTGAATGGTAGTTACTAATTAATTTATACATTGAGGTGCTCTCATGTAGAGTGCATAAATATTTACAATGATATATCTTCTTTTTAGGTTATTCATTTTATGATTGTATTATGTCCTTCTTTGTCTCCTGTTACAATCTTTGTCTGATGTAGTTATTGTAACTGTTTCTTTTGACAGCCCTTTGCATAATAAATACTTCTTCCTCCCCTCACATTCAATGGTCCAGTGTCTTTAGGTCTGAAACGAGTCCTTTTAGGCAGCATACAGATGTATCATATTTATATTATCTGTGCTGACACCCTATATTTTTAGTCCACTTAGTCCATTAGTGGATTATATATTATTTAGTCCACTTAGTTCATTAATTTACATTCATATTAATTATTGATAGTTGTGTATTTATTGCTATTCTAGTCCTTGTTTTGTCATTGTCTTGAGATTTTCTCTAATCTTTTCTTGGCTTTGCCACTATTGGTCTTTACTTTGCACTCAAAAAGTCTCCTTTGATATTTCTTGCAGGGCTGTGTTAGTGGTCATAAACTCCTTCAGTTTTTGTTTGTTTGAGAAACTCCTTATGTCTCCTTGTGCATGGAATGATAGCCTTTCTGGTTCAAATATTTTTAACTGCAGATTTCCCCTATTCAGTACACTCCCTTATGGCTTTCTAAGTTTCCATTGAGATATCTCAAGCTAGCCTTACAGATTGTCCCTTGTAAGTTAAGAATTTCTTTTGCCTTGCCGCTTTTTCTCAACTCCAGTATCATTATGATCCATGCTTTAAACATCCATCATAGAATATTTATCTTACTATCTTTCTATTGTTATACATATCTGTTTGGTCTAGCTCTCTGGCTGTTACCTTATCTTGTTCTTTCAATTCCAATAAATTCCTCCTTCTTGGCATTTTGTCTGCCTCTGTTATCTTCTTTGACTTAGAAATACCAGTTTGTTTTCTGCTCCTGAAAGTAATGACTTTATGCAGAAGAGGTCATGTAACGTCTGTGGCCTTGTGTTTCAGAGAGTATCTCTGGTGTGTGCTGCGTGTGCTCTGCTATTGTGTTCTGGCTGCTCCATCCTTCAGTCCAGTCATCTGCAGAGGCTCTCCTTGCTTTCTGTGTGGCGTGTTTGGTCTCTGGTGTGAATGTGGCTAGTTTCAACTTGGTTTACTCTGGTCTGCTTGTGAAATAAGACTTGTCATCACCCCTACCAAGAGGTACTGAGGCCCTGCAAAACTCTCTGGTCAGCAGATGTGGTGTGGTAGGATTAAGCTTGTCTTGTGGGGAAGGGCCTCACTGTACTGGACTGATGCAAGCTTGACTCATAATGGCAATCCTGCAGAATGAAGAGCTTTGGGGTTTGGGGTAAGCAAGTTAGGCAGCCAGTATAGATGTTGCTCTCCTTCCTGGTCGGTTCTGTGTTTATGCTAAGGAACATGGGAAGGGAAATAGTGCCAGCCAGCTCCTTTGTTCCAGGAGAAATGTCTCTGTGAATGCTGTGTCTCAGAACTGTGCTCCAAGAAGAGCAAATACTCTCTCACCATGTGTCCCAGGCATTCTTCAGATTGCTGTTTCCCCACCGTCTGCACCCAGGGTTGTTCGCCTGCCTTTTCTCCAGGAGCAAGACAATGTCTTTGGAATCTATTGCAGCCAAGGCCACTGACAATTAGGACTCCAGGCTTTAATCCCCACTGATTGCAAGACTTTCAAAACTTAGCCCCTCTCATTTTCCAAAATAAATGATTTGAGGAAATGTTCTCCAGGTGTGTTCCCCATGTGCTCCTCCCTCTCTCACCCCCTGTGTGTTCCTCCCCTCTGTAGCACCCTCAACACCTTTCTCCCCTAAACCATGTCTCTACACCTCCTGCCTTCTTTGATGTGGCCTTTTCTCTCTCTTTTGCTAGGGAGTTTGTTCTGTTATCTTCATTTCGATTTCTGGAGTATCTAAGATGACAGATAGTTACCTAGTTGTTTTCATGGGACTAGACGAGTCAAGGATCCTCCTACTCTTTCAACATCTTCCTCTCTCTCCCTTTTAGAAAGTGTTTACCTTTAAACAACATCTGTCCTCTCGCCTGCATCCTATATCCCTGGTAACACGATTTTGTTCCATGTTTTTATGAGTTTCTTTATAGATTCCACATATAATTTATATCATACAGTATTTGCCTTTTTTGTTCCTGTGTGGATTATCCTACATACCAAAGTGTGCTTAAGATTCATCCATGTTCTTGCAAATGGCAGGATGTCCTTCTTCCTCATTGTTGAATAATATTATATATAATGTGTGTTTGAGTGTGTGTGTGTGTGTGTGTGTGTGTGTGCGATCCATTCAACCACCAAATGGACATTGAGGTTGTTTCAATATTGAGGTCATTTTGAATAAAGTTGCATATACCTTTGTGATATTCTGAATTCATTTCCTTTGGCTATATAACCAGAAGTGGAATGTTGAACCATAAGGCAAATATATTTTTAAATTTGAGGGGAAGCTCCTAATTGTTTTACATAGTGATTGAACCAATTTATAATCTCAGCAACAGTGTAGAAGATTTCTTTTAGATCCACATATTTGCCAACATTTGGAATTCCTTGGCTCTTGATGATAGCTATTCTACAAGTATGATGTGACACTCATTGGGATTTGATTTGCATTTTTCTAATGATTATTGATGTTGAACACCTTTTATACATCTGCTGACCATTTTGGTGTCTGTTTTGGAAAAATGTCTATATAATTCCTCTGGCCATTTTTAACAAAATCATTTATTTTATTTTATTGTATGATTGTTTATATATTTTGGATATTTACCCCTTATCTTATATAGGGCTAGTACACCTTAAACTTTCTTAATGTTGTATGTTAATTATAGCTTAATAAATCTTAAAAAATACTAGTAAATATGTTAATTGCAGAATACATATATATAAGCATTAAATTTTTTTATGATTCTATTTGGTTTAAAGTCTATTCTCAACAATAGTTTGTAAATGGTGACATGTAAAATAGTATTTATTGAGAAAATCACCCTCGATGTTGCTCATGGGAGAACACAAAACTATGATTATAAATTAATAAATTTAAATGTTACTAACTAAAAAGGATGTTTAGAAGAAAAAATGGAAATAATGACAAAGTAGAAATATTTGAAAATATATTGCTTGATAATGCCAATAGTTACTGATTTCATTTAAGTGAGGTAATAAGTAAGGAAGGGTCATGTCCAAGTAAATTCAAGCTTTACATACCATCCATTTCAAAGTATAGTATTATTTTCCATTATGTTTCAATAGCTTCAATACAATATTTATTATTTTGCATACACCTTAATAGAGGATAAATTTCTACTTTTCTACAAAGTCTTGGAAGCTCTGGCATAAACCACATGTGTGGTCTTTATTACACAACTTTTTAGCGCAAGTTTAAACAACTTTAGAAGAGAAGAAATAAATGCTATAAAGGGTGTAAGTACTCTTGGACAAATATGCCATGTCAGACTTAGAACATGCTAGACAAGTGGAAAAAAATAACTTAATATGGATAGAGGGTATTTATTTACTCATAAGAAAACAAATTATAATCCAGTAGAGCTCAGACCTTCAGGTGATATTACTATAATTTCATATCTGATATTTTACATTAGAGAATATGCTAATTGAAACTCTTGGGGAAATTAATTTCCCAATCTCTATGGTGAAAAATTCTATAGTTGGGTTACTGTGACTATAACAAAGAGAAGGAATAAAATTATAAATCTTCATTTTCCTCTAGAGAAAATGTCTCCAGGGTGCACAACTGAGATTAAATTTCTGCTTAGTATCCCTTTCTCATGGAGAACTGAACAGACCGTGTCCTGGAAGCTACCTAAGAACATGTAAATGTTCTACACACTTCCTTATTAGCCTCATTTAGTCCCACATTCTTCAGTTACATTATTATGTTCAGCTATCACTTCATCATGGACAAACACTATAAGAAGTGTAAACTGATGGATCTATTCAGCCCATTTTGTTGATGAGATGACTCAGAAGTGAAAGCAATGAAAAGGATCCAAAAACTCACGTTAATTTAGGTGAGTTATTTCAGATTTTTACAAATATCCCCTTCACTGACTGCATATGATGCATATAATCTCCATGTGGGGAATTTAAAATTTCTAGAATAAGTACTCTCTTGCCATTGTAGAAGTTGACTTTAGACGTTGTGTGTGTGTGCATGTGTGTGCGTGTGTGTGTGTGTGTGTGTGTGTGTGTGTGTTTTATTCTAGATGTTTAGTATACAGATGTCTACACAAATTCCAATAAGGCTTAGAGGTATTGATACTATTTAGTGCCTGAAAACTATAGTTATGAGTTGCAGTGTTCATTTTTAAAAGAATATTGAAGTAAAAGCTTTTCTTACAGTCTACTTATATAAGTGTAGACAAAGCTATTGTAAAAATTGTTAAATATATATGTAATATGAGATAAATCGCTCAATGATTTTATGCTGATGAGACTACAAAACATCTAAACAATATCTACTTCGTTTAATTGGTAAATTCAACATTTCAAATATCATGTTTATGTCATGAAACACAACTGTGCAGGCAACACATAGGTTATAGGATGTGTTTACTAAATACGTGTGTCATACACATGATCCTCTGCAATAAATATTACATATTTTGTCTATACCAAAGACTGAACATGATATTTGAAAGAGAGCATCTCCACCCAAGGCCCAATAAGTGAACAGAACACAATTGATTTGATCCCTAAATATATTCAGAAATTATAGTTATTTTCATCGGCTCTTCGGGTACTAATTTTTACATAATATCCTTCGAAGGTTCTATTTTTGAGTTTTTTAGTCTTTAGTATGGGAGATTGACTATGTTTTTTTTGTGGTTGATTCAATGATGAGTACTTAGTTTTTCTTCTAAAAGAGGTTAGTTGTGTTTCAGTTGAATGATACAATTCTCTACGTTTGGAAAATACCTTTGTATCAATAAATATAAGGCAAATATTGTAGTTTCACAGATTAGAACTAAGGCCTCCAAAGACCCCTGATATATTGAAATAATAATAATAATAATAATAATAATAATAATAACAATAATAATAAATTTATACGCCCAGGATGCTGTGAGAAAAAACTGAGGTTCTTGTTACATTGGTTTTTTGTAAGAGGTCTCTTGACAAAAACGATATGTCAAAACTTCACACATTTTACAGTTTCTTGGAACTTATATATTGTAAATTGCAAATTCAGCGTCTATCCACTCCAATAGCACTAAGTTGACTCGGAAAACAAACATCTCATTCAACTGTAAGAATCTAGTTGAAACCTCCAACAAATTAGGCACAGGTTAGTAAATAACATAAATGGGAAGATTTCTGATTATTATACTCACTCTGCATAATTATTGCCATAATTTTTCCACTCTTGGATATAATGTAATCTATGTTTTCTTCGATACATTTTCATCATAAAATTGAGAGTTGTGGGTTATTTTTCTTGAAACACATTGTGTTTCAACACAATATGTGTTTCAACACATATTTTATCAGAATCATTAATTCAAACATATGTTTATTATTAAAGTAATTATTTTATTTCATATTCTGTGAATCAGAAAACTGTCATTGAGAAATTTTTATTTCAGAGCTACAGGGCTAATAATCTTTGAAGCCTTTTCTCTCCAGGTTTTTTTTTTCACATGGAATTATGTAATTTTTATTGATATATTTAAGTCATTTATTTCTAATTAGTAATTCTCTGGTATGGATTTATACTCAGAACTAGAAACAACCGAAGTTTATGTGTTGTTTCCATTTATATTTATGAATCATTTATTCATTCTTCTCTGAAAATGGGAACACATAGCTATAGTTTCATGACACAAATTTTCTGTTTTGAGAATTATTCATGATATTATTCCATTATTTAAGTCTATGTTATTTAGTTCTATCAATAAGCCAATATCTTTTAAGGTTGACATACAAGAGTACACATGACATAGACTTTATTATCCAGTGTCTTGCATGTAAATGAGAGAAACATGCATTATGGGGCTATTACAATGTTATGGTTTAATTATTATGATAAAGATAATGGACTTTAGGACACAGATCTAAAATAATCTAGAATGAGTTTTCTGGAGATAGTAAAGTAAAAAGAAAGTTAAATAGAGATCATGACTCTTACCTTTGATATAAATAGAAAAAGCAACAAGGGTTAAATACTTTTATGGTTAGCATTTTCATGGTGAAATTTAAACCACTTGTGAACTGAGAAAGAACATTGAGTCAGGTAAACTGTGTTGAAATAACAGTTCCACTTATTTATAACTTTATGATCATGAGCAAGTCTTAAAATCTTATGTCTCCATTTCTTCTTCAGTTAACATGGATAATATTTCCAAGTGACATAAATTAAAATAAATAAATGTATATAAGAGCTCAGTTTGAATGTGAGAAAATGTTAATAGAGGAAAAAAATTTTTGCACTAACTTGATGATAAGAAACCATGACTATACCATATCCTCAAATAAAACTTACTTATGATATTTTCAGAGTGAACATCTCACACGGGTTGATGACCTGATTAATTCTGTCTGATGAACTTCATACTACTATATTTATCACAAGAGTTACATACAGATGATTGAATTTATAAAGAGGCTAAACCAATCCACCTTTTTGGAGTTCATTCTCATGGAATTTTCTGACGATCCAGCCAAACAGTCACTCTTGTTTTTCCTGTTTTTCTGCATTTACCTGACCACCATGGTTGGAAACCTTCTGATAATTCTAACAAGTATATCAAATGTTTGCTTTCACTCCCCTATGTATTATATCCTTAGCAATTTATCCTTGATTGACCTCTGTTTGTCTTCCACTACTCTTCCCAAAATGCTTGTAGACATCCAGACAGGAAATTCTACTATCTCATTTAATAACTGCATGATGCAAATGTACTTATTTATCTGCTTTTCGGGGATGGAAACATTACTTCTCGCTATTATGTCTTATGATCGTTTTGTGGCCATCTGCCTTCCTTTGTCCTACTTATCCATTATGACTCCCAAATTTTGTCCTCTTTTGCTGACTGGCTCCTGGATCTTTGCAATCTTGAGAGCACAGATACACACCATCTTATTGGTTCAATTATCCTTCTGTAAGGATAACAAAATTCCTCAGTTCTTCTGTGATATTGGACCACTGCTAAAATTATCCTGTTCAGATATCCATATCAATGAGTTATTTATTTTTATTGAGGGGGGACTGGTGGTGGTGGTAAGCTTTATCTGTATTTTAGTTTCTTACATACTCATTGGTTATTCTATAGTCAGAATGCCATCGACCATAGGGAAATGTAAAGCATTCTCCACATGTTCTTCTCACATATGTGTGGTCCTCTTGTTTTTCGGTACAATAATTGGTGTTTATTTATGTCCCTCCAACTCCCATATAGCTGAAAGAGACAAAGCAGCAGCTGTCATGTACACTGTGATTACTCCCTTGTTAAACCCTTTCATCTACAGCCTAAGGAATAGTCATCTGACAGGGGCTCTTCGGAAAACTATTCAAAAGAAATTGTTTCTATAAAACATTTCAAGGTCTGGAGACTTTTCAGGTAAACACATAGAGGAGTAATGATTTTATTAACTGTAGCTCATTTGCATTTTCATTTTGTGATTGCAATGCTTACCGATAGTTTCTTCATTAAATTATCATTTTGCATATAGCAAGAAAATCCATGAAGTACAACCTAACAAAATCATTACCATATAATTTTGACTATTTTATTCTGAGTTTCAGAAATATTGTAAATGCTATAGAAAAAATGATATATTGTGTAATTCCTGCAACTCTTACCAATCCTTACATGTCAAATAAACCTCAAATATGATTGTCTAAATTTATTTCATTGGATACGACAAAAATATTTTACAAAAACTTTAAAAAAGAATGACTTTATTTTTGATATCACTTTTGATATTGGGTTTTGATGGATTCTTTGGATATCCTAAGTGTATACTGATATCAAAGCAAATTAAAATATCTTTCCTAATTTATTTCCACTTTGTATTATTTGTAGTTTTAGTTGGACTACATTAGTTAATAATTCCAATACATGTTAAAAAAATAGATATAGTGAACTTCTTTCTTGTTTATAATGAAACATAAAACTATTCAAAGTTATTTAGCTTTTAAGATGCTGGGATTTGGATATATATGGAGATTTAATTTTTATTTTGTGTTGAGGTATGACTGTGTGTTTATGTGTAATCCATCATCATTTATTGAAGTTTATTGTTCCTCTTTTGTGCATTGTCAATATTCTCTTAGAACTTGTGTATATATGTGTATGGTTTCTCTGAACAATCTACTGTGTTGCATTTTTCAAATTGGTAAATATTACACCAGTGCCTCACTACTTTACTGCTGGGAGCCATCTTGGACACAGAGGTTGAGACTTTCCCTGTGTGAAAAGGTGGATGTTGCAAGGCTGCTGTCGCCAAATTGGCATACAAAACCGTCTCCTTCTAATATTAATCTTTCAGGCTTGGATTTCTTGAATTGCCCTCATTGGCCTTAAGGGATGTAATGCTCTTTTGTTTTGTGGCATTTGTTTTTTATAATAGTTTATTTTCAAGTTGGTTTACATATATGTTTTGTGGCATTTAGATAAAGGAAGGACTTGGAGCAGGATCCTTGATGGATTACATCTGAATGAGAGTAGCCTGGCCAGAAGTAATCTTAAAATTGCATCTTGGGGATGGGTTACACAAATTGATAGCAGTTATGGGCTGGCTAAATATTTGTGTAACTTGTGTAAACATTAGACCCCTATCATGTAAATTCACTCATTCATAAACAAAGGAACTTAGACAAGCCTTAGGAATTACCAGGAGGGTTACACCTCCCTCATTGTAGTTTAGGAAGCTAGACCCTTAACCTTTCTATAGATGATTAACATAGGTATTAAGATGATAATGTATGTGCCCTCTGTTTACTGAGACTTATGGTAAAACAATAACACCACCCTCTTGTTTTCTAACATGCTATTCTCTCCCCATGCCACAAATTTACCTAATCCTACTTCAAAGACAGCATATGTTAATTAACTTAGGAGCAGAATCACAAAATAACTAAGATAAAAACTGTTTCCATTATGGTCTAAAAGGAATGATGTAAAACAACTTGCAAGATTGAGGAAATCGCCCTTTTGTTGACAAAAACACATTGTTGTAAAAGATATCAATCTATGCTTACTGATGGGATGTCACTCATTTCTGTAATGTCACTTGCAACTTTTAAATAAAGACACTGAGACCAGCAGAGCCGAGACTACAGAATTTCCAGAGATGCCTGCTTGGTGATAAGACTACATCTCATGGATCTCTCATTCCTTTCACCTAACCGTCCATCCTTTGGGGACCCCTGGACAGCCGGAGCTGGACTCTGGCACTTTACTTCAATTTTATAATAAAACTTACAGGCTTTGACCCATGGCTAATATCATCCTCAATGGGGAAAAACTGAGAGACTTCCCCCTGACATCAAGAACACGACAGGGGTGTCCACTCTCGCCACTGCTATTTAACATAGTGTTGCAAGTCTTAGCATCAGCAATCAGACAACAGAACAAAATAAAAGGCATCAAGATTGGCAAGGAGGAAGTCAAACTTTCACTTTTTGCAGATGACATGATACTTTACATGGAAAACCCGACGGAATCCACCAAAAGCCTACTAGCACTGATCCATGATTTCAGCAAAGTTGCAGGATACAAAATCAATGTACAGAAATTGGTGGCATTTCTATACACCAACAATGAAGCAGCAGAAAGAGAAATAAAGAAGCTGATCCCTTTCACAATTGCACCAAAAACCATAAAATACTTAGGAATAAACCGAACCAAAGATGTGAAAGACCTCTACACTGAAAACTATAAAAAACTTATGAAGGAAATTGAGGAAGACACAAGGAAATGGAAAAACATCCCATGCTCATGGATCGGAAGAATAAATATCGTTAAAATGGCAATACTACCCAAAGCAATCTACACATTCAATGCAATCCCAATCAAAATTGCACCAGCATTCTTCTCAAAGCTAGAGCAAACCATCCTCAAATTTGTATGGAACCACAAAAGACCCCGAATAGCCAAAATAATACTGAAGAATAAAACCAAGGCGGGAGGCATCACAATCCCAGACTTTAACCTCTACTACAAAGCGGTAGTCATCAAGACTGTATGGTATTGGCACAAAAACAGACACATAGACCAATGGAATAGAATAGAAAACTCAAAAATGGACCCGCAAGTATATGGCCAACTAATCTTTGACAAAGCGGGAAAATGTATCCAATGGAAAAAAGACAGCCTCTTTAACAAATGGTGCTGGGAAAATTGGACAGCAACATGCAAAAGAATGAAACTAGACCACTTTCTTACACCACTCACAAAAATAAATTCTAAATGGATAAAAGATCTGAATGTGAGACAGGAAACCGTCAAAATCCTAGAGGAGAAAGCAGGAAAAAGCCTCTTTGACCTAAGACACACCAATTTCTTACTCGACACGTCTCCACAGGCAAAGGAATTAAAACCAAAGATGAACTACTGGGCCCTCATTAAGATAAAAAGCTTCTGCACAGCAAAAGAAACAACCAACAAAACGAATAGGCAACCAACGGAATGGGAAAAGATCATCGCAAATGACATATCGGATAAAGGACTAATATCTAAAATCTATAAAGAACTTACCAAACTCCACACCCGAAAAATAAATAACCCAGTGAAGAAATGGGCAGAAGATATGAATAGACACTTCTCCAAAGAGGACATTCAGATGGCCAACAGACACATGAAACGATGCTCAATGTCACTCATCATCAGGGAAATACAAATCAAAACCACACTGCGATACCACATCACACCAGTCAGAGTGGCTAAAATGAACAAATCAGGAAACTATAGACGCTGGCGAGGATGTGGAGAAGCAGGCACCCTCCTACACTGTTGGTGGGAATGCAAACTTGTCCAGCCACTCTGGAAAACGGTGTGGAGGTTCCTCAAAAAAATGAAAATAGAGCTACCCTTTGACCCAGCAATAGCACTGCTAGGAATCTATCCAAGAGACACAGTAATGCTGATGCATAGGAGCACGTGTACCCCAACGTTCATAGCAGCACTTTCGACAATAGCCAAATCATGGAAAGAGACCAAGTGCCAATTAACTGACGAGTGGATAAAGAAGATGTGGTACATATATACAATGGACTACTACGTGGCAATGAGAAAAAATGAAATCCGGCCATGCGTAGCAACATGGATGAAACTGGAGGGTATTATGTTAAGTGAAATAAGTCAGTCAGAAAAAGACAGATACCATATGTTTCCACACATAGGTGGACTTTGTGTGACTAAGCAAAAACCAGGGGGAGGGGAAGAGGGGAAAGAAAAAAAGACACAGAGAGGGAGGGAGATAAAACATAAGAGACTCTCAAAGACTAAGAACAAACTGAGGGTGAGGGGGGTGAGGGAGGGGGGAGAGGGGGTGACGGGCATTAAAAAGGGCACATGTTGGGATGAACACTGGGTGTTATATGTAAACCAATTTGAAAATAAACTAATATAAAATAAAAAAAAATAAACAAGTAAACATTAAAAAAAAAAAACTTACAGGCTTTGAGTTTGAACTACAATATGTAAAGAGCTTAGAAGTTGTTACCTTCCAGTAACAACTGTAAATTGACACTCTAAAAGTCAATAATGTCTTTGACCTAACAGAAAAGTGTGATTTAAGAACAAAAAAATCACACGAAAATCTCAAAATACAGGAGAACCCAGAGCCAAGCTCTCATCTATTTTTGGCTTCTGTTGAGATTCTTGAGATACAGGCTCTTAAACTTCAAAGAGGAAGGACCTTTACTGAAAAGCTCTATAATAAATATCCTAACCCCCCTGTGAATAGACTGACCTTTTGGTTTTGAGAAGATTTTAGTAAACATAGTACACCCATTCACTCAGCCACTTCCCAATATCATCTTTATAGTGGATATTTCTGAATTTTTGCATCTTTTACTATGTGCATCAACTGACAATTTTCTTTATTAAAGTGTGTTTTTGTTTGTTTGTTTATCATTGTAACCCCTTGATTTATCTATTTTCTCTCTCATTCTACTGTAGGCAGAAAGGATAAACTTGGCAGCAACTTAGAAATTTTGCCTGGAAAGGTCCCTAAATACTTAAGTTCACTATATCTGAGTCCTGCCTTCTGTGTAACTGACAAATTCACATTCTGGACTATCTATCAAGAATTCATCTAAAGACAGATTCTAAGAACACACTACCCATTTCCTTCTAAACTCTAACTAGAAGCATTTTAAGTCCAGATTTCTACTGTCAATCTGTTCAGGGTGTCTTAGGCTTCCTCTAAAGCAACTTAAGTCTTTTCTATAATTATCCTCATTTTTTTATTTTTTTTATTTTTATGAATCCTATCACCAGCAGTGTCTTTAATTTCCAGATTTCGACTAACATTCATTTCAAGGAAATCTAGTCATTTTCTACTATGGTCCTCAATACTCTTTCAGTATATAACCGCTTCCTAAGCGTGTATTATATTGAAATACATGAAATGGCCATTTAGTTGGGAAAATGTCAGAAAATGTTACGTATATAGTTTAACCTAATACATAACTTCAACAATATGATATGCCATCTTGTAAACACAGCTTATATTAATAAACTGCTTCTTTTCCTAAAATATTCTGACCAGTTCATGATTTTATCCCTCCATCCTGCAATAGGAAATTTACAAGAATTTCTCTGTTTTAAATTTTAAAATGTTTTGTTTTGTATTGACTGTTATTAAAATCTCTTCGCTCTGTTAAATTTTCTTTTTTGTCATTTATTTATTTTTTCTCCTATAACATATAGATAATTTTGGACCCCAAGTGTTAGCTACTTACACACTCTGTTATTATGAAAACAAAGTGACATGCTGTTGACTAACCATGTCCAGTGAGATTAACATAATACAATCAGTTTCTCAGAAAGAAAACGAGATTACTGAAATTCACAATATATTACTGTATTTACACTGGTAAAACACATCAGAGAGAAATGAAAGTTTTTATTTTTGATATAATCAAGAAACTCCCCAGAATGCAAAAAGTATCCTGTTTATCATTTTCATCATAGTATAAGCTTATTGTTTTTGTCCTCAAGAGAAACAAATTTTATTTTATTTTTTATTTTTTTTCCACTCTCACAACTTTTATTCCGCAAAGTAATGGAAGTCGTAGCCACAGCAATCAGACAACAAAAAGAAACAAAAGGCTTCCAAATTACCAAGAAAGAAACCAAACCCTCAGTATCTGCAGGTGACAAGACACTGTACAAAGAAAACCCCAAAGTCTCCACAAAAAAACAAAAACAAAAACATAAAAACAAAAAAAAATTAAAAAATAAAACAAAAATAACCAACTACTAGAACTGATACATGAATTCACCAAGGTGCAGGATACGAAATTCAAGTAGTGAAATCTGGTGCATTTCTCCAGACCAACAATGAAATAGCAGAAAGAGAAATCAAGAAAACAATCCCAGCGACAACTGCACCAAAAAGAGTAAAATACTTAGGAATAAACCCAACCAAAAAAGCAAAAGACCCGTATTCAGTAAACTATAAAATACTGATGAAAAAAATCTAAAGATGACAGAAAGATGTGTCAAGCCAACCATGCTCGTGAATTGGAAGTAGATTGTTAAAATGCCTATACTGAACGAGCAATCCACACATTCAATGCACCCCCATCAAATACCTATAGCATTGTTTTTTATAAATTGATTATTGTCGGATTAGTTTCCATACAACAACGCCCTGTGCTCATCCCAACCTGTGCCCTGCTCAGTGCCCAACACCCACTCCCCCCCATACCCCCTTCAGACCTCGGTTTGTTCTCAGTATTTAAGAGTCTCTTATATTTTGTCCCCCTCTCTCTCAGTGTCCTGCTGTATCTCTGTTAAGTCTCGCAAAGTCCACCTATGCGTGGGAACATATGGCATCTGTCTTTCTCTGCCTGACTTATTTCACTCAGCATACTACCCTCCAGTTCCATCCACGTTGCCACACATGGCCAGATTTCATTCTTTCTCATTGTCACATAATATTCCATTGTATATATATGTCACATCTTCTTTATCCATTTGTCATTTGATGGACACTTAGTCTCTTTCCATGATTTGGTCATTGTTAAAAGTGCTTCTATAAACATCGGGGCACACATGCCCCTGTGAATCAGCACTCCTGTATCTCTTGGGTAGATTCCTAACAGTGCTATTACTGGGTCATAGGGTAGTTCTATTTTCATTTTTTTGAGGAACCTCCACACGATTTTCCAGAGCGGTTGTACTAGTTTGCATACCCACCAACAGTGTAGGAGAGTGCCTGCTTCTCCATATCCTTGCCAGCAACTATAGTTTCCTGATTTATTCATTTTAGCCACTCTAACCAGTGTGAGGTGGTGTCTCAGTGAGGTTTTGATTTGTATTTCCCTGATGCAGAGTGACATTGAGCATGGTTTCATGTGTCTGTTGGTCATCTGGATGTCATCTTTGGAGAAGTGTCTATTCATATCTTCTGCCCATTTCTTCACTGGATTTTTCGTTTTTCAGGTGTGAAGTTTGATAAGTTCTTTATAGATTTTAGATATTAGTTCTTTATCCGATATGTCATTTGCAATTATCTTTTCCCATTCCGTTGGTTGCCTATTAGTTTTGTTGGTTGTTTACTTTGCCGAGCTGAAGCTTTTTATCTTGATGAGGTCCCAGCAGTTCATTTTTTGCTTCTAAACCCCTTGCCTTTGGAGATGTGTCGTGTAAGAAATTGATGTGGCTTAGGTCAAAGAGATTTTTTCATGCTTTCTTCTATAGGATTTTAATGGTTTCCTGTCTCACGTTCAGGTCCTTCATCCATTTAGAGTATATATTTGTGGAAGGTGTAAGGAAGTGGTCTAGGTTCATTCTTCTGCATGTTGCTATCCAGTTCTCCCAGCACCATTTGTTAAAGAGGCTGTCTTTTTTCCATTGGATACTCTTTTCCGCTTTGTCAAAAATTGGTTGGCCATATACTTGCGGGTCCATTTCTGAGTTTTCTATTCTATTCCATTGGTCTGTGTTTGTGCCAGTATCATGCAGTCTTGATGATTACCAATTTGTAGTATAGGTTAAAGTGTGGAATCGTGATGCCTCCCGCCTTGGTTTTATTCTTCAGTATTACTTTGGCTATTTGGGGTCTTTTGTGGTTCCATACAAATTTGAAGATTGTTTGCTCTAGCTTTGAGAAGTATGCTGGTGCAATTTTGATTGGGATTGCATTGAATGTGTAGATTGCTTTGGTAAGTAGTACTATTATTTTAACGATATTTATTCTTCCAATCCATGAGCAGGGGATATTTTTCTATTTCCTTGTGTCTTCCTCAATTTCCTTCATAAGTTGTTTATAGTTTTCCGCATAGAGATCTTTTACATCTTTGGTTAGGTTTATTCCTAGGTATTTTATGGTTTTTGGAGCAATTGTGAATGGAATTTGCTCCTTTATTTCTCTTTCTATTGCTTCATTGTTGGTGTATAGGAACTGCAACCAATTTCTATACATTGATTTTGTACCCTGCAACGTTGTTGAATTAATGGATCAGTTCTAGCATGCTTTTGGTGGATTCTGTCAGGTTTTCCAATTAAAGTATCATGTCATCTGCGAAAAGTGGACCCTGACTTCCTCCTTGCCTATCCAGATGCCTTTTATTTTGCTTTGTTGTCTGATTGCTGATACTAGGACCTCCAAAACTATGTTAGATAGCAGTGGTGAGAGTGTACATCCCTGTCATGTTCCTGATCTCAGGAGTAAGGCTCTCAGTTTTTCCCCATTGAGGATGAAATTAGGTGTGAGCTTTACATAAGTAGCTTTTATGATGTTTAAATATATTCCTTCTATCCCGACTTTCTCGAGGGTTATTACAGGGAAAGAGTGCTGTATTTTGTCAAATGCTTTCTCTGCATTGATTGACAGGATCATATGGTTCTTATCTTTTCTTTTGTTAATATGATGTATCACGTCGATTGATTTGTTGAACCAGCCCTGCAACCCAGGGATGAATCCTACTTGATCATGCTGAATACTTCTTTTTATATGCTGTTGGATTCAATTTGCTAGTATCTTATTGATAATTTTTGCATCCATTATCATCTAGGATATTGGCCTATAATTATAATTCTCTTTTTTTTTTTTTTTTTTTTTGCTGGGTCTTTATCTGGTTTGGGAATCAAAGTAATGCTGGCTTCATAAAATGAGTCCAGGAGTTTTCCTTCTATGCCAATTTTTTGGAACATCATGAGGATAGGTATTAACTCTGTTTTAAGTGTCTGATCAAATTCCCCAGGGAAGCCATTTGGTCCAGGGCTTTTATTTGTTGGGAGATTCTTGATAACTGATTCAATTTCTTCACGAATTATGGGTCTCTTCATGTTTTCTCTTTCTTCCCATTTGAGTTTTGGTAGCATGTGGCTATTTTAGGAATTTGTCCATTTCTTCCAGGTTGCAGAGTTTGGTGGCATATAATTTTTCATACTATTGTCTGACAATTGCTTGTATTTCTGAGTGATTGATTGTAATCACTCATTTTTCAATCGTGATTTTATCTCTTTGGGTTCTTTGTCTTTTCTTTTTGAGAAGCCTGGCTAGAGGTTTGTCTATTTTGCTCTTGGTTTCATTGATCCATTCCACTACTTTTTAGGTTTCCATGTTATTAATTTCTGCCCTGATTTTTGTTATTTTTCTCTTTCTTCTGAGTTTGGGGTGTCTTAGCTGTTCTGCTTCTACTTCCTTTAGGCGTGGTGTTAGAATTTGTGTTAGTGATTTTTCTTGTTTCTTGAGATGGTGTATTGCAATATATTTCCCTCTCAGGACTGCCTTTGCCGCATCCCAAAGCATTTGGATTGTTTTATTTTCATTTTAATTTGTTTCCATGTATTTTTTAATTTCTTCTCTGATTGCTTGGTTGACTCATTTGTCTTTTAATAGGTTCTTCTTTAGCTTCCATGTTTGTGGGGGTTTTCCAGACTTTTTCCTGTAGTTGATTTCAAGTTTCAAAGCATTGTGGTCTGAAAGTGTGCAGGGTATGATCTTAATTCTTTTATATTTATTAAGATTTTTCTTATGTCTCATAATGTGATTTACCTTGGAAAATGTAACGTATGTAGATGAGAAGAATGTAAATTCCTTTGCTTCTGGATGAAGGACCCTGAAGATGTCAGTTAGGCCCATCTGTTCCTTTGTGTCAGAGCCATTGTTTCTGTGGTGATTTACTGTTTAGTAGATCTTTCCAATCTTGAGAGTGGTGTGTTTAGGTCCCCTACTGTTAGGGCATTTTTATCAATAAGGTTGCTTATGTTTGTAATTAGTTGTTTTAGTAATGAATTACTAAATTCTATTAAATTACTAAATTCGGGTGCCCCCGAATTCAGCACGTAGATATTTATAATTGTTAGCTCTTCCAGCTGGATAGTCCCTGCGATTATTATATAATGTACTTCTTAATTTCTTATTACATCGTTTATTTTAAAGTCTAGTTTGTCTGATATAAGTGTGACTACTCCAGCTTTCTTCTGACTTCCAGTAGCATGGTATATAATTCTCCATTCCCTCACTTTCAGTCTGAAGGTGTCCTGAGGTCTAAAATGGGTCTCTTGAGGAGAGCAGGTAGATGGGTCTTGTTTTTTAATCCATTCTGTTACCCTATGTCTTTTGATTGGAGCATGTAGTCCTTTACATTCAGTGTTAATATTGAAAAATATCGGTTTAGAGTCACTGGGTTATCTATAGGTTTCATGCTTATAAGGGTGTCTCTGGTAGTTTGGGTTCTTTGCAAACTTTCCTTCATAGAGTGCCCCTCAGGATCTCTTGTAATGCTGGTTTATTTGTGATGAATTCCCTTAGTGTTTGTGTTTTTGGGAAAACCTTGATCTCTCCTTCCATTCTGAATGACACGCTGGCCAGATACAGAATTCTTGGTTGCATATCCTTTCTGTTCATCACATTGATGATATGCTGTCATTCCTTTCTGGCTTACCAAGTTTCTGTAGATAAGTCTGCCACAACGCTTATGTGTCTACCTTTGTATGTTAAGGCCCGCTTTTCCCTAATTTCTTTCAGAATTTTCTCTCTGTCCTTGTATTTTGGCAGTTTCACTCTGCTGTGTCTTGCAGAAGGTCTATTCAAGTTACGTCTGAGGGGAGTTCTCTGTGCCTCTTGGATTTCCATGCCCGTTTCCTTCCTCATGTTGGGGAAGTTCTCAGCAATGATTTGTTCAAGTACCCTTTTGACTCCTTTCTCTCTCTCTTCTTCCTCTGGAATTCGTATAATATAGATATTGTTCCATTTTAGTGCATCGCTCAGCTCTTGAATTCTCTTCCTGTTCCTGAATCAGCTTCTCTCTTTTTCTCGGCTTCTTCTTTTTCCATAATTTTATCTTCTAATTCACCTATTCTCTCTTCTGCCTCTTCAATCCACGCTGTGGCTACCTCCAATTTGTTTTGCACCTCATTTAAACCTTTTTTAAATTCCTCCTAACCGTTTTTTAGGTCCTTGATCTCTGTGATGTGGGGACCCCTGCATTCTTTTATGCTTTTATCAAGCCCAGTGATTAGTTTTATGTTTATCATTCTTATTTATTTTCTGTTATGTTGTTATATCTGTTTTCATCAATTCTTGAGCTTTTCCTACTTTCTATATTTTCTTTTGAGGAGAATTCTTCCATTTTGTCATTTTCGGCTAGGTGTGTTTTGCATTGTTTCTTGAGGTCACCCTGGAAAGGAAAACAGATAGACAGAAAAACAGAACACAGAAACACCTAAATGTACCAACAAATGATCCCTACAAGCAGTTCACAACAGAGAAAAGAATAACAAACGACACTTTGAGGGCATGTGACCTGAAGTACCAGCTATACGTTAAGGACAGGGTGTGCACTGTGCTGATGGCCGAGCATATACAGAGAGAGTAATGACAGGTGCGAGGGAGGGAGAGGGAAGAAAAAAAATTAACTTTGACTTGGTAGAGAGACTGAAGAGCTTAATCGAGATGAGAGAAATCAGAATAAGGATGGATGCAAGGAAAAAGAAATGAAGATAGATGCTGCCAAGATAAACTATGTGGCCTGGTTTTTCCAAAGAGATCTAGGAAAGTAGAGAAGGAGGTGTAGAACATGCATTGAGAGAGTGAGTTAAAAGTCTGTTTAAGTCAGCCAATACCCCAATTGCCAACTCATGGGTGGGGATCGGTTAGAAGGAGAAAGTGGAGCATATATTTAAAAAAGAAGAATTGACCTAGAGTTACTCCAGGCAGCAGTCTTATCTCTGTGTCTATCGCTCCCACAGAAAGGAGTCTCTCCTATGAAGAGGGGTGTGGTTTGGTGTGGGAAGTTCCCACCTCCACTGTAGTAGGGGTGGCTTCCTGCAGCCACTTTTTGTGGGTTTGGGAGACAACAATGGCATCCCCCCAGTCCCTTCTTCACTGTCCCAGAGTCTCAAATTGCCCTTTGTGTCCATTCTTACTCTGCAAAGGGCGCCGGCATAGTGCTGTTTGTTGGGTGGTCGCACGCCCCACATTTATCAGCGTTATTGACACTCTTCGCCTACTACATCCGATTTTGCTGTAAATTGTGTCCCTGGATTCGAAGTGAACTGGAGGTGGCTCTGCGCCTCTGTGTGACAGGGTCTCGTGGACCACTAATGCCAGCCCCAGCTCAAGGAGAGTTTTGTTAAGAGTTCTGCTGTTAGCAAGGGAACTTCTCTTCAAAAGCCCTGTGGTTAGGGACTGGATGCTGTTCTCTTCCTCTCTGTTTTTCTCTCGTTCAGATGTGGCAAGCTCCACACTTTCCCAGATTTCACTTTCCTTTTTTTTTTTCCAAAGAAGTCTGTCCCTCCCCTCTGATCTGTACCCCCGCAGTTCATTTTATCTGCCCCAGATTACACTCACGTTTCCAGGGGATCTTTCTGGGTTTTGTTTTCCATTCCTTGTAGACTGCAACACCTTTCCTCCCAGACACTTGGGGTTGAGAGTCCTTTGGTTTCAGTCCTTCTTAGTTTGAAAGACACGGGGAATACCTGGTCCCCCAACTCCTTCACCATGTTGGCCCCTTACCTCACCAAATAACAGAAACAAATTTTAAAGTCTTACCATAATGTTCTTATAAGAGAATCCAGTTATATCAAGAGTATTTTTTTTTAAATATTATAGAGGCACCTGTCAGACTCAGTTGGTAGAGCATGTGACTCTTGATCTCAGGGTGGTGAGTTCAAGACTCTCAATGGGTGTAGAGATTACTTTGAAGAAAAAAAAGATATTATAAATGTTTAATCATTTGATGTGGCTACTTTTATTATAAGGCCATTGGTATTTTTATAGGCTGTGATGAATAGGTAAAAACCTTTGGCAGATACGAACTGTTTCTCCCTGGCTTTTCCTTGAAATTGGTCACTATTTTATTTCAATTGTTTGTTTTGTCAATTGTGAACGGTTCAGAGTAGCATAAATTGACACATAATATATTCATAAAATATTCAATAATATTTTGTTTTCTTAATGAAAACTGTCATCTTAAATAAATTCCTTTACTTCTTGTTCCTAAAAATCTCACTATAGTTTCAGGTCCTTGGTTAGATGGATTTCTCTCGTTGAGGCAAACATGAGCCTCCTAATCTTGTATATATACTGTTTTCTGTAATCTAATTGCTGAAATGAGAATGTTTTTCACATAGTATAACAAAATAAATGTATAAGGTTTATTGTATTATTTGATATTCGAACTTTGGAATTTTAGATTATTTCCTTCCAAATCTGTGAATGTCCACTTTAGTAACCAACTTCCATATGTGACTATTTAGACTTAAATTAGTTGAAAATAAAGTGAATTAAAATCTTATGTCTGCCATTACACTGGCCACATTTTCATCACTGAAGAATGTCTACTGAGCAGTGCTGATCTACATGATTCAATGACATCAGAAGAGTCTACTTAAATACTTAAGCTAACTCAGTCTACATTATGTTATGGTATGAGTTTAAAAGGCCTACTTTTCTTCAGTAACAACATGGGGTCAGGTGACACCTCTAAAAATTTAAGTATTGAACTCTTTTGAGAACATAACTTAGAGTTTTATTGTTTTCTGCTCTATGCTTCCCAGATAACTGGTTGAAAATACTCAATGCTTTCATGAACATGTACTGACCCATTCCTGTCTCTCTTGCCAAATTCTATATCATCTCAAAGGTTATCCTAATTAGATATGAAGTAGATCATGGAATCAAAGTCGATTTCGAATTAACAGATTAGGGAACACAATAACAGGACAATACCAGACATCTGAGTTCTTACAGAAAGATGCCTTCAAAGCATATGACTGAAATAAATTAGCCCCTAATTTATCAGATTGTTTGCCATTCTGTGCAAAGTTATCTTTCCAAAGAGGAAAAAACAAACAAACGAACAAAACAAAAAATAAACAAACAACAACATAAAAAAAAACTAATCTAAACTACATGCTATGAAAAAAGTAAAAGGAGAAAAAAAAAAGAATATTTAGTAGTCTCCAACATTAAACCCAAAGAACAATGGAGACTTTGGGAACAGATAACAAAATTCATCAATGATTCAGACAACAGATACATTTCAATGTGAAATCACACACAGATATCATTCTAGACTTGTGACTAACCTAGATGAATCCAAAATGATGTATGAGCTCTATTTTAAATCTAGTTAAGGGGCACCTGGGTGGGTCAGTCAGTTAAGCTTCCAAGTCTTCATTTTAGCTTAGGTCATGATCTCATAGTTTGTGAGTTTGAGTGCTATGTTGGAGTCTGCATTGGCAGTGTGGAGCCTGTTTGGAATTCTCTCTCTGCTCCTTTCCACTTACGCTATCTCAGAATCTCTCAAATAAGTAAATAAAATTAAAAAATAAATCTATTTAAGGATCAATAATAAGTATTGTACATGAGAAAGAACAGGCAAAAGAATTACTACATGACAAGATTTTGCCCAAAATTACCTTTCTTAGAGCGTTTTTGGTATCTGTATTTATCAAGCTGTAGCTCATGGGAGTTAGAGTTGAAGGGGCACCACAAAGTAGAGAAAAGATAGCCAAAAGTCCAAAGAGATGGAATATCTGACTTGGGCCTCAAATAGTGTTCGCTGCCAGTTTAGAAAAAATAAGCTTATGGTTAAGAGATGAAATAGACAGGTGGAGAAGGCTTTTGATATACCCTGTGCTGATAGGATTCTCAGGATGGTCAACAATACATAAATGTAGGACACCCTGAAGGGAATAAAATACCTAAAAGCTAGAAAATATGACGGTTGTGACAGATTTTACAATATTCCTGGCAAAGCATGAGATCTTCCTTGAGGAAGAAACATCACAAAAAACTGTTGTAAGAGGAAGCTCTAAAAGGTTAGTAATAAGATGTACATGACCCCACTTATGCCCCCGCTGAGCCAAAAGCTGCTGCTAGGTGCACATAGAACTTCATATTTATGATGATTTCATGATTAAGCAATGACAAATGGCCAGATGATGGTTCTGACCATGCTATTTAAAACATCAAATACTCCTCCGTGACACAGCACAGAAAAGAGATGGTCTTTGTTTGTGTTATTAGATTGATGACAGATTTGGGTACAGTGTCAGATTTAGAAGGGAATCTAAAAGTGGGAGGTGCTTCAGGAAAATGTACAATGAATGAAAAGATTGTGGTCACGAGTGGTTAAGGTGATGATGAGGGTATTTTTCATTAGAGATGTCATCTAGGTCAATAAGAATAGAGTAGAATGTAAGATTTGAAGCTATGAATCTCTAAGAATCCAATGAGGTTGAAGTCTACAATACTAGTAGTGTGGGCCATCTTCAATGTGGAGGTTCTTTCAGTTGAAGAAGGTAAGGGTAAAACTAGGAAAGATAAATGTGGTACCATCAAGATGAACCAACATCTCAATTAAATTCTTAGTTTAGATAACATTTTTGTAAAGCACAAATATCCCATCCCCTCTACAGCTTTGCATAATTGTTTAACAACTAGAAACATCAAATTTATTTTGAGACATTTTATATTTTCAGATAAACATACTATCTGTATTGAGGAATTTAAAAAACCCTTTATATGAAAACAATCACTTGTTTTTTATACAGCTTAAAATGTATAATTTTTCTTCATTACTCATCGGCAAGTACTCCAGTCCAACAAATACTTAAAGACATGCGGAAAGGACATGAAAGAATACTGTTTTATGTTTAAGGTCAATTGAAGAAGTTTATGTATACATGGAATTCCCTTCAAACTCTCATTTGTATGTGTTTGCACTTGAACCAATCTGTTCTTGTGAACAGTAAATGAGGTAATAAAGCCTTTGTCTACTATGAAACAATCATGTGAATCTTTAGGACTATCCATTATGGGGGTATTTAAAGTTCCTGAAAACTTAAATTCATGTATTTTATCAAATGTAGAAAATTGTGTCTATTACTTTTTTTCAAATATTTTTTTCTGCCACTTTCTCTCTCTCCGTCTTTTTTCCTTCATTTCCCTTAGGCTTTTATAATGTGTATACTGGCCTCCTAGATAAAATTCTATAGATTCCTATGCCTTTGATCATTTTCATTCTGGTACCCAGATTCAGTAATTTCAATGATCTTATCTTCAAGTTTTCTGATTCTTCTGTCTGTTCAAATCTACTGTTGAACTTACTACTGAATTATTAATTTCAATTTGTGTGCTTTTCACCTCTAGAATTTCATTTGATTCAATTTCATAATTATATAACTTAATTTGTATACTTTTTTGTATGTATCATTGTTCTGATTTACTTTTCCATGATTTAGTTTGTTTGTTTTTTACGATTTGATCATATTTTGGGTTTGTTGCTTTAAAGTCTCTGTCTAGTCACGTCAAAATCCTATCCTCTTTTTGGAATAATTTATGTAAATTATTTTGTTCCTTTGAGCCAAATTTTTCTGTTTTTTTCTTACGTGTCATGATTTATTTGTGTGTGAATGTTGGATGTTTTGCTTTTATAATATGTGACTGGAAATTATATGTTTACTCTTCTCCAAATTAATGATTTTACATTTCTAAAGGCTCTAGAAATGTGTTTAGTACAATTTCTGAATTCATCCTACTGCGCGTATGCATGTGGATTTCTAAATTCTTCTGTATGCATCTCTACTTCTGAGGGTCTTAAATTCCCATGGAATCTCTTTCATCTTTTTGTTCTGGGCCGTTGATAATCTTTGTATATATTGACTTGCAGTTTTTTTTCCTCAGGCATCTGTGGTTTATCAGTTCTTATTGCAGCATTTTTTAGCAACAATCTCCAGGTTCTCTGTCAGTGTTCTGAGTTATGCATATAAAATATGTACCTTGAATCAACGTCTTTCAGGTAGCCCCCAGATCATTTGGAAGAGTCACAAATATAATAACATGTGTTAGGTCTACTCTGTTCCCTCTATAACCAAGGACAAAAGTTCCATAATAGGAATATGGAATGTCACTACATTAAACTGTTGCTGCTTTAAAATTTTATTGCTATAACACTCCCAAATCTATTGAGAGGTAGAGAAAAAAGGGTGAAAACATACCACATATGGTCTTACTGTTTTTAAGTCACCATTTTTTTGGTTTTGTTTCAGCACTCTTTACACCTTTATAAAATTATGTTTTCCAGATTCTAATAACAGTGGATCTGAACGTTTTTGCTTAATTTTAATATTATGTGGGAAATGAACACTTGGCAAAGCTTCCTTTTCCTATGTCTCTGAGGGATTTCTTTCTTACCTGAAAAAATGATTCTAAATGTTTGTTCTTCCTCCCTTCCTTCCTTCCTTCCTTCCTTCCTTCCTTCCTTCCTTCCTTCCTTCCTTCCTTCCTTCCTTCCTTCCTTCCTTCCTTCCTTCCTTCCTTTCTTTCTTTCTTTCTTTCTTTCTTTCTTTCTTTCTTTCTTTCTCTTTCTTTCTTTCTTTCTTTCTTGTGCGTAAATGGGGAATGGCAAGGGGAGAGAGAGTAGGAGAATATAGAGCAGCCTCTATCCACAGCACAGAATACGACACAGGGCTCAATGAGACTGTGACCTGAGACTAAATAAAAAGTCAGACACTTAATCTACTGAACCAACCAGGCACCACTAAATTTTCTTTTTTTAAATTTGTTAATGATCACTTCTCCTATAAATGGATTTTGTAGATTATTTACAATGACCATACTTTTACTTTTTCTTATGTTAATATGGAGAATAAAAAGACTTTCTAAAACTAAAGATTGCATTTCTAAAACTTAACAAATCTATATATTTTTTAAATTTATATTTAATTTGGTAGATTTGTGTCTATGTTAATGAATATACTGGCCTGTAAATTTACCTTTCCTATTTCTATCGACCTTGTTAAAATGTCGAAATCCATGAAGTTGTTTCAAAGGCTAAATTTTTGTTCTATAATTCAGAATGACTAGTGTAAGGTTACAGTAATTTCCTATTCACATATTTAGTAAAATATGCTTGAGAAATTATATGTGCCCACGAATCTTATAAAAACATACACAAAGGGGAACTTTTATTTTATCTTTGCATGCTTCTATTGAATATTTTTGGCCTAAGTTTTTATTTTAATTTCATTAATTACAACACAATATTAAATTAGTTTCAGGTGTAAAATATAGTGATTTGACATCACTATACATTACTCAGTTTTCGTTTCAATAAGTATATTCTTACACTCCTTCACACATTTCATCAATTCCATACCCATCTCCCCCGGTTACATTCAATTTGGTATCTATATATGTTTCCTTTTCTTTGCTTGTTTTATCTCTATTTTGTCTTTGTGCATTTGTTTAGTTTCTTATATTCCACATATAACGGAAATCATATGGTATTTGTATTTATCTGACTTATTTTATTTATCATGATACACTGTAGATCCATTCATGTTTTTGAAATGGCATAACTTCAGTATTTCTTTGGTTGAATAAGATCCCATTGTGTGAATATATGACATCTACTTTATCCATTCATCTATCAATGGAGACGAGTTGCTTCCATAATTTGGCTACTGTAAATAATGATGAAATAAACACAATAATGTATATATCTTTTTAAATTAGTGTTTCTATACTCTTTAGGTAAATGCCCAGTGGAATTACTGGATCATATGGTAATTCTATTTTTAAGTTTTTGAAGAAATTCTATACTTTTGTCCATAGTGCCTGCACCAAATTGCATTGTCAACAAATTGCAAGAGCATGAGTGTTCTTTATTCTGCACATCCTTGCCAACACTTGTTCATTCTTGTGCTTTTCAGTTTAGCCATTCTGACCTCTGTAAGGTAATATCTCATTGTGGTTTTGATATCATTTCCTTGATGGTAAGTGATTTTAAGCATCTTTTTATTTATCAGTTGACCATTTGTTAGACTTTTTTTTTTTTTTTGAAAAATTGCTGTTCATGTGTTCTGCCCATTTTTTTTAAATTGGATTATCTGTGTTTCTGGTGTTGAGTTGTATTAGTTCTTCATATATTTTGAATACTTACACCTTATCAGATATATCATTTACAAATATATTCTCCCACTCATTGGGTTGTTTTTATCTTTGTTGATCATTTCCTATTCTGTGTTAAAGTTGTTGTTGTTGCTGTTGTTGTCATCACAATACTTTTTGGATTTTGTTTCTCTTGACTCAGGGGATGGATCAGGAAAAATATTACTATGGCCGATATCAGGGAAATTACTGCCTTTGCTTTTTTATAGGATTTTTATGGTTTTGGGTTTCACATTTAGTTATTTAATCCATCTTGTATTTACTTTTTAGTATGGTGTAAGGAAGTGGTCAAGTTTTGTTTGTTTTCTTCTTTTGTTTGGCTTGCATCTGTCCATTTTTTTAAACACTATTTGTTGAAAAGACTGTCTTTTATCTCTTGTTGAAGAGACTGTCTTTTTTCTATTGGATATTCATTCCTCTTTGTTGAAGATTAATGGGCCATATAATCTTGGGTTTACTTGTGGGTTCTATTTTCCTATTGATATTTGTACCTACTTTAGTACCACAACCATACTGTTTTGATTGCTATAGCTTTATAGTATATCTTGAAATCTGAGATTGTGATACTTCCAATTTTGTTCTTTTTCTCAAGACTGTTTTGACTATTTAGGATATTTTTGTGTATCCATACATATTTTAGGGTTATTTGTTCAAGGACTGTGGAAAATGTTGTTGGTATTTTGATAGGAAATACATTAAATCTGTAGTTTGCTTGTAGTAGTGTAGACATTTTAACAATATGTGCTTTTCCAATCCATGAGCATGGAATATCTTACCATTCGTTTTGGTCATCTTCAATTTGTTCATCAATGTTTTATTGTTGACAGAGTACAATTATTCTACCCCGTTGGATATGTTTAACTCATAGGTATTGTAATATTTTTGTTGCAATTATAAATGAGATTGTTATCATAATTTATCTTTCTATTACTACAACATTTTTATAGAAATACAACATATTTGTGTAAATTAATTTTATATCTGGTGATTTTACTGACTTTATTTATCAATTCTAGTGGTTTTTAGTGAGGTCTTAGCATCATACCATTTAGTATGATACTACATCTCAGGTTTTCATACATTACCTTTATAATACTTATGTATGTTCCCTCTAAACCCCCTCTGTTGAGAGTTTTCATCATGAATAGATGTTTTACTTTATCAAATGAGTTTTCTGCATCTACTGAAATAATCATATGGTTTCTATCCTTAAATTTTGACATTACATAGAGTGTTGTTTGATGTGTGAATATTGAAATACACTTGCATCTGAGGAAAAAGTCTCACTTGACTGTGGTGAATGACTTTTTTTGAAATATTATTGGATTCAGTTTCAAAACATTGTATTTTTCTTTTTTCAAGTTTTATTTAAATTATAAATAGTTAAAATATAGTGTGATATTAGTTTTAGGTGTATAATTTAGTAATTCAACACCTGGTGCTCATCACAAGTGCCCTCTTTAATCCCCATCACCTATGTAACCTATCTCCCACCTGTCTCCCATCTGGTAACTGTTAAATATAGTTAAGAGTCTCTTTCTTGGTTTTCCATTCTTTTCCCCCACACTATGTTCACTTGTTTCTTAAATTCCACACATGAGTGAAATTATAGGGTGTTTATCTTTCCCTGCCTTATTTCACTTAGAATAATTCTCTCTAGCTCCATCCACATCACCGCAAATGACAAAATTTCATTCGTTTCATGGCTGGATGATATATATAATTATGTATTATCCATTCATCAGTCAATGGATGGTTGGTCTGTTTCCATTATTTGCCTATTGTTGATAATGCTTCTTATAAGTATTAGGGTGCATGTGTCCCTTTGAGTTATTGTTTTCTATCCTTTAGGTAAATACTTAATAGTACAATCGCTGGATCAGAGGATAGTTCTGGTATTAACTCTTTGAGGAATTTCCACACTGTTTGAGTGTTCCTTTTACCCTCATCCTCACCAACACCTGTTGTTCCTGCGTTGTTAATTGTAGTCATTCTGACAGGTGTAAGGTGAGATTTAATGGAGGTTTTGATTTGTATCTCCCTGATGATGAGTGATGTTGAGCATCTTTCCATTTCTCTGTTGGTCATATTTAGTCCCAATTTATTACTTGTTTTGTCATTATTTCTGGAGATTTTCTCTGTTCTTTTCTTTTCTTTTCTTTTTTAACATTTATTTATTTTTGAGAGACAGAGAGACAGAGCATGAGCAGGGGAGGGGGAGAGAGACAGAGAGATACAGAATCTGAAACAGGCTCCAGGCTCTGAGCTGTTCTTTAGCTCAGAGCCCGATGTGGGTCTCGAACCCACGAATTGTGAGCCATGACCTGAGCCGAAGTCGGAAGCTCAACCGACTGAGCCACCCAGGAGCCCCTCTCTGTTCTTTTCTTGTCTTTTTCACTTTCGGCCTTTCTTTTCCACTCAAAGAGTCCTCTTTAATATTTCTTTCAGGGCTTGTCTAGTAGTACACACTCCCTTAGTTTTGTTTGAGAAACTCTTTTTCTCTCCTATTGTAATGAAAGCCTTGCTGGATAGAGTTTTCTTGGTTGTTTATTTTTCCCATTCAGCACACATATTCTTTTATTTTTTAATTTTATAATAGTTTATTTTCAAATTGGTTTACATATATCACCCAGTGTTCATCCCAACATGTGCCCTTTTTAATGCCCATCACCCCCTCTCCCCCCTTCCTCACCTCCCTCACCCTCAGTTTTTTCTTAGTCTTTGAGAGTCTCTTATGTTTTATCTCCCTCCCTCTCCGTGTCTTTTTTTTCTTTCCCCTCTTCCCCTCCCCCTGGTTTTTGCTTAGTCTCACAAAGTCCACCTATTCGTGGAAACATATGGTATCTGTCTTTTTCTGACTGACTTATTTCACTTAACATAATACCCTCCAGTTCCATCCATGTTGCTACACATGGCCAGATTTCATTTTTTCTCATTGCCACGTAGTAGTCCATTGTATATATGTACCACGTCTTCTTTATCCATTCGTCAGTTGATGGGCACTTGGTCTCTTTCCATGATTTGGCTATTGTCGAAAGTGCTGCTATGAACATTGGGGTACACGTGTTCCTATGCATCAGCATTCCTGAAGCACACATATTCAATATATCATGCTTACTACCTTATGATTTGCCAAATTTCTGTTGAGAGAAATGCAAATGCAGGTAGCATTATGGATATTCCCTTGTAAGTTAGGAAATACTTTTGACTTGCTACTTGAATTTTTTTATCACTACATTCTGCAAATTTAGTTACAACATGTCTTGGTGTTGGCTTGCTTTTGTTGATGTTCATGGGAGTTCTCTGTTCCCCTGGATCTAGGCATCTCTTTTTTTCCCCCAGATTAGGGAATCTTTCAGCAATTATTTCCTCAAATAAATTTTATGCCCCCTTTTCTCTCTCCCTCTGTTGAGACTCTTATAATATGAATATTATTACATCGTATGTAGTCACTGATTTTCTTAAGTTCAGCTTCATTATTTTTTTCCATTATTTTATCTTATATACCACTTATTCATTCATCTGTTTCTTCCATCCTTGTGTTCATTGCATCGAATATGTTTTGAAACTCAGTTATTGCATTTTTTTTTAATTTTTGACAGACTTTTTAATCTCTTTTATGACTGTGGTAAAGGCCTCCCTGAAGTCTTAGTTTCTTTTATTAACCCTAGCAAGTATCCTTATAATTGTTTCTTTAAATTCTCCATCAGGCATGTTACTTATATCTGTGTTGCTTACATCTGGCCATGACCTTATTAAGTTCATTCATTTGGGATACATTACTCCATCTTAGAATTTTATCTAAGTCTCTGCTTTCTCTTGTGTTAAAAAAGCCAAGCATGTTTCTTGCTTCTATGAGTAGTAGCTTTATAAAGAAGAGGTCATGTAGTATCCAGGGTCTGGTGCTGCTGGGGTGTCTCTTTTGTGTCTTGTATGTATTCTCCTTTTGTGTTTTGACGGCTCTATCCTTCAGGCCATTCGTCTGCAGAGGCTCTCTTTTCCTCTGAGGAGCAGTGTTTGGCCCTTGGTCAGAGTGTGGTGAGTTTTTAAATAGGTGTGCTCTGGTTGGCTTGTTAGGTGATCTCCAATAATAATCCCAGTACAACTAAAGACCTGCAGAACTCTATGATTGGTTAATATGTGTTGGACAAGTGTTTGGGCTGGTCTTCTGGGGAAGGGGTCCACCACACTGGGACTGAGACAAGCTTGACTGAGAAGGGAAGTTCTGCCAGAGTGCAGGATGTGAGATTTTTGTAAGCAAGCTAGGCAGCGAGTGTTGACACTGTGTTGTTTACTGGAGGCAGCTCTGTATTTATGCTGAGTAGTTGGGGAGGGAAAAGCCAACAGCCGGTTCCTTTGTCCCTGGAGAGGTGCCTCTGTGCACATCGTCTCTCCATGAAGCACACAGTGAAGAGGAAATAATCTCCCCACTGTGTGTCTCAGGAGTTTTTCAAATTGCTATTCCCATACTGTCTATCTCCCCATTGTTTGCCTGCCTTTTCTCCAGAGGCAACAGAGTATCCTCCAGTATCTATAATAGCCAAGCTTACTGATTTTTAAAGCTCCAGGTTCAGAGAGCCTGGGTGGCTTAGTCAGTTAAGCATCCAACTTTGGCCTAGGTCATGATCGTGCTGTTCCCGAGTTCAAGACCCATGTTGGGCTCTTTGCCGACAGCTCAGAGCCTGAAGCCTGTTTCAGATTCTGTGTCTCCCTCTCTCTCTCTCTGCCCCTCCCTCACTCACACTCTGTCTCTGTCTCTCAAAAATAAATAAACATTAAAAAAACAAGAAAAACAAAACAAAACAAAAACACAGGCTTTATGGGTATGGTATAGACAGGGACCTGCGCAGGTCTTCTGGACACGGGTCTAAGTAGGTAGGATTGAGGCAAACTTCAGTAAGAAGGACAGTTGCACCAGATGGCAGAGGTGTAACCTGCCTAAGGAGGGACGTGGTATAAGTAAGTTAGACAACCAGTGCCCAGGCTGAGCCATCTTCTGCAGGTGGCTGTGTTCACTCTGAGGAGTCGGGGAGTGTAAGTCCATTAGCCAGTTCCTTTTTCCCTGGAGAAGCATATCTGTGATCGCTACACCTCAGAGATGCACTCCAACACTAACGAATAATTTTTCCCCTTTATATTCCAGAGGCTTTTCAGATTGGAGTTTCCACACCTTCTGCTCTCATGTGGGTGTAGTGTAATTTCCTCACCTTCTCTCCAGGAGCAGGGCAATGCCCTCAGGGCTCTTTCCCAGCCAAGCTGTAGATCTTTAAAACTGCAGTCTTTAAGTCTGGTTTCAAGAACTCACAAAAATCACCCCCTCTCATTTTCTCAACCCATACCTTTGGGAAAGTGTCTCCCTTTGGATTCCCCTGTGTGCTCCTCTCTCCCTCTCTAGACTTTCTCTGCAAACAAGACATCTCTGTTTCTCTGTAGCACCCAAGATCAGTTTCTCCCCCAAACCACATCTCCATAATTTCTACCTTCTTCAATGTGGCCTCTTCTCTCCCTTCAGGTGTGGTGTTTGTTCTATCAGTCTTCAGGTGGATTTATGGGGTATTTGAAATGATTTCATAGTTATCTAGTTATGTTCAAAGGAGGAGATGAGCCTAGGGTCTTCCTAATATGCTGCCTTCTTAGCTCAAATGAGAATTTTGCACGTATGTTCATCAGAGATATTGGCCTATACTTTTTATTTGTAGTGTCCTTATCTGGTTTTGGTATCCATTCTGTCTTCACAGAATAGATTTGAAAGCTTTCCTTCCTCTTTTATTTGTTTCAATAGTTGGAAATAAATAGGTATTAACTCATCTTTAAATGTTTGGTAGAAGCCACCTGTGAAGCCGTCTGGTCCTGGATTTTAATTTTTTGAAAGTTTTTTTTTTTTATTGCGAATTGGATTTCATTGTTGGTAATCAGTCTGTTCATTTTATATTTCTTTCTGATTCAGGCTCGAAAGGTTATAGGTTACTTGAAGGTATCCATTTCGTCTAGGTTGTCCTATTTTTTGTATATTTTTTAAATATTATCTTATAATCTTTGTATTACTGTTGTGTTGTTATTTTTTTCCTCTGTCACTTATTATTCTGTTTGAGTTCTCTATCTCTTTTTCTTAACTTTTGATAATTTAGCTAAAGCCTTATCAATACTTTTAATCTTTTGAAATAAAAGATTTCATTGATCTGTTCTATGTTTTTTAAGTTTCTATTCCATATATTTCTACTGTTATCTTTATTATTTCCTTCCTTCTACTGGTTTTGGGTTTTGTTTGTTTCTCTTTTTCTAGCTCTTTTAGGTGTAAGGCAAGTTTATTTACTTGAGATTTGATTTCCTTCTTGATGCAACCCTATATTTCTATAAACTTTCTTCTTAGAAAAGCTTTTGCTGCATCCCAAAGATTTTGGACCATTTTGTTTTCATTTTAATTTGTCTCTATGTATTTTGTGATTTCCTTTTTCATTTCCCGGTTGCCCATTCATTGTTTAGCTGCATGCTTTTTAACCTCCATGTATTTGTGTTCTTTTGACCTTTTCTCTAGAGGGAGATTTTTAGTTTCATAGCATTGTGGTCAGAAAAGATGCATGGTATGACTTCAATCTTTTTGAACTTGTTGAAATTTGTTTTGTTACATGATTGGTAATCTTTTTTTTTTTTTTTTTTTTTTTTTGAGAGAGAGAACAAGCGGGGTAGGGGAAGAGACAGAGGGAGACACAGAATATAAAGCAGGCTCCAGGCTTTGAGCTGTCAGCACAGATCCCAAAGCAGGGCTGAAACCTCTGAACCATGAGATCATGACTTGAGTCAAAGTTAAAGGCTTAACCAACTGAGCCACACAGATGCCCCGATATGTAATCAATTCTTAAGTATGTTCCATGTGCAATTGAAAAGAATGTGAATTCTACTCTTTTAGGATGGAATTGTCTGAATATCTGTTTAATCCACTATTACAATATGTCATGTAAAGACTGTTTGCTTGTTGATTTTACATTTGGATGATCTATCCATTACTGTGTGTGTTGTTGTGTTAAAGTCCCCTAACATTATTTTATTAGTTTCAATTGTTTCCTTTACATTTATTATGAGCTGCTCTTTGTATTTGGATTCACTCTTGCTTGGTGTATAAATATTTAAGTTTGTTCTATCTTTTTAGATTGTCCCCTTTATAATTAATTATGTATTGTCATTCTTAACTCTTTTTCATAAATTTTGTTTTAAAGATTTTTTTCTAAGTATTTTTGTTTTTACTTTCTTTTCACATCAATTTTCATGATAAATTCTTTTCCATTCATTCACTTTTAATATGCATGTATTTCAGGTCTGAAATGAGTCTCTAGTAGGCAGTGTATAGAAGGGTCTTGCTTATCAATCCATTTTGTCACCCTATGTGACACCCTTTCAATTGAACATTTAGTCCATTTACATAGAAAGTACTTATTGATAGAAATGTTCATTTTCCAATTCTGTTGCTTGTTTTATGGTTATTTTTATAGATTTTCTCTTTTCCTTTCTATTTTATTCTCTTCTATCACAGTTAACTCGTTTTCTTTAGTGATATACTTTCATTACTTTCTCTATATTTTCTGCATCTCTATCACTGGTTTCTAATTTGTAGTAACCATTACGTGGATATATAAAATCTGATGTATATAGCAGTCTATTTTAAGTTGATGGTCACTTTGGGGTGCCTAGGTGGCTCAGTTGGTTAAGTGTCTGACTTCAGCTCAGCTAATGATTTTGCAATTTGTGGGTTTAAGCTCCGCATCAAGTTCTGTGCTGACACTCAGGGCCCAGAGACTGCTTCAGATTCTGTGTTTCCCTCTGTTTCTACTCCTACCACACTCATGCTCTGTCTCTCTCTCTCAAAAATAAAAAAAAAAAACATTTAAAAAAGTTTTAAGTTGACAGTCACTTAAAGTTTCAACACATTCTATAAACTAATTTTTTTACACCTTTCTCACCATGGTTTAGTTATACGGTGTCGTGCTTTATAATATTTTATTTTTTGATATTTTAGAACTAATATTAAAATATACTTAAATTTAGTGTTTTTGTGTTTCTTACTTTTCTTATTTAGGCTTATGTTTTGTTTTATTTCCTTTATCCAAGAATCCCTATTAATATTTATTGTAAGGCTGGTGCTTAATTCCTTTACTTTTTGTTTGTCTGAGAAACTCTATATCTCCTTCTATTCTGAATTATAGCCTTGCTGGTTAGACTATTCTAGGTTGCAGGCTTTTGTGTGTTTGTTTTTTGTTTTGTTTTCTGTCAGTACTTTGAATATATCTTGCCAATCTCTTCTGGCCTGCAAAGTTTCTACTGAAAAATCCGCTGATTGCTTAATGGGGTTATTGTTTTCTTTTTCTCCTGCTGCTTTTAAAATTCTCTCTTTGTCGCTACTTTTTGCAATTTTAATAATTATTTCTCTTGGAGGGTACCTCCTTTGGTTGATTTTGTTAAGGAGAGGGTCTCTGTGCCTCCTAAATCTAGATGTTTGTTTCCTTCCCCAGATTTGGGAAGATTTTAGAGATTATTTTTTCACATACATTTTTCTGCTGCTTTCTTTCTCTCTTTTACTCCTGGAATCCCTACAATAAGACAGTCATTACTTTTGTTGGTGTCACTGAGTGCCCTTAATGACTTCATTTTTTACTATTCTTTTTTCTTTTGACTATTCAGCTTGATTGTTTTCCATTATTCTGTTCTCCAGGTCACTGACATTCTTTTGTTCTCTGTAGTATACTTTTATTCTCTCTAATGTATTCTTAATTTAAGTTATTCTCTTCTTCATCTATGATTGAGTCTTTTATATTTTTCCTATATCTTTGATGAGTATTTTACTTAGGTCCTCCACTGTTTTCCCAAGTCGTGTATCTTTATGACCAGTACTTTAAATTCTTTATAAGACATATTATTTATCTCTGTTTTATTTCATTCTATTACTGTGATTTTTGTCATTTTTCTTTCATTTGGGAGATATTTCTCTGTCTCTACAATTTGTGTAAGTTCCTGTGGAGTATCTATGTGTTAAAGGATTTAGCTATGTCTCTTGCTCTAAAAAATAGTAGCATTGGAGAGGTGGCCAACATGGTGGATAAATAAGGGGACCTGTTCTTCCCAAATCTCTCAAACAAAGAAGGACTGAAGCCAACAGACTCTCAACCCCAAGAATCTGGGGAGGAAAAGAGATGGAATATACAAGGAAGAAAAGAGGAAAACCAGGCAGTCCCATAAGTGCATCAGTACAAACTGGGGGAGATAAAATGGACTGTGGAGGTACGAAGGGGAAGGAGCCTCTTCTGTGGAGAGATGAAGGGAAGAGAATGAATAGCTGGGCTGGGCCCTACAGCATAGGATTGTATCTGGACAAGAGAACAACCTTGGACCAGGGCAGAGAGGGAGCCTAACATCCAGTCTCTAACCACAGGGCTTTCAAAGAGAAACCCCATTTCTAACTACAGGGCTTTCTTTGGACTGGGACAGTTGCCCCATTCACTTATCAGCAGAGGAGAGGAATCACCTCTGAACTCAATGCTACGTCAGGGGTGCAATCTACATCAGGAGAAACCGAGTGTAGCAGTCGTTGCTAGTTTAAAACTCAGACCGCAGAACAAGAAAGCCCACTGTGTCTGTGTCCCCGGCAGAGTGAGGACGGAGACAGAGAGGTGATTTGGGGCACCTGTTCCATGAAGAAGGGACTGGGGGGTCGCTATTTTTCTCCCCATAACCACCAAGGTGGGACCTCAATGATCGGTCCTCAGGGCCCACCCTGGAGGAGGGACCCGCCTACACCAACCACACCCACTCTCTCTGGAGAGCCACTTATCTACTGGCACTGGATAGATGCTGTGAAGCAAACACTGAGGCACCTCCTTAATTGACTCCAGGTCAATTCTAGTTATTTAGATATATTCTTCCTTTTCTCATTCTTATCTCTCCCCTCCTCTAGGGTGGTTCCTTTGGGTATTAGTTTGCTGAAACAGACATATTTAATCCATTCTCTTGATACAGTTCTACGCCTCTTTCTTTACTTTCTTGTCTGTCTCTCTGGAATAATCAGCCCAGATAGTTCCTCTGGGTAACTTGATCTTCATTTCTTTTTCCTCACCTCCTTCCTTATTCTCATTTATCTCTCCTTGGATTATGCTTTTTAGTCTCTCTACCCAGTCAAAGCTAATTTTCTCTTTCTCCCCGCACCTGTCATCTCTCTCTTTGTCTATGCTCTTCCGTCAGCACCACCCACACACTGTTCTTTACTTGTAGCTGGTATTTCGGGTTTTATGCTTACAGATTGTCATTTTTTTTGTTTGTTTGTTTTCTTTTTTGTTTTGGTCTCTTTGCTTGCTTGTTTTATTTATTGGTGAATTTGCGTGTTTTTGTTTCCTGATTGTTTGTCTGTCAGTTTTCCATTCCACGGCTACCTCGAGGAACAAACCGAGGCATACCTGGTGGAGGATAACCAAAATCACAACAACAGACATCAAGTAATACTTTCCAAACAACACCTACTGGAAGACCAGGCCCTGGGCAGTGTATGAGCCCCTTTTAATATAGCAGTACTCATACGGAAGAGCACATAACAAGCTTTTAAAACTTATAAGGGGCAGAAAAGTAGCCGATGAAATGGAAAAATTCTCCTAAAAGAAATTCCAAGAAGTAGTGACAGCTAAAGAATTGATTAAAACAGATATAAGCAACACAAATGAACAAGAATTTAGAATAACACTCATAAAAATAATCTCTGGGCTTGAAAAAAGCATAGATGACAGCAGAGACTCCTTTGCTGCAGAGATGAACCTTACAAATAGTCATGATGAATTAAAAATACACTATAAATGAGGTGTAAAATAAAATGAACGCAGCCACAGCACGGGTTGAAAGGCAGAAGAGAGAATAGGTGAATGAGAAGATAAAATTATGGAAAAAGAGGAAGCTGAGAAAAAGAGAGATAATCTGATCTAAGAGCACGAAAGGAGAATTCAAGAACTGAGTGATACAATCAAATGGACCAACATCCATATCATAGGAATTCCAGAAGAAGAAGAAGAGAGAGAAAGGAGCTAAAGGGGTACTTGAACAAATCATATCTAGGAACATCCCCAGTCTGGGGAAGGAAACAGACATAGAAATGCAAGAGGTACAGAGAATTCCCCTCAGATGTAACTTGAATCGATCTTCTGCATGACATATCATAGTGAAACTGGCAAAATACTAGGATAAAGAGAGAACTCTGAAAGCAGCTAGGGATAAATGGCCCTTCACATATAAAGGTAGACACATAAGAGTAGTAGCAGACCTATCTACTGAAACTTGGCAAGCCAGAAAGGAATGACAGGAAATCTTCACTGTGATGAACAGCAAAAATATGCAGCCAAGAATCCTTTATCAAGCCAGCCTGCCATTCAGAATGGAAGGAGAGATAAAGATTTCCCAAACAAACAAAAGCTGAAGGAATTCATCATCAATAAACCAGCCCTACAAAAGATCCTGAAGGGACCTCAATGAAGGAAGTGTTGCAAGGAACACAAAGTTCCAGAGACATTGCTACAAGTATGAAAAATGCAGATAACACAATGAATCTAAATCCATATTTCTCAATAATAACAATGAGTGTAAATGGACTAACTACTCAATCAAAACACATAGGGTATCCGAATGGATTAAAAAACAAAACAAGACCCATCTATTTGCTACCTACGAGACACTCATTTTAGACCTGGGGACACCTTCATATTGAAAGTGAGGGGATGGAGAACTACCTCCTATGCTACTGGAAGTCAAAAGAGAGTAGCCATACTTCTATTAGAAAAACTAGACTTTAAGGTAAAGGCTGTAACAAGAGATGAAGAAGGCCATTATATAATAATCATTTTTTAATAATCCATCAGGAAGAGCTAACAATTATAAATGTCTATGCACCGAATTCAGGAGCCCTCAAGTATATAAAACAGTTAATCATAAAAGTTAGCAATCTTATTAATAAGAAAGTGCTAATTGCAGGGAATTTTATACTCCAATTACAGCAATGGACAGATCAATTAGACAGATAATCACTAAAGAAACAATGGTCCTGATCAACACATTGGACCAGATGAACTTGACAGATATATTTAGAAATCTACATACCAAAGCAGTGGAATCCAGTTTATTCTCAAGTGCACATGATACATTCTCTAAGATATATCACATACTGGGTCACAAAGCAGCCCTCAATAAACATAAAAGAATTGAGATCATACCATGCACACTTTCAGATCACAATGCTATGAAACTTGAAATAAACCACAGGAAAAAATCTGGAAACCCTCCAAAGCATGGAGGTTAAAGAACATCCTACTAAAGGATGATTGTGTCAACCAGACAAGTAGAGAAGAAATTTTAAAAATATATATGGAAACAAATTAAAATGAAAATACAACAATCCAACCCCTTTGGGATGCAGCAAAGGCAGTCCTAAGAGGAAAATACATTGCAATCCAGGCCCAACTCAAGAAACAAGAAAAATCCCAAATACGAAGTCTAACAGCACACCTAAAGGAACTAGAAGCAAAACAGCAAAGATACCCCAAACCCAGCAGAAGAAGAGAAATAATAAAAATCGGGGCAGAAATAAACAATATAGAATTCAAAAAGAACAGTAGAACAGATCAATGAAACAAAGAAGTAGTTGTTTGAAAAAATAAACAAAATTGATAAACCTCTAGCCAGGCTTCTCAAAAAGAAAAGAGAGAAAATCCAAATAGATAAAATCACAAACGAGAAGGGAGTAATTATAAATAATACTTCAGAAATAGAAGCAATTGTCAGGGAATAATATGAAAAATTATATGCCATCGAGCTGGACAACCTGGAAGAAATGGACAAATTCCTAAACACCTACACACTACCAAAACTCAAACGGGAAGAAAGAGAAAATTTGAACAGATACATAACTAAAGAAAAAATGGAATCTCCAAACAAATAAGAGTCCTTAGCCAGATGACTTCCCTGGGGAATTCTACCAGACATTTAAAACAGAGTTAATACCTAACCTTCTCAAGCTGTTCCAAACTTGAAATGGATGTAAACTTCCGGACTCATTCTAGGAAGCCTGCATCACTTTGATTCCCAAACCAGACAGAGATCCAGCAAAGAAGAGAACTAGAGGTCAATATCCCTGATGAATAGGGATGCAAAAGTTCTCAACCAGATACTATACATTGAATTCAACAGCATAGAAAAAGAATTATTCACCATGATCATGTGGGATTCATTCCTCAGCTGCAGGGCTGGCTCAATATTCGCAATCAATCAATCAATGTGATTCATCACATTAATAAAGAAGAGATAAAAACCATATGATCCTGTCAATAGATGCAGAAAAAGCATTTGACAAAATACAGCATCCTTTCTTAATAAATACCTTGAGAAAGTTGGAATAGAAGAAACATACTTAAACATCATAAAAGCCACTTATGAAAAGCTCACATCTAGTATCATCCTCAATGGGAAAAAACTGAAAGCCTTCTCCCTAAGGTCAGGAACACGACAGGCAGATCCACTCTCACCACTGTTATTTAACATAATGTTGGAGGTCCTAGCATCAGCAATCAGACAACAAAACGAATAAAAGGCACTAGAATTGGTAAGGATGAAGTCAAACTTTCACTTTTTGCAGACAACATGACACTCTACACGGAAAACCCAAAAGACTCCACCAAAAGACTCCTAGAACTGATCCATGAATTCAACAAAGTCGCAGGGTACAAAATCGATGTACAGAAATCGGTTGAAATTTTACACACCAATAATGAAGCAACAGAAAGAGACAGCAACAGAAAGAGAAATAAATTGCACCAAAACCCATAAAATACCTAGGAATAAACCTAACCAAAGATGTAATAGATCTCTATGCTGAAAACTATAGAAAATCTTATGAAGGAAATTGAAGAAGACACAAGGAAATGGAAAAACACCCCATGCTCAGGGATTGGAAGAATAAATATTGTTAAAATGGCAATACTAGCCAAAGTAATCTACACATTAAATGCAATCTCAATCAAAATTGCACCAACATTCTTCTCAAAGCTACAGAAAACAATCCTAAAATTTGTATGGAACCACAAAAGACCCCAAATACCTATAGTAATATTGAATAAGAAAACCAAAATGAGAGGCAAAAGAATCCCAGACTTTAGCCTCTACTACAAAGCAGTAGTCATGAGGATAGTATTGTACTGGCACAAAAACAGACACATGGACCAATGGAATAGAAGAGAGAACCCATAATTGGACCCACAAGTGTATGCCAACTAATCTTTGACAAAGCGGAAAGAGTATCCATTGGAAAAAGACAACCTGCTTAACAAATGGTGCTGAGAGAACTGGACAGAAACTTGCAGAAGAATGAAATTACACCACTTTCTTACACCATACACAAACATAAACTCAAAACTAAATGTGAGACAGGAAACCCTCAAATCCCTAGAGGAGACAGCAGGAAACAACTTTTTGACTTCAGCCACAGTAATTTCTTACTTGACACATCTCCAAAGGCAAGGGAATCAAAAGCAAAAGCGAACTATAGGGACTTCATCAAGATAAAAATCTTCTGTAATGCAAAGGAAACAATCAACAAACCTAATAGGCAACTGACGAAATGGGAAAAGATAGTTGCAAACAACATATCATATAAAGGGCTAGTATCCAAAATTTATAAAGAACTCACCAAAATCCACACCCGAAAAACAAATAGTCCAGTAAAGAAATGGGCAGAAGATATGAATAGACACTTTTCCAAAGAAGACCTCCAGATAGCCAAGAGATACATGAAATGATACTCAACGTCAGTCATCATCAGGGAAATACAAGCCAAAACCACACTGAAATACCACCTCACACCAGTTAGAGTGCCCAAGATGAACGAATCAGGAAACTATAGATGCTGGCGAGGATTGGTGGGAATGCAAACTGATGCAGGCACTCTGGATAACAGTGTGGAGATTCCTCAAAAAATCAGAAATAAAACTACCCTATGACCCAGAAATAGCACTGCTGGGAATGTATCCAAAGGATACAGGAGTGCTGATGCATAGGGATACACGCACCCTAGTGTTTACAGCAGCACTTTCAACAATAGCCAAATCATGGAAAGAGATTAAATGTCCATCAACTGATAAATAGATAAAGAAGATGTGGTTTATACATACAATGGAATACTATGTGCAATGAGAGAGAATGAAATGTGGCCATTTGTAGCAACATGGATGAAACTGGAGGGTGTTATCCTAAGTGAAATAAGTCAGGCAGAGAAAGACAGATACCATATGTTTTCACTCTTATGTAGAATTTGAGAAACTTTACAGAAGACTTTAGAGGGGAAGGGAAAAAAAGTTACAGAGAGGGAAGGAGGCAAACCATAACAGACTCTTGAATACTAAGAACAAACTGAGGGTTGATGGGGGGTGTGGGAGAGGGGAAAGTGGTTGATGGGCATTGAGGAGGGTACTTGCTGGGATGAGCGCTGGGTGTTGTATGGAAACCAACTTGACAATAAATTATATTAAAAAATAAAAAATAAAAACTTCCATAGAGGGGGTAAATAAATCAAAACAGAACAACAACAACAAAAATAGTAGCGTTATGAAGAGCAGGTCTTGTAGTGTAGTGTAATGTAATGTCCTCTATTCTCTGGAAACTGGCGTTTTTGTGATGTCTTCTATATGCGTTGTATGCACCTAATGTTGTGATTGATCCGCAATTGCCTTTAGTCCAGTCATCTGTACTGGTTCTCATTGTCTTTTATGGGAAGAGTTCAGTTCCTGTGTTATTATTGACTCAGTCTGGTCCACCTTGGGCTTGAGTTAGTCAGAACAGGCATTTTCCAGACCTGCACCAGCACTGAACTACAGGGCCCTTGTGTTGTCCCTTGAGAAGCTTTCATTTTTGGGTGGGGCCTCCAATTAGAGAAGAGGTCTCCCCTAGCCCACTACCGGATACAGTTTAACTAATGTGTGTAGTTTTCTTTCCCTATTCCCAGGCCAGGGGATCAGTTTGGGGTGGTGCTGACCCTGTGAGGACTGCTTACACACTGCAAAGCTTGTGGTGCCAATTTGGATAAAATCCTGCCAAGGAAGTGTTGAAGCAGATAGGTCCTCAGGAAAACATGGGGGCAAGGTGCACTATGCCAACCAGGTGAACATCAGTCTACTTCTGGAGGGGACCCACAGCCCCCTGAGATAATTCCTGCAGAGGCAGAGAAGGCAGGACTGCAGTAGAATATGGAGGATATATACACTCTTAGCAATCTAAGTGGAGAGTGTTTTTGCTGTGTGTGTTCCTGCAGCTATCCCTCCCACATGGACAGGAATGGAACCCTCCTGCTCTTTATTTTTGGAGAAGTCTACCAAAGACAACTGCCTCTTCTCCACATGCTCTGAATTAATAGATCTTCCTCTTATATGCCGTGGGTGTTTCTCAAACTAATGCTTCTATGGTGTATCTCACTAGGGATGTATTTTTGTGCTGTCTCCTTAAGGGAAAGGTGAATTTTTGCTAACCTTCTGGCTCTCCTGGAACTTAGCTCTCTGATTTTTTAAAGCTCCAGTTGTAAAGCCTTCCTGATTGCAAGAACTTGCAAAGTTAGGTCCTTCTGTTTGGATTTTGTAAGTGCCATTCCTAATTCAGATCCCCAGTTCCTGGAGTGCCTGGTGTGGGGACTTCTTTCCTCTCTCCATGCACATGGTGTCCTTTCCTTCCATATTCAATGGAATGCAACTCAGAAATAAATAGAAACAGACTTTTAAAAATCCAACACTATGAATCAGTCTCTAACTCATCATGACAGATGAAATAAGCCTAACAGAAAAAAATATATATACACTCTATAATTCTATATATATGAAAATATTTGAAAAACAAAGCTAAGCTATAGGGACAAAACTGAGAGCAGCATTGGTTGTGTCTAATGACTTCACATATTTTCAAATATCTTCTGGCACCGTCACCTCTTCTATGGTAGCCATTGGTTTACAATTTCTTTAATACATAAATTCTTGCGAAATGGATCAACCTTGGTATCTACTGCATTGGGCAGCATTGTTTTCAACACACGTACGGGGAAATGTTTTTTAGTTCAGTTTTTTCCTATAAATAGAATGCCATGCAAGTGTTTTTTTGTTTTTTATTTCTTTGTTTGTTTTGTTTTTGTTGTTGTATTTTGTAGCTGTATTACAGAATGGAAGACTCTAAATCCTAATGTAATGTGTACTTTGTATCCTTAAGATACGATCTTCTGGCTATGTTTGTGGTGTCTGAAATATTGAGGGATTACAATTATAAATGAAAGACGAATATCATGGTTAGCGACAGTTAAAAACGACAATTAGGGGGGTATTACTTCAATATCAGGTGAGACATATATGATGCTTCCCACACTCTATTTGTTCTTCCTTTAGTCTCAATGGAAGAATGACTGTCATCAAAGGAGGATCCTCATGGAATCTGTGAATGTCTCAATTTGGAAGGCAGATCTCCAAGGACACAAGCTGATGAATGGGAATAATTCTCACAAAGGGATCTCAGATTATGTCTTTCCTTGATCCTGGCTACAGGGGAAAGCCGAAGAAAAATACACAAGGGAATTTAATGTTCATGTATAGAATAGATAATGTGGGGCAGCCAAAACATACCAGTAAAGAGAGTTTTTAGCTTATTTCATTTACAGTTCAATTGAATATAGTATGGTCTAATACAGAGCCTCACTGAGATGGAAAGTTTAAAGAAAATTTAAATAATAACATTCCAATGCTGAAACATAAACAAACAGTGAGTATATTTCAGGGTATATGATTCATGTTATTTCTCATTTGTCTAGAAAATAATAGAATTACATAACGGTACTTTTCATAATTTTGAATGCTTCTGTTTTCAAATGCATTATGCTTTGGTATTCATTTGGCACGCAGGATAAGGACACAGCTTGTAAATTAAAAACAATAAATACGTTAAAATATTTAAATTATTTTTCATATTTACATATTATTTTAATTGGATAAAAGTATTAATTACTTTAGAACTAATTTTTACTAACTTCCAGTTCCAACGTAGGTTTGCATACCATTAAATAATTTATAATTCTATTTTTAGAGGCAAAATTAGTTGTATTATATTTAGAAAAATAAAAGATATATTTTTTTCTTTGTAATGCTGTTGACTAGATTCTGTTGCAAAGCTCTACTATTTTTTTCAAATATTTAATATTTGTGTTAATTCTAGAAGAAATATAGACATACAATGTATTTTTCTTAATTGCAATATAGATGATATCTGATCCCTTGTAAATATATGAATAATATAAATGATAGTATTTTTCTTGTTGAATCAGAAAATCAAAATCATGAAATATATTTTAAAAAGTTATTCCTAACTCATAGCCAAAGAGTTTTTTAAATAATACATTTTATTTATTTGCTATTATAATATTTTTCAAAATAGTATTGACTAATTGTATGGACTCTAAAAAGTATAATTTAATTTTTGTTACTCAGAGTAAAATGGAAAAAAAAAAACTGTTAGTACTTTTAGGGGATTAATATCTACAAGTTGGTGTCATGGGAAAAAAAAGAAGTCTCCTTATCATAGGAACATGATTTGACTATGTAACAGTATCTAACTAGTAGTAAACAAAATGGATATCCTGGAGAAAATATCTACTATATATCTATAGTGCACGACATGGCCATTAATGCTATGACATAAAACCTATACATATTTTTAACAGAGTTTATGGTTCAAACATTCCATAAATGTTTAACAGTAATTCATACTCCTGGCACAATTGCCTTCATAATGGATTCAATTTCTTTCATTGTTATATAGGTAATATCAAGTCTTTAAGTTTATACCAGATTTTTTAAAATAGTAAAATATATATAATTTACATATACAAAAATGTTTTCATTATGTTACTAAGGTTTTATTTTTTTCTGCTATATTTCACACTTATCATCTTGATATTTTGGCACAAAAATAGATGTATACATAAATACACCCATTAGAAATCTTTTTTAAGACAAAAAAATCTGACTCTTTTTTTTCTTATATTTGTAAGTACACAACATAACTATAGTTACAAATACTGTATATTATACACGTAAATATTTTTAAATTGAGTATACCTCATGTTGTGTTCTCAATAACCAAGATATAGAAACAACGTCGCTGTTGATTAATGGATAAATGGATATTTAAAATGTATTTGTTCGACTTTTTCTCACAAATGTGGAAAATATATGGGTACGATTTTTCTAAAAATAAGCAAGCCAAAGTTGAAGATAGTTTAAAATATTTAAAAACAATATATCTTCTTTATAAATTTTTAATTTGTTTTGTTTTCCAGAGATAAAGTTTACTCATGTACCAAAATCTCCTACCAAATCCCGAATAATGGAATAAATCAGGAATTTTTAAGATAAAATCATAATAAATGATTAAATCATAATAAATGTCTCCATTCTTAGAGACATCCCATCCTCCCCAGTGATATAATGGTAGCTGATCTTCATTGTCTTAAGATTTCCTCCAATGTCTAGTTGTAAATTCTTCAGTGTAGGACAATTACATAACCACATTTTATCTATTGCCTTGAAATTTGACTAAAACCTGCCCCAACACTTCAAGGTGTGCAACTGTGGGGAATCTATTTACACCCTTAGATTTTTCACTTATAAAATGTAGACTAATGGAATATTTACTATAGACATTTTCTATCTAAACCAAGTGAGCTAATCCATGGAAAATTTTGTATTGATGCCAATTGTATTTTCTAGCCATTAATTTTTATTACCTCTATGGCTCATTATCATCATAAAATAAATGACTACAAAAGTGTGTTCATTTTGATTCCTGCTCATATATCATCTTTTGGGCTTTGTTGGCTTATTCCAGATCAGAGATGATGAGATATGGATGGAACAAACCAAACAGCAGTGACAGAATTCATTTTTCTTGGGTTTTCGGGTGTTCTCTCTCTGCGGCTCACTTTGTTTGTGGTATTTCTCACTGTGTATCTGCTCTCCCTCGTGGGAAACACCCTCATTATTTTCATTGTTCTCACGGATATCACGCTCCAAACACCCATGTACATTTTCTTAGGAAATTTGTCATTCCTAGAGGTCTGGTACACCACAGTCACGGTGCCTAAGCTGCTGGCCACCTGCCTCGCACAGGTTGTTACCATCTCTGTTTCTGGTTGTATAATCCAGTACTACTTCTTTTTCTCCATGGGAGCTACAGAGTGCATCCTGCTGGCAGTGATGGCCTATGACCGGTACTTGGCCATCTGCAGCCTTCTCCATTACTCCCTCCTGATGACTATTCGTGCGTGTCTGCAGTTTTCAGCCGGATCTTGGATCGGGGGCTTCATTGCCCCTCTCTTATCTACCATACTCATCTCCCACCTAAACTTTTGTGGGCCCCAGAAGATCAACCATTTCTTTTGTGATTCAGACCCCATTTATAAACTCTCCTGCTCAGATACATTTTTGGTGGAGGCCTTGAGCTAAACATGTAGTTCTGTTGTGATTCTAAGTTCTTTCCTTCTCACTATGTCCTCATATGTACACATTATAGTCACAATAATGAGACTGTCTTCCCATGAGGCTTGGAAGAAAACTTTCTCCACTTGCACCTCTCACCTCGCTGTGGTTACCATCTACTATGGCTCCATTCTCTTTGCTTATGTTCGCCCTCCAGCCAAGTACAACTTGACTATTGGTAAAGTGATCTCAGTATTCTACTGTGTCGTCACTCCATTGATAAATCCTCTTATATACACCCTGAGAAACAAAGATGTGAAGAAAGCTTTCAAGAAGTTCCTAGCCCAAAAGAGATTGGTCAGATGCATCCAGGATATTTGAGAAATCAGTGAAAATAAGCAATTTAGAATGGGTTCCCAGCCACCCCCCATTGCCATTAGAAATGGCAATTATTGAAAATTATATCATTAAATTGATGTCACCTGTTTTAGACATTTCTCTTACTTTATCTTTTGGTTTGAACCCTATTAAAATAGCTATTGCATACTTAGTGTAACATACAGTGTTATATGAGTTTCAGATGTACAGCATAATGATTCAACAATTCTATACATTACTTGCTGTTCATCATGTTAAGCATACTATTAATCATTACTTATTTCACACATTCCCACTCTGGCAACCTACTAGTTTGTTCTCTGCACTATTCTCTATCAGTTTTTGTCTCTTTTTCTTTGTTTGTTTTTCGTTTGCATTGTTTCTGAAATTCCATATATAAGTGAAATTATATTCTATGTTTCTTTCTCTGTTTGACTTATCTCATTTAGCATTATAATCTTTAGGTACATGTATATTGTTGCAAATGGCAAGATATCATTCTTTTTCATGACTGATATCCCACTGAGTGTGTGTGTGTGTGTGTGTGTGTGTGTGTGTGTGTGTACTACATCTTTATCCACTCATCCATGAATAAACACTTAGGTTGTTTCCATATTTTAGTTATTGTAAATAATACTTCAGTAAACATAAGGGTCATATATTTCTTTTATTCAGTGTTTTCATTTTCTTTGGGTAAATGCCCAGCAGTGGAATTACTGGATCACATGGTAATTTTATTTTTGATCTTAAGGAAGTGCCACAGTATTTTCTACCCTTGCTGCAGAAATTTGCATTTTACAAATATTATACTAGTTTTTTTTCCACATCCTCATCAACTCTTATTTCCTAACCTCTTTATTTTAGCCATTTTGACAAGTGTACTGTAATATCTCATTATGGTTTTGACTTGTATTTCGCTGATAGTTACTGATGTTGAACTTTTCATGTGTCTGTTAGCCTGTATTTTATTACAAAACGTTAAGAGTATTTGAAGAAATTTTGCAGAATGTAAATGAGACAAGAAATATTTTATAAAGAGGAAATTTATTTACACTTTTTTTCTAAGTCTTGACAATTACACATATTTTTGCTGTCATGGACATGCATCTAAAAGTATCTTTTATAAGTAGTTAATCAACTTCCTGATTTAGAAAGGGATTTGTAAACATTTATTTATTTGTTCCTTTTTCTCTGGTATAAATTTTCTGAAGCAAATGTTATCATTTATATTTAAATATTAGCTTTGAACTCATGTGTTCCTTAGAAATACTATTGTGCTAAATTTCCATGTAAAATATCTATCTGCTCATTATTTCCTTGTGACACAAACTTGAAATGTGGACATTTTCATATAGAAAAAGAACTCAGCATTATCCAACCAGAGGAAAAAACCTCAAGCGTATTGTGTAGTGTACTCAAATTATTTAGTAACTCGACATCTTAAACTTTCCCTGTTTCCCCTACCCCAACCCTGTTCAAAGCTATCCATTCTCGTTTCTTATTTTTGATATAAAATTGTTTTTGAATGCATCACTGCTATTTTCATCTCCATAGACAATACTGGAATCTGGGATATAAATATTCATATTTAGTTACCTCATTATCCTTCTCAAATGTTGGTTTCTTCACAGAACATAGCCTTTTGCCACAACCACAAGGAATATTATTTTTATAATTATGTCATTCAGAACACGTCTCCTTTATGCTTAAAACAGTTAATTTCTTTGTCCTTTTTTTTTGAAAATAAACTAAGTCACCAATCCTGACTAGACACCCCACATGGTTGTTCCTTTGTAACTTTTTCCTTCCTTTTCTTATTACAGTTAAAGCCACACTAGGTTGTCTTATCACCAAGTACTCACCATACTTGATTCCCCACAGGCTGTGGTACATATTGCTTATTACTCTCCTCTCCTTCCTGCAGCCATTCATGTGTGCTGCTCTTCCTTCAGATTTCCTCTCAAGTAGTTACTTTACTAAGGTAGATTCTCTGACTGCACAGAAGAAACCCAAGTCTTTTTTTTTTTTTTTTAAGTTTATTTTTGAAAGACAATGAGTGAGAGAGGGAGAGCAAAAGGGGAGAGGGACAGAGAGAAGGAGAGACAGAATCCCAAGTAGGTTGCATGACATCAGCACAGAGCCTGATGTGGGGTTTGAATTCACAAATTGTGAAACCATGACCTGAGCCGAGATCAAGAGCCTGACACTCAACCGAATGGGCCATGCAGGCACTCCAAAACCCAAGGCTTCCTAAATTACCTTCTTCCATTCACCAGGTACATTTCACCGAAATTTTCCTCAGTTATAATTTAATTTATTCCATATGATTACAAGAGTTTTCACAAAGCAAAATTATATAAGAAGGTAAGTGTTCAGAAATCAGAATTAGTTATTTTTTCTCTCTCTGCTATTTTCCTTTCCTATACAAGTGAACAGTTTTTAAATGGTTTCTTATATATTATGATGTGTATTAATCTGATAGTCTGAATTTACTTTGTCTGAAGGCAAACATAGAAGGCACAGTAGGCAAAAAATAAATAGAAATAAAAAAGAAATGTACTCTCCTACAAAGATATATCTAGAATAGTATATACACTATACTAATGCTTGGTTATATTTATTTTATCATGAAATATCTTGAAGTATATTTGATGTCAAGTAAAGGGGCTTTTTATTTCTTATTCAGTGTTCAATAGGATACTGTATATTTTAAAACTTCCTCTTAGTATAGGACACCTCTTTCTAATTCTGCTATTTTAAAATAATCACAATTGATTAACTTTTACAAGTATATTATATAGGAATGAGTATATTTGAATGTGGTGTGTGTGTTCTCAAATGTGTAATTGATGATCTAAAAGAAATGTATTAGTACATGTTACAGATATTTAATTTTTTCCACAATATCTTTATAATTTGCACTTCCAAAACCAGTACCTTCTCCATATCCACTTTAAGTGAGGGTCTTTCAAAAGGATGAATTTTGCCAATCTGAGAGGTGACATATGGTTTAATTACTTTAATCAGTATTTTTAAAATTTCCATATTTAATTTTTAATCCGTATTTTTTAAATTTTCATATTAATATTTGAATCAATTACATTTAAATTATGTGAAGTGTTTCTTAAAATATTTTATCCATTCTTTTCTGTTTTGTTATTGTATTCTTTCTATCCAATATCAGTTTGTTTGTTTTTAAAAAACATTATCCCATAGTCAGTGATATGAGTTGCAATATTTTCCCATATTTAAATTTTTAACATGTTTTTGGTGGCCTGAGTGGCTCAGTTGGTTAAGCATCTGACTGTCCCTCAGGTCATGGTCTTACAGTTTGTGGGCTAGAGCCCCAAGTCAGACTCTGTGCTGACAGCTCAGAGCCTGGAGCCTGCTTCGAATTCTGTGTCTTCTCTCTCTGCCCCTCTTTGATTCATGCTCTGTCTCTCTCTCCCTCTCTCAAAAATGAATAAACGTAAAAGAAAATAACATATTTTTAAAATACTGATTTTAACTATATGAATATACTTTCGTTTCATATTTTTATTTTCAATTTAATGTGATTTAAAAATAACTTCCTTCTAAAATATTTTAAATAATTTCACTACTCTTGTTCCACAGTTCTTATTATTTTTTTCTTCCTTAAAAGCTTAGTTAATCATTTTTGGAGTCATAACCTGGTATATGGTGTAAGGTGCAGATTAGATAATATTTTTAAAATAAATGTTAACTTAACTCAATATTAAGCATCAGATAAGTTTCAATCATAATATATTCGATTTCCATATATATCGATTCAATGGTAAGTACTTGTGTTTTTATCCATTCATCTTTTTAACTGTCAGCGTATCAAAACACAAACCTTAATCACAAATGATTTAAGTTTGTTTTAATAGTTAATCGGGTAAAATCCTTCCTTTTTTTTCTTATCCTTAAGATATTTATTTGTTATATGTGACAATTAATTTTTAAAATTTATTTTAATATTCATTTATTTTGGAGAGAGAGAGAGACAGTATGTGTGTGTGTGTGTGTGTGTGTGTGTGTGTGTGTGAGTGGGAGAGGGACAGAGAGAGAGAGAAACACTGAATAAGAAGGAGGCTCCAGGCTCTGAGCTTTTAGCACAGAGCCCAAAGTGGGGCCTGATCTCAGGGACCATGAGATCATGACCTGAGTTGAAGTCAGATGTTTAACTGACTGAGCTATCCAGGTCCCTCAACAATTAATTTTTAATTTAAACAAGGAAAAATCTTTATAATTTCCATAATTTATATTTTTATTGAGAATAATATAAAATGTGTCAGTTAAATTATGGAGAATTAATATAACTATAAGAATGAGGCTTTCTTTCAATAGAATATATACCATTTTAACCATATTGTATGAAAAGTATCTTACCATTTTACTCGTATCAGTTTTATATATTTTCTATTAAATTTATTTCTGAAGAGTTCATGTTTCCTATTGTTTTGTAAATAAATCTTTTTAAATGTATTCTAAATATATGAATGTTAATGAACATACAGGTACTTGTAAATATACTATTAATATCTGTATATAATACTAACTCTTTATCTTACTAAATATTACCACTATGAGTAATGTTTGAGGTGACTCCGTTTGTTTCTAGGTATGTAATTATAATATCTGGGCATGTTCCACTTCTAAAATGATAGAAGAGAAGGTTTTATCTGGTTTAGTCTAGTACACAGCATTCTACCCAGCATTTTACAAAATTTTGCTTTATATTTTTAGGGGGTCAGGAAATGTCTGCTTTTACAATTATGAATTTAGAGGAATTTTTTATGGGTATAGAATTTCCACTTGCAACATTTTAAAATGCTTTTTTCCAGAATCGTGAAAATTATATCATATCATTTATCATATTCCTATGAAGCTAATTTTTTCAAGATATTTAGGATTTTTTCCTGTTTATCCTGTTTTATCAGTTTACTTTAATATGTTGTATTTTTTTTTCAGAAGACAATTTCCAATAATATTTTGGAAAAATTAAAAGGAATGGAATAGGGGCACCCGGGTGGCTCAGTTGGTTAAGTGGCCGACTTCGGCTCAGGTCATAATCTCACGGTCTGTGAGTTCGAGCCCCGCGTCGGGCTATGTGCTGATGGCTCAGAGCCTGGAGCCTGATTCAGATTCTGTGTCTCCCTCTCTCTCTGCCCTTCCCCTGCTCATACTCTGTCTCTATGTCTCTCAAAAATAAATAAACATTTAAAAAAATTTAAAAGAAATGGAATAAAGTTTTTTTATCAGAAAACTTGGAATTAGGAACACAATGTAATCCCAGAATTATTTCCATAGCCTTTCCTGGATATAGGAATTAATAAATTGATTCTAAAATTTTCCTGGATATACAAAGAACCTATTATTACCAAAACAACTTTGAGAATAAAGAATCAATGTGGATGAAATCCACCAACTTATTTCAATACTTATTATAACAATCAAGAATATGTGTCATTAGCTTAGAAGCAAACATTTTAAGAAAATAAAGGGGTAAACAACAGATTGAGACCAAGATTTTTCAAAACATATATCTAGCAAATAGATTGTATTTAGATTTATAAAAAATACCTAAAGTTCAATAATAAAAAAGCAACAACACAATAAAAAATGAACAAAAACCTGAAGAATCATTTAATAAAAATGGTAATAAATACACACATGCAACAATGTGCAACACCATTCATCTCAAGGAAAATTACTACACATATCCTGCCCATACTCTTTGATATTGCTAAAATTAAAATATTGACATTTGTAAATGACAACGAAATTCTGGCACAACGAGAACACCCAAACATCACTTTTGGAAAAGTTAGTAACATAATTATAACTTTGGGATATCTTTCACTGTTTTGTTTCTCTAAATGCTTATTTATTTATTGAGAGAGAGAGAGAGTGAGAGCAGAGAGGGGCATAGAGGGCAGAGAGGAAGGAAGAGAGAGAATTCCAAGAAGGCACTGCATTCTCAGTGCACAGCCTGATGCAAGGCTCAATCTTATCACCCATGAGATCATGACCTGAGCCGATATCAGGAGTCAAAGAACCTAATATATGGGCCAGCCATTCCACATATATATCTTTTTAAACAAGGAAATCAAACGTATAAGTTTTCACAAAGACTAATTCATGAATACTCATAGTAGATTTACTTGCAATGGCTGAAAATTGGGGGAAAATTCTACGAAAAAAAGTGAATTTTATTTTATCCATACAACAAATACTAGTTTTGGAAAAATAATTTATTATTACCTACAAAAATTGCATGAATTTGCATTAATGTTAGTGAAAGCCAAACAGAGTACATATTATTTAATTACTTTGCATAAACTCTTGGTAAAGCAAACTAATCTATAATGAGAAAATATAGCAGGAAGGATAAATTATACATAGTCACATAGAAATAGCTGAGAGTGAAAACTAAGATTATTGCCATAATTGTAATGTTTGTGTTTCACTCAAACATTTAATAATTCATCAGATATAAGCTAAATTTGTTCAGATTATTGTGTATAGATTATACTTTGATAAATCAATTTAAGATATTTTCTTGCAAAGGGAAAAAAGGAAGAGAGAGGCAAACCGAGAAACAGTCTTAACCATGGAGAACAAACTGAGAGTCATCAGAGGGGTAGCAGGTGGGGGTTTGGGTTAAATAGATGATGGAGATTAAGGAGTGCACTTGTGATGAGCACTGAGTATTGTATAGAAATGTTGAATCACTATATTGTACATCTGAAACTAATGTTACACTGTGTGTTAGCTATTAGGAATTTAAATGAAAATTTAAAATACATATATATTTTTCAAGCATAAGGAAAATAGTCCCAAAAGAATTTCAAAGATCCATAAACAAAGAAAAATCAATAAAAGAGTAAATATGTGATTAAGTATAAATAAACATTTCTCCATAAAATTAATGCATTGTGTGAGCATTAATAATTGTTTGGAAGTTAATCAACCTAAGAGAATACAAATAATTCAGGAAGTCCAATGAATTTGAAGTGGTATAATACTTTGCACTGCCTAGACATTGGCAAAAGGAAATTATTTGTCAGTCATTTTTAATTGATATGTAATCAATGTATAACACACTAGTTTAGGGTGTACAACATGATGATTCTTTTTTTATTTTGAGAGACAGAGTGAGCATGTTTGGAGAAGGGGCAGAGGGAGAAAGAGAGAATTTTAAGCAGACTCCATGTTCAGTCAGCCTGGAGCCCAACATGCAGCTCAGTCCCACAACCTGAGATGATGACCTGAGCTGAAATCAAGATCAGATGCAAAACCAAGTCACCCAGGTGCCCCCATAATGATCGATATATGTATACACTGTGAAATAATTACCACAATAAATCCAATAAATATAAGTAAAAAATTGGGTGAAAAGTAATGATTAAAAATATCTGCAAAACTAAAATGTTAAAAATAAACTCTCTTAAGAGAGTTTTCAGACGACATAGACATAAGGAAAAAATCACTACAAACGATAAGGGTATCTTGTAGACTTCCGGGCAAGATGACAGAATAGGAGGATCCTAAACTCCCTTGTCCCATGGATACAACTAGAGAACACTCATATTAGTGGAAAAAACACAGAAAACGACACAGACTAGTCTCACAACATCCACAACTAAATGTAGAGAGGAGACCACATCATAAAGGGTAGGAGGAGGAGGAGGAAGGAAACTAAGCAGTGTAGACTGCAAGAGGGAGGGAGGAGCCACTAACAACAGGGGAGAGAAACAGATGTCAAACTGAGAGCCTGCAAGAGCAAGAAGAATTCCCATAGCGTTTGGCTTTGAGAATCAAAGGCGCCAAATTTCATGGGTGCTTACAACTACCAAGACTTAAAACCTGGAACTTTAGAAATCAGTAGGCTGGGCTATGGGAAGTTAGGCAATAGGAAGCTGAGTCCCCAGCCTTAAAATGACAGCACAGCAAATAGCCCACAGAGTTACAGCTTGGAAGGAGTAGTTTGAATGGTGCTTGGGGAGGAAGAGTTAGTTACTGAAATCAGAATTCACTGAAAGACTTCTGCAAGAGTGAAGCAGCTGGCAGGCATCAACTCCTCCCCCAACTAGCATAAACACCCAGCCACGTGTGGAAACCAGTGAAGTTCATACCTAAATTCCTTACACCACACCCTGACCCTTCTAGCCAGGCTTGCCTCAGTCCCTGTGCCACAGATCTTCTCCTCCAGAGACCCATGCAAAGTTTGGGAACACTGAATCTCCCAACCTCCAGTGGACGATGTGCTTGTCTTACTAATACTGCACTTCCACGTGAATGTGCTTTGTGATCAACCCAGGGCACTCTGGTTACCTGGGTGGCCGTTTGCCCACAGTGGAGGAGGATCAGTGTGCACAGCTTGTGTCACCATGCCCCTGCCTGTGCCCTTTGTGGACCAGCACTTCTTAGAGAAAAGTGTGCTTCCTGTTCAATACCAAGAGGCCTAGCTGACTTTATTTTTTTAATGTTTATTTATTTTTGAGAGAGAGAGAGAGAGAGAGAGAGAGAGAGAGAGAGAGAGAGAGAGAACCAGCGGGGGAGGGGCAGAGTGAGAGACACAGAATCCAAACCAGACTCCAGGCTCTGAGCTGTCAGCACAGAGCCCAGCACTGGGCTCAAAAACTCATGATCTGTGAGATCATGACCTGAGCCGAATTTGGACACTTAACCAACTGAGCCACCCAAGGCATCCTGTGACTTTCTTAACACACAGAAATAGACACAGAGAATTAGGCAACATGAGGTGACAGAGGGATATGTCACAAATGAAAGAACAAGACAAAACCGCAGAAGGAGACCAAAGTGAAACACATATAAGTAAAGTGCCTAAAAGAGAATTTAATATTTTAAGTATCAAGTGTAGAATTTAGTGATTCATCATTTATATACAACACCCAGTGCTCATCACAACAAACGCCCTACTTAATATACATCAAACATTTAATGCTTCTACCTGCCCACCTACCTTCCTGCAACCCTCAGCTTGTTCTCTTTAATTAACAGTCTGTTTCTTACTTACCTCTCTCATTTTTGTCACCTTCTCTCAATCTGTTACATTTCTTAAAATCCACACATGAGTGAAAATATATGGTACTTCTCCTTTTCTGACTGACTTATTTCATTTAGTATAATACTCTCTAGCTCCATTTACATCAAATAGCAAGAGTTCACTCTTTTTAGGGCTGAGAAATATCCCATTGTGTATATTTATATAATATTTTATGTATTTTGCACAGTGTTTATATACACATATACATACATACATACATACACACACATACATATAAGACATACATACAAAACCACATCTTATTTATTCATTCATCAGTCAATGCATATTTCAGCTTTTCCCAGTTTGGCTATTGCTGATAAGGATGCTATAAATATTGAGCTTATGTATCCTTTTCCATAAGTACTTTTCTATCCTTTGCGTGTATACCTAGTAGGGTAGCACAATTCCTGGATCATAGAGTAGTTCTATTTTTAACTTTTTGAGGATTTCTATACAGTTTCCCAGAGGGGCTGCACCATTTTGCATTCCTACCAACAGTCTAAGAGCGTTCCTCTTTTTCCACTTCCTCACCAATACCTCTTGTTTCCTGTGTTATTAATTTTAGCCATTCTGAAAGATGTGAGGTGATATATCACTGTACTTTTCATTTTTATTTCCCTAATGGTGAGAGAGGTTGAGCATCTTTTCATGTGACTGTTAGCCACCCAAATCAGATCAGACATGGCGACCTGCTGAATGTAAGCATATTAGTGAGCAGAGGAAAAGAAACTAACCAGGATTCCCTCAGTAACGGAGAGCGAACAAGGAAGAGCCTAGTGCCAAATCCCCGCCCCATGGTGGATAGGGAGAAATGTGGAGTATGGAAGACCCACTCCCTGGCATCCTAGGAAAAAAGTCAATTCATGTATTCTGCCTATTATTAACCGTACTTTTTGCTTTTTGGGTGTTGAGTTTTATGGTTCTTTATATATCTTGGATGCTAGTCATTTATCAGATACGTCATTTGGAAATACCTTATCCAGTTCTGAAGTTTGCCTTTTAGTTTTGCTGACTGTTTCCTTCACTCTCCAGAAGTATTTTATCTTGATAGAGTCCCAATAGTTTGTTTTTGCTCTTCTTTCCTTGGCCTCAGGAAATGTATCTTGGAAGAAGTTTCTACAGTTGATGTCAAAGAGATTACTTCCTGTGTTCTCCTCTAAAATTTTGATGCTTTCCTATCTCACATTTAGGTCTATCATTCATTTCGAACTTACATTTGTTTATGATAATAGAGGGTGTTCAGTTTCATTCTTTTCCATATTGCTATCCAGTTTTCACAACACGATTTTTTGAAGAAACTGTCTTTTATCAATTGGATATCATTCCCTGTTTCATCGAAGATTAGTTGACCATATAGTTGTGGACCCATTTCTTGTTTTTTCTATTCTCTTCATTGCTCTATGTGTATGTTTTTTATGCCTGTGCCACACTGTCTTGTAAGTATAGCTTTATAATATACCTTGAAGTCCAGAATTGGGATGATCCCAACATCTCTTTTCTTTTTCATGATTACTTTGGATAATCAATGTCTTTTTTGGATACAAATTTAGGATTGTTTGTTCTAGCTCTGTAAAAAAATGTTGTTGGTATTTTGATAGGGAATGCATTAAATGTGTAGAATGCTTTGGGTTGTATAAACATTTTAACAATGTTCTTGCAATCCATTAGCATAGAATGTCATTTCATTTATTTTTGTCCTCTTCAATTTCGTTGATAAATGTTTAATAGTTTTCAGAATACAGATTTTTTACTTCTTTGGTTGAGTTTATTCCTAGGTGTCTTATGGGATTTGGTGCAGTCGTAAATGGGATTGACTCCTTGATCCCTCTTTTTATTGTTTCATTATTCGTATATAGAAATGCAACAGATTTCTGCACATCTGTTTTGTATCCTGTGGCTTTACTGAATTTTTGTATTAGTTCTAGCAATTTCTTAGTGGTGTATTTCAGGTTTTCTATATAGGGCATCATGTCATCTGAGAAGAGTGAAAGTTTGACTTCTTCCTTGGTATTCTTGATGCTCTTTATTTCTCATTATTGTCTGACTACTGAGTCTAGGACTTTCAGTATTATGTTAAATAACAGTGTTGAATAAAAACATCCCTGTATTTTACTTGACAATAGAGGAAAAACTCTATTTTTACCCATTAAGGATGATATTAGATGTGGATTTTTGGTATATGACCCTTGTGATGTTAAGTATGTTCCTTCTATCCTTATTTTTTAAGGGTTTTTATTAAGAATGTAAGTTTTACTCTGTCAAATGCTTTTCCTGTATCTATTGAGAGGATCATATGGTTCTTACCCTTTCTTTTGTTAATATGGTGTATCACGTTGATTGATTTGCAAATATTGAAACTCCATTGCAACTCAGGAATAAAACCCACTTAATCATGGTGAATGATTCTTGTAATATACTGTTGGATTAAATTTGCTACTATTTTGTTAAGAATTTTTACATCCATGTGCATTAGGGATATTGGATTGCAGTTTTCTTTTCAGTGGAATGTTTGTCTCCAATGAAGATAATGCTGACATCATATAATGAGTTTTACAGTCTTCCTTCCATTTCCATTTTTTTGGAATAGTTTGAGAAGAGTAGGTGTTCAATCTTCTTTGCACTGTGGTAGCATTCTCCTACAAAGCCATCTGGCCCTGAACTTTTGTCTGCTGGGTAATTGTTTATTACCGATTCAATTTCCTTTCTAGCTCTTGGTTTGTCCAAGTTTTCTATTTCTTTCTGTTTTAGTTTTAGTAGTTTATACAGTTTTATTAATTTATTCATTTCTTCCAAATCGTTCAATTTAGTGCCAAATAATTTTTCATAATACTCTCTTATAATCACTATTTCTCTCATGTTAGTTGGCCGTTATCATCTCTCATTTGTGCTTTTTTTTCATTTGGGTCCTTTTCCTCTTCTATTTGATCATTCTAGATAGGGATTTATTCAACTGTACTAATTTTTTCAAAGAACCACCTCCTGGTTTATTTGATCTCCTGCACAATGAAGGAAACAATCAAGAAAACTGAAAGTCAGCCTATAGAATGGGAGAAAATATTAGCAAATGATATATGGGTAAAAGGTTAGTATCCAAAATCTATAAAGAACTTAACAAGCTCGACATCCAAAAATGAAGCAACCCAGTTAAGAAATGAGGAGAAAACATGAATGGACATTTTTCCAAAGACAGCCAGATGGCTAACAAACACATGAAACATGCTAAACATCACTCATCATCAGGGAAATACAAATCAAAACCACAAAGAGATACCACCTAACAACTGTCAGAATGGCCAAAATTAACAACACAGGAAACAGCAGAGGTTGACGAGGATGCAGAGAACGGGAACCCTTTTGCACTGCTCATGGAAATGCAAACTGGTGAAGCCAGTCTGGTACACAGTATGGAAGTTCCTCAAAATTTAACAATAGAAATACACTATGACCCAGCAATTACACTACTAGGTTTTTATCCAAAGTGTACAAAAATATAGATTCAAAGGGGGTACATATACCCTAATGTTTATGGAAGCATTATCAACAACAGAAAAAAAAATGAAAATAACACAAATGTCCATCGAGTAATGAATTGATAAAGAAAATATGGAATATATTATATACGTAATGTAGTATCACTTGATGATCAAAAAGAATGAAATCCTGCCATTTGTAATGATGTGGTTGGAGTTAGAGTATATTATGCTAAGAGAAATAAGTCACTCAGAGAAAGACAAATATATGGTTTCACTCATAGGTTGAATTTAAGAGGCAAAATAGATGAGGATATGGGATGGGGCAAAAAAGAGAGGGAAGGAAACCATACTAGACCCAACCATAGAGAACCATAGAGAACAACTGAGGAGGTAAGTTGGGGGGGCAGTCTAAATGGTTGGTGGGTATTAACGAGGGCACTTGTGATGAACATTGGGTGTCATATGTGAGTGTTAAACCACTAAATTCTACTCCTTTAACCAATATGACATTATATGTTAAATAGGTAGAAATTAAAAAAAATTTGAAGAAAAATTCCCAAAATAATCTAGAAATAAACTAAGAAGTCAGTTCAGCAAGTTACCAAGATATAGGCAAAAAAATAGATAAATGATAGATGATAGATAGATAGATGATAGATATTGCAATGCTATTTAAAATCTCAAAAAAAAAAAAAAACAGAAAATAAAAACAAAACAAAACAAAAACAGAGGGCTTGGGTGGCACAATTGGTTAAGTGTCCAACTTCAGTTCAGGTCATGATCTGACAGTTCGTGGGTTTGAGCCCCGGGTTGAGCTCTGTGCCGACAGCTCAGAGCCTGGTGCCTTCTTCAGATTCTGTGTCTCCCCCTCTTTCTGCCCATTCCCTGCTTGCTCTCTCTCTCTCTGTCTCTCTCTCTCTCTCTCTGTCTCTCTCTCTCTCTCTCAATAATATATAAACATTAAACATTTTTTAAAACAAAACCAAAAAACAAAACAAATCAAAAAACATTTAGAAGTAAATCTAACAAAACTTACACAACTGGTGTAGTTAAAAGCCAAAGACACTTATCAAGACAGTATGGTTGTGGCGCAAAAACAGACACATAGATCAATGGATGATAATAGAAAACCCACAAATGGACCCACAACTATATGGTCAACTAATTCTCAACAAAATAGGAAAGAATATTCAATGGGGGGAAAAAAAGCAGTCTCTTCAACAAATGGTGTTGGGAAAACTGGATGGCAACATGCAAAAGAAAAACTGGACCACTTTCTTACACCATACACAAAAATAAATGCAAAGTGGATTAAAGACTTAAAGGTGAGTCATGAAAATATCAAGTCCTCGCGGAGAACACAAGCAGAAACCTGCTTGACCTCAGCTGCATCAACTTACTGACACATCTCTGAAGGCGACCTATGAAATGGGAGAAGATATTTGCAAATTACATACTGGATAAAGGGTTAGTACCCAAAATCCTAAAGAACATATCAAACTCAACATCGAAAAACAAACAATCCAATTAAGAAACGAGCAGGAGACATAAGAGACACTTTTACAAAGAAGACATCCAGATGGCTAACAGACAGATGAGAAGATGCTCCATATGACTCATCCTCAGGGAAGTACAAATCAAAACCATGACGACAAGGCACCTCACATCTGTCAGAATGGAATCATGAAAATTAAAATACAGGAATTAAACATGCCTAACGAGGTGTAAATTAGAATACTCAATATAGTTAAATGTCAATCCTCCTGAAATTGGTAGAGAGATTTAAAGCAATCCCAGTTCAAATTTTCTTCTTTTTCTTGTGTTTATTGATAATATCATGAAAAAAATTCTAAGGAGAGATAAAGAACTGGAATAGCTAAACAGTTTTAAAATATGAGAGTGACAAGAATTATTGCATACAAATGTTAACTTGTCACACATCTATGGAAATCAAGACTGCAGCATTAGTGGAAGTTTAGACATATAAGTCATTGAAACATAATTGAGAATCTGGATATAAACTCACATAAATATGTCCAACTAATATTTGACAAAAATGCAAAAGCAATTCAGTACATTGCAACAATGGTGCTGAAGCAATTGGACATCCATGGGCCAAACAAACAAACAACAAGAAAAAGAACAAAATAAGCCTAAGTTAAATCTCAAATTCTGTACAAAAATTGCTCAAAATTGACCATGGGCTTAATTATAAAATGTAAAACTATATTTTATTAGAAAATAAAGTGTAGTAAAGAATAGGATTTAAGAACGAACAAGCATTTTTTTTATACTTGGCATCCAAAGCATAAAAAGAGAATTTGATAAGCTGAACTTAATCAATATTATTATTTTTTTTGTATCTTGAAAAGTTTGCCAAGACCGTCAAAACACTAGCTACAGAATGCATAAAACGACTACAAATATAGTATCAAGCAAAAGTCCAGTCAAGAAAACATAAAGAATTCTCAAATTCAACAATAAAAAATAAAACAACTGGAATATAGGCAAAAGACTTGAAGTATCTTCCATAAAGGGGGATGGAAAATAAGTACATATAAAATGTTCACAACTAGAGGGAGGAGTTAACATGGCAGAGAAGTAGGAAGACAGGGATTTCCCTCCTCCTTCAAACACAGCTATATTGAGGTAAGATCACTTGGAACATCAGGAAATCAATCTGCAGAGTGGCAGAAGGATGACCACAGGTGGAGGAAGACAGCTTGGTGGGACAGAGGTGAGGGTATACGAATTAGGGGAGATAAAATGGCATGAGCATGGAATGTTGTTTTTACACATTTTCTATATCTCCTTCTTCTTTATTTTCCTTTATTTTTTAATTGATTAAGACTTATAGTTTCTTTTCTTCTTTGCTTGTTTGTTTTTTGTTTTTTTATCCCTTTCATATTTTTCTTTATATGGGATTAAGTCCCCTTCCAGTTCCTTTCATACAATGTTATTTCAAAGAACAAATCAAAGCATATCTGGTGGAAGGTCTAAACAATCCACTGTTATGAGTAAGGAAAATCTTTGTAGAAGACTGAACAATGAGATAGAGTAACCAAATACACACGAGAGTGCATGCAGCACATTCCAAAAATACTTCCTGAGGTTCCAGGTCCTGGACAGTGTGTGGTCACCTTTTAATATAGTAGTTCTTACAGGTGTGGGACACATAACAAGCTATTAAAACACACAAAAGACAGAAATTTAGCCTAAATAACTAAAACAGAATAATTCTCCTCAAAAGAATTTCCAGGAAGAAACGACATCCACGGAATTGCTCAAAACAGATATAAACCACATATCAGAACAAGAATTTAGAATATCAGTCTTAAGATTAATACCTGGGCATTAAAAAGAATACAAGACAGCAGAGAATCTATTGCTGCAGAGATCGAAGACCTAAGAAATAGTCAAAATGAAGTAAGAAATGCTCTAAATGCGATGCAAACTAAACTACGCGCAGTTACAGCAAAGAGAGAAGAAGCAGAGAATAGGCAAAATGGAAGATAAAATTATGGAAAATGATGAAATCCAGAAAAGAAGGAGAGGATATTACTAGACCATGAGGGGAGAATAAGAGAATTTCAACAAAATGAAATAATATCTGTAAAGTAGGAGTTCCAGAAGAAGAAAGGAGGGGGGCAGAAGGCTTATATAAACAAATTAAAGCTGAGAACTTCCCTTATATGTGTAAAGAAACAGGCATCCAAGTCCAAAAGACATAGAAAACTGTCTTCAAAACCTCCAAGAACAAGTCAATATCATGGCATACCGTAGAGAAACTGGCAAAATACAAGGATAAAGAGAGAATTTTGAAAGCAGCTAGAGACAGATGGACCCCACAGGGGTAGACACATAAACGTAATAGCACACAATGGGGGCCCCTGGGTGGCTCAGTTGGTTAAGCGTCTGACTTTGGCTTAGATCATGATCTCAAGGTTCGTGAGTTTGAGCCCTGTGTTGGGTTCTGTGCTGACAGCTCAGAGCCTGGAACTGCTTCGGATCTGTGTCCTCCTCTTTCTCTCTCTATCTCTCTCTCTCAAAAAAACAAAAACAAAAACAAAAAAAAAAACAAAAACAAAAAAAAAACATTAAAAATTTAAAAAAAGGAAAGTAGTGGCACATCTGTCTAATTAAACTTGGCAGGCCATAAGTGAGTGGCAGGAAATACTCATTTTGCTGACTAGGAAAAATATGCAGCCAAGAATCCTGTATCCAGCAAGACTGCCATTCAGAATAGAAGGAACAATAAAAGCTTTCCCAGACAGACACAAACTAAAGGAGTTCAAGACCACTAAACCACCCTTAAAGGAGATCCTAGGGGGGACTCTGTGAGTAAAAAGCAGCAAAGACTGTAAAGAAACAGAGACATCATCACAAGCATGACACTACAGATAACACAATGACGCTGAATCCATATCTTTTCAAAATCACTCTGACTGTGAATGGACTAAATGCCCCAATCAAAAGACACAAGATATCAGGAGGAAAAAAAAAAATCCATGTATATAGTGCCTACAAGAGACCCATTTAACCTGTTATTTAAGACCTGAGAAAACCTGCAGATTGAAAGTGGGGGGATGGAGAACAATCTATCAGAACACTGGATGAAAAAGAAAGCTGCATTAGCCATACTTATATCAGACAAACTAGATTTTAAAACAAAGACTGTAATAAGAGATGAAGAAGGGCATTAAATCATAATTATAGGGTCTAACCATTAAGAAGAGTTTACAATTATAAATATTTACACACCCAATTTGAAAGCACACAAATATATAAAACAATTAATCACAAACATAAGCAATCCTATTGATAACAATGTGATAATTTCAGTGGATTTAATACTCCACTTTTAGCAGTGGAAAGATCATCTAGGCAGAAAATCAGTAAAGAAACAATGGCCTTGGATGATACACTGGACCAGATGGACTTGACAGATATATTCAAAACTTTTCATCCAAAAGCAGCAGAATACACATTTTTCTCTAGTGCACATGGAACATTCTCCAAGACAGATCACATATCAGTTCGCAAAAGAGTGTTCAATAAACACAAAAGAATTTAGATCATACCATGTACATTTTCAGATCACAATATTATGAAATTTGAAATCAACCACAGGAAAAGATTTGGAAAACTTCTAAAGGCATTGAGGTTAAAGAACATCATACTAAAGAATGAACGGGTCAACCAGGCAGTTAAGGAAATTAAAAGTATATATGTAGGAATTTAGGACCAAGATGGCGGAGGAGTAGGGTGGACCAAAGTTTCCCTTGGTTTTTTGAATTGAGAGGGACCGAAACAGAGAGATTCTCAACTCCAAGAACCTGGCAGAAAAGGTGTAGCAGCTTACAAGGAACGCAAGAAACATAGACAACGCCCTAAGACCGTGAGTCTAACCGAGAATGGACAAAACGAACTCAGGAAACTGAGCTGGGGGGAGGGTGAGCCGGGGACAGCGGGGAAAGTCCCCAACATCCGAAGGAGAGCTACAGAGAGGGGGAGTCCACCAACATCCAGCCCCTAAAGACAGGGCTTAGGAGGAGGAGCTCTGTGTCTAACAGCAGAACCCAGCAGAACTCTCCTTGTGCTGGACCGCGGACGGAGGCACAGTCAGCCCGCCCGGCCCAGAGTTGCTTAGCCGCCAGCAGCGTGAGGAGGGAGAAATAGCAGGACCTCTGCCGCTGCTATCGCTGGAGCAGGGAGTGCGCGCCAGGCACCGCTGAGGCCTCCGGCCCCCTGAGCGAACAACCGCGGGATCGCGGGCTGCTGCCTGCAGAACGGGGAGTGCGCGCTAGTCGCCCGCACTCGGTGGTGAGCAAAAAACCGCTGGACCGCCACGCTGCTGCTGGCGGAAAGGGGAATGCGCGCTAGTCGCCGCTGGGGCGCCCGGTGGAAAGCGAAAAACTGCTGGGACCGCTGCATCGCTGGGACCACCTCAACAGGGATTGTGCGCCAGTCGCGCCACCATCCCCTAGAGAGCCGGTGACCGGGGACCATTGCCACTGCCCGCCTGAGCCCGGATCAGGCGCTAGTGGCCGCGGAGGGCCCTGTGGGGTAGATCAAACGCTGGGACTGACGCTACTGCGGTCGCCTGAGTGGGGAGTGCGCACAAGTCGCCCCGGCCAGGCGAGCGGGGAGCCCTCAGTGCGACCGGCTGCCGGGGGTGCCCTCAGTCGCCTGTGGAGCACCTCTAACCCTGACACATTTGCAGAAGGTTGGGGGGTGGCAAGCAGGCAGGCGCCCACCTTCCAGTGGACCGCACTGCGCCGGCGCCCATAGCGGGGTAAGGTCACAAACAAGGGGGCGAGTGGAAGCCCTGGGACTGGGAACAAAGGACGGAAGGGACGCCATTGTTGTCTTACGGGCCCACAAGCACCAGCCCCAGGAAGTCACTCCCAGAGCCATCCCTGCCTCAGTGGAGAGCTCCCGCCTACACTAAACCACGCCCATCTGCGCAGGAGTGACACTTCTCTGCGGGAGCTACAGAGGCCAAGTCCAGACCGCTGCCTGGAGTAACTCCAGGTCATTTCTTCTTAAAATAGATGCTCCCCGTTATTCTTCTTACTGATCCCCACTCCTGAGCTGACTATCCAGAGGCCTGGCTGACTTAAACAAAATCTTATTCCACTCTCTAAAGGCATGTTTTTCATCTCCTTCTGTACTTCCCTTATTCTCTCTCTGGAATAACCAGGCCACATAATCTCACCCGAGCAATTTCTGTCTTCAATCCTTTTTCCTTGTAACCGTCCTTATTCTGATTTCTCTCAGTCTGGATTAAGCTCTTTAGTCACTCTACCCGGGCAAAGACCATTTCCTTCTTTCCCCCGGAACTGTCATTATTCTCTCTGTAGACGCTCTGCCACCAGCACAGTACACACCCTGTCCTTACCGTGTAGCTGGTATTTCAGGACATTGTCCTCAGTGTCATTTGTTATTCTTTTTGCTGTTGTGAACCGCTTATCTGTATCATTTGTTAGTACGTTTGAGTATTTCAGTTTTCTGTTTGTCTGTCAGTCTGTTTTCCTTTCCAGGGCAACTTCAAGAAACAACCCAAAACACATCCAGCCAAAATGACGAGACGGAAGAATTCTCCTCAAAAGAATCTACAAGAAGCAGTTACAGCTCAAGAATTAATGAAAACAGATATAAGCAGCATAACAGAACATGAATATAGAATGACAATCATAAAACTAATCGCTAGCCTTGAAAAAAGCTTAGAAGAATGCAAGGGGTCCCGCGCGGCAGAGTTCAAGGACCTTAAAAATGGGCAGGAAGAATTAAAGAAGAAATTAGAAGAAATACAGGGGAAACTGGAAGCAGCCACAGCACGGATTGAAGAGGTAGAGGAAAGAGTTAGTGCCTTAGAAGACAAAATCATTGAAAAAGAGGAAGCAGATAAAAAGAGAGAGAAGCTGATTCAGAACAGGAAAGGAGAATTCGAGAGCTGAGCGATGCACTCAAAAGAAACAATATCCGTATCATAGGAGTTCCAGAGGAAGAAGAGAGAGAGAAAGGAGTCGAAGGGGTTCTTGAACAAATCATTGCTGAGAACTTCACCAACATGAGGAAGGAAAAGGGCATGGAAATCCAAGAGGCACAGAGAACTCCCCTCAGACGTAACTTGAATAGACCTTCTGCATGGCACATCAGAGTGAAGCTGGCAAAATACAAAGATAGGGAGAGAATCCTGAAAGCAGCTAGTGACAAAAGAACCCTAACATACAAAGGGAGACCTATAAGGGTAGTAGCAGACTTATCTACAGAAACTTGGCAAGCCAGAAAGGAATGGCAGGATATCTTCAATGTGATGAGCAAGAAGGACCTGCAACCAAGAATTCTGTATCCGGCTAGCCTGACATTCAGAATAGAAGGAGAGATCAAGGTTTTTCCCAACAAACAAAAACTGAAAGAATTTATCACAAATAAGCCAGCACTGCAAGAGATCCTGAGGGGCGTTCTATGAAGGCAAACCTGCAAAGAACACAAACTTCCAGGGACAGCCTTACAATCATGAAACCTACAGATAATACAGTGACTGTAAGCCCATATTTTTCAATATTAACACTGAATGTAAACGGACTAAATGCGCCAATCAAAAGACACAGGATAACAGAATGGATTAAAAAACAAGACCCATCTATTTGCTGTCTTCAAGAAACTCATCTTAAACCTGAAGACACCTTCAGATTGAAAGTGAGGGGATGGAAAACTATCTACCATGCTACTGGAAGTCAGAAGAAAGCCGGAGTAGCCACACTTATATCAGACAAATTAGACTTTAAAATGAACGATGTAATAAGAGATGAAGAAGGACATTATATAATAGTCTCAGGGACCATCCAGCAGGAAGAGCTAACAATTGTAAATATCTACGCACCGAATTTGGGGGCACCCAAATTTGTAAAACAACTAATTACAAACATTAGCAACCTCATCGATAAACATGTCCTAATAGTAGGGGATCTCAACACTCCACTCTCAGCATTGGATAGATCCACAAATCAGAAAATCTCCGCAGAAACAATAGCCCTGAACGACACATTAGAACAGATGGGCCTCACAAACATCTTTAGGGTCCTTCATCCAGAAGCAAAGGAATTTACGTTCTTCTCAACTGCACACAGTACATTTTCCAAGATAGATCACATTATGGGGCACAGGGAAGCTCTGAATAAATATAAAAGAATTGAGATCATACCGTGTACACTGTCAGACCACAATGCTTTGAAACTTGAAATCAACCACAGGAGAAAGCCTGGAAAATATCCAAGAACATGGCGGCTAAGAAATAACCTACTAAAAGATGACTGGGTCAACCAAGCCATCAGAGAAGAAATTAAAAAATACATGGAAACAAATGAAAATGAAAATACAACAATCCAAACGCTCTGGGACGCAGCAAAAGCAGTCCTCAGAGGGAAATATATTGCAATCCAGGCCCATCTCAAGAAACAAGAAAAATCAATACCACAAATTCTAACAGCGCGCCTAAAGGAACTAGAAGCAGAACAAATAAAACAACCCAAGCCCAGCAGAAAGAGAGAAATAACTAAGATCAGAGCACAAATTAACCATATGGAGACAGAAAAGGTAGTGGAACAGATCAATGAAACCAAAAGCTGGTTCTTTGAAAAAATAAACAAAATAGACAAACCTCTAGCCAGGCTTCTCAAAAAGAAAAGAGAGAGAACTCAAATAGATAAAATCGTGAATGAAAAGGGAGAAATTACAACCAATCCCTCAGAGATACAAACAATCATCAGAGAATACTATGAAAAATTATATGCAACCAAACTTGGCAATCTGGAAGAAATGGACAGCTTCCTAAATAGCCACACGCTACCAAAACTCAAATGGGAAGAAATAGAAAAATTGAACAGACCCATAACTAGTGAAGAAATAGAATCAGTTATCAAAAATCTCCCAGCAAGTAAAAGCCCTGGACCAGACGGCTTTCCTGCGGAATTTTACCAGACATTTAAAACAGAGTTAATTCCTATCCTCCTCCAGCTGTTCCAAAAAATTGAAACGGAAGGAAAACTCCCGGACTCATTCTATGAAGCCAGCATCACTTTGATTCCCAAACCAGATAGAGATCCAGCAAAGAAGGAGAATTACAGGCCAATATCCCTGATGAATATGGATGCAAAAATTTTCAATTAGATACTAGCAAATCGAATCCAACAACACATAAAGAGAATTATCCACCATGATCAAGTAGGATTCATCCCTGGGTTGCAGGGCTGGTTCAATATTCGCAAATCAATCAACGTGATACATCACATCAACAAAAGAAAAGATAAGAACCATATGATCCTGTCAATAGATGCAGAAAAAGCATTTGACAAAATACAGCATCCTTTCTTAATAAAAAGTCTCGATAATGTCAGGATAGAAGGAACATACTTAAACATTATAAAAGCCATCTATGAAAAGCCCACAGCTAATATCATCCTCAATGGGGAAAAATTGAAAGCCTTCCCCCTGAGATCAGGAAAACGACAGGGGTGTCCACTCTCGCCACTGCTATTTAACATAGTGCTGGAAGTTTTAGCATCAGCAATCAGACAACAAAACAAAATAAAAGACATCAAGATCGGCAAGGAGGAAGTCAAACTTTCACTTTTTGCAGATGACATGATACTTTACATGGAAAACCCGACGGAGTCCACAAAAAGCCTACTAGAACTGATTCATGATTTCAGCAAAGTTGCGGGATACAAAATCAATGTACAGAAATCGGTGGCATTTCTATACACCAACAATGAAGCAGCAGAAAGAGAAATAAAGAAGCTAATCCCTTTCACGATTGCACCAAAAACCATAAAATACTTAGGAATAAGCCTAACCAAAGATGTGAAAGACCTCTACACTGAAAACTATAAAAAACTTATGAAGGAAATTGAGGAAGACACAAGGAAATGGAAAAACATCCCGTGCTCATGGATTGGAAGAATAAATATCATTAAAATGGCAATACTACCCAAAGCAATCTACACATTCAATGCAATCCCTATCAAAATTGCACCAGCATTCTTCTCAAAGCTAGAGCAAACAATCCTCAAATTTGTATGGAACCACAAAAGACCTCGAATAGCCAAAATAATACTGAAGAATAAAACCAAGGCGGGAGGCATCACAATCCCAGACTTTTACCTCTACTACAAAGCGGTAGTCATCAAGACTGTATGGTATTGGCACAAAAACAGACACATAGACCAATGGAATAGAATAGAAAACTCAAAAATGGACCCGCAAGTATATGGCCAACTAATCTTTGACAAAGCGGGAAAATGTATCCAATGGAAAAAAGACAGCCTCTTTAACAAATGGTGCTGGGAAAATTGGACAGCAACATGCAAAAGAATGAAACTAGACCACTTTCTTACACCACTCACAAAAATAAATTCTAAATGGATAAAAAATCTGAATGTGAGACAGGAAACCGTCACAATGCTAGAGGAGAAAGCAGGAAAAAGCCTCTTTGACCTAAGACGCACGAATTTCTTACTCGACACATCTCCAAAGGCAAGGGAATTAAAAGCAAAGATGAACTATTGGTACCTCATCAAGATAAAAAGCTTCTGCACAGCAAAAGAAACAACCAACAAAACGAATAGGCAACCAACGGAATGGGAAAAGATCATTGCAAATGACATATCGGATAAAGGACTAATCTCTAAAATCTATAAAGAACTCACCAAACTCCACACCCGAAAAACAAACAACCCAGTGAAGAAATGGGCAGAAGATATGAATAGACACTTCTCCGAAGAGGACATTCAGATGGCCAACAGACACATGAAACGATGCTCAATGTCACTCATCATCAGGGAAATACAATTCAAAACCACACTACGATACCACCTCACACCAGTCAGAGTGGCTAAAATGAACAAATCTGGAAACTATAGATGCTGTCGAGGATGTGGAGAAGTAGGCACCCTCCTTACACTGTTGGTGGGAATGCAAACTGGTGCAGCCACTCTGGAAAACGGTGTGGAGGTTCCTCAAAAAAATGAAAATAGAGCTACCCTATGACCCAGCAATAGCCCTGCTAGGAATCTACCCAAGAGACACAGGAATGCTGATGCATAGGAGCACGTGTACCCCAATGTTCATAGCAGCACTTACGACAATAGCTAAATCATGGAAAGAGACCAAGTGTCCATCAACTGACGAATAGATAAAGAAGTTATGGTACTTATATACAATGGACTACTACGTGGCAATGAGAAAAAATGAAATCTGGCCATGTGTAGCAACATGGATGGAACTGGAGGGTATTATGTTAAGTGAAATAAGTCAGTCAGAAAAAGACAGATACCATATGTTTCCACGAATAGGTGGACTTTGTGGGACTAAGCAAAAACCAGGGGGAGGGGAAGAGGGGAAAGGAGTAAAAGACACAGAGAGGGAGGGAGATAAAACATAAGAGACTCTCAAAGACTAAGAAAAAACTGAGGGTGAGGGGGATGAGTGAGGGGGGAGAGGGGGTGATGGGCATTACAAAGGGCACATGTTGGGATGAACACCGGGTGTTATATGTAAACCAATTTGAAAATAAACTCTTAGAAAAAAAAAAAAACAGTATGGTATGGGCACATAAATAGACAAATAGGTCAGTGAAAGAATAGAAAGTCCTGAAACAGACTCATGCTTATATGGTAGGTTGACCTATGGTGAAAAAAGCAAGAATATACAATTGGGGAAAGATAGACTTTCAACAAATAGTGGTGGGAAAACTGGACAGCTACATGCAAAATAATGAGAGTGAACTTACCCGCTCCCACACACAAAAGTAAACTCAAAAAGTATTACACAACTAAGTATGAGACCTGAAACCATGAAACTCTTAGAAGAAAATGTTAGGTAGTAATTTCTTTAATGTCAACTATAGAAACATTTTTTTTTAATACGTCTATTTAGGCACGGAAACAAAAGCAATATTAAGTATTGGGATTGCAGAAAAATAAAAAAAGCTTTTGCACAGAAAAGGAATCCATCAATATAACCGTCATATTGAATGGGAGAAGATATTTGCAAATGCTATATTACATAAGGGTTAATTCCAAACATACAAAAAATTATGCAACTCAATATGATGAAAAAAAAAACGGGTTTAAAAATAGGCACAGGAATTGAATAGACATTTTTCAAAAATATATATATATATACATATATCAAGCAGACATATGAAAAGATCTCAACATCACTAATCATCAGGGAAATGCAAATAAAAGCCACGGTGAGATAAAAACTCATACCTGTCAGAATGGCCAAGAATCAAAAAAAGACAAGAAACAGCAAGTATTTGTGAATGCGTGGAGAAAAAGGAACTTCTTTGGTGAAAATGTTTCTTTGGTGAAAATGTTAATTGTTTAGCCACTGTGGAAAGCAATGTTGAAGTTCATCAAAATATTAAAATTTGAGTTACCATAATATCCAGTAATTGCCTTAAGGGATATTTACCCAAAGAAAACAAAATGCTAATTTAAAAATATATATGAAACACTGTGTTTATTACAACATTATTTAAAAGTAGTAAAATATGAAAATGTTCATGGATGGATAAATGGTAAAGAAATGTGGTATATATATTTAGTGGAATATTAGTGAGCCATAAAAAATAATAAAATACTGCCATTTGCAACAACAATGAGGGACCTAGAGAGCATAATGCTAAATGAAGTAAATCAGAAAGAGAGAAGTTCTATATGATTCCACTTATATGTGGAATTGAAGCAACAAAACAAACAAGAAAAACATACAAGCAAAGAAAAAAACACCATGGATTCTTAAATACAAACAAAGTGGTAGTTGCCAGAGGGTGGATTTATGGGCAAAAAAAATAAAGAGAATTGAGAGCAATCTTGCCTTGGCCAACACAGAGAAATGCATGTAATTTTTGAATCATTACAATGTACAATGTAATGATTCAAATCTAAATAACACTATATTAATTATAGTTGAATAAAAATTTAAAAATATATGAAATACGAATTTATAGATTAAAATTAAAGATTTACTTGTATGACCAATAGCCTAGAAATGATGTATGTTTTAAAGGTCATCTAAGAGTAAAGGAATTCTCGTATATCATTTGTGAAATGTCTTAATCTTGGTATCTACTCAATTGGGCAATACTACTTTCCACACATACTCAGTAAATACCTTTTACTTGAGTTATTTGCTGTAAATATTTGTCAAATGAATATTTTTTTTTGATTTGCTTGTTGTCTAGTTATATTATTGGGAAGAAAACTTTTAAATCCTGAGTTTGTACTTTCCATGTTAAAGAATACTATCTTCTTGGCCATGCCAAGCAGCAGCTGAAATACTGAGGAATACAAATATACAATCTTCTTTGGAAGACTGAATGCTATGAATAGTGACAACTAATAAAGCCACTTATAAGACTTTTCCTTCAGTTACTGTGAAGACTTTTCTAATGCTTCCCATAGTTGGTTTGTACTTCCTTCTGCCCCAAGGGGAGAATACTCTGACCTGCACTAAAGAAAAATCTTAAGGGAATCTATGTATATGTCCCCAGGTAGAAGACAGCTTTCCAAGGCTCAAGACTGATGAAATCCTAATTCTTCTTTACACGAGGGATCTCAGACCATGTTCTCCCTGCCACCTGGCCACAGGAGTTAAACGGGGGGGGGGGGGGGGGGCGGGGAGGAATTTGGTGTTTATCTGTAGCGTAGATGGTATGCCAGAGTCAATGACATAGCAGTGGGGAGATTCCTTAGCTAATTTCCCTTATGATTTAATTAATTAAATGTAGTAGAGTCTAAAACATAGCCTTTCTGAGAAAGGAGATTTTAAAGAAAATTTAACTAATGCATTTCATTTCTGAAAAATAACCAGAGCATTGGCTGTGAGTATATCTGGGTGGATATAATCCATGTTATTTCTTACTTTTCTAGAGAGTTATGGGATTATTATCTAAGAGGACTTGCAAAGTTTTGGATTGCTTCTTTTTTTTTTTTTAAGTTTACTTATTTGCAAGGGTAGGAGGAGCAGAGAAAGAGGGAGAGAATCTCAAGCAGTCTCTGTGCTGTCAACATGGACCCCAACGTGGGGCTCGATTCCATGAACTATGGAGACCATGACTTGAGCTGAGATCAAGAATCAGATGCTTAACTGACTAAGCCACCCAGGCACCCCTGGATTATTTTTTTAATCTAAGGAAATACACCTCCTCAGGCATTCATTTGGTCTGTAGGAGGAGAAACTATAGTTTATCAATTAAAATCACCAGATAAATAACAAGTATAAATAAGATCCTATTCATATTTAAATATTATTTTATTTTTATAGAAGTGTCTAGTGATTAAAATTAATTTCTCTATCATCCAGTTTTCTCCTAAGATTATATACAGCTGGAGAGTGCATAAACTTTTTTCTTTTTGGCTAAAGGTAGAATTAGATAACTGCCGTAGTTTTAAAAAATAAAAAGGTTTTCTCTTTAGAATAATGTTCATCTGATTCTATTGTGAAAGTTCTACATATGTTATTAACAAATAGTTATTTTTTTCTTAATATTAATACTAGGAGGAAAAGGAATCAATATCTTTTTCACAATGTCAATGAGAGATACCTTGGACTCTTGGTCTTACACAAATAATATAAATGTGTATTTTTTTCTTATGGAACGACATAAACAAACCCAATAATATATAATTTTTAAATTAGTCAATTTTTCCTCAAAAATTTTATTAAATTATAAATTCTACATTGATTGCTAGCCATATTATTTTTCAAAACCTTTTCAAATAGTGGTTTAGTCTCCAAAAAGTGCAATTTTATTTTGTTGGAATAAATGTTAGGATTTTAAGGTTTAATATACATTGGTTGTCTTAACAGGACAAATAAAATATTTCTTGACCATATAAACATAACCTGACTTTTGAACCAGGTCTAAATAGTAATTTTTATAATATATATCTTAAAAAAATTCTCCTACATCAACATCGTGCTACAGAGACCATTAATGTTGTGGCATAAAATTTATAAACATATTTCAATAGAATTTTATCATCCAAAACCTCCATAAATTTTTAATCTAGATCTGTACATATGAATGCAATTCACATTGCATTCAGCTTCTTTTTTATTGTGATTTAAGAGATATCAAATTTATATCTTTACAATTGGGACTTAAAGAAACTTTTAAATAGACAATAGAGACAGAAGATAGAGATATGGAGAGATAGAGAGAAAGAAAGAGAAAGAGAGAGAGAGAGACTTATATGTAAAAGAAAGTTTTTGTTATGGGTACTAATAATTTATCTAGTCTAACTTTCTATTTACATCTGGATATTTTGGTCTTAGTGTACATGTATACTGGAATACACTCATTGAAATACTTTGTTTCTCTAAAAACAAGATTTCTGTAGATTTTCTTAATTCTGACAAGAACACTTAACATAACTATATTATTATACACTTAAATTTTTGGTAATTGGGATATACACAATTATATCTCACATTAATTCTGCCTTCTCAATAGTCAAGCTATGGAAACAAATATGCAAATTGAAGGAGAAATTCACTTCTAACTTTGAAATTATTTACTTGACTGCTCCTAAACACTATAGAAAATTTGATGAATACAAAGATTCAAAAATTAAGCAAGATTAGGAAAGTTAACATAATATTTATGGACAAAATACATCCATACTTACGTTGAATTCTACTGTTTGTTTGTTTTTCTGGAGAACTCATATACTAATCTTTCACCAAAACCTAAGTTATGACATATAATGAAGGTCACTGAGTTAAAATTGTAGGCAATCCTTTATATTCATAAGGCAACTGGCATGGACAAGGAGCTCCATTCTAAAGGTCTCTTTTCCCTACCTACTGGCCTCTGATAGTGCTGTTATGTTCACCAGTCTTTACTGGTGGACAGGCTAGGAAGGATGTTAGTTCCTCAGCAATAGAACAAAGCTATGTTCTCCCATTAGCCACATTTTATATACCATCTTGGAATGCAGTCTTTTAAAACAACCTGCGTGGGTACAAAATCTGCCTTCTCACTTAAAGTGATGTAACTGTGACAAAACAATTTACTCTCTTAGTTTCTTCATTTGTGAAGTGCATTGTTAGAGTATTACTTTGGAGATTTATTTTGCAGATTAAGTGAGCTAATCTATGGAAAATGTTTACAAATGTACCAAGTATGCTACCATTAACTTTCATTATTATTAGTGAATGACCATAAGGAAATAAATGAATACACAAATATTCCATTCTTGCTTATCCTCCATATTCTGAGCTTTGTTGTTTTATTTCAGATCAGACAATGAGATATGAATGGAACAAACCAAACAGCAGTGACAGAGTTCATTTTTCTTGGGTTTTCAGGTGTTTTCTATCTGCGACTCACTTTGTTTGTGGTATTTCTCACTGTGTATCTGCTCTCCCTCGTGGGAAACACCCTCATTATTTTCATTGTTCTCACGGATATCACGCTCCAAACACCCATGTACATTTTCTTAGGAAATTTGTCATTCCTGGAGATCTGGTACACCAGATCACGGTGCCTAAGCTGCTGGCCACCTGCCTCGCACAGGTTGTTACCATCTCTGTTTCTGGTTGTATAACCCAGTACTACTTCTTTTTCTCCATGGGAGCTACAGAGTGCATCCTGCTGGCAGTGATGGCCTATGACCGGTACTTGGCCATCTGCAGCCCTTTACGGTATTCACTTCTCATGAGTCTTCAGGTGTGCCTGCGGTTTTCAGCTGGATCATGGTTTGGGGGCTTCATCGCCCCTCTTCTACCTACCATACTCATCTCCCACCTAAACTTTTGTGGGCCCCAGAAGATCAACCATTTCTTTTGTGACTCAGACCCCATTTTTAAACTGTCTTGCTCAGATACATTTTGGGTGGAGCTACCCGTGTAGCTCTGTTGTGATTCTAAGTTCTTTCCTTCTCACTATGTCCTCATATGGGCACATCGTGGTCACAATAATCAGGCTGTCTTCCCGGGAGGCTCGGAAGAAAACTTTCTCCACCTGTGCCTCCCATCTCACTGTAGTATCGATCTATTATGGCACCATTATCTTTGCTTATGTTCGCCCTCCAGCCAAATACAACTTCACCATTGGTAAAGTGATCTCAGTGTTCTACTGTGTGGTTACCCCATTGGTAAATCCTCTTATATACACCCTGAGAAACAAAGATGTGAAGAAAGCTTTCAGAAAAGCTCTATCACAAAAGAGATTGCTCTTGGTCTGATATATGAATAATTTGAGAGATACTCTAAAATAATCAATTTAGAATGGGTTCCCAAACCACATTTGCAAATGATAAGTATTGAAAAGTATATTGTAATGTCGATATCACCTAATTTGGACATGTATCTGCACTTTACATTTTGCTTTGAATTCTACTGCAATAGATATTCTGTAATTGCTATGTTTAAGAATGTCAGTACAGTGCCATAGTGATAAAGAGATAAATCACACAAGCTCCCTGCCCACACGTCATTAAAAATAGGAAAGTAGTCTAATTTAGTCCCATATTTCAGTTGAGTATTTTTATAATTTGAACTTTATGAATAACCATGGACCAAAGATTGTTTCTGTTGAATTGAGCAGTGTTACTCTATCTCGTAGTCACACTGTTATAAACATATCACTTTGTATCTGACTATAACTTAGTAAATAAAAATATATTATATACATATGATAAGCCAGCACTATTTTTAAAATGGAATTTTGGGGCAACTGAGTGGCTCAGTCAGTTGAGCATCCGACTTCGGCTCAGGTCATGATCCCAGGGTTTGTGAGTTCAAGCTCCATGTCAGGCTCTGTGCTCAGAGCCTGGAGCTGCTTCGGATTCTGTGTTTCCCTCTCTCTCTGCCCCTCTCCCACTCACACTCTGTCTCTCAAAAATAAATAAATGTAAAAAAAAACTAATGGATTTTTAAGTTATGCATATAAACATAAATGGAAAATTTCATTAGAAAAATTGTAAAATATTATATATAATTCATATTTTTCTTGATAACTTACTTTCAAAATATTAGCAGAGGTTAACACGGATAGGAAGTGGAAGGAGAAAGAAAGGAAAAACTTAGTACTGGACAATACAATAATAGGTTATCTAACATGGTAAAACAAGTATCAACTCTTGTATTTTTATAAAATCTTCAAGCAGACAATCATGTCAGAATAAATTAAATCAATTCAGGAGAGAAGAAAAAGTAGAAAATAGGGACACAAACCTTTCCTATGTTTACCTTCCTTTGTTAATTAAGAAGCTTTATATTTTTCAATTAGTAAAAATACAGTTTAATAACAAAAGGGATCTCAAGAGTGCCAGAGGAAATAAGTTTTCTTCAAAGCTTTTTAGGATAAGTGTTTTCCACCTGATCACCTCCTCAACTCTTTCCATTTGAAGTGTGGTCAGTGCACTAAAAGCACCTGGATGATCAGGGAGCTTGTTAGAATAGAAAGGCAAATCTAACCCCAGACTTCTTGAAGGAAATCACTAGACACACTATTTTAGGCAACCGAAGCTTTGAATAATCTATTTTTAATGGCAAGAGTATATTAAAAAAATCAGTAATGTTTTATACATGCCAATGCTTACAATTTTCTTAAAGCTTGATGTGTCTTTTTCTAGTATATATCAAGAGTATAATATTTTTCCTGAATTCCTAATTAGGTGTTATTTTTAAAACAGAATACATTCATGGGAAAATATTGTCTAAATTACCTATTCATATAAAGAAAAAACTTGTGTCATACATCAACATTTTTTCTAACCCTTCCTTTTCCTTCAAAATATCAAAAGCTATGTAAAACTCTCACAGTAACAGGGAAATATTCTGTATCAACGCACTGCAGTTTTGAATGCCATCTTAACGCAGGAGAGGAAAAAATTCCTTCTGCCTTCCTAGGTTCTGTGGCTAAAAGTAAGTATTAAAGTGACATGAGACAGATTAACAGAAGAAAAGCATATACATTTTATTTTAATTTCCTTGTGCACATGAGTGACTTTAAAAGGAGAATGAACCTGAAGAAATATTTTGACCCAAAAGCTTATATATCTTTTTTAACAAATGCTAAATTGTGGGTACGTGACAAGACAAATAGGCTTGATCATTAAATTACAGAAAAGTGCCAGGAACTATATGGAGAAAACTAAACCAGTGCAAGTATTATTATAATAGGTTTGTTTTATAGGTGCTGTTTGGGATCAACTCACATTCTGCAGTGGTAAGAATGTTTTCTTCCTGGGACAGGGTATGCACGTTTCATTAGGAAATGTTATGACCTGCTTTCAGATGGAAAGAGGGAAGTCAGGGAACCTTCCTGCAGATTCTGTTTCCCAAGTGCCTTCAGTTAAAAATAGCCAATATGCTAAAGTGATATATTTTGGGTGACATGTTCTTAACCACCCACAACAGAAAAGAGAATTATTTATATTATTAATTCAGAATTTTGGCAGAAAATATATCTATATCTTCCCTTCATTTCTTATGCTAGTCAACCCAAAGCTCTGGGTTTTTTTTAATTTTTTTTTTTTATTTTTTAAACATTTATTTATTTTTGAGAGACAGAGTGTGAGTGAGGGAGTAGAGTGAGAGGGAGACACAGAATCCAAAGCAACCTCCAGGCTCTGAGCTGTCAACACAGAGCCAGAAGCAGGGCTCAAACTCAGGAACAGTGAAGACCATGACCTAAGCTGAAGTCGGAAGCTTAAATGACTAAGCCGCCCAGGTGCCCCAGTATCTGAATTTGTTTTAATGCTAGAGCCAACTTGAGGCCAAGTGTGTTCTTGAGACATTCATGAAAGAGCATATGTTACTTACTCCAACTACAACTTAAACACATACAGATAAAGCTTGCTCGTTCTATCCATTCATTTTTATCCCATTGTCATATTTTTGTAATTTCTTTGGTCTTACTTTCAAAAACTGCAGCCAAGTTAGATTCATTGCAAAGATGTAATTCTAATACGCTTTTAAGCAGGATTCATTAAAGTAAATTATCATGGAATCTAAAAATCTATCATGCTGGTGAACTTCATAAAACAGTGTAACGGCATAAAACAAAATGCAAATGTGAGTTTAAAAAAGAGAAAAATGAGTTTAAAATATAAAAAGGGGGGAAACATCAAAATAAAAGTCAAATAATATTTAATTTTATTTTGATTATGACTATAAGTGTGTTTTATGAAACTTCACGAAATCTAAAGGAGATGAGAAATATCTTAGAGAACATTACTTACCATTTTCTAAGTTGTAATGACATTTTGATACATATACTTTTGTGAACAGAGATGACAACATATATAGAGATAATTTATATAAGTATTTAAGAAACTTCCTTAAATAGGAACTTGTAAACATCTTATCAGTCTGATTGTAGCTTTCATTGTGGTGTAAATGTCTTAGAATAAATGTTACCTTTGGGGTGGCTTGGTGGCTCAGTCAGTTTAGCATCTGACTTTGGCTCAGGTCATGATCTCGTGGACTATGGGTTAGAGCCCCACATTGAGCTCTGTGCTGACAGCTGGGAGTCTGGATCTGGCTTCTGATTCTGTCTCCCTGTCTCTCTGCCCCTCTATGCTTGTGCCCTCTCTCTCTCTCTCTCTCTCTCTGTCTCTCTCTCAAAAATAAATATTTAGAGTAATTTTTAAAAAGAATAAGTGTTACCTTTAAAATTTTTATATCAATTTTTTACTTATGTGTTTCTTTGAAATGCTAGTTCTTGGATTTCATGTAAAATCTCTATTTGTCTCATTGATTATTTCTTTAAATTTTTTTTTAATGTTCATTTATTTTTTGAGGGAGAGACAGAAAGACAGAGCATGAATGCCAGAAGGGCAGAGAGAGAGGGAGACACAGAATATGAAGCAGGCTCCAGGCTCTGAAGCAGTCAGCACAGAGCCCAATATGGGGCTAAAAACCAGAGTCAGCGAGATCATGACATGAACTGAAGTTGGACGCTTAACCAGCTGAGCCACCCGGGTGCGCCTCTCATTGATTGTTTCTTAGTGAAAGCGGGCTTGGGGTGTGAAACTTCAAATGCAGAAAACTGAAGCCAGCTTTATTTCATCCTCCTCAAGAAAAAGAAAGAAAAAACTATATTGTGTAATGGCTCCTCACTATTTAAGTAGGAGAGTGTGACACCAATGCCATCACTGTTCTCCTATGCCATCACTATTTATAGCCAGTCCATCACAATTTCTCCTTTTTGCTACCAAATTATTTCAAAATGCATGAACGTATTTCCAAGTCCTCAGACGTTGCCAGAATCTGAACTGCAACGTATCCATATTTGAATACCTTTCTCTCAGGACATAGTCCAGTGAGAACCTCATGCACATGAGAAGTGACATTTCACAGCACATGTTTCCTCCCTGCTGAAAACAGATCAATACCTTCGTCATGCTTTAAGAATATAAACTGAATAAATCACTCTGACTAAGGAGCCCTAGTGCCCCGTCACTCATTGACTTGCTCCTTTTTTTTTTTTTCCAAAGGTAAAGTCTCCCTAGATTGTCTTATCACTGTGTGCTTATCACATTCATTCTCCCACACATAATGACTCATATTGTCCCTCCACTGGAAACCCAGCCATAATCACAGTGTGCTGCTCTTCCTTCAGGATGTATTTGTAGGCATCACTCGCTTCCTAACGATAGTCTTTGAACTCACGGAAAAGCTCAACCCTTTCTGCAGCATCATTTTCCACTCACCAGGTATCTTTCACTCAAACATTGTTCAGTTAAAGTTTCACATGGTTCATATGTTTATATATTAATAGTACCTAATTAATGTTATTTTATTTAACTTCAAAGAATATATTGTGTCATGGTTATCAAAAATCAGTACTTTATAAGAAGAAAAACATATAAATCACAATTCATTTTTCTGGTCTACCCTATTTCCTTTTGCCTACATAGGTAAACAATTTAGAGTGCTTTCTTATATTTGGATCCATGTTTATTTGACATTCACCTAGATTTTTCTTTGTAAAAAGTTAGTGACAGAGATGTATGAAATAAATAGGAATTTACAACACTTACTACACAAATATCTAGCATACTATACACATCATACTGTAGCTTAATTGTTTTCATTTTATAATTAAATATATTGAAGAATGATTACTGCTATGGTAGAGAGGGCTTTTAATTTGTTACTTTATATTTATAGGATGCCCCATTTTAAAAATTTCCCTAGTACTGGACACTAATTACTGCCCGCATACATTGTGACATATTTCCCTAATCTGCAATTAGATGAATGTCCCTTTAAAGGTCAAGTAATCTGTCTAGGAAATTCTAGGAATCCTCAAGTTTTTCCTGGTGCCCAAGAATTTTATCCATATTTGTAGAACTAAAAATGCATCCAGCCTACTCACCTGCCCTTTACCTTGTGTTCAAGAGTGAAATTTGCAAATGGACAATCTCCCTCATAATAACATCTTATAGTACGTTCTCTCATTTTAGGATAACTAATAATAGCAATGCATCTGAACTACAAATTAAAAAGATACATTCTTTTATATATATTACTTTTGTTTTCCTCACCTGAAGACACATATATAGAAAAATGTTTCTCCAGACAATGTCAAAAATTTACTGCCTAATTTTTCTTCTAGGAGTTTGATGGTTTCAGGTATCACATTTACATCTTTAACTCATTTTGAGTTTATTTTGATATGTGGTGTAAAAAAGTGGTCCAGTTTCATTCATCTGCATATGGGTGTTCAATTTTCCCAACATTATTTCTTGAAGAGATTGTGTTTTCCCTATTGTATACTTTTGCATCCTTGTTATTGATTATAAAGACCAAGTTTTATTTCTGGGCTCTCTATTCTGTTCTATTGATCTATGTATCTGTTTTTTTTGCCAGTGCAATGCTGTTTTGATTAATAAACCTTTGTAGTATATCTTGTAATATTGAGTGTGATAATCCAGTTTTATTCTCCTTTCTCAAGATCACTTTGGCTACTTGGGGTCTTTGTGTTTCCATTCAAATTTGAGGATTGTTAGTTCTAGTTCTGTGAAAAATGTTATTGGTATTTTCATAGGGATTACAATAAAACTTAAGATTTCTTTGGGTAGTATGGACATTTTAACAATTGTGGTTCTTCCAATACATGGTGGTTCTTCCAGTACCTGGGCATCATATATCTTTGCATTTTTTTGTACGTTATATTGAATTTATTTTATCAGCGTTTTAAACATTTCATGGTAGAGGTGTTTTACTTCCTTGGCAAAGTTTATTCCTAGGGATTTTATTCTTTTGGTGCAATTGCAAATGGGATTGTTTTCTCAATTTCTCTTTCTTCTTCTTCATTATTGGCATATAGTTTTGCAACAGATCTCTGTATGTTCATTTTTATCCTATGATTTACTGAATTAATTTATCAATTCTAGTAGATTTTGGTGGAGTCTGTAGGGTGTTCTATATATAGTATTATGCCATCTGAAAATAACGAAAGTTTTACTACTTTCTTATTAATTTTGATGTATTTTATTTCCTCTCTAGTCTGAATCTGTGGCTAGGACGTTCAGTGCCATGTTCGATAACAGGGGTGAAAGTGGATATCTTTGTATCGTTCCTGGGATTAGAGAAAAACCTGTTTTTCACCACTGAGTATGATGTTTTCTTTGCTTTTTCATATATGTCCTTTATTGTGTTCATGCACTGCATTGCAAGTTGTTTGATTTTTTTTATCACAAATCGATGTTGTGCATTGTCAAATGCTTTTTCTGCATCTATAAGATAATATGGCTTTAATCTTTTGCTTGTTAATAAATGTATCATGTTGATTGGTTTACAAATATTTAACTATCCTTGCACCCCTGTAATAAATTTCACTTGATTGTAGTAATTTTTGTAATGTTAGATTGTCCAATAACGTTTTGTTGAGCATATTTGCACCTATGCTGGCCTGTTGTTCATTTTATTTGCTTTGTTTTCTTTCCTTTTGTTTTGTTTTTGGTGTCTTTGTCTGGTTTTGGTGTCAGGGTAATGCTGGCTTTGTAGAATGCATTTGGAAGGTTTCTTCTTCCTCTATGTTTTTGGAATAATTTGAGAAATGTGTGAGAGTTTACAATAGTGCCTCCATCTTTAGACTTCTGACTTGTTCACATTCACTTGATGGCCCCCCGAAGCTATGTGTTCAGGGGCTCCTTGGACATTAATATACATACCTTAGAAATGTCCAGCAATTTGGAATGGGAGAGAGTTACTTTAGTCCTCCATAAATTTGTTAAACATAACATCATCCCTCCTCTTCCTGATGTACAGGTGATCTTATGAGATCTAATTAAATATTACACGTTAATAACGTGCATATGAGACCTTTGAAATGCATGCGAAGACATTCACTTCACTACGATATCATTGATATCATTCTAAATACCCTCTCACTTTTTAAAATTTTAGATTAAGGTCCATACTTTGCAGGGAATAACTATATAGCTGGGTTGTTCCCTGATCAAACTTTTCTGTTAGTAAGTGGCCCTGAATAAAACTCATTATAAAAAACTGTATGGAGTGCCCTGATTTGTTTTTCAGCCTCAATGTCTTTTAGTTTGGGAGATACTTTACAGTCACTTCAACTTCCAGCCATTGTCAAACCAAACAGGAGGAAACCAAAACTGGGTAAATGAACCATGCTGGGGGGAAAGCCTTTTGTCTTTGGGAGTTCCTGTGCCTGCTATCCACCCTCATGTTTGGAGACATGGCCTGGTGTTTAGAGTGTTTCAGATTGGTGTGTGAGTATGAGGGTCTCCTGAAAAATGCCCAAATCATTGCTATATATCTTACCCAAAACAGTGGGGAAGGGAAAATTGAGAAGGAAAAGTGAGCAAATGTTGCAGTGGTAGGATGGCCATTGCTCTGTGAGTTATGAATGCCACAGAAAAAGAATCACAAGTAACGACAAAACTAGAACAGGCTAGGGAAATGTTGTCTTTGGAAAGAGATTGTAACAGCTGTATGTTCCTCTAATAAAGACATCACATACAAAATAATTCATTGGCAGGAAAAACATTTGGAACTTATGGCACGTAAAATGGCAAAGATATGTGGGCACAGACTACCACTCACTAAAGTGAGAACTATTGTATCTCAAGAGAATTGGGACCTTATTGCTTGGGATACCTCAGAAAATGATTCTGATAGAGGAGGGAAATGATTAACAGGCATGACCTTTGATTCAAATGAAGAACCAAGCCTCTCATGAGCCTGAAGATGACTGTGAGGAAATTCCCACTAGTCAGAAAATGACTATGATGAAATATTGTGCCACTCAATTAGTCAAGCTAATGAGCTGTTTTTAGCAAAATGTCAAGAAGGGGTGGAATTCAGAGACTCCTGGGTGGCTCAGTCAGTTAAGCATCCAATTCCACATTTTGGCTCAGGTCATGATCTCACAGTCTTCAGGTAGAGCCTCATGTCAGCCTCGGTGCTGACACTGCAGAGCCTGTTTAGGATTCTTTCTCTCCCACTCTTTGTACCCACCACCACATGTTTCATCTCTCTCTCTCTCTCTCTCAAAAATAAATATATAAACATTAATATAAAAAAAGAAAAAGAAAGAATGTGCATTCTGCTGTTTTAGGAAGGAACGTTCTGAATATGTGTGTTAAGTCCATCTGGTCCAGTGTGTCAATCAAAGCCATCGTGTCTTTTTTCATTATCTGTTTAGATGATCTGTCTATTGATGAAAGTGGGTTGTTAATGCTCTCTACTATTATTGTGTTGCATACATCAAACTTACAAAATTTTGCATGGCAAATAATCAATGAAATGAAAGAATGACCTACAAAATGGAAGAAAACATTTGGATATCATGTATTTGATAAAATGCTAATATCCAAAATACATACAGAATTCATATTACTCAAAAGCAAAAAAAGAAATTCACTTGCAAAATGGACAGTGAAATTAAATAGACATATTGCCAAATAAAACTTTAGTGTCCATCAACTGTCGAATGGATAAGAAGATGTGGTTTATATATACAATGGAATACTACTTGGCAATGAGAAAGAATGAAATTTGGCGATTGGTAGCAACATGGATGGAACTGGAAGGTATTATCTTAAGTGAAATAATGCAGTCAGAGAAGACAGATAATCTTATGTTTTCATTCATATGTGGATCTTGAGAAACTTAACAGAAGACCGTGAGGGAGGGGAAGGGGGAGAAAGTTACAGAGAGGGAGGGAGGCAAATCATAAAAGATTCTTAAATACTGAGAATAAACTGAGGGGGGATAGGGGAGAGGGGAAAGTGGGTGATGGGCATTGAGGGGAGCACTTGTGGGGATGAGCACTGGATAGTGTATGGAAAACAACCTGACAAAAAATTATAGAAAAAATTATAGAAAAAAATTAAGAACATATATGTTCTCAAAATACAAAATCAGAAATCTTTCAGCATTGTATTAGATGATTATGCACCATTATCAAGTGGGATTTATTGCAGGGACACAAGAATGATTCAACATTAACAATTCAATCAATGTGATATACCACATTACCACAATGAAGGATAAAAATCTTATGATTACTTAAGGAGATGCAGAAAAAAAATAATTGACAAATTTCATTATCCATTCATGATAAAAAATCAATAAATTTAGTTTCGAAGGAAGATTCCTTTAAGTAATAAAGGCTATATGTTACAATGATTCATCTAACATCATATTAACCAATTTTATCCGACATGAACTAACGATCTTACATAAAGAAAGTAGGCAAGAAAAAATAGAGGATATCTAAATCAGAAATGAAACAAACTTTCACTATTTGTAAATAACATGATATTACTGTAGAAAACTGTAAACATTATACAAATATTGGTAGAACTAATAATTAAATTCAGTGTAACTGCAGCACACAATATTTGAAATTTTGTTGCATTTCTATACCTAAACAATTACTGGTCAGAGAATGAAATTAATAAAACAATTTCACAATTGCATCAATAAGAATAAAATATCTAGGAATAAATTTAACCAAGGACCTGAAAGACTTGCACACTTAAAACTATGACATTGATATAAGAAGATAAATCAAACACAAATAAAAAAGTTACTCTGTATTCATAGATTGTGCATATTATTATTGTTAAAATTCCCATATTACATGAAACAGTCTATCCATTCAATGCAATATTTTCGAAATCTCCATGTTTCCTTAGATAGTGGATTTCTGAGATTTTATTTGGAGACGCTAGCCATTTTTATAACTTTGATATTGAAGGATAAGGATTCTATTTTTATATAGCTGTTTTAAATGTCATCCAAAATGCAAATAAAATTTTAAATGTACGAAATTATTTGGGTATTTATTCATAACACCATTAGCCTAGAAATAATCTCTTCATAAGATTAGGTTAAGGGCTATGGATATATCAATAGACTTCTATATTATGTAGTGAAATATACATCTTTAAGAAATTGTATTGACTTACATATGACTCTGAAATATCTGAGCACATGTTGGGGAAATGTAATAACACATATAAAAGTGATTTGTTAATCAGATAATGAATCCGATGTTCGATCTTTATGTCTTTATGTTTAGATGAAATAAACGTCTCCTTTCAAATCATATAAAATATGGTTTAATTAAATTTATTAAATAATTTTTCATTTTAGAATTGCAGATTCAGTGTTATTGTCAACAGTTTTTCCCTCAAAATTTAGGTTACAAAATGGCCAGCATCTCCAAATAAAATCTCAGAAATCCACTTTCTAAGGAAATGTGCTAACTATTATTTGATGCAAACTAACTCACAAGATCATACTAGGTTTAGATTTGTGTTGTAACGTAGTCGTTCATCTGTACTCAACAGAACTAATCCCATTCTGTGTTAGATAGGTTCAATCTTAGATTTGTGTTTACTTTAACTTAGAGTCATCAAATTATGGATCATGGACAAGAATTGCACACACAGAATTCTGTTTCATTTAGCATTTATAAAGCAAAGAAAATATTTGGTAAAAGGGCCATGAAGGTGAACACATAGCTGGGAAAAAAAAAAAAAAAAAGCATTCCACCAGAAGAAGCATCAAGGACAAGGTATATTTGCCACCTGAGCCTTGAGAACACTACATTTGAGTGGGAAAATTCAAACCCGAGAAGCATCAAGAGTGAAAAGCAATGGAGAACATAGGGTTTGGCTTATTCTTGTGTGAACCAAGGAGACATTAGTATTGGTTCTACCCTTAACTCTAATCTAGAATGACTGAAGGAAGGAGAGGGAGGAAGCCAATACACAATGTCTCTGCTGTGGCAGAATTGGAATGACAGGTGATAGGGGTGTATCTCTGGTTGGTAGTGTTGTAATTTGTAAGAAGTGCTGAGTTCCTTGATATACTTTTAGAAAAGAGAGAAGATTATGGCTGAGTTATTTAATATGGCTGAAAGAGAGAACACGTGAGTCCAAGATTACACCAAGTACCAACCAGAATTACTGGAAGAATAAAGTAAATATAAAGCAGAAAAAACTGAACTGAATACCAGGAAAGCCTAAAACTTTCTATCAAATAATCGTAAAATGAGTATATAATGATATGAAATATCATACATGTCCAAAACAAATATGAAAGTTCAGTATTTTGCTTAAATATTCTTTCCCCAAATCAAGTTTTAAAATGTTCAAAGAATAATGCTTTTTATGTTTTTACATTAAAATGACACAGAGATGAAAGATATTTATATTCTAAATTGTTATAAACTAAGTATGTATATAAACTAAATATATGTATAAACTTTATATATATATATATACATATATATAAACTAAAAGAAGCATTGTTATACATGTTATACATATATATACATGTGTAACAAGTATAGGCCATTGTAATCCAAAGGAGCGAGGTTGAATAGGTTAGTGTAACACTTGGACTCAGATTCACTGGTGTTTATATCTATACTAAGGTTCTCACAAAAAAAGGTAGAAATATTATGTTTTTAGTAAGTAGTAGGTAATCTGAGTTGGAAGAGAGGTAGAATATAAAAATAGTTTGAGAGAAATTCATAATTGAATAGAGATAAGAAAAAATAAATCTATTTTTGAACAAAAAAAAAAGACCAAGAAAGGAAAAAAAATAGAAATAAAGAAGAAAGTAAAAGGAAAGGAAGACAATACATAAGAGGAAAGAAAAAAATGATTGAGGAATGAGAAAAGGTAGAAAAAAGTAGAAAAGGAAAAAAAAAGATTTAAGAGATGTGTTCAAAATCATTTCAATGTTTGGTAATTTTATGTTTATTTAATAAAATAAAGCTTTCCTGTTGAAATTCTGTTTCGAACCAGGTCTTTGAGATGAATGTTTCATCATTGTATTTAGACATTCTTAATTCTTGAATGATCAGTAACCACAGCAATTTTACTCTTTGATGAATTTTGTCTGATATCCACCAAAAAATATGTAACTAGCATAACCAAAAAGAATCTCTAAATTTGAATTTTAAGATTTATGCAAATAACTTGAGTAAACAAGAAAAATTTTCCAATGCTGAACTAGTGCAGACTTGCCATTTGTAAGTTATCCTGGTTATTTATGAATAATAAAAAAAATTATGTAACCTCAATTTTACTTTAAATATGAACTGTATTTCCTAGAATAAAAGTAAAAGGGGCCATATTTTGTGACTGCCCTGAAAAGATTGTGTGATCATAATGCATATGAATACTATGATGTGTAAATTGTTTACAATATTACCCTAGTAAAATATTGTGATATACAATCAAAACAGGAAAGAACCATTTAATTGAAATATTTCAATACCCTAGTCCACTACATAAGTAAGAGAGTTAAATTTTGCCATGGTGCCACGTTAGGCAACAAATTACTGAATTTTGTGGACCTGCAAAGGGAAATAGGGGCATCACTTTGGAAATAATTATTGTCAATAAAATTATTCATTTTAACGAAATTTTACATACTTAAATTAAAAAGGTGTGCTGAACAGTTTCCCAGCTATAAGTTTGTGCAAGGCCATTTGCACATCCCAGTTACTCAGGCTGTAGATGACGAGATTCATGATGGGGGGTACCACAGTGTAAAGCACTGATATCAACACTTTCACCGAAGACGAAAATTTAACATTTTTAGCTAAATATATGACGCTCACAGAAAAGATAAACAGTGACACCACGGTGAGGTGGGACAGACAGGTGGAAAGACTTTTCACTCCTCCCTTGGCAGATGGGATTCTTAGTAGAAAAAATGTGAACATAGGATACAAACAAGAAAATAAAACATATAAACAGAAAACAACCACTACCAATGATAAATGCATATTCTAGAGTTTTCTGTCCAGAACAAGCAAGTGTGAGCAGGGATGGGACGTCACAAAAGAATTGGTGCACTATGTTTGCCCCGCAGAAATGGGCAGAGAAGGTACCTACAACATGAATGGATCCATAGACGCCCCCACTGAGCCATGATGCAGTCACCATCTGCACACAGGCGCCTCTATTCATGATGGCCTCATAGTGCAGGGGACAGCAGATGGCAGCGTAGCAGTCATAGGACATCACTAGGAGGAGGGCGTATTCTGTGCCAGCAAAGGAAATAACAAGAAACACCTGCAAGGCACATCCCATGAAGGAGATGGAATAGTTGTTGGTCAAAGAGTTTGTGACAGATTTGGGGACAGTGACAGAAATGTAACAGATATCGATCAAAGACAAGTTCTTTAGGAAAAAATACATGGGGGATTGAAGATGTTGGTCAATGATGGTGAGGGTGATAATGAGGAGGTTCCCCATCAGCGCTGCTAGGTAACCCAGGAAGAGCAATGCAGCATAAAGTCTCTGCAGCAGCTGATCATCAGGGCATCCCATGAGCAAGAATTGTGTGATGTTTGTCATGGTGGCTAATTTCTCAGCCACGCTAATTCCTACCTGCAGAAATAAAGACGACACGGATAACGAGTCGATTCAGATATTGTCATATCACCTTTACTTGATCTTTAACACTTTTCGGTTCTGAGTGAGGTTTACCTCATCAGAATACCAGCACAAATATACAGCGCAAGGCCCCTACCATTCATATTATACTCATATTATGATATTTACAGAGAGGTCAATGAAATATGGTTGGATTTAAGGACAATTTAAAGAGGCAGAGAATCCAGTAAATTCCGTGTGTGTGTGTGTGTGTGTGTGTGTGTGTGTGTGTGTGTGTGTGTATTTGCCTTAGGAGTCTAACAGAGAGTCACAAAACCTTTGGGAAAATCCCTCAAGGAAGTAGCTAACATACTTCACAGGTGCATCTGAAAATAACAAAAGCAAAGTTATCTTCCATGATGACTGCTCCCAGAGATCATTGATCAAATGCTGCTCTTGACCAAAAAATAAAGAAAATAAAAATATAGGGATGCCTAGGTGACTCAGTTGGTTAGGCATCCGACTTTAACTCAGGTCACGATCTCATGGTTCATAAGTTCTAACCCTGTATCGGGCTCTGTGCTGACAGTTCAGAGCCTGGAACCTGCTTTGGTTTCTGTGTCTCTCTCACTTTCTGCCCTTCCCAGCTCATGCTGTCTCTCTCTCTCTCTCTCTCTCTCTTTCTGTCTCTTTCTCAAAAATAAAAACACATTGAAAAAAAATTTTTTAAAAATAAAAATATAAATGTTTGTGTTTGTCAAATGAGATCAGACAGGCAGAGGCAAGATAGAAGAGAAGCAAACTGGAGTGCTAATTTTTCTACTTGATATTAAATATAGATATGAATGATAAAAACAGGAAATTCCCTAATTTTCATATCTTAATTATTCATGATAAATCAATTCCCATGATGTTGCTCAATCCCTATAACATAACACCACAACAGTGTCTTGCCTATGACCATAAAATTAGTCTATAAATAATCACTTAATAATAATCCAAGGTTACTTCTATAAAATGTTGTCTCCTTGATTCTAACTTTCAATTTAAAAAAATACCATAGGTGATCTGGACATATACAGACAATATGTTAGATAATCGGACATTCTCTATTCCCCTTGGTTCTTGAAGAAAATAGATGAAAAATATCCTCACCAATTATTACAGGTGACATAGATAGCAACTTTAAAATTCCTTCACAGAAAAACAAACAAACAAACAAAAAACCACTTGAGAAAATTTACCCCTCAGAAGCACGTGCTCTTTTTCTTTCTTACCATTGATTAAATGTTGCAGTTTGACGTACAGTGACAAGAGAAGACCAAATGAATACTTCGGGATGGGGCACGGGTTTCTGTTCCATCCCTCAATTCTGTGTTCTCATATGTGTGAAAGAAATAGATTGCCTTAAGTATTCTCAGAATAGCTGCTTTGGCCACCATCAGCCATGCCTAATCATCTCAATGATTCATGTGTAATTGCTGAGTCGCAAGCTTTATTTCAGTCTCCAACATTAGTTCAAGGTTAATAGTCTTCTGTCTTTCACATGAGATTGTAGTTACATGAATGGGATGGGAATTTATTAGAAGAAATGACAATGTTTTTGATGATAGTGAGCATCCCCTGAGGACCCAGAGGGCAACTTTAAAACCCAGACATATTACGATAATTTATTTACTTCTTGCAATTTTCCATCGTAAGCATATCACAACTCTACGAATACATTCAGGGTGTGCCTTTCTATATACTGACGTGTTATGACATCAATATTTTAATGGAAAAGAGAACATTTGAATTCAAGAATTGAAATTTTAATTCAGGAACATATGTTAACACATGGATGCTGTTTTATTTTATTTCCTTTGAGTTCTGCTATGTTTTGTTTTGTTTTGTTTTCATTTTTAACAGTGGTACATATACAAATGTTATCCATGTAAAATACCGAGCAACGTAGGAAACCAGAATTAAAATGAAACTTGCTACACTCCCACTTGTCTTCCCAAGGACCATAGCAGGTGCAAGATTTGGAATGTTTAAGCCAATACACATCCTGTGACTTTGGATACATAACCATAAAAATGCATCATCTGATGTTCACCATACATGATTTTAAAAGTTACAATTTACACACAACAATATTTCACATGACTTCCCGTTTTTAGTTTTTATATTATAGATATTCAGTATTTTGTCAAGTTTATTTTCACCATCATATGTAATCTTATGATTAACACCATTTTATGTACTTTGCTTGTGGATATACCTACATGATTCTTTGACTAAGTCCCTTGAAATGTAATTAGCTCATGTACGATATGGTCATATCAAGTTTTAATACATTCTACTAAATTGTTTCGTAAAATGTTTTCAAGTGTCTATTCTTACCGCATGTTCAAGAGTTTTGGATTAACCTGTAACCAGACGATTTAACATTTTATTCATTTTTATGTATTTAATTTTTTAGACCGGGGAATGAGAGCACACACAATTTGGGGGGAGGGGCAGAAGGACAGAGAGGGAAACCCAAGCAGGCTCCACGCTCAGTGCATAATGCAATGCAAGGCTCAGTCCCATGACCCTGGAATCATGGTCACAGAAATCAAGAGCTGAACACTGAACTGACAGAACTACCCAGGCACCCTCAGATTATGTAACATTTTAATTATCATTTTCAATTTGTTAAGATACATAAACAACAATTTACCATTTTAACCATTTTTAATATGTAAGTAAGTGGTAATAGGTAAATTTACAATGTTGTCCAACAATCACTACCATCCACCTCTAGGATTTTTGTATCCTCAACTGAAACTACACACCCATTTAAAATAACTACCATTGGGTTTTTCATTTATATTTCCTGATGATTAGTAAAACTGAGTAAATTTTGTTGTATCTGTTGGCAATCAATATTACTTCTTTGGTATAATGTATATTCATTCACAGATTCTCTCCATTTAAAGACTATTTAATGTTTACTTATTCTTGTGAGAGAGAGAGCATGAGCGAAGGAGGGGCAGAGAGAAAGGGAGACACAGAATCCAAAAAAGTCTCCAGGCTCTGAGCTGTCAGCCAACGTGGCGCTCAAACCTAGAGACCACAAGATCATGACCTGAGCTGAAGTCGGACATACAACCGACTGAGCCACCCAGGCCCCCCTACTCTATCCAATTTTTAGTTGGGTTTTTGGTATGGAGTTGTTTAAGTTCTCTCTATATCCCTTAATGGATATGATCCTGCCATTTGCAACAACATGGATAGACCTAGTGAGTGTTATTCTATGTGAAATAAGTCAGACTGAGAAAAACAAATACCATATAATTTAACTTATGTGTGAAACCTAAATAGATAAACAAGCAAGCAAACAAAGAAAAAGCAGAATTGGACCTATAAATACAGAGAACAAACTAATAGTTGTCATTGGAGATGGGGAGAGGGGAATGGGAAAATTAGCAAAGGGGAATAGGAGATATAGGCTTCCAGTTATGAAATGACCAGACAGACCATGGGAATAAAAGGCACACCATAAGAAGTATATAGTCAATGGTAGTGTAATAGCTTTGCATGGTGGCGGATGGCCGCTGCACTTGTGGTGAGCATAGCATAACTCACAAACTTGTAAAATCACTTAGTTGTATACCTGAAACTAAAGTAATATTATGTATCAAGGGTACCTCCCCATTAACTCATTTCTCCAGCATCTGACAACTACTATTGCATTTTCGTTCTCTATAAACTTGTTTATTCTAAATATCTCATATAAGCAAATCATACACTGTTTGTACTTTATTTCATTATATGGTTGTTTACTTACAATGATGTCTCCATTGCTTAGCCATATTGTAGAATATGTCAAAGATCCTCCTTTTTTTTAAAGGTTTATTTACTTTTGGGAGAGAGAGAGAGAGAGAGAGAAAGGGAAGGGAAAGAAAGAGGAGACACAGAATCTGAAGCAGGCTCCAGGTTCTGAGCTATCAGCATAGAGCCTGATGTGGGGCTTGAACGCATGGTCTGTGAGATCACAACCCGAGCTGAAGTCGGAAGCTCAACTAACTGAGCCACCCAGGTGCCGCAAAGACACTCTGAACACAATCAGGTATTCAGCATTAAAAAGGAGGGTATATACCCTCCTTTCTAAATGTATATATGTATTATATATATATATATATATCATATATATCATATATATAATAAATATATATACATATATATAATATATATAATATATATATACAGAGAGAGAGAGAGTCATGTATGAATGGATTATATATATATATATATATATATATATGCAAGTGTATATGCAAGTGTATATGTGTACAAGTGTTTGTTTACATCCCTGATTTCAATATTTTTAGGTATATACCCAGAAATGGAATGACTTGATCATTTTATAATAATTCAATATTTAGTTATTTGAGTAAGTAAATATTGTTTTCCTTTTGGATTTTTACATTTCAACCTGTTATGCACCATAGAAAGATACAATTTCTCCACATCCTCTCCAACACTGTTTTTCCTCCCTTGTCATTCCTTCTTTCCTCTACCTCTCTCTGTCTCTCTCCATTATGTGTATGAGGTTGTGGTTTTGTGTTTTATTTCTCTAAAATTAAATAGCTTACTATGTGTTTCTAGATCATCCATATATCCTCTTAAGGGAAATTTTTATACAAGTATTTTGCCCATCTTTTTAATGAGACTTTTGTTATTCGTATTTTTCAGTGGTAGGAGTAATATATGTGTTCCGAGATCAATCCTCATCAGAAATATAATTGGTAAATAGTTTATTCAATTCCATGTGTTGCATTTTCACTGTGTTGATGATGTTGTTCATTGCACAAATATTTTTATTTTTATGAAGTCTTACTTGTCTAGTTTTTATTTTGTTGCCTGTGCATTGTATTTCATAACCAAGAAATCGTTTCCAAATCAGTTGTCAAAAAGCTATACTCATATTTTCTTCTAAGAGATTTATAGCTTAAGTTTTATATATAGGTGTGTGTGGTTTTTTTTGGTTTTGTTTTGTTTTGTTTTGTTTTTATCCATTTTAAGTTATTTCTTGTGTTTATTGTGAGTTTGAGATCTAAAACGTTATTTTGCATATCGATATTCATCTTGCAGATTTAGTTAACCAAAGATACTCTCATTTACCTTCTAGAATTTCTGCTTTTGTGACTGGTCAAGACTCATCAAAATTACCCGAATTCCATGCAGTGTATACACTATATTTAGACTCATGTCTGTCTTTCTTTTCTTTTCTTTTCTTTCCTTTTCTTTTCTTTTTTTCTTTTTAATCAGCTGTAGCTGGATTCTCTTAACAGCCTAAATTTCAATTTCTCTTTTTGAGATTGAAACTCTAGCTCAAGATCTAATTCATATTGTTTTTACTTTATTCACAAATTCTCTATCATCCAGTTATTAAGTAAAACAAACAAACAAACGAACAAATGTCGTTCGTTCATAAGGAAAACATTTAAATGCAACCGCATTAAACTTAATATAACTCAAATAATAAAATATATATTTCCCAAAACATTTTTTTAAAGACTGTCTTTTTTCCTTTGTATATTCTTTCCTGCTTGGTTGAATATTAGTTGCCCAGATAGATGTGGGTCTGTTTCTGGGTTTACTTAGCAGATAAGACATCTGTAGCAGATAGATGTGGGTCTGTTCTACTTAGCCGATAAGACATCTGTAAGAATAGAAGGTTTATTTTCTCTTTCCAATTTAATAACCTTTAATATCATATCCCAATCAATTTCACTGATTATAAACTTCATCATATTAAATACTGAGCACAAGAATGGTCCTCAACTTTGTGTGCTCCCAGTTTAAGGACAATTATCTAATAATTCCTTATTTTATTGTTGGTTGTGTAATTTGCATTTTTATAGACTGAATTCAATCATAAATATTTCCAGTTTAGATAAAAATTTGCAAAATTCTAAATAGTGAATAAATATATAGTATATATAGTGTAGTGTGAATATCTATAAAGCACACTGTATGAATATATATGTAAAATCCTATAATATTAAATAGAAAATAAACACAGATAAATAAAATATTTATTTAGCAAAAGAAATGATATGCTAAATCAACTGATTCTCAGTGGTATACAATTTATAATAAAATGTAATTTTATTTCTACTCTTCATATTTACAAAAAGTAAAGAGTAATTACAAATTATTTATGGTTAGAGATATGGGATAAAGGAAAACATTTGTCACTTGGTAGTAGAAATTCACACACATTTTTGAATCAATAGAATCATTATAATTTGAGATTGCTGGAAGAAGGGAAGATTATGATGGATTAAGAGGACCCCAGGTTTGCCTCATCCCATGAATACAACTAGATGACAATACCTACATACCCCAATAATCAGCCTGAAGACTAACAGAAGAAACTCTACAACTTAAGGTAGAGAGGAAGCCATACTGAAGTAAATAGGAAGTGCAGAGATGCGGTTTGGGAGAGAAATGGATCCTGGCCACCATGGGGGGGAGGTACCTGCAGCCAGAGAGGAAAGATTGTCTACCACACAGGAGAGTCCACCACTTTTATTCAGCATAGTACTGGAATCCACAGCAATCATACAACAAAAAAAAAATAAAAGGCATCTCAATTAGTAAGGAAGAAGTAACAATTTCTTGATTTGCAGATGACATGATACCATACATAGAAAAAGTGAAAGACCACTAATAAACTGCTGCAACTGAATTAATAATAAAATTGATTTAATTTAATAAAGTTCCATGATACAAAATCAACATAAATCTGTTGCATTTCCATACACTAATAATGAAGCAGTAAAAGAAAAACAAAAGAACTTTAAAAAAATTGCATCCCAAATAATAACACAGCTAGGAGCAAACCTAACCAAAGACATAAAATATCTTTACTCTGAAAACTATAAAACGGTGATTAAAGAAATTAAACATGACACAAAGATATGAAAAGAACATTCCGTGTTCACGGATTGGAAGATCAAATATTGTTAATATCTTTATGTTATGTAAAGCAATCTACACATTTAATGCAATTCCTATAAAATACCAACAACATTTTTACAAATCTAGAACAAAAAAATCCTAAAATTTGTATAGAAATACAAGAAACCCTGAATGGCAAAAGCAACCTTGAAAAAGAAAAGCAAAGCAGGAGGCATCACAATTCCCACATTCAAATTATATTTGAAAACTGTAGTAATGAAAACTGTAGGGTACTGACACTGAAAATTTATACATAGTTTGATAGAACACAATAGAAAAATCCAGAAAAAAATCCACAATTATATAGTCAATTAATCTTCAACAAAGCAGGAAAGAATTTCCAATGAAAGAAATACAGTCTTCAACAAATGGTGTTGGGAATACTGGACAGCAACAGACAAAAAAATGAATACAGAACACTTTCTTTTTTATTATTTTTTAATGTTTCTTTATTTTTGAGACAGAGAGAGAGAGCAAGCTGGAGAGGTGCAGAGAGGAACACACAGAATCCTAAGCAGGCTCCAGGCTCTGAGCTGTCAGCACAGAGCCTGACATGGGGCTCAAACTCAGGAACGGTGAGATAATGACCTGAGCTGAAGTTGGTGCTCAACCTACTGAGACACCCAGGTGCCCCTGAAAACAGAACACTTTCTTACACGATACACAAAAATAGATTCACAATGTATTAGGGGTACCTGGGTTGCTCAGTCTGTTAAGCATCTGATTTCAGCTCAGGTCAGAGGCTGGGGCCTGCTTCAGATTCTGTCTCTGGCTCTCTCTACCCCCCCCTCTCTCTTTCTCTCTCTCTCTCTCTCTCTCTTTCTCAAATATAAATAAATATAAAAGATAAACAATATATTAAATCCTAAATGGGAGATCTGGAAATGTAAACATTCTAGTAGAGAACACAGGCAGTAACTACTTTGATACTAGTTATGTCTCCTGAAACTAAGGACACAAAAGCAATAATAAACCATTGGAACATAATCAAAATAAAAATTCTCACAAAGAAGGAAATAATGAAAAACCGAAAAGGTAACCTATAGAATGGGAGAATATATTTGATAATGATATATCCTACAAAGGACTATATCCAAAATACATAAAAAACTTATAAAACTCAAGACCCAAACACCAAGCACCAAAGAATCTATTTAAAAATAGGTAGAAGAGATGAATAGATATTTCTCCACAGAAGACATAAAGACACATGAAAAGATGTTCATTGTCACTTGCGATTAGTAAAATGCAAATCGAAACTACAATGAGATATCACCTCACACCTATCAGAAGGACTAAAATCAATGACACAAGAAAAAACAGGTGGTGGTAGGTTGTGGATAAAAGGGAACTCTCCTTATGAGAATGCAAACATGTGCAGTCACTCTGAAAAACAATATGGAGGTTGTCAAAAAGTTAAAAATAAACCTGTTCTGTGATGGAACAATAGCACTGGTAGGTATTTACCCAAAAAATACAAGAACACTAATGGGAAGTAATCTATGTACCCTGATCTTTATAGCAGCATTATCTACAATAACCAAATTACAGAAGCAGATCCAGTGTTCATCGATTAATGAATGAATAAGGAAGAGGTGATATATAAATCCAATGGAATATCATTCAGCATAAAAAGAATGAAATCTTGCCATTTGGAAATACATGGATGGAGCTAGAGAGTATAATGCTAGGCACAATAAATCAATCAGAGAAAGACAAGTACCATATGATTTCACTCATATGTGGAATTTCAGAAACAAAACAAAGGGAAAAATAAGAGAGAGAGAGATAAAAAGGAAAGACTTTTAATTATAGAGAACAATCTGATAATTACCGGAGTGGAGGTGGGCAGGGGGATAGGTGAAATAGTGATGAGAATTAAGGAGTGCATCTGTCATAATTAGTACTGGGTAAGGTATAGAATTGTTGAATTGCTATATTGTACACCTGAAACTAATATAACACTGTATGTTAACTCACAGTAATTAAAATAAAACCTTAATAAAACATTACAGGGGAACATTTGAGTGAAGAGGAAATACCATCAATAAGGGTATGAAAAATAACTACATCTGCAAGAACCAATCTAGGAATTAATGAAATAAAAGGATGTAAAATATGACACCATATACCTAAATCATGGTGGGGACATGAGTAAAGAAAAGAATAAAGGCAGTAAATTTAAGTTTTTCTGTCAAACTGAAATAACAATCAACTTAATATAGACAGCTAGATGCAGAGAGTGTTATATACAAACCTGATTTGGTTATTACAGATAACAAACCAGTAATGGATAAGCAAGGAATCAAGAGAAAGGAACCCAACTATATCACTAAAAGTAAACAAACCATGAAAGAGAGCAATTTAAGAAAGGATTAAAAAAAGACAGAAACAATCCCAAAACGAGTAACAAATGGCGGTAAATACATATTTATCAAAAGTTACTTTGAGTTTTAATAGATGGAATGCTCCAATGAACGACATAGATTGACAGAGTGGATAAAAAAACAAGAACCACCTATTTGCTGTCTACAAGAGACTCATTTCTGATCTAAAGACATCTGTACTTTGAAAGTGAGGGTAAAGTCAACCACAAAAAAAAAAATTTGGAAAGACCTTAAATGCATGGGGGTTAAAGAATATTCTAATAAAAAATGAATGGCTTAACAAGTAAATTAAAGAAGAAAAAATGATACATGGAACAAATTAAAAATGGAAATATGATGGTCTAAAACCCTTGGGATGCAGCAAAGTGGTTATAAGAGGGAAGTATTATAACAATACAGGCCTACATGAAGAAGCAGAAAAGTTTCAAATACAAAACCTAACATTACACCTAAAGGAGGAAGAAAAGGAACAGCAAATAAAGCCTAAAGCCAGTAGAGGAAGGGAAATAATAAAGATTAGAGCAGAAATAAATGGTATAGAAACAAACGACCAAACAATAGAACAGTAGAACAGATCCAAGAACTAAGAGCTCGTTCTTTGAAAGAATTAATGAAATTGATAAACTCAATGCCAGACTTATCAAAAAGATAAAAGATCCAAATACATAAAAGCACAAATGAAAGATGAGAGATCACAAGCAATACCACAGAAATATAATTATAAAAGTTCTATTAATAATTATATGCCAAGAGGGGCGCCTGGGTGGCTTAGCCAGTTAGGCTTCTGACTATCGCGCAGGTCATGATCTCACAGTTTATGAGTTCTAGCCCCGCCTCGGGCTCTGTGCTGACAGGTCAGAGCCTGGAGCCTGCTTTGGATTCTGTGTCTCCCTCTCTGTCTCTGCCCCTTCTCCACACATGCTCTGACTCTCTCACAAAAACATTAAAAAAAATTATGTCAAGAAATGAGATACTCTGGAAGAAATGGTTAAATTTCTAGAAACTCACAAACCTCCAAAACTGAAACAGGAAGAAATAGGAAATGTGAGCAGACCCATAACAAGCAAAGAAATTGAATCATTTATCAAAAATCTCCCAAAAAACAAGAGTCTTAGGCCAGAGGGCTTCCAGGGGAAATTCTACCAGACATTTAAAGAACCCTATTCTTCTCAAACTCTTCAAAAAAATAAAAAAATAAAAAATATAAAAGATCAAAAAAACACAGAAATAGAAGGAAAAGGTCTCACCTCATCGTATGAGGCTCCCATAACCTTGATTCCAAAACAAAACAAATTCTCCACTGAAAATGAGAACTACAGGCCAATATTTCTGATGAACATGTTTGCAAAAATTCTCAATAAAATACTAGCAAATTGAATCCAACAGTACATTGAAAGAATTGTTCACCACGATCAAGTCAGACTTAATAAAAGAAAGGTATTTGGTATAATTTCAGTCTTCTTAAAATTGTAAGAAATTATTGTGGCCTAACGTTTTATCATGTGGGTGAATATTCCACGTGGGCTTGAGAAAAATGTTTATTTTCCTACTGTTGGACAAAATTACCAGTACATGTTTATAGGTCTATTTGGCCTAAAGTATAGCTCCAGTCCATTTTTTTTAATCTTTTTTTTTAACGTTTATTTATTTTTGAGACATAGAGACAGAGCGTGAGCAGGAGAAGAGCAGAGAGAGAGGGAGACACAGAATCAGAAGCAGGCTCCAGGCTCCGAGCTTTCAGCACAGAGCCCGACGCGGGCCTCGAACTCGTAGACCGAGAGATCATGACTTGAGCCGATGTCGGCCGCTTAACCAACTGAGCCACCCAGGTGCCTCTCCAGTTCATTTTTAAAATCAATTTCCTTCATGGATGATCTATCCATTATTGAAGGTGATTATTTAAGTCTCTTACTATTTTCGTATTGCTATTTTTTTCTTTAGATATGTTACTATTTCTTTTGTAAATATTTTGTGCTTCTATAATGGGTGCACGTATGTTTACCATCGTTATGCCTTCTTGAAAAATTGACCTGTTTATATAATGGCTTTCTTTATCTATGTTACAGTATTTGTCCTAAAGTCTATTTGTTTAATATAAATATGGTTACCCCTGCTCACTTTTGATTTCCATTCGCATAGAATAACTATTACCATTTCCTCCTTTCTAGCATATGTACTTCTAATGCTGAAGTTAAATCTTGTAGGCATGACAAAGTTGTGTCTTCTAGTTTAAAATCAATTTAGCTACTCTGTCTTTTGATTGGAGCATTTAACACATTTACATTTATAGTAGTTATATTAAATGATGAATTATTATTATCTTCTTACTAATTATTTTTGACTGCTTTTTATTTTACTTATCCCTTTGTTTCACAATCGTTTTCTTACTTGGAAATTTAATAATTTTCTGTGGTGTTATAATTTAATTTTCTTTTTATCATTTGTTTACTATACATTGTATGTGTGCATGTTTGTGTGTGTGTGTTTGCGTGCACTGTGTTTACTACAAGGCTTATATAAAACATAGTATAACAATCAATATTAAATGATAAATTTGGTCATATACCAAAATTGTATTTCTTTATTTCTCCTTCATATGATTTGTTTTGATATTTAAATACACATTGTTTTATATTGTGAGTCTATTAACACATTATTGTAGTGATTGTTATTTTAATAGTTTTTCCCTCTAACATTTAGATGAAAGTTAAGTGATTAACTCACAACCATATTACAGTATTAGAGAATGACATATCACAATTTATAGTTACCTTTATGAATGTGCTGTGTATTTTCATTTATTAGTGTTTTTTTTTTCATATTCGCTTAAGCTGGTAGAACTTATTTTAACATTTATAATTCAGATATAATGATAAATTACTTCTGCTTATGTTTGGGAAATTATTTTTCTTCAATTCTGAAGAGCAACTATTATAGGTAAAGAGTACTTGGATCTGTCTTTCTCTCTCTTTCTCTTTCTTTGTCTCTTTCTCTCTCTTTCCTTCCTACTTTCTTTCTTTTTTGTTTCTTTCTTTCCTTCAATATATCATCCCACCTCTCCTGGCTTTATTGCTTCTTTTTTTTTTCTTTTTTTTTTTAAGGTTATTAATGGAGAGAGAGAGAGAAAATAAGTGGGGAAGAGACAGAAAGAGAGAGGGAGAGAGAGAGAGAATCCCAAGTATGCTCTACATCACCAGTGCAGAGCCAGATGTCGGGCTTGAACTTTCAAACCGTGAGATCATGACCTGAGCTGAAGTTGGAGCTTAACTGACTGAGCTACCCAAGGACCCCTTTGGCTTGTATTTTTTCTACTGAGAAATGCTGATAGATTATTTGTTACCTTGTATGTGAGGAGTTTCTTTTTATAAAATTATGTTTTTGTCTTTGCTTTACAGTTTTATTATACTGTATCTTGGAGAAAATTGTTTTAGCTGAATCTTTGGAACCATGAGCTTTATTAACTTGGATGTCCATCCCTTCTCTGAATTTAGAACATTTTTAGCCATTATTACTTTAAATAAACCTTCTTACCCTTTATTTCTCTCTCTTCTACCTTGATGGTATTCTCTAATTATATTAGCTTTATTATTTTTCATTCTTTTTGTTTGTTTGTTCAACTTTGACTAGTTAATTTTATATGATCTGTCTTTAAATTCACAGTTCCTTTTGTTTGTTGATCAAATCTATTCATGTTTTCTGTCGCAACTTTTAAAAATTTCACTTACTGTTCTCCAGAACTCCAAAGTTTTCATCTGTTTCATTTTTATGATTTCCCTCTGTTGAATTCTAATTTTTTCTTTATTGTTTCCTGACTTTGTTGATTTGTTTTTGTTCTCGTTGAGTTTCTTTAAAATAGATATTCTGAATTATTTAGCAGGCAAAGTAAAGTTCTTTATCTTGAGGGGAACAACTACTAGAAAATTATTATATTCCTTTGGAGGTATATTTTATGGATTTTTCATATTCCTTGAAGTCTTATATTACTGTCTTTCACTTGAAATAGTAGTCACCACCAATGGGTGGCATCAATAAAGAACTATCATCTGTCATACCTACTAGGTTTTCAGAGGTTTTCCAAACCTTTTTCTTCTATATACAACAGACTCCACAATTCCTGTTTCCTATTTGGAGAAATTAAGATGTTATGCCTCTTTTCAACCTGCCAAGTGAGATAAGTGCTGGAAACCTCTTATTGTTTTCCATATCATGATGCCAAATGTTTAAGTTTATGTGCTAATCCTAATTCCACAGATTTGCATCGTCTTTTTGTACATGTTCACTCACTGTCTTCAAATTCATTCTTTTTTCCCTCTGGGATATGCCCAGGGAGTCGGCCGTAAGGCAGGATGTGTGCATCAATGAAGTACACAGAGCACGGAGTGTGCCCATAGGCCACATGGAGGATCTACACGTGTGGTGTACCGAATGGCTCGTGTGTGTGCTTCATGATGGAGTCTTTGAAAGGGCTAATAAGATCCATCTACTTTTGATGAGTTCTGGGCCTTTCTCCATCTGTTTCAGGCCTGTCTCCACCTCTCACCTGTCCCTCCCTCAGTACTCTGAATGGGTTGAGAAGCGGCTCACTTCGGCAGTTTCCCACATAATGTAGAGATAGGAGGGCTTAGTCACATACTTTTGCTTCCATCTTTGGAAGACATCTTAAAGGAAGAGGATCTCTCCTCACATGAATTTGTGCTGCCTTGGAGAAGTGGTGATATGGTTAGAGTGAAACTATTCCCTTTTCCCGCCTCAAACCATTCAGTCATGGATATTTTTGCTCTAATCATTTGCTTGAGTTTCTCCGCTGGACTCCCAGGCTCCAACAAAGGCATTCTCATCTGTAGGTAATTGTCAGACTTGGTGTTCTTTGGGAGTAAAATGATATAAAATTCCTATTCCATGATTTGTTAACATCACTCATATTATATAAGACTTAAAATAAATTGTATATAGTAGCCAAGAATCAAGTGGGAAAAATGACATTTTACTTAATGTATATTTATTTAATTAATTTGAGGGGTGACAGACAGGGAGAGAATCTCAATTAGGCTCGACACTGTCAGCACAGAATCTGACAAGAGGCTTGATCTTATGAACCATTAGAGCCAAAATCAAGCATCAGACACTTCCCCAAATGAACCACCCAGGCTCCCTGACATTTTACTTAATTGCTGTACATATATTGGTAACTTTGGAATTGAGAAAAATTTTCACTTTTATGAAGAATTGTGAGTTTAGTTATGCAATTAATCATTTTTAAATAGTAACACTGTTGTATGTGCCACTGAAAAATATGTTTAAAAAAGTCAGTAAAAAAACCCCAGTAAACTTATATCGATGTATATGTCTTTTGCATTTGTATATTGCAAATGCACAATAAAGTGTAAAAAATAAATACAGGTAAAATATCTGATAATTTTTCCCCAGGGAAAGAAAATAGAGCAGAGATAAAAAGGGGAATTTAAGTTTCTTCATTGTCTTAATATCTTAAATATTTTATATGATCTAAGGAATGATGTCCTGATCATAACAAATATTTTAAAAACTCAAATAAGTAGCAAAATATAAAGATATGGTAAATCAATTTTGTTCAAATATGAGTTTATAGGGGCACCGGGGTGGCTCAGTCAGTTAAGTGTCCGACTCTGGCTCAGGTCATGATCTCACGGTTCATGAGTTTGAGCCCCACATCAGGCTCTGTGCTGATAGTTTGTAGCCTGGATCCTGCTTGGGATTCTGAGTCTTCCTCTCCCCATGCCCCTCTTCTGCTTGCCCTCTGTCTCTCTCTCAGAAATAAATAAACATTTTAAAAAATTAAAAATATACATCTTTATAAATTGAAATCAATCCATTACTTGACAAAGTAAAGTTTCACAAATTCTATTAACAGTATTCTTGTTATTATTAGGAGGTCTCATTGTATGCAACCCTACTGGGTAGAAGAAAAAAATATTATCCCAATGTGGACATAAGTTCTTGCATTTCCATCTTCATATTGTCTGGGATGACAACAAGAGACAGATCAGAGATTATGGTTAATGCAGTTAATTAGTTCTCGTCCTAATTACTCAATTGTAAACATAGGCAAGAATCCAAGATCCATTTAAGTGCCCATTGAACCTGGGCTTCCAGTGGAGAGAAGACTGTCATTTAGCAATGCACTGGCAACCAGAGCAATAGCTACATTTAAGGAGAAGGTTTTATTCTATTGGACGAAAGATCCATGTTTCAACTTGGATTCATAGGTGAGAAAGTGTCATTTGTTAGCCTCATATTTGTCTTTAAGTTCCACAGTGTCTTAAATAATTGAGTCCTAAAATTAGGGAAACTGGATTTGTATTAGGTAAGTGAATTTCTTTCAAACCTCTATGCCTTTACTATAAGCTTCCTAATGTCATTCCAGTTCCCTTGATATGTCTAAGTGTTTAAATATATTTCTCATGTTTATATTCCACTTTTCTTCATGAAAATAAGATTGTATTGTATTTTAATTTTGTTTATTAGCAACATAGTAGTCATGTGTCCTTATTGAAGGAAAATACATAATTCATAATATAAAAACTTCTTGGATTTTATTGATTTCAAATAAAGCTTACATATTACCTGGTTAAATTCTTGGTATAAATATAGAGATTTTATTGTAAACTTGATTACATGGAAAATGTATATTATTGTTATAGATTCTATCATTGTCACAGAAAACAATAGAAATATAATTTTCAGTTCTACCCATCTCTTTCCTCCCTATTTGCCTATGCTGCAATAGGATAGAGAAAAGTAGACGAATAACCTTCCCATCATCCACAATGAGTCTTCAAACCATAGAGTGACTGTTAACTATAGCGGAAAATCAGAGATTTGTTTGAGGGGAGGTAGGTGGGGGATGGGCTAGAAGGGTGATGGGAATTAAGGAGGCACTTGTGATGAGCACTGGATGTTATATGTCAGTGATAAACCAAAAAATGTACTCCTGAAACTAATACTACACTATATGTTAACTATCTAGAATTTAATAAAAACTCGAAGCATTAATAAAACCACAAATATACCAAGAACATAGTTCATAATGAACTAAAGCAAATTTCCAAGAAAGGGTAAACAAATTACTGTATTTTATTACAAAATGTCCTGCTATTTTTTACCTATTCCATCAAGGTAAAAAAAAGTCCCTCACTTACAGATGTGTGAGGTAATACTTGTCTATTCTATGCATAAATTTTAGGCTATCACATGAAAAACTATTCTAATCTGTTTTAATGACTGTGTTAATATTTTCTAGCTGCATTGAAGAAATTATGGTTTGCAAGATGTGCTTTACATCAGGAAAAAATTCACAGTAAATGAATAACAAAACGAACAAAAAGGCAGATTCTGACGACACAGGAAAATTGTTCTTATGTTTCCTGAAAAAACAATCATCATGCCTGAGAAGTTAACCAATGTGACCCTAATCACACAATTTTTGCTCATGGGATTTCCTGATGATGAGGTGCTTCAGAGACTGTATGCCACATTCTTCTCGCTTATTTACCTGGCAGCACTCATGGGGAACTTCCTCATTATCGCAGTCACTACCATTGACCAACAGTTCCAAACCCCTATGTATTTCTTCCTGAAAAATCTGTCCTTGATCGATATCTGTTACATTTCTGTCACTGTCCCCAAATCCATCATCAACTCTTTCACCAACAGCCATTCCATCTCCTTCCTGGGATGCGCCTCCCAGGTGTTTCTTGTTATTTCCTTTGCTGGCACAGAGTATGCCCTCCTCCTAGTGATGTCCTATGACCGCTATGCTGCCATCTGCTGTCTCCTGCACTATGTTGCCATCATGAATAGAGGTGCCTGTGTGCAGATGGTGACTGCATCATGGCTCAGTGGTGGTGTGTATGGATCCATTCATGTTGCAGGTACCTTCTCTGTCCATTTCTGCGGGCCAAACATAGTACGTCAATTTTTCTGTGATATTCCATCATTGCTTACACTTGCTTGTTCTGGGGAGCAAACTCTAGAATATGTGTTTATTATTGTTAGTTGTTGTTTTGTTTTTGTATGTTTTATTTTAATGGCTGTTTCCTATGTTTATATTATGTCCACTGTTCTCAGAATTGCTTCTTCACAAGGCAGGTTTAAAACTTTCTCCACCTGCGTGCCCCATCTAACAGTGGCTGCCTTGTTCCTCTCTTCTGCATTTATTGCATATTTAGGTTCAATCTCAAAATCCCCCTCATCACTGAACTTCTTTATGTCTGTGCTATATTCCCTGTTACCTCCCAGCCTGAATCCTGTCATTTACAGCCTGAGAAACAGGGACATGAAAGTGGCCCTTGGAAAAATATTTGGTGAGAAAATGATACCAAATATATAAATATGCAAAATATCAATGACTCTGATACCTGTTAATGCGTATCAAATTGTTGGTTTACACATGTAATTTGATAATAACAAATAAAAATACTTTCAAATACAAACAATTTCAAATAATTTGGATTATAGAAGTTGTTGTAAATTTATTAGATACATGCTGAATCATTGGTGCTGCTCCATAGGATGGTATATTTACACGGCTAGATGAGTGTGCGTGTCAGTAGAAGGTCGTGACAATTTCCAACTCAGGGGAAATGATCCAAGGATTGCATTCACGTTATAGGCCTCTGGTATAAATTAATAATGCTTTTCATTTCAAATTCATCCTAATCAGCCTTGATTTATTTCTCACTTGGGAAGGTTTTATAATAGTTTCAAATTTTACATATTTTATTATAGTTGTAGATTGTGATTTGTTTTCTAATTTACTCTTGCAATAGTAATTGAGAAATCAGTAATTCCAAATTAGTTATTTTTTTTCAAGAATATTTTTACAAGCATATTTTAATTGATTTATTATATAATTAATCCCAATATGTCTGGGCTTGCAAATATTACTATTCAACAGTGTTTAAAAGATTTTATACATACAGTATATTGTAGGTGATGTCATTGAGAGTCATATAATGACAAAAAAAAAAATAAAGTACTGTCATTGGTTTGCTAAGGACACAATTCTCATTATGCATTTCAAACAAAAAAAATATGTTATTCTCATATAATCAGGAACGGGATAATTAAGAAAAGATACCATGTTTTATTTCTACACTCACTACTTGTAAATTTTATGTTTCATGTACATTTATGTATAAATTTAAGTATATCTACAAATCAAAAAGACATTTTAATTTACTTTCTCAATTTTAGTATGTTCTTTTTAACTTATTTCTAAAGTACATTATTTATCTTTATGTTTATTTTTTCAACATTAATTTTCTTTCTTATTAATATCAATGCAGTTCTCGTTTACTTCTGTGTATGAATACATTTGCATAGAAATGAATTTACATTTAATTATCTTAGTTTTTATTCCATTATCACTCCATTCATTTTCTCCTACTATCTTCACACTCTTGAACTTCTATCTTCTTTCTATCCATCTCATTCCCCCTCATATTCATTTGTCGTCTTTCTTAAAAATGATGATTTCCAGATTTAACGTCAACTATAGCATAATTTCTCTCTCATTTGGCTGTTCTCTGTCAGCTCACTAGTCTTTACCCATAAGGTTCTTCTTTATATTTCCTTTTTCTGACAAAATTGGACATGATGCAATGCTAGTTTGTTCTAGTTTTGGAACAGAGAACTTGATAAGGATGAGGGTGGCATGCCTGACTATAGGTTTAGTAAGTGCTTCATGTGATTTTGCCCATTATTTCCTTTATTTCTGCACAAAAATTCTACAAGATAACTAATACTGATTTCTATATGAAAAACTGGGATCAATAAACGGTAAAAAATAAAACCTAAGTCAGCTAGTCAGTACCTAGCACTATAACCATCTAATCTTAGCAAGGATGCCATTCTGTATTAACTAAAGACATACTTGAATATTATTCTCACAACATCTGATGCGTTTTGCAATGATTTTTTTAAAAAAATATATGTATATATTATTGTAAATCAACAATTTCGAAGCCCTGTAACAAATATCTAACTGCTAACATTTATTGTCTTTGTTGTATACAATATTATTGTTTTTCATTGATTAATGGATGGAAAAAACTGTGGTTAATACCTATACTAAGATACATATACAATACAATATATATATTGAGAAACTTTCATACCATTTTCCATAATAGGTGTTGGAATTTACATGCCCCTAATAAAATACAAGGATCTCCTATTCTCTGCAATCTTACCAACACTCATTTCCAACTTTCATTTTGATAAAATACAAATAATGCGTATCATGTGATATATCACAGTGGTTTCAAACTCAATATCTTTGATGATGAGTGATGTTCAGACCCTTTTATACACTAGATAATTATGTATATGTCTTTCTTAGAAGAATGTCTTTATGATGTTTGCCAATTTTAAACGATTTTAAAATTGTTTTGCTGTTGATTTTTATGTATTTCAATTTTTAAAATTATATTTTACATGTTTACATGATTTATACTATAAATTTATTTTTAATATATTTATATATTTTAATGTAAGTTTATATCTATATTTATTTAAACATTTATATATGTTTTATATGTTTTTACATATTAACACTTTAGCCAATGTATGGTTTGTGAATATTTTCTCCTATTTTGCAAACAACAATTTAATATTATTGATTTTTTGTTATGCAAAAGATTTTTAGTTTAATTTTTGCAATTATTTCTCATGCTTTTTGTGTGATAGTTGAAAAATCTTTGCCAAGAGTGATATCAAAGAGGTTTTTTTTGCATATTTCTTCTAGTTATTTACTGTTTCAAGTCTTATATATCAGCTCATAATCTATTTTGGGTTAACCTTTGTGTGTAGTATAAGACCGTATTCAACTTCATTCTTTTTTTTTTTTAAGTTTTTATTGAAATCCCAGTTAGTTAACACACTGTGTAATAGTAGTGTCAGGTGTACAATAAAGTGATTCAATACCTCCATACAACACTTTGTGTTCATCCCAGTTAATGCACTCCTTAATCCCCTCCACTATTTAAACCATCTCTCCACCCACCTCCCATCCTGTAACCATCAGTTTGTTCTCTGTAGTTAAGAGTCTGTTTCTTGATTTGCTTCTTTGTTGGGAACCATTTTGGGCTCACAGGTTGAGACCCCTCCCTCTGTGGAAAAGGTGGTTGAAGCAAAGCTCCCGCCAGCCAAAATGGGGCCTAGCCTTACCTCCTTCTAAATAATTTTTCAGGCTTGGATTTCTTGAGCTACTCTCCTTGGCCCCAAGGAATGTAATTCTCTTTTGTTTTATGGCATTTAGATGAGAGGGAAGGACCTGGAGCAGGATGCTTTGATGGATTACATCTGAATGAGAGTAGCCTGGCCAGAAGTAAGCTTAAAGTTGCATAGTGGGGATGGGTTGCACAAATTGATAGCAGTTATGAGCTGGCTGAATATTGGTGTGACTTGCATAATCGTTGGGCTCCTATTATGTAAATTCACTCATTCACAAGCAAAGGACAAGGATTGGGAATTCTGTCCTTGCTGGATGGGTTGCACCTCCCCCATTGTAGTTGGAAAAATAGGCAGAATGACTCCTGGCCTGTTTATAGATAATTAACATAGGTAGGCCTAGATAACTTCCTGTTCTCTCCCCCTGCCTTAAATTTATATGCTAATTAACTATAAAACAATTTGCAAGATTGAGGAAATCGCCCGCATTACTGATAAAAACATATTATTGTTCAAACTATCATTGCTGATGGGATGTCACTCATTGCTGTAATGTAACTCACTACTTTTAAAAAAGACACTGAGTCCAGCAGGGCAGAGATTCCAGAATTGCCAGGGCTGCCTGCTTGGTCATCAGACTACAACTCTCTCTCTCGTGGCTCTCTCATTTCCTTTTGCCTGACCGTCTATCCTTCGGGGACGCCTAGATTCGCCAGAACTCGACCCCGGCACTTCTCTCTTTCTTTTTTCCATTTGCTCCTTTGTTTTGTTTCTTAAATTCCGCATATGAGTGAAAACATATGGAGTTTGACTTTCTCTGACTTATTTTGCTTAGTATAACAATCTAGCTCATCCACATCATATATATATTAAGCAATATATGATATATATACTCAATATATATTAAGTGTATGTGTGTGTATATATATATATATATATATATATATATATATATATGTCCATTCTTCAGTTGGAATGGACATTTGTGCTCTTCCATAGTTTGGCTCTTGTTTATAGTGTTGCTATAAACATCAGGGTGAATGTGCCCCTTCAAAGCTATATTTTAGTTTCCTATGGGTACAAAGTAGTGTGATTGCCGGGTGGTAGGGTAGTTGTATTTTTAACTTTTCGAGAAACTTCCACACTGTTTTCCAGAGTGGCTGTACCCATGTACATTTCCATTAACAGTATAAGAAGGTTCCCCTTTCTCTGCATCCTTGCCTACGTCTGTTGTTTCCTGTCTTGTCAATTTTAGCCATTCTGACAGATGTAAGGTGGTCATCGTGGTTTTGATATATATTTCCCTGATGATGAGTAATGTTGAACATCTTTTCATATGTTTGTCAGCCTTCTGGATGTCTAACATGAATAGACGCTCCTTATGGCTCCTGCCCATGTTGTCACTGGATTATTTGTGTTTTAGGTGTTGAATTTCATAAGTTCATTATAGATTTTGGATACTAACAATTTATTAGATACAACTTTTGGAAATGTCTTTTCCCTTTCTGCAGCCCGCATTTTAGTTTTGTCAATTTCTTCCTTTGCTGTGCAGAAGAATTTTATTTTAATGAAGTGCCAATAGTTCATTTTTACTTTTGTTCCCCTCGCTTCTGGAAATTTGTCTAGTAAGAAATTTCTACAGTTGAGGTTGCTGCCAGTGTTCTCCACTTGGATTTCAATGGTAAATATTTTAAATTGAAGCGGATTTTACAAACTTGGAAGAAGAAAAAAATAGAGACAGTACTATAAATATAGATGCTGAAATAATTAAAACCAAATTTATTTGTACCTCTTATACACACGCGCACACGCACACACACACACACACACACACACACACACACACACACATATATATATATATATATATATATATATATATACACCAGCTCAATATTCAGCTTGTTGTGTAATTTAGAACATATACTTTCATTCCCGCTTGATTTAAATCTAAATTAAATATAGTGCACTGGGCTCTACCAACTGCTTTTTCTACTTGAAGAGGCCTGGTAGGGTATTTCTAATGATACACCTGGGGAAAGACAACAGCTCAAAAGCAAGACTGTGAGGTGTCAGACATTCATGCCAGGGCTACATCCCATGATTACTCCTGGTTAATAAGGTTTCGTACAGAAATATACTCATAGTCTTTTAGGGAAAATTGCTTGCCTGCATGTTCATAGTTTTGCCAAAGGGTAACATATACTAAATTGAAAAGTATTTTATGCTCTTTGAAAATACGAGAGAAAGACTTCAGACAAGATGAACTTCATTAATTTCTCCCTCACACGATGGATAGCAGAAGAACTGTCAAGAAGAAAAAGAAGATATTGATAATCAACCGAACGCTAGAATTTTGAATCACAGCAGGTGAGTATAAACACCAGGGATTCATAAATTTGTTGGCACATTAGGTGAGTAAAAAATCTTCCGTGGACTACATTTGACAAGAGAGGTGCAAAAAACATCCATTTCTATGAAAAGGTTCATTTCAAACAACTAGCTAATATATGCAAGTAACACGATATATGGATACGTATATACACACCTACTTTGAAGTGTACGCTTTAATTGCTTCAAGATTTTTCCCCCTCAAAAGTGGCCAGAATTAGATAAAGGGCCAATATAGCAAGGGTCATGGTCTTTGTCTACATAACATTACCTATGAGGCATTATGTCTGATCAAGTCTCAGTAAAAATGATGAGCCCAATGGATACTATTAAGAATCAAAGGTGTGTATTTGCTTTTTAAATTTAAATCATATTTATAATAACAGGAAGAAAACCTCATTTAACATTTTCACTGTGAAATCTTAGATCTAAAAGAAACGGCACTATCCAATGATACCGCATAGAATATCCATAAAAATATGGTGACTCAAAGCAAATCTACATGGCAAAGAGAGCTATCTCTTTTGCTTTATATGTGTGTGTAAAGGGTCAAATTTTTAAAGCTCCCAATGCCTGTCTTATTTTGTACAATATGGTGATAATACCAGTACTTAATTGAGTGTGTTGCTCTGGGGTGCAAATGGGATAAAAATATAATATTCAAAGTAATTAATATAGTGCCTGTCACACACTTGAATGTCATCAATATTGTTATGTATTATAAGAAATGAACCCATTGTAGAAATGGAACTTTCACATGAAATATAAATCCAACCTCTCCATTTTGTAGTGGAAAGGACTAGGGCCAGAACGTAAAAATTCATGTGTCCTCAATAAGATAATAAGTTAATTATAGTGCTTAATGGAAAAATGACTTCTTTGGTGCTGCGTCAATTATACCACCCTGGCTTCACATTTTCCTTTAACTTTTATTAATTGCATTTAGTTTTTAGTCATTCCCAGATTGTTAACAAATAGAATATAGAAAGTAGGATTAGAAAAATTATTTATCTACATTATAAAAATTCAGATTCTAAATGTGTCCTCTCAGAACATATTTACTGGGAATAATCTAAAAGAAAAAAAAAAACAGTACAACGTTCTGAGTTTTCAGGGAATAAGTAATTCCAAAAAGATACACTCGATAATTTTATTATTAAAAACCTACTGTATCTTTTTGTAGATTTTGGAAAAATTTACTAGCCTCTTATTCAACAGTGCAATCTGGCTGGCAAAGAAAGTTACTCTGGCATTGTAGTGATTTTTTTTTAGATTTTGCTGCTTTGTTAATTGCCAAGAACCAGAGTAGACACTTGAGTTTGTTCGTCTCAACTTCTTCTACTTTTTCAAGGAAATCATACATAAGAGATATCAAGTTAAGTAGTCCTTACATCAAATTCTTCATTGATGATGGATGCAGTCATTATGTCTTTAAGATATGCCTCTTAGGAACACCAGGTGGCTCAGGTTGTTAAGTGTCGGACTTTGGCCTAGGTCATGATTTCATGGTTCGTTGGTTCAAGCCCTCTGTCGGGCTGTGTTGACAGCGCAGAGCCTGCAGCCTGCTTCAGATTCTGTGTCTCCCTCTCTCTCTGCCACCCTCCTGTTCATGTTCTGTCCCTCCCTCAAAAATAAATAAACATTAAAAAAATAAGATACGGGTCAATTAAAATATTAATAATAATACAGTAGTTCTAACATGAGGAGATAAATGACAAATTGCCTTGATAGCGTTTTTGGTTTAAATTGCAAATTAATTTTCTAACATTCATTTATTGCCACATTTGTAATATGAGCCAACTAAAGGTACTACTGTCTTACCTATAATAGTTGTTGAGTCGTCTCTTTCAAGAAATCATGGGAAACTACCCGCAAAACCAAGAGCACACTGTATACATCATATGTTAGCTAACTCGACAACAAATTAAAAATATTAAAAACAGAAAAAGAATCTGAGAAGGCTTGGGGCACCTGTGTGGCTAAGTTACTTTAACATTCGACTAATGATTCTGACTCAGTTAATGATCTCACAGTTGATGAGTTCAAGCCCTGCCTAGGGCTCTGTGCTGACTATGTGGAGCCTACTTGGAATTCTGTCTCCTCGCTCTCTGCCGCTCTCCCAGTGGTGCTCATGTTCTTCCAATCTCAAAATCAAAAAACTTAAAAAATGTCTGAGAAACCTGGACATGTCAGATAGAGTTCAGTTGAGATCATCTTTCTTCTTTTAAAAATTAGTAACAAATATGTATACCAACTTTTCATTATCCATTCTTCAGTCTATGAACATTGGGTTCTTTCCATAATTTGGCTATTGTTGACAGTGCTGCTATAACACTGGAATGCATGTGCCCCTTTGGATCAGCATTTTTTGTATCCTTTGAACAAATACCTGTAAGTCACTCAGAGAAAGACAAATATTATATGATTTTACTCATATGTGGAATTTAAGAAACACGACAGATGAAAATAGGAGAAGGAAAGAAAAACTAAGTTAAAACAGAGGGAGGCAAACCACAAGAGACTTAAAATACAGAGAACAAATTGATGGTTAGTTGGTGGAGAGGTTCAGAGTGGGGAGATGGGCTAAATGAGTGACGTATATTAAGAAGGGCACTTGTTGGGATGAACACGGAGTGTTATCTATAAGTGATGAATCACTGGGTTCTACTCCTGAAACCAACTAACTAATGTGAATTTAAATAAAGTAATTTTAAAACTTCATAACAAATAGAAATTTGTAGAAAATGACTAGTGTTCTACAGCTACATTTCTTGTGTATTAATAAAAATTCCAATCTCTTTCTATTTAATTATTCTGTATTGCTTTTATAAAATATTCCTATATTGTATTTTCTCAGATACCAAATAACCTATCTTTGAGGGAAACATTTCTTCCAGTGATGCTATTCATCTTTGCTCTGTTTCTAGTTATCATATTCACTTGTATCTCAACCATTTTTGCGAAAGTGTGCTTCCATCTTGACCCTAAAAACATGAGATACACGGTTTGGGAAACAGTGTGTATTCAAGACTGTGTGAGTGTGCATGGACACATGTAGGTGAGTAGATGTTTGAGCAGCCAGTGGACAAGAAGAGGTAAACTTTTCTCCAATATTCCAGATTCTTTTACCACTTTTCATCTATCGTTTCTATTACTTATTTTATGGTAATGATATAACTCCATATTATTAATATTGCATTTCCGTTCTAACATAGATTTTATTTTTACCACTTATTTCTTTTTTAAAAAAAATTTATTTATTTTTTTGACAGAGAAAACCAGTGGGGAGGAGAAGAGAGAGAGAGGTAGAGAAAGAGAGAGAGTGAGAAACCCAAGCAGATTCTGCACTGTTAGTGACCCCTGACATAGGACTCAATCTCATGAACCATGAGATCATGACGTGAACTGAAATCAAGAGTCATGCTTAACTGACAAAGCCACCCAAGTTCCTCGACATTTGGCTTAGTTAATTGGTTAATTTTGAGTTGAGAAAACTTTTGACTTAAATGAAGAGTCATGAGTTTAGTTATAAAATTGATCATTTTTAAATTGCAACAGTAATGTATATGCTTTTGAAATATATGTTATTTTTAAAATAAATAGGTAGAAAAACATGATAAGATATTATATCGATATATATGCTTTTTGTATCTGTATATTGCAAATACACAGAAAAATGCAAAAAAAAATACGGGTAAAAAAACCTGATATTTTCCCCTCATGGAAATAAAATAGAGTGGAGATGAAAAAAATAATTTAAGTTTATACATTGTGATATATCTTAAATATTTTTAACGTGTATTTATTTTTGAGAGACATAGAGACAAACTATGAGCAGGGGAAGGGCAGAGAGAGGGGGATACAGAATCTGAAGCAGGCTCCAGGCTCTGAGCCATCAGCACAGAGCCCAACGCGAGGCTCGAACTCACAGACTGTGGGATCATGACCTGAGCCAAAGTCGGCCGCTTAACCAACTGAGCCACCCAGGCGCCCCTATCTTAAATATTTTATATTGTGCACGGAATGATGTCCTGCTAATGAGAAATATTTAATAAAATCAAAATAAGTAGCAAAGTAAAAAGAAACAGCCAATCACTTTTGTTCAAATATGAGTTTATACATTGAAATGAATCCATTACCTAACAAAGTAAAGTTTTGCAAAAGTCTATTAACAATATTCTCGTTATTATTAGAAGGTCTCATGGCAAGTATCCTTATTGGGTTGAAAAGAAATATACCAATGTAGATCTAAGTCTTTGCATTTCCAACTTATTGTTATCTGTTATGATAATGTAAGACAGGATCAGAGCTTATGGCTACTGCAGGTAATTAGTTAATTAGCTCCGATTCTGTTTAGTCCATTTTAAACACACGAAAAAATGCAAGACCCATATACATGCCTACTGAACTTACGCTTCCAGTGGAGAGAAGACTGGCAGTCAGCAATGAACTGGCAACCAGAGCAATAGCAACATTTAAGTAGGACTTTTTATCTTGTTAGACAAAAGTTCCAGGTTTTCAACTTTGATTAATAGGTGAGAAAGTGTCCTTCATTAGCCTCATATTTGTCTTTAAGTTCCAAAGTGTCTTAAATAAGTGACTCCTAAAATCAAGGAAACTAAATCTGTAAGTGAATTTCTTTCAAACCTGTATGTATATATAATAAGCGTCTCAATGTCCTTCCAGCTTCTTTGTTATGTCTAGGCAGGTAAATTTGTTTCACCTGTTTACATTCCCCTTTCCTTCATGAAAATAAGATAGCGTTGTATTTTAATTTCGTTTATTAGCTGCATAGAAGTCATGTGTCCTTATTGCAGAAAAATACATAATTCACAATACATAACACATAAACACTTCTAAGATTTTATTGACTTCAAATAAAGCTCACATATGACCTTCTAAAAGTTTTTGTATAAATATTAGTGATTTTATTATAACCTTGATTATATAGAAAATGATATTATTGTCATAGTCTCTGTCATTGCCACAGAAACAAATATAAACATATTTTCAGCTTTACCCATCTCTGCTTCCCTCATTTACCTATGCCATAATGGGATAGAGAAAAGTAGAGGAATAATCTCCCAATTATTCATACTGAGTCTTCAAACCATAAGGGAGACTATTAACTCTAGAGGACAATCAGAAACTTGCCAGAGGGGAGGTAGGAGGGCAATGGGCTAGAGAAGTGATGGGCATTAAGTAGGGTATTTGTTGTGATGAGTACCGGGTATTATATGTACATGATGAATCACTGAATTGTACTCCTAAAACTAGTACTACACTACATGTTAACTATCCAGAATTTAATTTAAAACTTGAAGCATTAAGAAAACCACAAATATATCAAGAACACAGTTAATGATGAACTAAAGCAAATTTCCAAGAATGGGGAGAGATTTTCCCATTTTATTCCAAATTTGATTTCTTCCAAATTTCCCTGCTACTTTTTTTTATAATAGTTTATTTTCAAATTGGTTTACATATAGCACCCAGTGTTCACCTCAACACGTGCTCTCTTTAATATCCGTCACCCCCTCTGCCCCCACCCTCACCTCCCTCACCTCCCTCACCCTCAGATTGTTCTTAGTCTTTGAGAGTCTCTTATGTTTTATCTCCCTCCCTCTCTGTGTCTCTTTCTTCCTGCTACTTTTAACATATTGCATCAAGGCAAAAAAAATGTTCATTTATGGATGTTTGAGGAAATGTGGGTCTATTTTATGCATAAATTTTAGGCTATCACATGAAAAATTATCCTAATCTGCTTTAATGACTGTCTTAATATAATATTTTCTAGCTGAATTTAAGAAATTATAGTTTGCAAGATTTGTTTTAACTCAGGAATAACTTCGCAATAAGAGAATCACAGAACCAACAAAAATAAACAGATTCTGAAGATACAAGAAAATTGTTCTTATGTTCCCTGAAAAAAAATTCATCATGCCTGAGAAGTTAACCAATGTGACCCTAATCACACAATTTTTGCTCATGGGTTTCCTGATGATGAGGTGCTTCAGAGACTGTATGCCACATTCTTCTCGCTTATTTACCTGGCAGCACTCATGGGGAACTTCCTCATTATCGCAGTCACTACCATTGACCAACAGTTCCAATCCCCTATGTATTTCTTCCTGAAAAATCTGTCCTTGATCGATATCTGTTACATTTCTGTCACTGTCCCCAAATCCATCATCAACTCTTTCACCAACAGCCATTCCATCTCCTTCCTGGGATGCGCCTCCCAGGTGTTTCTTGTTATTTCCTTTGCTGGCACAGAGTATGCCCTCCTCCTAGTGATGTCCTATGACCGCTATGCTGCCATCTGCTGTCTCCTGCACTATGAGGCCATCATGAATAGAGGTGCCTGTGTGCAGATGGTGACTGCATCATGGCTCAGTGGTGGTGTGTATGGATCCATTCATGTTGCAGGTAGCTTCTCTGTCCATTTCTGTGGGCCAAACATAGTGCGTCAATTTTTCTGTGATATTCCATCATTGCTTACACTTGCTTGTTCTGGGGAGCAAACTCTAGAATATGTGTTTATTATTGTTAGTTGTTGTTTTGCTTTTGTATGTTTTATTTTAATGGCTGTTTCCTATGTTTATATTATGTCCACTGTTCTCAGAATTGCTTCTTCACAAGGCAGGTTTAAAACTTTCTCCACCTGCGTGCCTCATCTAACAGTGGCTGCCTTGTTCCTCTCTTCTGGATGTATTGCATATTTAAGTTCAACCTCAAAATCCCCCTCATCACTGAAACTCTTTACGTCTGTGCTATATTCTCTGTTACCTCCCAGCCTGAATCCTGTCATTTACAGCCTGAGAAACAAGGACATGAAAGTGGCCCTTGGAAAATATTTGGTAAAAAAAATGATACCAAATATATAAATATTCAAAATATCAGTGAACCGGATACCTATTAAGTTGCATCATATTTTTGGTTTACACATGTAATTTGATAATAACAAATAAAAATACTCTCAAATACAAATACAAATAATTTCAAAATATTTGGTTAATACAAAGTGATGTAAAGTTATTAGATACGTGTTGTATCATAGGTGCCACTCCATGAGATGGTATATTTACATGACTAGAAGGGTGTGCCTGTCAGTAGAGTGTCATGGCAATTTCCAACTCAGGAGAGATGTTCCAATCCTTGTGTTCACATTGATAGTTCCCTTGTAGAAATTAATATTGCTTTTCATTTCATATTCATCCCAATCAGCCCTGGTTTAATTCTCACTTGGGAAGATTTTACAGTAGTTTCAAATTCCATGCAATTTATTATAATTCCAGATTACATTCTGTTTTCTAACTTATTCCTATAGTAGTTAATGAAAATCAATAATACTAAATATATTATTTTTTTCATTTCTTTGTATTGGCAAGAATAATTTTACAAACCCATATGAACTGAATTAATAAATTACTTTCACAACATTAGACGTACAAATATTACAATTATAATAGACTTTGAAAGATTTTACAGGGATAGTATATTGTTAGCTGATGTCACTGAACGTCACATAATAACAGTTTCGAAATTACTGATTGATTTGAAAGGAGACCATTCTCATTACGCAATCCAAAAAGAAAAAAGAATATGTTATTCTCACGTATCCAGTAATAAGATAATTTAAAGAGATACCACGTTTTAACCAGTACTTATTCTTTGTACATTTAGTCTTTGTAATTTTTATGTTTCATGTGAATTTATGTAGAAATTCAAATTTGTATGCAAAGAAATTAAAAGTAAATTTTAATTTGTGTTCTAAATCTTAGTATTTTTTCGCTTGTTTCTTAGATTATTTTTTATGCTTAGTTTTTTCACACTAAATTTCTTACTATTTTAAATGTAATTCTGGTTAACTTCTGTATATGAGTATATTTGAATAGAAATCAATTTACTTTTAAATTATCTTAGCTTTTATTCCATTATCTCTCCCTTCATTTCCCCCTACTGTCTTCACAGACTTAACCTTCTATATATCTTATTTCTATTCATCTTGTTTTCCCCATATTTAATTTTCTTCTTTCTTAAAAATGATGTTTTCCAGATTTAGTATCAATTATAGCATAATATCTCAATATTTGACTGTTTACTCCTCTTTCGACTCACTAGTCCTTACCCATAAGTCCTTACTTCCTCTTTCTGATAAAATTGGAGGTGGTAGGATGCTAGTTTTTTCTACTCTTGTCACAGAGAGCTTGATGATGATGATGAGGACACGCCAGAGTATAGGTCTAAGTTCTTCATGAGATTTTTGCCCATTATTTCCTTAATTTCTGCACAAAACATTCTGTAAGATAACTACGACTGATTTTTATATGCAAAATCGGAATCACTAAGTGATAATCAAGGAATCCTAAGTCAGTTAATCAATAACTAGCACTATAACCATCTAAACTTAGCAATTAACTAAAGATATATTTGGATATTATTCTCCAATATTCTCCAGTGGTTTTTGCAAGTTATTTTTCATATTTGTATATTATGTAAATCAACAATTATTTGAGCCCTGAAATAAATAACTAACTACAAATATTTGTTGTCATTGTCATATAGAGTTATTGTTCTTCATTGATAGAACATGGATAGTAAAAATGTGATTAATTCATATACTGAAAATATATCTTAAATATCATACATATGTAGAGAAATATTCATAATGTTTTCCATAATGGGTTTTGGAATTTACATGCCTTCCAATAAAAACAAGGATCTCCTATTCTCTGTGGTCTCACCAACATTTGTTTTCAACTTTCATTTTGATAAAAAACAAATAATGTGTATCATGTGATATAGTGGTTTCAATTTCAATATTTTTGGTGATAAGTAATGTTCAGCACCCTTTTATATACATGATGATCATTTTTTTTTAATTTTTAACGTTTATTTCTTTTCGAGAGACATAGAGACAGAGTGTGAGCAGGAGAAGGGCAGAGAGAAAGGGAGACACAGAATCCGAAGCAGTCTCCAGGCTCTGAGCTATAGCACAATGCCCAACGCGGGGCAACAGACCACAAGATCATGACCCAAGCTGAAGTCGGCTGCTTAACCGACTGAGCCACCCAGGCGCCCCCACGATAATCATTATATGTCTTCCTTAGAAGAATGACTTTTATGTCTTTTGTCAATTTTTAATGGGTTTAAAATTATTTTGCTGTTGATTTTTATATATTTTATTTTTATATATTTATATATTATATATTTTTTTTAAAAATCTATATTTACATAGGTTTTTATTCACTATGTAAATGTAATCAAATATATGTAAATATTTTAATATATCCATGTTTAAACATTTATATTTATATACAAGATTTTAAAATTATTTTTACATATTAACACCTTATCCAATATATGCTTTGGAAACACTTTGTCCCATTCCACAAACAGCCCTCTCATTTTATTCATTCTTTGATATGCAAAGGGTTTTTAATTTGATGTAGTGCCATTTGTTGATTTTTGAAATTGTTGCTTTTACTTTTTGTGTCATAGCTGAAAAATCTTTACCAAGACAGATATCAAAGAGCATTTTTTCCATATGTTTCTTCTAGTTTTTTACTGTACCAAGTTATGTTTCAGCTTATAATTCATTTTGGGTTAACTTTTTTGTGTGATGTAAGACAATATCCAATATCATTCTTTTTTTAAAAGTTTATCAGAATCCTAGTTAGTTAACATACAGTGTAATATTATTTTCGGGTGTACAATTAAGTGATTCAACACTTACATACAATACCTTTTGCTCAACAGAATTAGTGCACTCCTTAATTCCCACGATCTGTTTAACCCATCTCTCCAACCACCTCCCATCCTGTAACCATCCGTTTATTCTCTATAGTTAAGAGTCTGTTTCTTGGTTTGCTTCTCTCTCTCTCTCTTTGCCATTTGCTCATTTGTTTTGTTTCTTAAGTTCCATATATGGGTGAAAATACATAGTATATATCTTTATCTGGCTTATTTTGTTTAGCATAACACTCTACTTCCGTCCACATCATTGCAGTACAAAATATGTGTGTATATATATATAAAATACAAAATAGTCTATATATATAATATATAGTAATAATAGTCTATATATAATATATAGTATTAATAGTCTATTATATATAAGTGTATATATATACGATAGAAATTATATGTATACATATATGATACATAATAGTCTATATATAATATATAGTTATAATAGTCTGTTATATATATGTATATATATATATATATATATATATATATATATATATATACAATACAAAAGAAAATATATATGTATACCACTTCTTCTTAATCCATTCATCAGGTGATAGACATTTGGGCTCTTTCCATGGTTTGGCTACTGTTGATTTTGCTGCTATAAACCTTAGGGTGCATGTGCCCCTTCAAATATGTATTTTCGTATCCTATGGGTACAAAGCAGTGTGATTGCTCAGTGGGTAGTTGTATTTTTAACTTTTTGAGAAATTTCCACACTGTTTTCCAGAGTGGCTGCACTAGCGTGCATTTCTATTTAACAGTATAGGAGGGTTTCCCTTTCTCTGCATCCTCGCCGACATCTGTTATTTACTCTCTTGTCAATTTTAGCCATTTTGACAGGTGTGAGCTGTTATCTCATAATGGTTTTGACTTGTATTTCCCTGATGATGAATGATGTTGAGCATCGTTTCATGTGTCTGTTGGCCATCTGGATGTCTACTTTGGAAAAGTAGTGTCTTCTGCCCATTTCTTTACTGAATTACTTGGCTTTCGGGTATTGAGTTCAATTAAGTTCTTTATATATTTTGGATACTAACGTTTTATCAGATATGTCATTTGGAAATATTTTCTGCCATTACGTAGTTTGGCTTTTGGTTTTGATGATTTTTTTCCCCATTGCTGTGCAGATTTCTGTATTGTTTTTGTTTTCATTTTTTGTAAACTCCTAATAGTTCCTTTTTACTTTTGTTTCCCTTGCCTCCGGAGATGTGTCTAGTAAGAAATTCCTACAGTTGAGGATAAAGAGGTTGCTGCCTGTGTTATCCTCTTGGATTTTGATGGTAAATATTTTAAATAAAAGCAGATTTTACAAGCTTAGAAAAAACAATACACAGCACTATAAACATAAAAAATAAGTAATTAAAAACAAATTTATTTCCACCCTAAAATATATATACTAGCTCAATATTCAGACAGTAATATAATTTAGAACACACATTTTCATTCCCTCTTGATTTAAATATAAATTAAATACAGAGCACTGGGCTCAACAAACTGTTATTCCTACCTGACGAGGCCTGGTAAGGTATTTCTAATGATACACTGGGGAAAAGATGACAGCTCAAAAGCAAGAGTGTGAGGTGTCAGGCATTCATGCCAGAGTTACATCGCACTGATTACTCCTGAAAAATAAGGTTTCATACAGAAATATACTCATAGTCTTTAAGGGAATCTTGCTTTTCTGCAAGTCCATGGTTTTTCCAAAGGGTCACATATAACAAATTGAAAAATATTTTACGCTCTTTGAAATTACAAGAGGATGACTTCAGACAAGATGAACTTCATTAATTCCCTCTCATACCACGGATAGCAGAAGAGCCATCAAGAAAAAGAAGACATTGGTAAGCAACATAACACTAGAACTTGGAATCGCAGCAGGTGAGCATAAACACCAGGGTTTCACAAATTTGTAGGAACATAAATGGACTACTTTTGACCAGAAAGATGCAAAAATGTTTTTTTTTCCTTTGAAAACGGTTCATTTCAAATAAGTAACTGATATATGCAAGTAGCATTATATATATAGCATAAATATTATAATAAATATTATATAAATATATATATTTATATATAGTATAAATATTATGATATATAAATATATAAATATACTATATATAATATATACTATACTATATACTATATATGGCATATATATAGTATAAATATTATATAATATACTATAAATATTATATATAAATATTATATAAATATACGATATTTATATAGTATAAATATTATAATAAATATTATGTAAATATATATAGTATATATATATTACTTCAAAGGAAATGCATATATATATATATATATAATGCTACTTGCATATATATCTATAAGATATTATGTCTGATTCAGAATCTGTAATAATGATTATTCCGATGGACATTATTAGGAATCAGAGGTATGCATTGCCTTTTTTTTCACATGGATGTGGAACTAAATTTGAATCGTATTTATAACACAAAGAAAACCTCATTAAACATCCTCACTGTTCCATGTATGACATAGATAATAAAACCATGATGACTCGAAGCAAATCTACGTAGCAAAGAGAACTATCTCTTTGGCTTTTTATGTGAATGAAAACGAACAAATTTTTAAAGCTCCCTAAGCCTGTCTTACCTTGTACAATATGGTGATAACACCAGTACTTAACTGAGTATGTTGCTGTGGGTGCAAATGGGACCAAAACATAATATTCAAAGTGATTAAGATAGTGCCTGCCACACGGCTGAATTTCATCAATATATTTTTATACTGTAAGCAATAAACACAGGTTAGAGATGGAAGTTTCTCAGGAAACATAAATGAAATCTCTCCATGTTGTGGTGGAAAGGACTAGGGCCAGAGAGTAAAAATCAAATGTCCTCAATAGGATAATAAGTTAAATACAGTGTTTAATGGAAAAATGTCTTCTTTGGTCCTGTGTCTATTATACCACACTGACTCCACATTTCCCTTTAACTTTTGACAACTGCATTTAGTTTTTAGCCATTTCCAGTCAATTGCATTTAGGTTTTAGTCATTTCCAGATGAGTGACAAATAGGATATTGAAAGAAGAATTAGATAAATTTTTCTTTATCTACATCACAAAAATTCAGATTCTAAATGTGACCTCTCAAGGTCACCTGGGTGGCTCAGTTAAGCAGATCGGGTTATGATCTCACAGTTTATAAGTTCAATCCCCACATAGGCTTGGCGCTGACAGTGCAAGGCCTGGTTGGGATTCTCTCTGTCTCCCTCTCTCTCTCTCTCTCTGCCCCTTGTCCACTTGTGGGCTCTGTCTCTGTCTCTGTCTCTCTCTCTCTCTCTCCTTTCTCATCCTCTCTTTCTTTAAAAATTAAAAAAAAAAAAATAAATGTGTCCTTTCAGAATAGTTAGTGGGAAAAATCTAAGGGTAAACAATGAAAAGTTCTGAGTTTTATGGAAATAAGTAATTCCAAAAATATATATCCCATGATTTTATTATTAATTGCTGGAGACTGTCCTGAGGGAGGCCAGCTCCTGCTTCAGGAATTCCGGCTGGTCCAGGGTTCCCTGAGTGAGGGCTGGTCTAGGACAAACGACGTGGAGCCAGTCTCGTATCAGGACTGCCCGAAGTTTATTATTCTTTTAGGGTTTTAATAATTTTTTCTAAGCACAGCAAGTATACGTTTTGTAAAGATAGACAGGATGAGATCATTCCAACTTCTCAAGGTTCCTAGTAAAAAAACTGACTAAAATGACCTTCACACTTCTTAGGATTACAAAGGATACTTGTTTTTTTAGATTACAGAGAATGTTTAAACAATCAGTATATGAGGGAAAAAATAGCTCACATGTAGTCAAAGCATAATTAGTGGATACATTTTGGTAAATATTATGGGTTGAAAGAATAAAACAAAGTATACAGATATCAATTAAAGGCTCTGACTACAGTTGAAAGATTATGTGAAAAACATGTTTTCTCTAAAGTTACTCCCTAAGATTATTTATTATCTACTGACCATTAATAGTATCTTAACCCAAAGTCTGCAACAATTACCACATTCCTGAGGGTCGGGTTGCACTCTTGAGTATAGTGAGAAAAAATTAAGAATTATATTTTATGTTATTACTATTGAATAATTTTCTTTTTATTTCTACAATAACCAACACTACATGTCTCTAAGGCTTATAACACTAAATAAACAGATCAGAACCTATTCCGGCTGGGGGGTGGGGGCACTGGAGTCCTTTTGCTTCGCCCTGCAGCTTCCACAGCAGGGGCTTTTCTTGAGAGTTCTTCTTAGACCCAGGTTAATGATATTTCTTAGGCCTTGCACAGATTTTCCTGCTAGCCCCATAGTGACTGTGCCTGTCTTAGGTTGTCCCCCCTCTGAGGGATCTTACCCGTCACTGGCTAATCAGCCATCCTCTGGGGTCAAACAGGGCAACTTGGATTGGAAACCATAGCTCCATGGCTTCCCTGCCCAGCACCAGGCTGTAGACACCCTTGCCTTCCAGCAGGGTCCAGGCTCTGAGCGAATGACCTTTGAAACTTAGGTCTTTACCCTGGGCATCGCCATCAGGGCTATTGTCTTCTGGTCCCTGGCAATTAATGATATAATAACAACCTACTGTATCTTCTTGCATATTTTGGGAACATTTACTAAACTTTCACTGGACAGTGCAGTCTGACTGGCAAAGAAAGTCATTCTACTATTACAGTGAGATTTTTTTAGGTTTCACTGCTTTCTAATTGCCAAACACCAGAGCAGACACTTGACTCCTTCGATCTTAACTTCTTATACTTTTTCGAGGAAATCATCCATAACAGATAACAGGTTAAAGTAGTGTTTACATCAAATTCTACATTTGTGATGGATGCAGTCATTGTATTTTATGATATGCCTCAATAAAACAAAAATAAATGAAAAATTGTACTTCTTACATAGGAAATGAATTATAACTAACTTTTATAGTCTTCTTGATTTGAAATACTAATTAATTTTCTAACATTCATATTGATGTCAGACTTTATTATGAGTCATCTAAAGGTGTTACTGTCTTATCTACAATAGCCGTTTGTGAGAAAGAGAGAAACAGAGAAGATAAACTGTAAAAAACTCATAAGTATACAGAACAAAGAAGGTTAATGGAGAAAAGTGGGTGGGGAATGGGCTAAAGTGGTGATAGGTATTAAGGAAGGCACTTGTCATGAGCCCTGGATGTTATATATAACTGATAAGCCCTAAATTCTACTCCTGAAACCAAAAAAATAAAAATAAAAATAGAGTAGTCCATACATGAGGAAATAAATTACACGCTGTATTCATAGCCTTATTGGTTTGAATTACAAAGTGATTTTCTAAAATTCATATTGATGACACCCTTTTAATATGAGCCTTTTAAAGATGCCACTGTATTATCTAGAGTAGTCCTTTACTCCTCTCTTTCAAGAATCTGAGAATGATTGACAGAACAGATAGATTCAGTTGAGATCCTCTTTCTTCTTTTAAAACTTAGTAACAAATATATATACCACATCTTCTTCATCCATCTGTCAGTGGGACATTGGGGCTCTTTCCATAATCTGGCTACTGTTTATAGTGCTGTTATAAACATTGGGGTGTATGTACCACTTTGAAACAGCATTTTTGTATCGTTTGAATAAATGCTTCTAAGTCATCCAGAGAAAGACAAATATTATATGACTTCACTCATATGTGGAATTTAGGAAAAAAAATGGATAAAACTAGGGGAAGGGAAGGAAAACTAAGATTAAAAAAGAGGGAGGAAAACTGTAAGAGCCACTTAAGTACAGAGAACAAACTGAAGATTCCTGAAGGGAAGGTGGGCAACAGGTTAAATGGATGATGAGCATTAAGGAAGACATTTGTAGGCATGAACACTGGGTGTCAGGTATATGAGATGAATCGCTGGCTTCTACTCCTGCAGAAGTAGTAACACTGTATGCTAACTAACTTGAATTTAAATAAATTAATTTAAAAATTAGTAACAAAAGGCATTTTGTAGAAAATTATGAGTGGTATACAGCAAAATTTCTCGAATATTAATAAAAGCTTCCCAGTGTTTTTCATTTAATTATTATGTTTTGCTTTTATAAAATCTTTCCTACATTCATTTTTCTCATATATTAAATAACCTATCCCTGAAGAAAATATTCCTGCCAGTATTGCTATTCATCTTTGCTCTGTTTCTATGTATCATATTCACTTTTATCTCAACCACTTTTCTATAAAGTGTGCTTCCATTTTGACCCTAAAAGCATTGGATACACAGACTGGGAATGGGCGTATGCAGGATACTGTGAGTGTTCATGAACACACGTCGGTAAGCAGATGTATAAGCAGCCAATGAGCTAGAGAGGTAGACCTCCCCATATTCTATATCCTTCTCCCACTTTTCATCTGTCACTACTATTGCTTATTTCATAGTAGTGATATAACTCCATATTTATTAATTTCCTGTTGACATTTTGTATTTCCTTTCTGCCATAAATTCATTGTTCGTGTACAGGTGAGGAAGAGACAGACACAGGAAGAGAGAGAACCCTAATCAGGCTCATACTGTCAATGCAGAGTCAGATGTGGGGCTTGATCTCACCAACGATGAGATCATGAGTTGAGCTGAAATCATGAGTTGGACACTTAACTGATAGCCATTCAGCTACCACTCATTTTAATCATTTAGTATGGTGTAGTGTATCACACAACAAACAAAAATATTTTCTTTTAATTTTTTGGGTTAAAAGTAACATGTAAAAGCAAGCTCTTTTACAAAAACATTGATTAATTTATATCATTTGAAATGCTTTAAAAATGATTCCGTTGGGGCGCCTGAGTGGCTCAGTCGGTTGAGCATCCGACTTTGGCTCAGGTCATGATCTCACGGTCTGTGAGTTCGAGCCCCACGTCGGGCTCTGTGCTGACAGCTCAGAGCCTGAAGCCTGCCTCACATTCTGTGTCTACCTCTCTCTCTGCCCCACACCCACTCATGCTCTGTCTCTCTCTGTCTCAAAAATAATAAACACTAAAAAAAAATAAAAAAATGATTCTGTTGTAGTACAGTCTTTGTTTAGCATATTGAACTAATAACAGGATATATTTTATAATGATACATGTTCCATCAACCAATTTATGAAGTTTCATAAATGAAAGTAATTTTCCTATTCTTTCTTCCTATTTTTCCTAATATGCTCGCTTGACCTATTACAAATTCAGACACATACTAATAGTGGCATATTGAGGAGGTCATGGACCCGAACATGCCTGTAGGGACATAAAAATGTACATGTCTTATAAACACAAAACTGATGAATTCTTACAGGAACAAAAACAGTATTGGAAAGAAGGAAGACTTCACATGAACCTGACGTTGTGTCTTTACTCTCCTTTGCATCCTGTAGAGTGAGGATGTGCATAGAGTGGACAACATGACCAACCACTCGGCGGCAATGGAATTCTTCCTCATGGAAGTCTCTGCCACCAGGGAGCTCCAGATTCTACATGGCTTTCTGTTTTTGCTTATTTACTTGGTAACTCTTATGGGAAATCTTCTCATTTTTGTCCTAATCACTCTGGATCAGTGTCTTCACACTCCCGTGTACTTCTTCCTGAAGAACTTATCGCTTTTTGATGTTGGCCTCATTTTAGTTACAGTTCCAAAATTTATTACGAAAACTTTATCTCACAGGAACTCCATTTCCTTCTCAGGATGCTTCTTACAGGTATTGTTCGTGATTCACTTTGCTGTGTGTGATCTTTTCATTCTAACAGCTATGTCCTATGACCGCTATGTGGCCATCTGTCATCCACTGCACTATAATGTCATCATGAACAGGAGAGTCTGCGTGGGGATGACAGCCACCTCCTGGCTTCTCGGGAGTATCTTTGGGGTCTTATACTCAGCTGGCACTTTCTCTTTATCTTTCTGTGGCTCTAGAAACCTTCCTCAGTTTTTCTGTGATGTCCCCTCCCTACTGAAGATCTCTTGCTCAAAGACTCATATCGCTATTGATATCAGTGAGGCAGTTGGCGTTATGTATGCACGTTTCTGTTCAGTGTCCATTGGATTTTCGTATATTTACATTTTCAATACAGTGCTGAGAATACCATCATCACAAGGGTGGTCAAAAGCCTTTTCCACTTGTACCCCCCATCTCACTGTTGTAACAACATTTACTGTGACAGGTATCATGGCCTATCTGAAGCCAGTCCCTGATTCCCCACATCTCATGGATTTCTTGGTGTCTGTATTCTTTTCTGTATTGCCTCCATCTTTGAACCCCATCATATACAGCCTAAGGAACAAGGAAATTAAGGAAGCCATGAGGAAGTTTCTGTGGAAACTAAGTCCTTATAGATTCTATGCAGAAAAAAAATTAGAGCTAGTATCTATAAAGTTAAAGTGTATGTGTCTTTTTTTAATTATATAGGTTTCTTACAATCTAGTGTGAACATCCATATCTGTATACTAAAATATGCATCTTATTTAAAAGTGCTAGGATAAAGTTGACATATATTTGACTATTAATAATCAGTCATTATCACAGAACTTCCAATAGTGCATATTCATTACCTAGAATATGTGCATGTAATTCAGCTTTATAAACACTATGACAGTTTGTCAAGCGCTTTACTGAAGATGTCCATGTACTCATGCTTTGAATCTGAATATATTGCTTTATGAGGCACAAGGAACTCTGTAGACGTAATTCGATTAAGGAGTGTGAGTTAAGGCGTTTATTCTGTACCACCCAAGGGGCCCTAACCTCATCATAAACTTTTAAAAGTGGAGCATTTCAAAGCTTTGTTAGAGGGAGACGTGTCTATGGAAGGGTGGTCTTCCCTTGCCGGCTTTGAATATGGAAGGTGATCATGAGCCAACATACAGACAGAGGCAGCATCCAGACTGGAAACTGCAAGGAACAGATAGCTTATTGGAGACCCAAGAAAAGAATGCGACCATACCAGCTACCTCTGAATTTTAGCCCCATGTGATCCGTGTTGGATTTCTAAATTACAGCACTTCAGGGATACCTGGGTGGCTCAGTTGGTAAAGCATCTGACTCTTGGTTTTGGCACAAGTCATACTGTCATGGTTCCTAGAGGGAAGAACTTGCTTGAGATTCTCTCTCTCTCCCTCTATCTCTCTGCCCTTCTTGCACTCTCTGTCTCTCTCTCTCAAAATAAATTAACTAAAAATATTAAAAACAAAAAAAATACGTACATGTTATAATAAACCACAGAGTTGGTGATAATTTACAATAGCATCAGAAGTTTAACAAAAGCATTGAATATTTGTCTTCGTATAATCTCGTATATCAGAATTTCCTTAGAATAAGTATGCACACTGTGAAACTAAAGGTTTTAAATAAAGTTAAAACATCGTATTGAACAAAATTATGTCAATAATTTAGATTATATCTCTTTTTCTTTGCTAATTTTATGCACTATTTTATTTTATATGGACTATATTAGCATATTTATACACTATTACATTATAAATAAATAAAATAAACTTTTTATTGAGAGAGAGAGGGAGCAGGAGATGGGCTAGGAGAGAGGGACAGAAGATCCAAAGCAGTCTCAGCACTGATCCGCAAGCCCCTGCCAGCTCAAACTCACAAAATGCGAGATCATGACCTGCTTGGAAGTTGGTTGCTCAACCTACTGAGACACCTAGGCACCCCTAAAATAAACTATTTTTGATATTTAGTTTCAGTATCATTGATAGAGAAAAATCTGTTACAGGATGGCTGACTGGACTGTTAAGGGAACTCCAGACCCTGCCTGAAGAATCCCATTCCAGGTTTTCCTTCCCACCCCCGCTTGCCAAGGGAACAGACTGTAAATTGTTCCCTCTGCTTCTGCTCTGGGCTGAGACCTGTGGAAAATGATCTCCTCTGAGCGCATCTGTATAAAGTAAACCTCCCGCCTTCCAAGATCTCCAAATGTCGCATAGTTCTTCTGCTGGGTGATCCAGACCAGATTCTGTAACATTATGAGATTGGATTTTTAATATCTTATTTGAACTAGATTTAATTTTCATATTTTTTACTTGTTTTAATATTTTTTTAAATTCCTTGTGATTTTTCTTTTTTTTTCATTATAATAGTTTATTTTCAAATTGGTTTACATATAACACCCAGTGTTCATCCCAACACGTGCCCTCTTTAATATCCATCACCCCCTCTCCCCCCTCCCTCACCTCCCTCACCTCCCTCACCCTCAGATTGTTCTTAGTCTTTGAGAGTCTCTTATGTTTTATCTCCCTCCCTCTCTGTGTCTTTTTTTCCTTTCCCCTCTTCCCCTCCCCCTGGTTTTTGCTTAGTCTCACAAAGTCCACCTATTCGTGGAAACATATGGTATCTGTCTTTTTCTGACCGACTTATTTCACTTAACATAATACCCTCCAGTTCCATCCATGTTGCTACACATGGCCAGATTTCATCCTTGTGATTTTTCAACTAGTCAAGTCTTTAATTCTTATGTGACTGTTGTTGTTGAGATTCAATATATAAAGGTTGGCTACAGACAACCAGAACTACCTGTAGAGGGCTGGCAACATTAGTGGAATGTGTCAGTAGGACCAGGCAAGGGACAGGGGATGGGCTGCAGCACGAGTGCCAATGACAGGACGGTGGCCCAAGGCTCTAAGATGATTCACAAGAATCTGTGGGGAGATGGTGAGAAGGTGGTACGGGAAGTGAAGCTGCAACTTTTGGGTCCTGAGGACTCAGGGAAGAGCATCCTTGTCAAGCAAAGAAAGCAAATCCAGGAGGCTGGCAGTCCAGGATGTCCTCTACAGCATCACCATCCAGCCCATCATGGCCATTGTCAAAGTCATGGGGGATCTGCAGATGCACTTTGCTGACACTTCTTGTGCATGTGATGCCAGACAGCTATTTAGCACTCTCCTGAACTGCTGAGAAGGGTGTGCTCCTGGAAGGTCATCCTGGTGTCATCGAAAGGCTTAGGGCTAACCTCGGACCTCAGTGTGCAGGTCGGCTTTGGTCGTTCTTGGGAGTAACTGCTCTACTGTTCTGATGCCTTTCACCTCAGTAACTTGGGGCATCACACAGAGTCACTGTATCCTCACAGAGCAGGACATGCTCCTCATTGAGAGAAGAACACCAGCTTCTTGGAGTCTCACCTCACCTCAAAGACCTACCCTCAGGGTATTTGACATGGGCAGTCCCCGGTCTGAGCAAAAGAATCAGAGGGTGTCACAACCATCATCTCCTGCATAGCATTGGGTACCCATGACCTGGTGTTAGTGGAGGATGAGGAGATGCACCACATGCACCAGAGCATGAAGTTGTTGGACAATAACTTCTCCAAAGACCAGTGGTGACACAAAGGTCCACCATCTTGTCTTCAACAAGAGGCACCTGTTTGAGGAGATCACCCCCCACCCCAAACTCCTACTTCCCTGAGTACATAGGGGCCAACAAGTACAACCAGGTAGCCAGCCACACCAGGGTAAGTTCGAGGTCCTCCACAAGAACAAAGCTACCAAGGACATCTATGCCGCTTCACCTGTGCCACCCACACCAAGAACTTGTAGTTAGTGTTTGATGGTGCTCCCACTTCATCATCAGGAACAAGATGAAAGTGATCACAGGTTTTTCTGAGGGCAGTGGGGCCTGACTCTCCTCTTCCCTGCCCCTGAGGAAGATGAGGGGCGAGAGAGAGGGAGAGAGAGAAAATCCCAAGAGAAAATCGCAAGCTCAAACCCAGGCTCCATCCAATGAACCACAAGATCATGACCTGAACTGAAATCAAGAGTCAGATGGTTAACAGATTCAGCCACCCAGGTGTCTCAGTGTACCATTATTTAGGTGCTAGCATTACTGCTATGTGCAATATGCAACATAACTTGTAGAAAGAGAAAATAATGGAAAGCCCTTTCTTCTATGACATATTAAAATTGATTAGCTAATTTTCATGGAAAGTCCAGAGATTTATAAGGACATATCAAAATATAGTATCAGACAAATCAGATATCTCGAATAGTATAAAATAAGTGAAATGTCCAATAAATCCTATTGAAGTGTGTTTTTCTTTCATTTTTGAGGTTTTATTTAAATTCCAGTGAGTTATCATGCAGTGTAATATTAATCTCAGGTGTACAATAGAGTGATTCAACTCTTACATACATTACACGCTGTTCATCACAGAATGAGACAATAGTTAAAACTAGCACAGATACCCAGGAAGGGAGTACCATGGCCATTCCCAACACCAGCAGTGGGACCAAGGGGCTGCTTCAAAATGAAAGGCCTATGGTAGCTCCAACCCTGAGTACCTGGAGTTGAGGAATGGAACAGAGGAGCCAAGAACAGAGAGAGGAAAGAGGTGGAAAGCACCAGGATGGCGTGGGGGCAGGTAGTGACCATGGTCCTCTTGCCCTCATCTTCCTTAGGGGCTGGGAAGAGGAGAGTCAGGCCCCACTGCCCCTCAGAAAAACCTGTGATCACTTTCATATTGTTCCTGATGATGAAGTGGGAGACACCATCAAACACTAACTACAAGTTCTTGGTGTGGGTGGCACAGGTGAAGCGGCATAGATGTCCTTGGTAGCTTTGTTCTTGTGGAGGACCTCGAACTTACCCTGGTGTGGCTGGCTACCTGGTTGTACTTGTTGGCCCCTATGTACTCAGGGAAGTAGGAGTTTGGGGTGGGGGGTGATTTTCTCAAATAGTTGCCTCTTGTTGAAGACAAGTTGGCAGACCTGTGTGTGATCACTGACTGTTAGAGAAGTTATGGTCAAACAGCTTCATGCTCTGGTGCATGCGGTGCATCTCCTCATCCTCCGCTAACACCAGGTCACAGGTACCCTATGCTCTGCAGGAGATGATGGCTGTGACACCCTCAAAGCATCGGATCCACTTCTTTCGCTCAGACCACAGATGCCCACATCAAATATACTGAGGGTAGGTCCTTGAGGTGAGATGGGTCTCCAAGATGCTGGTGGTCTTCACTCGACCCGCAGCACGTCCTGGTCTGTGGGGATGTAGTTACTCTGTGTGACGCCCCCCAGGTCACGGAGGTTAAATGCAGCAGAGTTGTGGAGCTGTTACTCCCATGAGCAGCCAGAGCCTGCGTGCACCCCGGGGTCAGTCCTAAGCCTGTGAGTGACACCAGGCTGACCTTCAGGGAGCACATCCTGCTCCTCAGCCGTTCAGGACAGTGCAAACAGCTGCCTGGCATCTTACGCACAGGAAGTATCAGCAAAGTGCATCTGCAGATCCCCCATGACTTTGACAATGGCCATGATGGGCTGGATGGTGATGCTGTAGAGGACATCCTGGACTGCCAGCCTCCTGGATTTGCTTTCTTTGCTTGACAAGGATGCTCTTCCCTGAGTCCTCAGGACCCAAAAGTTGCAGCTTCACTTCCCGTACCACCTTCTCACCATCTCCCCACAGATTCTTGTGAATCATCTTAGAGCCTTGGGCCACCGTCCTGTCATTGGCACTCGTGCTGCAGCCCATCCCCTGTCCCTTGCCTGGTCCTACTGACACATTCCACTAATGTTGCCAGCCCTCTACAGGTAGTTCTGGTTGTCTGTAGCCAACCTTTATATATTGAATCTCAACAACAACAGTCACATAAGAATTAAAGACTTGACTAGTTGAAAAATCACAAGGATGAAATCTGGCCATGTGTAGCAACATGGATGGAACTGGAGGGTATTATGTTAAGTGAAATAAGTCGGTCAGAAAAAGACAGATACCATATGTTTCCACGAATAGGTGGACTTTGTGAGACTAAGCAAAAACCAGGGGGAGGGGAAGAGGGGAAAGGAAAAAAAGACACAGAGAGGGAGGGAGATAAAACATAAGAGACTCTCAAAGACTAAGAACAATCTGAGGGTGAGGGAGGTGAGGGAGGTGAGGGAGGGGGGAGAGGGGGTGATGGATATTAAAGAGGGCACGTGTTGGGATGAACACTGGGTGTTATATGTAAACCAATTTGAAAATAAACTATTATAATGAAAAAAAAAAGAAAAATCACAAGGAATTTAAAAAAATATTAAAACAAGTAAAAAATATGAAAATTAAATCTAGTTCAAATAAGATATTAAAAATCCAATCTCATAATGTTACAGAATCTGGTCTGGATCACCCAGCAGAAGAACTATGCGACATTTGGAGATCTTGGAAGGCGGGAGGTTTACTTTATACAGATGCGCTCAGAGGAGATCATTTTCCACAGGTCTCAGCCCAGAGCAGAAGCAGAGGGAACAATTTACAGTCTGTTCCCTTGGCAAGCGGGGGTGGGAAGGAAAACCTGGAATGGGATTCTTCAGGCAGGGTCTGGAGTTCCCTTAACAGTCCAGTCAGCCATCCTGTAACAGATTTTTCTCTATCAATGATACTGAAACTAAATATCAAAAATAGTTTATTTTAGGGGTGCCTAGGTGTCTCAGTAGGTTGAGCAACCAACTTCCAAGCAGGTCATGATCTCGCATTTTGTGAGTTTGAGCTGGCAGGGGCTTGCGGATCAGTGCTGAGACTGCTTTGGATCTTCTGTCCCTCTCTCCTAGCCCATCTCCTGCTCCCTCTCTCTCTCAATAAAAAGTTTATTTTATTTATTTATAATGTAATAGTGTATAAATATGCTAATATAGTCCATATAAAATAAAATAGTGCATAAAATTAGCAAAGAAAAAGAGATATAATCTAAATTATTGACATAATTTTGTTCAATACGATGTTTTAACTTTATTTAAAACCTTTAGTTTCACAGTGTGCATACTTATTCTAAGGAAATTCTGATATACGAGATTATACGAAGACAAATATTCAATGCTTTTGTTAAACTTCTGATGCTATTGTAAATTATCACCAACTCTGTGGTTTATTATAACATGTACGTATTTTTTTTGTTTTTAATATTTTTAGTTAATTTATTTTGAGAGAGAGAGACAGAGAGTGCAAGAAGGGCAGAGAGATAGAGGGAGAGAGAGAGAATCTCAAGCAAGTTCTTCCCTCTAGGAACCATGACAGTATGACTTGTGCCAAAACCAAGAGTCAGATGCTTTACCAACTGAGCCACCCAGGTATCCCTGAAGTGCTGTAATTTAGAAATCCAACACGGATCACATGGGGCTAAAATTCAGAGGTAGCTGGTATGGTCGCATTCTTTTCTTGGGTCTCCAATAAGCTATCTGTTCCTTGCAGTTTCCAGTCTGGATGCTGCCTCTGTCTGTATGTTGGCTCATGATCACCTTCCATATTCAAAGCCGGCAAGGGAAGACCACCCTTCCATAGACACGTCTCCCTCTAACAAAGCTTTGAAATGCTCCACTTTTAAAAGTTTATGATGAGGTTAGGGCCCCTTGGGTGGTACAGAATAAACGCCTTAACTCACACTCCTTAATCGAATTACGTCTACAGAGTTCCTTGTGCCTCATAAAGCAATATATTCAGATTCAAAGCATGAGTACATGGACATCTTCAGTAAAGCGCTTGACAAACTGTCATAGTGTTTATAAAGCTGAATTACATGCACATATTCTAGGTAATGAATATGCACTATTGGAAGTTCTGTGATAATGACTGATTATTAATAGTCAAATATATGTCAACTTTATCCTAGCACTTTTAAATAAGATGCATATTTTAGTATACAGATATGGATGTTCACACTAGATTGTAAGAAACCTATATAATTAAAAAAAGACACATACACTTTAACTTTATAGATACTAGCTCTAATTTTTTTTCTGCATAGAATCTATAAGGACTTAGTTTCCACAGAAACTTCCTCATGGCTTCCTTAATTTCCTTGTTCCTTAGGCTGTATATGATGGGGTTCAAAGATGGAGGCAATACAGAAAAGAATACAGACACCAAGAAATCCATGAGATGTGGGGAATCAGGGACTGGCTTCAGATAGGCCATGATACCTGTCACAGTAAATGTTGTTACAACAGTGAGATGGGGGGTACAAGTGGAAAAGGCTTTTGACCACCCTTGTGATGATGGTATTCTCAGCACTGTATTGAAAATGTAAATATACGAAAATCCAATGGACACTGAACAGAAACGTGCATACATAACGCCAACTGCCTCACTGATATCAATAGCGATATGAGTCTTTGAGCAAGAGATCTTCAGTAGGGAGGGGACATCACAGAAAAACTGAGGAAGGTTTCTAGAGCCACAGAAAGATAAAGAGAAAGTGCCAGCTGAGTATAAGACCCCAAAGATACTCCCGAGAAGCCAGGAGGTGGCTGTCATCCCCACGCAGACTCTCCTGTACATTATAGTGCAGTGGATGACAGATGGCCACATAGTGGTCATAGGACATAGCTGTTAGAATGGAAAGCTCACACACAGCAAAGTGAATCACGAAGAACACCTGTAATAAGCATCCTGAGAAGGAAATGGTGTATCTGTGGGCTAAAGTGATCATAACAATTTTTGGAACTGTAACTGAAATGAGGCCAATATCAAAAAGTGATAAGTGCAAATCATGGAAGCAAACCAAGTGCCCATCAACTGACGAATGGATAAAGAAGTTGTGGCACATATATACAATGGACTACTACATGGCAATGAGAAAAAATGAAATCTGGCCATGTGTAGCAACATGGATGGAACTGGAGGGTATTATGTTAAGTGAAATAAGTCAGTCAGAAAAAGACAGATACCATATGTTTCCACGAATAGGTGGACTTTGTGAGACTAAGCAAAAACCTGGGGGAGGGCTAGAGGAGAAAGGAAAAAAAGACACAGAGAGGGAGGGAGATAAAACATAAGAGACTCTCAAAGACTAAGAACAATCTGAGGGTGAGGGAGGTGAGGGAGATGAGGGAGGGGGGAGAGGGGGTGACGGATATTAAAGAGGGCACGTGTTGGGATGAACACTGGGTGTTATATGTAAACCAATTTGAAAATAAACTATTATAATAAAAAAAAAAGTGATAAGTTCTTCAGGAAGAAGTACATGGGAGTGTGAAGACACTGATCCAGAGTGATTAGGACAAAAATGAGAAGATTTCCCATAAGAGTTACCAGGTAAATAAGCAAAAACAGAAAGCCATGTAGAATCTGGAGCTCACTGGTGGCAGAGACTTCCATGAGGAAGAATTCCATCGCTGCTGAGTGGTTGGTCATGTTGTCCACTCTATGCATATCCTCTCTCTATAGGACGCAAAGGAGATTAAAGACACGACGTCAGGTTCAAGTGAAGTCTTCCTTCTTTCCAATACTGTTTTTGTGCCTGTAAGAATTCATCTGTTTTGTGCTTATAAGACTTGCACATTTTTATGTTCCTACATGCATGTTAGGGTCCATGACCTCCTCAATATGCCACTATTAGTATGTGTCTGAATGTGTAATAGGTCAAGCGAGCGTATTAGGAAGAATAGGAAGAAAGAATAGGAAAATTACTTTCATTTATGGAACTTCATATATTGGCTTATGAAACATGTATCTTATTAAATATATCCTGAGTTATTAGTTCAATGTGCTAAACAAAGACTTTACTACAATAAAATCATTTTTAAAGCATTTCACATAATAAAAATATATCAATATTTTTCTAAAAGACCTTGCTTTTACACATTACTTTTATCCAAAAAGAGTAAAAGAAAATATTTTATTTAATTTTGTGATAAACTATATCATACTAAATGATAACAATGAGTGGTAGCTAAATGCCTATCAGTTAAGTGTCCAACTCATGATTTCAGCTCAAATCATGATCTTACCCTTGGTGAAATCAATCCCCACATCTGACTCTGCATTGACAGTATGATCCTGATTAGATTTCTCTCTTCTTCTGTCTCTGTCCCTCACCAACCTGTACATGCACAATGAATTTATGGTAGAAAGGAAATACAAAATGTGAACAGGAAATTAATATATATGGAATTATATCATTAGCATGAAATAAACAATAGTAGTGACAGTGAAAAGTGGGAGAAGGATATGGAATATGGGGAGGTCTACCTCTCCTAGCTCATTGACTGCTCATACATATACTCACCCACATCGGTTCATGAACACTCACACAATCCTGCACACATTCATTCCCAGGCTCTTTATCCAATGCTTTTAGGGTCAAAATGGAAGCACGTTTTATAGAAAAGTCATTGATGACGAATGGATAAAGAAGATGTGGTACATATATATAATGGAATACTATGTGGCAATGAGAAAAAATGAAATCTGGCCAAGTGTAGCAACACAGATGGAACTGGAGGGTATTATATTAAGTGAAATAAGTCACTCAGAGAAAGACAGATACCATATGTTTCCACGCATAGGTGTATTTTGAGAGACTTAGCAAAAACCATAGGGTAGGGGAAGAGGGGAAAGGAAAAAAAAGACACAGACAGGGAAGGAGACGAAACATAAGAGACTCTCAAAGACTAAGAACAAACTGCGGGTGAGAGGGGTGAGGGAGGGGGGAGAGTGGGTGACGAGCATTAAAGAGGGCACTTGTTAGGATGATCACTGGGTGTTATATGGAAACCAATTTGAAAATAAATGATTTAAATAAAAAACCCAGAAAGGTGGTTGAGATAACAGTGAATGTGATACATAGAAACAGAGTGAAGATGAATAGCAATACTGGCAGAAATATTTCCTTGGGAGATAGGTTATTTAGTATATGAGAAAAATAAATGTAGGGAAGATTTTATAAAATCAGTACAGGACAATTAAGTGGAAAAAGCTTGGAACTTTTTATTAACATAGAAATAATTGTCATTTTTAACAAAATGCCTATCTTTACTGATTTTTAAATTAATTTATTTAAATTCAAGTTAGTTTGCATACAGTGTTACTACTTCTGCAGGGGTAGGAGCCAGTGATTCATCTCTTACACAAGAAGGGTCTTCATTAATGCCCATCACCCATTTAACCTGTCGCCCTCTTCCCCTCCAGCAACCCTCAATTTGTTCTCTGTACTTATGTGGCTCTTATGGTTTGCCTCTCTCTGGTTTTATCTTAGTTTTCCTTCCTTTCTGCTATGTTTATCCGTTTTTGTTTCTTAAATTCCACATATGAGCGAAATCATATGATATGTGTCTTTCTCTGTCTGACTTATGGACTTGTATCCCAAAGATGCAAAAATGCTGATTCAAAGTGGTACATGCACCCCAATGTTATAGCAGCACTATAAACAGTAGTCAGATTATGGAAAAAGTCCCAATGTCCAACTAACAAATGGATGAAAAAGATGTGAAATATATATGTATATGTATGTTTCACATCTTTTTCATCCATATATATATATTTCCTAAGTTTTAAAAGAAAGAGAATCTCAACTAAATTCTGTCAGATATGTCAAACTTTCTCAGATTCTTGAAAAACAGGAGTAAACAACTATTCTTGATAATACAGTAGCATCTTTAAAAGGCTCATATGAAAAGGGTGGCATCAACACGAATTTTAGAAAATTAATTTGCAATTCAAACCAATAAGGCTGTCAATGCAACATGTAATTTATCTCCTAATATACGGACTGGTCTATTTTTATTTTTATTTTTTGGTTTCAGGTGTAGAATTTAGTGATCTATCAATTATATATAACATCCAGTGCTCATGACAACGAGTGCCCTCCTTAATACCTATCACCACTTTAGCCCATTCCCCACCCACTTCCCTCCATCAACCTTCTTTGTTCTGTATACCTATGAGATTTTTATGGTTTGGTTCTCTCTCTCTCTCGCTCTCTTTCTCTCTCTCTCTCTCTGGTAAACAGCTATTATAGTTAAGACAGTAACATCTTTAGATGACTCATATTACAAGAGAGGCATCAATAAAAATGTTAGAAAATAAATTTGTATTTCAAACCAAGATGGCTGTCAAGGTATTAATAATTCATTTGCTCATGTAGGAACTACAATTTTTTAAATTTATTTTTGTTTTGTTAAGGCATATAATAAAAATAATATGACATTTTTATCGATGAGGTTGCTAATGTTTGTAATTAGTTGTTTTACAAATTTGGGTGCCCCTGAATTCAGTGCGTAGATATTTACAATTGTTAGCTCTTCCTGCTGGATGGTCCCTGAGACTATTATATAATGTCCTTCCTCATCTCTTATTACATCGTTCATTTTAAAGTCTAATTTGTCTGATATAAGTGTGGCTACTCCGGCTTTCTTCTGACTTCCAGTAGCATGGTAGATAGTTCTCCATCCCCTCACTTTCAATCTGAAGGTGTCTTCAGGTTTAAGATGAGTTTCTTGAAGACAGCAAATAGATGGGTCTTGTTTTTTAATCCATTCTGTTATCCTGTGTCTTTTGATTGGCGCATTTAGTCCATTTACATTCAGTGTTAATATTGAAAAATATGGGCTTACAGTCACTGTATTATCTGTAAGTTTCATGTTTGTAAGGCTGTCTCTGGTAGTTTGTGTTCTTTGCCTCCTTGTTTTCATAGAATGCCCCTCAGGATCTCTTGCAGTGCTGGCTTGTTTGTGATAAATTCTTTCAGTGTTTGTTTGTTGGGAAAAACCTTGATCTCTCCTTCTATTCTGAATGACAGGCTAGCCGGATACAGAATTCTTGGTTGCATGTCCTTCTTGCTCATCACATTGAAGATACCCTGCCATTCCTTTCTGGCTTGCCAAGTTTCCGTAGATAAGTCTGCTACTACCCTTATAGGTCTCCCTTTGTATGTTAGGGTTCTTTTGTCCCTAGCTGCTTTCAGGATTCTCTCCCTATCTTTGTATTTTGCCAGCTTCACTATGATGTGCCGTGCAGAAGGTCTATTCAAGTTACGTCTGAGGGGAGTTCTCTGTGCCTCTTGGATTTCCATGCCTGTTTCCTTTCTCATGTTGAGGAAGTTCTCAGCAATGATTTGTTCCAGAACCCCTTCGACTCCTTTCTCTCTCTCTTCTTCCTCTGGAACTCCTATGATACGGATATTGCTTCTTTTGACTGCATCGCTCAGCTCTCGAATTCTCCTTTCCTGTTCCTGGATCAGCACACGGTACATTTTCCAAGATAGACCACATTCTGGGGCACAGGGAAGCTCTGAATAAATATAAAAGAATTGAGATCATACCGTGTACAGTGTCAGACCACAATGCTTTGAAACTTGAAATCAACCACAGGAGAAAGCCTGGAAAATATCCAAGAACATGGCGGCTAAGAAATAACCTACTAAAAGATGACTGGGTCAACCAAGCCATCAGAGAAGAAATTAAAAAATACATGGAAACAAATGAAAATGAAAATACAACAATCCAAACGCTCTGGGATGCAGCAAAGGCAGTCCTGAGAGGGAAATATATTGCAATCCAGGCCCATCTCAAGAAACAAGAAAAATCAATAACACAAATTCTAACAGCACGCCTAAAGGAACTAGAAGCAGATCAACTAAAACAACCCAAACCCAGCAGAAAGAGAGAAATAACAAAGATCAGAGCTCAAATTAACCATATGGAGACAGAAAAGGTAGTGGAACAGATCAATGAAACCAAAAGCTGGTTCTTTGAAAAAATAAACAAAATAGACAAACCTCTAGCCAGGCTTCTCAAAAAGAAAAGAGAGAGAACTCAAATAAATAAAATCGTGAATGAAAAGGGAGAAATTACAACCAATCCCTCAGAGATACAGGCAATCATCAGAGAATACTATGAAAAATTATATGCCACCAAACTTGGCAATCTGGAAGAAATGGACAGCTTCCTAAATAGCCACACGCTACCAAAACTCAAACGGGAAGAAATAGAAAATTTGAACAGACCCATAACTAGTGAAGAAATAGAATCGGTTATCAAAAACCTCCCAGCAAATAAAAGCCCTGGACCAGATGGCTTTCCTGCGGAATTTTACCAGACATTTAAAACAGAGTTAATTCCTATCCTCCTCAAGCTGTTCCAAAAAATTGAAACGGAAGGAAAACTCCCGGACTCATTCTATGAAGCCAGCATCACTTTGATTCCCAAACCAGATAGAGACCCAGCAAAGAAAGAAAATTACAGGCCAATATCCCTGATGAATATGGATGCAAAAATTCTCAACAAGATACTAGCAAATCGAATCCAACAGCATATAAAGAGAATTATCCACCATGATCAAGTAGGATTCATCCCTGGGTTGCAGGGCTGGTTCAATATTCGCAAATCAATCAACGTGATACATCACATCAACAAAAGAAAAGATAAGAACCATATGATCCTGTCAATAGATGCAGAAAAAGCATTTGACAAAATACAGCATCCTTTCTTAATAAAAACTCTCGAGAAAGTTGGGATAGAAGGAACATACTTAAACATCATAAAAGCCATCTATGAAAAGCCCACAGCTAATAACATCCTCAATGGGGAAAAATTGAAAGCCTTCCCCCTGAGATCAGGAACACGACAGGGGTGTCCACTCTCGCCACTGCTATTTAACATAGTGCTGGAAGTCTTAGCATCAGCAATCAGACAACAAAACAAAATAAAAGGCATCAAGATTGGCAAGGAGGAAGTCAAACTTTCACTTTTTGCAGATGACATGATACTTTACATGGAAAACCCGACAGAATCCACCAAAAGCCTACTAGAACTGATTCATGATTTCAGCAAAGTTGCAGGATACAAAATCAATGTACAGAAATCGGTGGCATTTCTATACACCAACAATGAAGCAGCGGAAAGAGAAATAAAGAAGCTAATCCCTTTCACAATTGCACCAAAAACCATAAAATACTTAGGAATAAACCTAACCAAAGATGTGAAAGACCTCTACACTGAAAACTATAAAAAACTTATGAAGGAAATTGAGGAAGACACGAGGAAATGGAAAAACATCCCATGCTCATGGATTGGAAGAATAAATATCGTCAAAATGGCAATACTACCCAAAGCAATCTACACATTCAATGCAATCCCTATCAAAATTGCACCAGCATTCTTCTCAAAGCTAGAGCAAACAATCCTAAAATTTGTATGGAACTACAAAAGACCTCGAATAGCCAAAATAATACTGAAGAATAAAACCAAGGCGGGAGGCATCACAATCCCAGACTTTAACCTCTACTACAAAGCGGTGGTCATCAAGACTGTATGGTATTGGCACAAAAACAGACGCATAGACCAATGGAATAGAATAGAAAACTCAGAAATGGACCCGCAAGTATATGGCCAACTAATCTTTGACAAAGCGGGAAAATGTATCCAATGGAAAAAAGACAGCCTTTTTAACAAATGGTGCTGGGAGAATTGGACAGCAACATGCAAAAGAATGAAACTAGACCACTTTCTTACACCACTCACAAAAATAAATTCTAAATGGATAAAAGATCTGAATGTGAGACAGGAAACCGTCAAAATCCTAGAGGAGAAAACAGGAAAAAGCCTCTTTGACCTAAGACGCACCAATTTCTTACTCGACACGTCTCCAAAGGGAAGAGAATTAAAAGCAAAGATGAAGTATTGGGACCTCATCAAGATAAAAAGCTTCTGCACGGCAAAAGAAACAACCAACAAAACGAATAGGCAACCAACGGAATGGGAAAAGATCATCGCAAATGACATATCGGATAAAGGACTAATATCTAAAATTTATAAAGAACTTACCAAACTCCAAACCCGAAAAACAAACAACCCAGTGAAGAAATGGGCGGAAGATATGAATAGACACTTCTCCAAAGGGGACATTCAGATGGCCAACAGACACATGAAACGATGCTCAATGTCACTCATCATCAGGGAAATACAAATCAAAACTACACTGAGATACCACCTCACACCAGTCAGAGTGGCTAAAATGAACAAATCAGGAAACTATAGATGCTGGCGAGGATGTGGAGAAGTAGGCACCCTCCTACACTGTTGGTGGGAATGCAAACTGGTGCAGCCACTCTGGAAAACGGTGTGGAGGTTCCTCAAAAAAATGAAAATAGAGCTACCCTATGACCCAGCAATAGCCCTGCTAGGAATCTACCCCAGAGACACAGGAATGCTGATGCATAGGAGCACGTGTACCCCAATGTTCATAGCAGCACTTTCGACAATAGCCAAATCATGGAAAGAGACCAAGTGCCCATCAACTGACGAATGGATAAAGAAGTTATGGTACTTATATACAATGGACTACTACGTGGCAATGAGAAAAAATGAAATCTGGCCATGTGTAGCAACATGGATGGAACTGGAGGGTATTATGTTAAGTGAAATAAGTCAGTCAGAAAAAGACAGATACCATATGTTTCCACGAATAGGTGGACTTTGTGAAACAGCAAAAACCAGGGGGGAGGGGAAGAGGGGAAAGAAAAAAAAGACACAGAGAGGGAGGGAGATAAAACATAAGGGACTCTCAGAGACTAGGAAGAAACTGAGGGTGAGGGGAATGAGGGAGGGGGGAGAGGGGGTGATGGGCATTGAAAAGGGCACATGTTGGGATGAACACTGGCTGTTATATGTAAACCAATTTGAAAATAAACTATTATAACAAAAAAAAATAAAAAAATAAAAAAATAAAAAGCTGAACAGTGAAAAAAAAAAATAATACGACTGCTTCCATCACGAATGTAGAGCTTGATGTAAACGCTACTTTAACCTGATATCTCCTACGGATGATTTCCTTGAAATAGCATAAGAAGTTGAGATGGAAGGAGTCAAGTGTCTGCTATGCTGTTTTGCAATTAGGAAGCAGTGAAACGTAAAAAAGTTTCACTGCAATATTAGAGTGACACTCTTTGCCAGTCAGACTGCACTGTTGAATAAAGTTTAGTAAATGTTCCTGAAATCTGCAAGAAGATACAGTACATTGTTATTCTATCTTTAATAATAAAATCATTGAGTATACACTTTTGGAATTACTTATTCTGGTAAAACTCAGAACTTTTCACGGTTTTATTTAGATTTTTCCCAGTATCTTCTGAAAGGACACATTTTTTTTTTAATTTTTAAAGTTTATTTATTATTTGAGAAAGAGAGGGAAGAGAGAGGAGAGAGAGGGAGAGAGAAAAAGAAAGTGAGGGAGTACAATGGGGGAGGGGCAGAGAGAGGGCACTGGGGGAGAGACAGAATCCCAAGCAGGCTCTGCACTGTCAGCGCCAAGTCTATGCAGGGATTGAACTCACAAACTGTGATATTATAACCTGACCTGAGATCAAGAGTCAAATGTTTAACTGACTGAGCCACCCAGGTAACCCTGAGAGGACATATTTGGAATCTGAATTATTCTTCTTTCAGTATCTTATTTGCCATCCATCTGGAAATGACTAAATCGTAAATGCAATTGACTGGAAATGACTAGAAACTAAATGCAGTTGTCAAAAGTTAAAGGGAAATGTGGAGTCAGGGTGGTGTAATAGACACAGGACCAAAGAAGACATTTGTCCATTAAGCACTGTAGTTAACTTATTATCCTATTGAGGACATTTGATTTTTACTCTCTGGCCCTAGTCCTTTCCACCACAACATGGAGAGATTTGATTTATGTTTCCTGTGAAACCTCCATCTCTAACCTGGGTTTATTGCTTACAGTACATAATATATTGATGAATTTCAGCCGTGCGGCAGGCGCTATCTTAATCACGTTGAATGTTGTGTTTCAGTCCTATTTGCACCCACAGCAACATACTCAGTTAAGTACTGGTGTTATCACCATATTGTACAAGGTAAGACAGGCTTAGGGAGCTTTAAAAATTTGTTCGTTTTCACACACATAAAAAGCGAAAGAGATGATTCTCTTTGCTATGTAGATTTATTTTAAGTCACCATGTTTTTATTCTTTATGTCATATCATTGAACAGTCCGTGTCTTTCTTTTGAGAGGTAAGATTTCATAGTGAAGACGTATAAAGAGGCTAGTGTTATTATAAATGTGATTCAAATTTAGTTCCACATCCATGTGCAAAAAAGGCAATACATACCTTCATTTCCTAATAATGTCCGTTGGAATCATTTTTGCAGAGGCTGAATCAGACATAATATTTTATAAATATGATGTGTAGACGAAGACCTAGATCCTTGCTATCTTTGCCTCCTGTCAAATTCTGGCGACTTTTGGGGGGGGGTGGAATCTCGAAGCTATTAAAATGAATACTACTAAGGAAAGTATATATACATATGCATATATCATGCTACTTTCATATATCGGCTACTTGTTGGAAATGAACCTTTTCAAAGGAAAAAGCATTTTTGCACCTTTCTGGTCAAAAGTAGTCCATTTATATTCCTACAAATGTATGAAACCCTGGTGTTTATGCTCACCTGGTATCATTCAAAATTCTAATGTTCTGGTGATTATCAATGTCTTCTTTTTCTTGATGGCTCTTCTGCTATCCATGGTATGAGAGCGAAATTAATGAAGTTCATCTTCTCTGAAATCATCCTCTTGTAATTTCAAAGAGCATAAAATATTTTTCAATTTGTTATATGTGACCCTTTGGGAAAACTACGGACTTGCAGTGAAGCAAGATTCCCTGAAAGACTATGTGTGAAACCTTATTATCCAGGAGTAATCAATGCGATGTAATTCTGGCATGAATATCTGACAACTTACACTCTTGCTTTAGAGCTCTTGTCTTTTCCCAGGTGTATCATTAGAAATAATTTACCAGGCCTCTTCAGGTAGAAAAAACAGTTGGTTGAGCCCAGTGCACTGTATTTAATTTAGATTTAAATCAAGAAGGAATGAAAAAATGTGTCCTAAATTATGTAACTGGCTGAATATTGAGCTGGTATATATAGTTGAGGGTGCAAAAATTTTGATTTTAATTACTCATTATTTATATTTATAGTGCTGTGTATTGTTTTTTCTAAGCTTGTAAAATCTGCTTTTATTTAAAATATTTACCATCAAAATCCAAGAGGAGAACACAGACAGCTACCTCTTTAACCTCAACTGTAGTGATTTCTTACTAGACACATCTTGTTGTGCCCGAATTCTCGAATCCCCCCACAAGAGACCACCAGAGTCGAAAGTCAAAGCCAAGTGGCAAGGGTCGTTTTATTTCAAGATCGATCCCGGTCCTTTCGCATACCGCTGCCAGTAATGCAAAAAGGCCTCGAACATGGTTGGTACAGCGTTTTTATAGACAGAGACAAATAGTATAGGAAGGTTTCAGGTTATAGGGTGACTGATTGGTCGATATTTGAAATACGAACATATGCTGCCCTCTGATTGGGGGTTCTTTGTCTGCTCTTTGTCGGGAAGTCTCTGTCCGCTATGTGAAAAAGTTAGTTATTTATCCTAATACATATCAGCAAAGGGGGAAGGGGAAGAATGTGAGGGAAGCAAGGTTCTCAAGCTAATAAATGTCCGCTCAAGCTAATGAATGTCCGAAAGGTGAAGGGGAAGAATGTGAGCAAAGCCAGTTACACAAACTAATGCATGTCATAAAGGGGGAAGGGGAAGAATGTGAGGGAAGCAAGGTTACAGAAGTGAGAAATGCCAGATACTCAAACTAATACATGTCAGACTAGACTCAGAAAAAGTTTTACAATGTTTACAGCAAACAGTAAGCAAAACAGAATACTCAGCAATTGTATTTCTTATCAGCGGTCCACAATCGGCAGAAGGCCAGGGCAGCTATCTTTAACCCGGTATCTGTCCATTGATTTACAGAAAAAGAGAACTTAGCTTCAAACTAAGGCAGAGCTGCCATTTGGACATAAAATTTAAAACCGCTCTCTTCAATCTCTGGAGACAAGAGAAACAAAAGTAAAAATGAACTATTGGCAGTTCACAAAAAACGAAAACAAAAACAACAACAACACAAAACACTTCTCTACAACAAAGGAAAAATATCATCAAAACTAAAAGCCAGGACACCTAATGGAAGAAAATCTTTCCAAATACAATATCTGAGAAAATGTTAGTATACAAAATATATAAAGAACTTATCAAAGTCAACACTCAAAAACCAAGTAATTCAGTGAAGAAATGGGAAGAAAACACAAATAGGTACATTTCCAAAGAAGACATCCAGATGGTAACAGACACGTGAAAATATGCTCAAGATCACTCATCATCAGGGAAATATAATTCAAAACCATGGTGAAAGAACACCTCACACCTGTCAGAATAGCTAAAATTGACAATATAGGAAACAACAGATATTAGTGAGGATGCAGAGAAAGGGGAACCCTCTTATAATGTTAATGAAAATGCATGCTAGTGCAGCCACTCTGGAAAACAATGTGGAAATTTCTCAAAAAGTTAAAAATACAACTACCCTACCACCAGCAATCACACTGCTTTGTACTCGTAGGATATGAAAATACATATTTGAAGGGGCATATGTACCCCAATGTTTATACCAGCATTATCAACAATAGCCAAACTATGGAAAGAGTCAAAATGTCCATCGACTGATAAATGGATTAAGAACAGGTGGCATATATATGTATAGTCTATTATATATATAATAGACAATAACTCAGCTGTCGGAGTCCTTGTTCCAACGAATCTAGGGGTCCACGAAGGACGGACGGTCAGGCGAAATGAAGTGAGAGAGCCATGAGAGATGGAGTCTGATGACTAAGCAGGCAGCCCTGGCAATTCTGGCATCTCCGACCTGCTAGTCTCAGTGTCTTTATTTTTAAATGTAGCGAGTTACATTACAACAATGAGTGACATTCCATAGTTTGATCTCTTTAACAATAATCGTTTTTACCAGCAAGACGGCAACTTCCTTAATCCTGTATGTTGGTAACACATAAATTTAGGGTGGGGGAGAGAACAGGAAGTTACCTAGGCCTACCTATGTTAATTATCTATAGATAGATTAGGAGACATTCTATCCATAATCTTTAACCATAATGGGGGAGGTAGAGACATGATCTCTAAGTTCTTTTCCTTTATGAGTGAGTGAGCCTATATTGTAAGGGCTCATGTTTATCTGTTCTTTATACAAACAGCAGTTTCTATAAAAGTATTTTGTTATTGCCTTTTTATTATAAAGGAGCTTGGGGATGGGAATAGTGAAAGGTTTCATGAAATGTTAACCTCAGGAAGGTTGGCTATTGTTTGCACCTTATCTGTAAACAGTGCTTCTAACTTTTGGGCTAGGCTAACCTCCGGGGAAGGTCCTAAGTCTCTTTTCAGTCTCTCCCATCAGTCTCTTAATCAAATACTGAGAGAAGCTTTACAGAGATGTGCCTTGAGGTCTTATGGTGGGGCTGAGGGGATGATTAACACAATGCTATACCTGCAGGGAAAATCTAGTTTGGTTCAGGGAGTCTTGGGGCCTAATGTCTGCTAATTTCTAGCCCAACTCATAACTGCTATTCTATATGATCAATTTGTGTAACCTATCCCCAAGAGGCAATTTTGAGGTTACTTCTGACCAGGTTACTCTCATTCAGATTTTATCCATCAAGACCAGGTCCCCTTTTCCATATGCCATAAAACCAAAGAGCATTATGTCCCTTAGGCCAACGAAAGCAGTTCAAGAAATCCAGGCCTGAAAGATTATTTAGAAGGAGGTAAGATTAGGCGCCAGTTTGGCTGGCGGGAGCTTTGCTTCAACCTTTTTCCACACCGAGAGGGATTTCAATCTGCGAGCCCAAAATGGCTCCCAACACTCAGCCATTGAAAAAAAAGGAAATTTTGCCATTTGCAATGATGTGGATGGAAACAGAGGGTCATGCTAAGCAAAATAAGCCAGATAAAAATATATACCATGAATTTTCACTCATATATAGAATTTAAGAAACAAAACAAAGGAGCAACTTGAAAAAAGTGAGAGGGAGAGAGAGAGAAGCAAACGAACACACCAACTCTTCACTATAGAGAACAAATGGATGGTTACAGCATGGGAGGTAAGTGGTGAGATGGGTTAAATAGGGAAAGAGGATTAAGGAGTGCACTACTTGTGATGAGCAAAAGGTATTGTATGGAAGGGTTGAATCACTTTATTGTACACCCAAAAATAATACTACACTAACTGGGATTTCAATAAAACTTCTAAAAAAAGAACGAAATTGGATGTTGTCTTACACCACACACAAAAGTTAACCCCAAATGGATTATGAGCTGAAATATAAGACTTGAAAGAGTAAGTAACTAGAAGACACATATGGAAAAAACGCCCTTTGATATCAGTCTTGGCAAAGATTTTTCAGGTATGACACCAAAAAGCAACAATTGCAACAATCAACAAATGGCACTACATCAAATTAAAAACCTTTTGTATATCAAAGAATCAATAAAAACAAACGGATGTTTGTGAAAAAGGAGAAAGCGTTTGCAAACCATATATTGGACAATGTGTTAATATGTAAAAATAATTAAAAAGTCCTATATATAAATATAAATGTTTAAATAAATATGGATATATTAAAATATGTCTTTATCTTATTAAATTTAAATATATGTAAATGCATATAAAACTATGTAAATATATATTTATAAATAATATATATAAACAGCAAAATAAAATATTGATTTATAAATAAATAAATATATAAATCACACAAAATAATTTTAAACTCATTAAATATGGTAAAAGACATAAAAGTCATTCTCCTAAGGAAGACATATAAATGATAATAATGTATAGAAAAGGGTGCTGAACATTACTTATCATCAAAGATATTGAAAATGAAACCACTATGATATATCACATGATACACATTATTTGTGTTTTATCAAAATGAAAGTTGAAAACAAGTATTGGTGAGAGAACAGAGAATAGGAGATCCTTATATTTTATTGGGAGGCATGTAAATTCCAAAACCGATTATGGAAAACAGTATGAATGTTTCTCTACATATGTATTATATTTTATATAATTTTCAGTATATGTATTAATCACATTTTTTTCTATTCATATTCTATCAATGAAGAATAATAACGCTATATGACAATGACAACAAATGTTTGCAGTTAGATATTTATTTCAGGGCTCAAATAATTGTGGATTTACGTAATATACAAATATGAAAAATAACTTTCAAAAACCACTGGAGAATATTGGAGAATAATATCCAAATAGGTCTTTAGTTAATTGTTAAGTTTAGATGGTTACAGTGCTAGAGATTGACTAACTGACTTAGGATTCCTTGATTATCACTTAGTGATTCCAATTTTTCATATAAAATTCAGTTGTAGTTATCTTACAGAATGTTTTGTGCAGAAATTAAGGAAATAATGGGCAAAATCACATGAAGAACTTAGACCTATACTCTGGCGCGTCCTCCTCGTCCTCATCAATTTCTCTATGCCAAGAGTAGAACAAACTAACACCCCATCATTTCGAATTTTATCGTAAAGAGGAAAAGTAAAGAGGAAACTTATGGGTAAGAACTAGTGAGTTGAAAGAGGAGTAAACAGTCAAATAATAGAGATATTATGCTATAAATGATACTAAATCTGGAAAACATCATTCTTAAGAAAGAAAAAAAGAAAATACGAGGGAAATGAGATGGATAGAAACAAGATACACAGAAGGTCAAGAATGTGAAGATAGTAGGAGGAAATGAACTGAGAGATAATGGAATAAAAGCTAAAATAATTTAAAAGTAAATTGATTTCTATTCAAATGTATTCATGTACAGAAGTTAACAGGGATTACATTTAAAATAACACGAAATTTAGAGTTAAAAAACTAAGCATAAAGAGAAATAATTAAACTAAGAAATAAGTGAAAAAAAAGCATACTAAAATTTAAAGCACAAATTAAAATTTACTTTCAATTTCTTGGTATATAAATTTAAATGTCTACGAAAATTTACACTAAATATACAAACTGCAAAGACTAAATATACAAAGAATGAGTTTAAGAATAAAACTTGCCATCTTTTTTAATTACCCTGTTACTGGATATGTGAGAATAACATATTCTTTTTCTGTTTGGATTGCATAATGAGATTGTCTCCTTTGCAAACCAGTCTCAGTACTTTTAAAAATATCATTATGTGACTTTCAATGACATCAGCTAGTGACATCTTTCAAAGTCAGTTATAAATATAATATTTGCACGTCTAATATTGTGAGACTAATTTAATAAATCAGTTAAAATGAGCTTGTAAAATTACTCTTGCCGATACATGGAAATGAAAAAAAATAAAAAAAATTGGTTATCTTGCTTTTCAATAGCTACTGCAAGAGTAATTTAGAAAACAGATTGCAATCTGGAATTATAATAAATTGCATAAAATGTGAAACTATTGTAAAATCTTCCCAAGTGAGAGTTAAACCAGGGATGATTGGTATGAATATGAAATGAAAAGCAGTATTAATTTTTACAATAAGATGTGAACACAATGATTGGACAATTTCCCCTGAGTTGGAAATTGCCACGACCCTCTACTGACACTCATATCCTTCTAGCCATGTAACCATACCATCCTATGGAGAAGCACCAATGATACAACACGTATCTAATAACTTTAAAATAATTTGTATTAACCAATATTTTGAAATTATTTGTATTTGTATTTGAAAATATTTTTAGTGTGAATATCAAATTACATATGTAAACCAAAAATTTGATGCAAGTTAGTAGATATCAGGGCCACTGATATTTTGAATATTTATATATTTGGTATCATATTTTACCAAAAATTTTTCCAAGGGCCACCTTCATGTCCTTGTTTCTCAGGCTGTAAATGACAGGATTCAGGCTGGAAGGTAACAGAGAATATAGCACAGAAATAAAGAGGTTCAGTGATGAGGGGGATTTTGAGGTTGAACCTAGATACATAAAACATCCAGAAGAGAGAAACAAAGCAACCACAGTTAGATGGGGCATGCAGGTGGAGAAGGTTTTAAACCTGCCTTGTGAAGACGGAATTCTGAGAACAGTGGAAATAATATAAACATAGGAAACAGCCATTAAAATAAAACATACAAAAGCAAAACAAAAACTAACAATAATAAACACATATTCTAGAATTTGTTCCCCAGAACAAGCAAGTGTAAGCAATGATGGAATATCACAGAAAAATTGACGCACTATGTTTGGCCAGCAGAAATGGACAGAGAAGTTACCTGCAACATGAATGGATCCGTAGACGCCCCCACTGAGCCATGATGCTGTCACCATCTGCACACAGGCACCTCTATTCATGATGGCCTCATAGTGCAGGGGACAGCAGATGGCAGCATAGCGGTCATAGGACATCACTAGGAGGAGGGCATACTCTGTGCCAGCAAAGGAAACAACAAGAAACGCTTGGAAGGCACATCCAAGGAAGGAGATGGAATGGCTGTTGGTGAAAGAGTTGATGATGGATTTGGAGACAGTGACAGAAATATAACAGATGTCAATCAAGGATAGATTTTTCAGGAAGAAATACATAGGGGATTGGAACTTTTGGTCAATGGTAGTGACTGCGATAATGAGGAAGTTCCCCATGAGTGCTGCCAGGTAAATAAGCGAGAAGAATGTGGCATACAGTCTCTGAAGCACCTCATCATCAGGAAATCCCATGAGCAAAAATTGTGTGATTAGGGTCACATTGGTTAACTTCTCAGGCATGATGATTGTGTTTTCAGGAAACATAAGAACAATTTTCCTGTGTCTTCAGAAACTGTCTTGTTGATTTTGTTATTCATTTACTGTGAAGTTATTCCTGAAGTAAAGCAGATCTTGCACACTACGATTTCTTCAATGCAGCTAGAAAATATTAAGACAGTCATTAAAACAGATTAGAATAGTTTTTCATGCAATAGCCTAAAATTTATGCATAGAATAGACAAGTATTGTCTCATGCATCCGTAAGTGAGAGATTGTTTTTTACCTTCATGGAATAGTTAAAAGTAGCAGGAAAACTTGGAATGAAATACAGTAATTTGTTTACTCATTCTTGGAGATTTGCTTTAGTTCAATATGAACTGCGTTCTTGGCATATTTATGTTTTTTTTTTTAATGCTTCAAGTTTGTATTTGAGTTCTAGTTAGTTAGCAATTAATGTAGTATTAGTTACATTTAGGAGTACCATTTAGTGACTCAACACTTGCTTGTAACACCCAGTACTCATCACAATAAGTGCTTCTTATTCTTCTAGCCATCCCCCTCCCACCTTCCCTCTAGCAACCATCAGATCATCCTCTGTAGTTGAGATTCTCTGTCATGGTTTGAAGATTCAGGATGAATACTTGGGAGATTATCCCTCTACTATTCTCTATTCTCTTATGGCATAGGTAAATGGGGAGAGCAGAGATGGGTAGAGCTGAAAATTATCTTTGTAAAGTTTTTGTGATAATGATAGAGACTATGACAATAATATATGTTTCCATGTAATCAAGGTTACAATCAAATCACTAATATTTGTACAAAGACTTTAAGAAGATAATATGTGAACTTTATCTGAAGTCAATAAAATCCTGGAAGTATTTATGGCTTAGGCACTAAGAATTTTGTACTTCTTAAAAATAAGGACACATTGCTATGCAGCGAATAAACTATATGAAAATACAATGCTATCTTATTTTCATGAAGGAAAGTGGAATGCAAACAGGTGAAATAAATTTACCTACTTAGACATATCAAAGGAGATGGGATGACATTAGGAAACTTATAGTAGATGGATAGAGGTTTGAACAAAATTCACTTACCTAATACAAATCCAGTTTCCCTAGCTTTAGGAGTCAATTATTTAAGACAGTGTGGAACTTAAAGGCATATATGAGGCTAATAACAGATACTTTCTACAATTGACTAATTAAAATGTGAGCTAATTAACTGCATTAACCATAAGTTCTGATGCTGTCTCATACAGTCATCACAGATAATATGAAGCAGGATGTGCAAAGACTTAGGTCTCCATTGGGATATATAAATATATATGTAGTTTTTAACCCTTTGGGATACTTGCCATGACACCTTCTAATTAATGACAAGAGTACTATTAATTGACTTGTGAAGCTTTACTTTGTTAGGTAATGGATGGATTGATTTCAATGTGTAAACTCATATTTGAACAAAAGTGATTGGCTATGTCTTTAAATTTCAGTTGGTTAACATACAGTGTAACATGTTTCACGTGTACAATGTACTGATTTGACACTTCCATATAACACCCAGTACACATCACAAGAAGTGCACTCCCCTAATGCCCATCACCTGTTAAACCCATCCCCCTGACCACCTCTCCTCTGTTTACCATCAGATGGTATTCAAGATATTCATGAGTCTGTAACTTGGTTTGCCCTATCTCTTTTTTCCCCCTGCCCTTGCTCCTCTATTTTATTTCTTAAGGTCCACATATGAGTAAACTCATATGATATTTCTCTTTCTCTGACTGACTTATTTGCTTAACATTATACTCTCTAGCCCCATCTGTGTCATTGCAAATATCAAAATTTCATTCTTTTTTTATGACTGAATACTATTCCATTGTATAAATATATCACATTCTCTCTATCTATCCATCCGTCAATGGACCCTTGGTCAGTTTCCAAAATTTGTGTATTGTAGGTAGTGCTGCTGTAAAGAGTGACATGCATGTATCACTTTGAATTAGTATTTTCATAATCCTTTGTTAACAACCTAGTAGTGCAATTGCTGGATCATAGGGTAGTTCTGTTTAACTTTTTGAGAGAACTCCATAATACTTTCCATAGTGGCTACTCCAGTATGTATTCTCACCAACAGTGCAAGAGGGTTCCCCTTTCTCCGAATCCTCATGCATGTTATGCCCAGAATTCGGGGACCCCAAAAACCACCAGGGAGCCGAGTCCGATGCAAGAACAAAGAGACTTTATCGAGCTAGCTCGAGCTCAATCTCCTACTGCACCGACGCAGCAGTGGGTTGAGAGAGAGGGCACGTTCCCAAAAACACAATAGTTTTAAAGGAGTCTAGGGGCAGTGGGAGGGGTGATGGCTGTGACTCTAGCCAATTGGCTGAGGAAGGACCAAGGGTCCTGTTCCATAGGTCACTGGGCGTGGTTCTTTTGGAACCGGAAAGTTGCAGTCAGGCACTGGGGACTCAGGGTGGAGGACATGGAAACACAATGGAGTCAGTCCCAGTTTGCCCTTAAGTAAAATGGAATCAGTCCCAATTTGCCATTACAATGCACACCTCTCATTTCTTGTTGATTTTAGTCATTGTGACAGGGTGAGGAAATTGTAGTTTTGATTAGCATTTCCTGATGATCCGAGGTGATCTGTTCATGTGTCTGTTGGTTATTTGTATGTCTCATTTGGAAAGAAATCTAACATATCTTCTGCACATTTTTAATTGGATTATTCATTTTGGGGGTGTCGAGTGTAAGGGCAAATCGGGACTGATTCCAATTTGCTTAAGGGCAAACTGGGACGGACTCCATTGTGTTTCCGGGTCCTCCACCTTGAGTCCCCAGTGCCTGCGCAGAAGCTTGACCTATGGAACAGGACCTTTGACCCTTCCTCAGCCAATCAGCTAGGGTCACAACCATCACCCCTCCCACTGCCCCTAGACCCCTTTAAAACTATTGTGTTTTTGGACCGCGCCCTCTCTCTCGACGCACCGCTGCGTCGGTGTGGTAGGAGATTGAGCTCGAGCTAGCTCGAATAAAGGCTTTTTGTTCTGGCATCGGACTCGGCTCCCTGGTGGTTTTTGGGGTCCCCGAATTCTGGGCATAATACCGAGTTTTATTAGTTATTTATATTTTTTGTTACAAACCCTGTATCAGATATATCATTTGTAAATATATTCTACAAATCCATAGGTTGCCTTTTAGTTTTATTGTTTCCTTTGTCGTGGAGAAAGTTTTTTTGTTTTGTTTTGTTTTGTTTTTTTAAGTCCTAATAGTTTATTGTGCTTTCATTTCCCTTGACTCAAAGGGCATATCTAGTAAGTTATTGCTATGGCCGATGTCAAAGTGGTTACTTTGTTGTCCTCTGTGATATTGTCGGTTTCAGATCCCACAGTTAGTTCTTTAATGCCTTTTGAATTTATTTTTCTGTATGATGCTTGAAAGTGGTCCAGTTTTATTGTTTTGCATGTAGTTGTCCAGTTTTCCCAGGTCTAGTGTTTGAAGAAACTATCTTTTTGCCATTTTATAGGCTTTTCTGTTTTTTCAAATACTAATCGACAATTTAGACATTTCTGGAGTTTTTATTGTGTTCTATTGAGCTATGTGTTTATTTTTGTGCCAGTACCATACTTTCTTTTTTATATATTTTTTAACGTTTATTTATTTTTGAGAGACATAGAGACAGAGTATGAGCAGGGGAAGGGCAGAGAGAGAGGGAGATACAGAATCTGAAGCAGGCTCCAGGCTCTGAGCCGTCAGCACAGAGCCAGACGCAGGGCTCGAACTCACAGACCGTGAGATCATGACCTGAGCCGAAGTTGGCCGCTTAAACAACCACCAGGCGCCCCAGTACCATACTTTCTTAATCACTACAGTTTTGTGATATAACCTGAAGTCTGGAATTGTGATGCCTCTAGTTTTGCTTTCGTTTTCAAGATTTCCTTGGGTTTTCAGGGTCTTTTGTGGTTCCATACAAATTTTAGGATTGTTCGTACTAGCTCTGTGAAAAATGCTGGTGGTATTTTGACCAAGATTGTATTAAATGTGTAGGTGGCTTGAGTAATATAGACAACATAACAATATTCATTACTCTAATCCATAAGCATAGAATGCTTTTCCATTTCTTTGTGTCATCAATTTCTTTCTTTTTTTTATGTTTTTACTTATTTTTGAGAGAAGATGAAACAAAGCATGAGTGGGGGAGGGTCAGAGAGAGAGAGAGGGAGACACAGAATCTGAAGCAGGCTCCAGGTTCTGAGCTGTCAGCACAGAGCCCGACACGGGGCTCGAACTCACAGACTGTGAGATCATGACCTGAGCCGAAGTCGGACACTTAACCGACTGAGCCACCCAGGCGCCCCTTCAATTTCTTTCTTTTGTGCTTTATACTTTTCAGAGTACAGGTCTTTCTATTCTTTGATTAGGTTTATTCCTAGGTATCTTGTTTTGGTGCAACTGTAAATGAGATCAATTCTGTGATATGTCTTTCTGCTGTTTCAATATTGGTGTATAAGTGCAAGCCATCTTGTTTTGTTGATTTTATTTCCTGTGAATTTACTGAATTTGTTAATCAAATTTCTGGGGTTTTTTGTTTGGTTTGGTTTGGTTTGGTTTGTTGGTTTTTTCGGTGGAATCTTCCGGGCTTTCTGTACATAGTATCATGTAATCTGTAATTAATGAAAGTTTTACCTCTTCCTTGATGATTTGGTGACTTTTGTTTTGTTTTGTTCTCTGATTGCATGGAGGACTTCCAGTACGATTTTCGATTACACTGGTGAGAGTGGACATTCTTATCTTATTCCTGACCTGAGAAAGTAAGCTCTTAGTTTTTCCCCATTGAGGATGATATTAGCTGTGATTATTTCATAGATGGCCTCTCATTGTGTTCTAGCACATTTCCTCTAAACATACCTTGTTGAGGATTTTTATAATAAATGGATATTGTAATTTGTCAAATGCTTTCTCTGCATATATTGAAATGATCATGTTTCATATTGTTTATTTTGTTAATATGGTATGTCACTTGATTGATTTGTAAATATTGAACCATCCTTGCAAACCAGAAATAAAACCCACTTGACATGGTGAATGATTTTTTTCAAGATATTGTGGATACAGTTTGCTAGTATTCTATTGATAATTTTTGCATTATATCATCAGAATATTGGCCTGTAGTTGTTGTTGTTGTTATTACTTTATTATTATTATTATTATTACTCTTATTGTTTTTAGTGGAATCTTTGGTTTTGGAATCAGTGTAATACTTGCCCCATGGATGAGTTTGGAAGTTTTTCATCCATTTCTATTTGAAATAGTTTGAGATGTGTGGGTATTAGGTCTTCCTTAAATGTTTGGTAGAATTCGCATAAGAAGCCACCTCATCCTAGACTCTTGTTTGTTGAGAGTTTTTTGATTAGTGTTTCAATTACTGCTGGTTATTAGTCTGTTCATGTTCTCTATTTTTGCTTGTTTCGGTTTTTGTAGTTTATATGTTTCTGGAATTTGTTCATTTCTTCCAGGCTGTCCAATTTGGGGGGATATAGTTTTTCAGAATATTCTCTTGCAATTGTTTGTGTCTGTGGTGTTGGTTGGTATTTCTCTACTCTCATTTGTGATTTTTTTTCTTTGGTTCCTTTCTTGTTTCTTCTTGATAAGTCTGACTTCAATTTTTTTTTAAGTTCTGTATCATATATTTCTGCTCTATTCTTTATTACTTCCTTCCTTATGCTGGCCTAAGCCTTTGTTTATTGTTCTATTTCCAGCTTCTTTAGATGTATGGTTAGGTTACTTTTCTGAAATTTTTCTTGCCTCTCAAGTTAGGCCTCTATTGCTATATACTTCTAGGTCTGCTTGTGCTTCATTCCAAATGTTTGGACGTTTGTGTTTTCATTTTCATTTGTTTCTATGATTTTTTAAAAATTTCTCCTTTACTTTTCTGGTTGACCCATTAATTGTGTACTAGCATGCAATTTACACTTCATGCTTTGTGGTCTTTCCAGATTCTTTCTTGTGGTTGAATTGTAGTTTCAAAACGTTGTGCTCAGAAAAGATGTGTCGTATAAGTTCAACCTTTTTTGTATTTGTAGAGGCCTGCCTCATTACCCAATATGTGAGCTATTCTGGGGAATGTTCCATGTACCCTTGAAAAGAATGTGCATTCTATTGGTTTAGGATGGAATTTCTGAATACATCTGTTAAGTCCGTCTGGTCTAGGGTGTCATTCAATGTCATTGTTTCCTCATTTATTTTCCCTTAGCATCATCTCTCCATTGATGTAAGTGGGGTGTAGGGAGTCCCTTACCATTAATGTGTCGTTATCAAAGATTTCCTTTATGTTTGTTATTACTTGTTTTATATATTTGTGAACTGCCATAATGGGGGCATAAATATTTACAATTCTTAGATCTATTTGAAGCATTGTACCCTGTGTTATAACAGAGTGCCCTTCTTCATCTCTTGTTACATTCTTTGTTTTAAATTTTAGTTTGCCCAATATCAGTATTGCTACTCTGACTTTCTCTGGATGTCTCTTTGCATGATAAATATTTCTCTACCCACTCAGTTTCAATCTGCAGGTGACTTTATGTCTGAAATGAGTCTCCTGTAGGCAGCATATTGATGGGTCATCTTCTTTTATCCTTCAGATTGCCTGAGTCTTTGGATTGGAGCCCATTTACATGTAGAAGTGATTATTGATAGTTATGATTTTAGTGCATTTTTTCCCTTGTTTTCTCATTGTTTCTGGAGATTTTCACTGATCTTTTATTATCTTTATCACTTTTGGTCTTTTCTTTGCATTCGAAAAGTCCCTATTAATATTTCTTGCAGTGTTTGTTTAGTGGTGATGAACTCCTTTAATTTTTGTTTGGGAAACTCTTTATTTCTCTTTCTATTCTGAATGATAGACTTGCTGAATAGCGTTTGCTTCACCACAGATTTTTCCCACTCAGCTCATTGAATATATCCCGCCACTCCCTTCAGGCTTGCCAAGTTTCTGTTGAGGAATCTCCAAGTATCCTTATGGTTTTTGCTTGTGAGTTAGGGTCTGCTTTTATCTTACTGCTTTTAAGATTTTTTTATAACTATATTTTGTAAAGCTAATTATATTGTATATTAATGTTGGCCTGCTTTTGTTCCTTTTTTTGGAAGTTCTCTGTGCCTCCCGGATCTAGATGTTTTTTTCCTTCCCCAGATTAGGGATGATTTCTGCTATTTTTTTAAAGAAATTTTATGCCCCCTTTCTCTCTCTTCTTCTTCCAGGACTCTTTTAATATGAAGAGTGTTGTGTTCAATGGATTCCCAGACTTTCCTTAGTCTATTCTCATATCGCATAATTAATTTTTCTCATTTTTGTTCAGCTTCGTTATTGTCCATGATTTAATCTTCTAGACCCTTAATTCATTCCTCTGCTTCTTCTAGCTTCCCATTCCATGCCCAAGCATGTTTCCAATCTCATTTATTGTACTCTTAATTTCCGTTTGAGTCTCTTGTCATTCTTTTATCTCTGTGATAAGGGTCTCACTGATGTCTTCTATTCTTTTCTCAAGCCAGGTGAATATCGTTATGATCCTTGCTTTAAATTCTGAACGAGGTATGTTATTTACATCAGTTTCGCTTAGATCATTGGCAGTGGCCTTATTTGTTTTCTCATTTGGAATGAATCTCTTCATTTGGCATTTTGTGAAATCTCTGCTTTCTCTGTGTTAGGAAAGCCTATTATGTCTTCTGTTTCTGAATGTAATGACCTATGAAGACGAGGCCATGGAGTGGCCACAGTCTGGTGCTTCAGTGAGTGTCTCTGGGGTGTGCTGTATGTACCTTGCTGTTATACTTTAACTGTTCTTTCCTGTCTGCAGAGGCTCTTCTTGCCTGCTATGGGCAGCGTTTGATGCCTGGCCTGAATGTAATGACTTTTAAGTAGGTGAACCCTGGTCTACTTGTGAAATGAGACCTGACAGCAAACCACCAGAACTGAGGCCCTGCAGAACTCTCTGTTTGAGAAATGTGTTGTGAGCAGGGGGTTGTGCTGGTCTTCTGGAGCAAGGGCCCACTGGATTGGGACTAAAGCACGCCTGACTGAGGACAGTCCAGTCAGACCACAAAGTGGTGGAGCTTGGTGTAAGCAAGTTAGGCAGATGGTGTTGGTGCCGTGCTGCTGGATTAAATAGATGATGGGTATTAAGGAGGGCCCTCATTTCATTGAGGACTGGGTGGTGTGTGTAAGTGTTGAATCTCTATATCAAAACCTGAAGTTAATATTATATTAAATGTTAAGAAACTGCATTTAAATAAACTTGAGAAAAATAAAATACAGATCCCTTCACTCAGTAATCATATTTACCTACTTTTTTTCTAGTTCCTCACTCAAGAAAGATTATGGTTTTACCAGTGTGACATTCACCACTATTATGAGTGCTTTGCACATTGCACATATACAGTTGGTTAAAACTGTGGTGAAGGAAGCTACTTTATTAAACTCCAGTAGTCTTCTTCTCCCTCAAGTGAGCAAGATCCCCTTGCCAGAGTCTGTCTGCTACTAATCATCCTGCAGTAATTTCAGGTAGTTACCCTTTGTATTATGTTCAGGTTTTATATGAATATTCTTCAGAGAAGGGGAATGGTCTGAAAGGATTATTTCCTCATCAATTATAACCAAAAGTTAGACATCATTTTCAGCAAGACTAAACATAAATTTATTATAGGACCAATGAATTTGCTTCCTGAATACTTAGTTTTGTCCAATTAAATCCTGGATCTAAATGTTTATAGTAGTTATTTATATTCATCACGATGATAGCCACTAAGGACTCCTTTTATATGTGAATGAATAAAAAAAAAAGGCTACAGTTCAACCATACAATATAATACTATCCAGGAATAGTATAAAGACATAAATTATTTAATTCATACAACTACATGGATTGATCTTGAATTATTTTGCTATATGGAGAAGAGAAATAAAGGTATTCTTTTTAATAAGTGAAATTACAGACAGAAAACAGAAAACTGTTTTCTGCAGTTTAAGAATGGATATTGTTGGTTCGCCTGAGTGCCTCCATCAGTTAAGTGTCTGACCCTTGGTTTTGACCCAGGTCATGATCTCATAGTTCGTGAGATTGAGACCCGCATCAGTCTCTGCACTGGAAGCATGGAGCCTACTTGGGATTCTCCTTCTCTGTCTCTCTCTCTGCTCCTTCCCTGTTCATGTTTCTCTCAAATATATAAAGTAAAAAGAAAAAAAAGGTATTAAAAACTGAGTATGGTTTATTAGGTACAGTACGAAAGATTAATTTTAAATAAATATTAAGAGAACAAACAGGGTGGGGGGGTGAGGGAGGGAGGAGAGGGGGTGACGGGCATTAAAGAGGGCACATGTTGGGATGAACACTGGGTGTTATATGTAAACCAATTTGAAAATAAACTATTAAAAAAAGAATAGTTTTTCCAATTATTTCAATGTGGTGAAATATATAAAATTTACTATCATAACCACTTTACTGTAGAATTCATTATTATGTAAGTACATTCACAATTCTGCCATTATCACGACCATCCATCTCCATAACTCTTGTCATCCTGAAAACCTTAAACTGTATCTATTAACCAATTACTTCCCAAGATCTTATCCCTCAAGCCCCTGGAAACCACCATTTACTCTTATTATTATATTATAATATTTCCCAAGTTCTAACCCCTCCAGACCCTAGAAATCACCATTTATTCTTGTTATTATAATTATTTCCTTTTGCCTATGTCCTAGTGTCTGGTAACAACCACTGTACTCTGCATTATGAGTTTGGCTCCCTCCACCCCAGATTCTAAGCGTGTAACATATCATGAAACATTTTCCCTTTTAGATATTTCTTATTTGACTTAGCATAATACCCATCCATGCCATTGCAAGTTGACAATATTTCCTTTTTTAAAAGATGGAATAATAATCAATTGTATGTATATACATATGCATATAGAATGTATGTATATCAAATATTTTTCACCTATTAAACCATTGACAGACATTTTGTTTGTTTCATGTCTTGACTTCTGTGAATAATGCTGTGATAAACATGGGAGTGAAGAGATCTTTTTGAAATAGAAATTGTATTTCCTTTGATTATATACCCAGAAGTGGCATTGCTGGATCATATGGTAGGTATATTTATATTTTTTTGAGGAAACTCCACATTGTTTTTCATAACGGGTCTATAAGTTTACATTCCTGATCAAAATGTACAGGTTTCCTTTTTCTCCACATCTTCCCCAACACCTATCTCCTTATTTTTTTTTAGTACTGCCATCATAATAGGTATGATGTGATATCTTACTGTGGGATATTCTTGCATCTTCCTGATGATTATAATGATGATTACATTTTCATATACTTGTTGACTGTCCTTGGAATTTTATCCAATTTCATAGGTTGCATTTTTATTGTGTTGATTGTTTAGTTTGCCATATAAAATCCTCTTAATTTGTCATAATGTTATTTGGTAATTTTTTTTTTATTTTGTCTGTGTACGTATTTGTTTGTTTTTTGTTTTGGTTTTGCTTTTGGTTTTTAGTGATTTTTTTTTTCTTTTTTTGTCTGTGCTTTTGCTGTCAAATTTAAAAAATCCTTTCCAAGACCAATGTCAAGGATATATTCTAATATATTTTCTTCTACCAGGTATATAGTTTCAGGCCTTACGTTTAAGCCTTTAATGAACTTTGAATTAATTTTTTGCATATGGTTTAAGAAAGGAGTACAGTTTTATAATTTTCATGTGGATATTCTGTTTTGTCAGGAGCACTTTTTGAAGAGATTATTATTTTTCCCACTGTGTATTCTTGTGGCCTTTTTTAAACTTAGTTGAACATATATGGGTGTGTTTATTTCTGGGTTCTCTATACTTTCCTATTGTTCTATATGACTGTTTTCATGCCAGTAACATACTGTTTTATTTACTATAGGTTTGTAATGCAATTTGAGATGTGAAAAAGTGGTTTCTCTAGTTTTGTTCTTCTAGCTCAAAATTTTCATAGCTACTTGAGAGTTTTAGAGTTTCATATGAAGTTTCAGATTGATTTTATTTTAATTTTATGAAAATTGCCATTGGAATTTTGATAGGGACTGTATTGAACCTGGAAAGAATGGACTTTTCAATGTTTATTTATTTTAAGAGGAGGGAGAGAAGGAGAGAGAGAGATAAAGGGCATACAAGTGAGCATAATGGAGGGAGGGAGAGAGAGAATCTCAAGCAGGCTCTGCACTTCAGTACAGATTCCAGTCCAGGGCGCCATCTCACAAACCATGAGATCATGATCCAAGCAGAAATTAAGAGTCTGATGCTTAACTGATTGAGCCGCTGAGGCAACCCTGGAAAAATGTCCTTTTTACCATACTATTTCTTCCAATCCATGAAATAATTATCTCTCCATTTATTAATTTCTTCTTCAACTTCTTTTATCAATGTTCTATAGTTCACATTATAGAGATATTTCACCTCTTTTATTATATTTACAAACAAGTGTTTTATTCTTTTTAATATTATTGTTAAAGCAATTACTTTTCTTGTTTTTGAGATAGTTTAGTATGAGGAATACAACAGAGTTTTGGTATGTTCATTTTCTATTCCACAAGTTTGTTAAATTTGTTTATTGGGTGTCACTTTTTTTTTTGGGTGGAGTCTTTATGTTTTTCTATAGGTACTTCATTCTTTCTTATTTGGATAACTTTTATTTATATTTAATGCCTAATGTCTCTAGATAAGATTTCCAGGACATTGTTGGCCCAAATTTCTTTTTAAATTCTAAGTTAGTTAACATTTAGAGTAATATTGGTTTCAGGAGTAGAATTTAGTCACTTATATGTAACTGCCGGTGCTGATCTCAACAAGTTCCCTCCTTAATACTCATCACTAGATTAGCATACTCCCCACTCACCTCTTTCCACCAACCTTCAGTTTGTTCTATATCATTAAGGGTCTCCTATGGCTTGCCTCCCTCTTTCTCTCATTTTTTTTTTCACTTACCGTATAGTCATCTGCTTTGTTTCCTAAATTTCACATATGAGTGAAATCATGTGGTATTTTTCTTTCTCTGATTGGTTTTGCTTAGCACACATAAACTCTAACTCTAATTGCGTCATTGAAAATGGCAAGATTTCATTCTTTTTTTATGGCTGAATAATGTTCCATTGTAGATATATACCACATCTGCTTTATTTGTTCATCAGTGGATGGATACTTGGCTTGTTTTCATATTTTGACTATTATAGATAACGCTGCTGTAAACACCAGTGCATGTAACTTTGATTAGATTATTTTCATTCTTTGGGTAAAAACCTAGTAGTTCAATGGCTAGATTTTAGGGTAGTTCTATTTTTAATTTTCTGAAGAATTTTCATACTGATTTCCAGAGTTAATGGTTGAAGCAGTTAGCATTTCCACTCAAAGTGCAAGGGGCTTCTCTTTTCTCTTCATTCTTGCCTGCATAAATTGTTTCTTGTGTTGTTGGTTTTAACCATATTAGCAGGTATGGCTTGATATTGTATTGTATTTTTGATTTGTATTTCTCTGATGATCAGGGATATTAAGCATCTTTTCATATATCTGTTGGTCAACAGGATGTTTTCTTTGGAAAAATATCTAGCATGTCTTCTGTCAATTTTTTAACTGGATTATTCATTTTTTGGGGTGTTTCTTTTATAAATTCTGTGTATATTTTGGATACCAAAATTTTATCAGATTTAAAATTTGCAAATTATTTTCTACCATTCATTAGCTTGCCATTTGGCTTTGTTGATTATTTCCTTAGCGGTGCTGAGGCTTTTTATTTTGATGAAGTCTCAATTAATATACACAAATATGTGACTTTCTCAATTTTTCTATGAATACTTTATTGTATTGATCGGGAGCAAGGAAAATATTATTTTATTTTGTCTTTATTAAACATTACAATTAGTGAATCAGGCAAGCATAAAAATAGAACATAGGACTTGAAGGAGTAAGAAGTTATTGACAGACAGATATGTGCATCTTAAGGAATTAACAACAACAACAAAAACTACAGCTGCTTATTAGGTCAACAAATTCATAATCAAATTAGACTATTTTGTAGTAGTAAAAAAGACAAATGGAGCTGAAAAGCAAAAACAGTATCATTTTTATTATGTTTATTTATATTCTCAGAAATTTCCCATGTTGACTCTCAAGTACCAGTACATCAAAATGGGACTGTATTTAAAAGTAGGGCTCTTAAGGAATAACTAACGTAAAAGGAAGACATGTGACTGGCCTAATCCAATCGAGATGCTGTTCTTATAAGAAGGAATAAGACATACAAAGTGGCACAATGGGCACTGTGCACAAAGGGATAGTCATTGAAGAGAAAGCAAGAGGTCAGCCATAGGAAAACAAAATAGAGAACTCAGAAGAAACAACCCTGTCCAAACTTTAATCTTGGACTTTTAACCTCTAGAACTACGTGAAAATAAATATCTCTTGTTTAAATCACACAGGCTGTGTTATTTTCTTAAGGCATCAATAGCGAAATTAATACAGATTTGGGACAGAAAATGCAGTAATGACTATCTGAACAAAACATGTAAATGACTTCTTTCCTGAAACTAAAATTTGCTGATAAAATTTTTGAAATATTCTTAAAAATGAAGAGATATACCATCTTCATTGCTCACTGTACTCAATATTGTTAGGATAACATGTTCTCCACATTGATACAGGTTCAATTTCAATCAACGTTATTCCAAGTGATTTTAAAATTTATAAAATGATTCAAAAGTTAATATGACAATGGTCCATGTGTGTGGCGTGTCTTAGATTTGAGTAAAGGCCATTATGATATCAGAAAATAATGAGAATAAGGATAAAAGTATAATCCAAACAAGTCCATGATGAATGTGGTGCTGTAGATAAGATCTTCCTATGATGACATTTTGGGGTAAAGATGAAGTGGTCCAGAGCTGCCAGAAAAGAAAGAATTCTTGGAGACACCTTTGGTCAAAAAGGTGATTTTATTAAAGCATGGGGACAGAACCCACGGGCAGGAAGAGCTGCACTGGGGTCGTGACAGGTAACTTATTATAAACCCTCATGTTGGGAGGGGGTCAAGGATAGAGTAAAACTCTAAAGTATTTTGTAAGCAAGGTTTCCAGGACCTCGAAGTGCTAGCTGTTGCTAAGGAAACACCACTTCTTACCGTTTAATAAAGCCTCAGTTATGAGGCCCTCAATGTATATTGGGGAGGCCATAAGCATGGAGTATGATTGCCAACATATATCTTGGGGCAGTTGAAATAAAGGAAGTCAACTTACAGGATCCTCAAAGTTGGGAAAATGTTAAGCTAAGGTTCCCTTTGATAGAAGCAGCTGAGCTTCTAGAGGGAGGTCAATGTGCAGGTTTCAAGGACTTGTCAATGGGCTTTGGGCAGTAAGGGAATTTAATTTTTCATTTGCCTTATTTTCTCACATTACCATGGCAACCGCTTAAACCCCTTTCTTTTGTTCTTGGGTAGCCTGGAGAGTCTGAGGATTTTCATGCATTCCATCTGGCAGAGGGGCTGGGAGGTGGGAGGTGGTTAGTGGTGTCAGCCTGTATTTTGCCCTCTGCTAGCCCCCAAGTTTCCTAATCACCTATATGATAGAAACTAGATACAGGAAACATGGAAATTGTGTCATCCACGATATTTAGAGAGGCAATAATTTAGAGCAAACTTTAAACAAATGAGTGAAAATGCTATCTATATTCTAGAAGATAAAGAGAATATTACAGATCACACTCTGCAAATGGACTCCTCTGTATCCCAACAATAAAGAAGACCCTAATGACTTTCATTATGACACCATGACACCGGCCACAAGAAGAGCCATGACTCACATGCTCATTTGAATGTCACTGACATTACTTGAGAACTGCTACAGATGTCAGGAATTAGTTTTGGGGGACTTTCTATTCTGACATGTCTGTTCACTAGTGAGAACCTGAAGGAAAGTTATCCTCACTGAGTCTGGCTTAAATCCCGGGATGTAGTAAAGGAAATCTCAGTGGACAATTGGTGGCTCAAGGAATTAAACAAAACCCATGTTATTAATCCCAAAGTCAGAAGGGTGTGTCTCTTAGTGTTTCTCTCTATTGAAATTGAACTAAAACTATTAGGGTCAACTTAAAGCTTAGTGGATGTAGACCTAAATGAAAATTTTTACATGCTTTAGAAGCACATGATATCTTAGAATTCAACGGTCTCTAATAATAAAGGTGATGCTGCACAGTTTATTCTAATGAGACCAAGTGAGATTCCATCTTTCATCTCACTGGGGAAAGGGCAGTAGCATCAGCTCTCAGACCAGAGATGGAAGTGGAAGGCAGGGTCTCAAAGGCTTTAGAGTCTGAGAAATGGAATTTAGGCACAGCTAAAGTCCGACCTCCAGGGAGAATCCCGTGTACTCTATAAAGGTCCATTTGAAACTGGGTTAAGAACCTTGCCTCTTATTGAGGAAAGAAGTGCCATAGGCATAGAACATCAAGGACACCCTTTCCTCTTAGACCTTGGAGACTGCACGAAGAAAACATATCCTGGTGTGTAGAGGTCAGAAATGTTCAATCAGAATCATTATAAGAGGTCGGCGGCAACATGGCGGAGGAGTAGGGGGCTCCAGTATTTTGCTTGCCCTTTAAACAGGGACGACTGAAACCATAGTCTCTCTCAACTCCAAAAATCTGGGGGAAAATGTGCTACAGCTAACAAGAAATGAAGGCGAAAACAGATCTGACCCAGCTAAACTGTGAGTTTAATCTGGGTCGGATAAAACGAACTCGAACTCGGGAAGTTGAGCTTAGGGGAGGGTGAGCATCTTCGGAGATAGCTGGGAAAGTGCTGATCGAACAATATCTGAATGAGACGGTCAGAGCGGGTGAGACAGCTACCATCCAGCCCCTAAATGCAGGGCTTTTGAAGAGAAGTTCAGTGGCAAACAGCAGCACTACCAGCGCTGCCAGGACTGCGCTAACCCCATCCCGAGCCATGGGGAAACGCGCGCCACCGGGACTGGCAGCGGGGACCCAGGCAGCACCACCCACCGAGCACCTCTAACCCCGCCACAATTATAACGAAATCGGGGTTAGCAGACGGCCGTGTCACCGCGTCACCCTCGCCCAGCGCCTCCGGGGCGCGCATGCCGCCGGGACTGGCAGCAGAGACCCAGGCAGCCCCAGGCTGTGGCTCCTGTGGGACACTGCTGGGTCACTGTCCAGAGAACCACACTAGGCCGGCGTTGGTGGTGGAGAGAGAACAGAAATAAAGGGGCGAATAAAGCGTCCAGGACTGGTAGCGTGGGTCTGGAGAGACGCCATTGTTGTCTCACAAACCAGGAAGTCACCCCAAAAGCCATCCCTGCAGCAGTGGAGGTGGGACCCGCCTACACCAAACCACGCCCCTCCCAACCTATCAGCAGGAGCAACTGATGCCAAGTGGAGATGGCTGCCTGGAGTAACTCCAGTCATTTCTTCTTTTTAAATTTATCCCTCCCTTTCTCATTCCTAATGATCCCCATACCTGAGCTGGTTATCCAGGGTACTGACTGGCTTAAACATTTTTTTTTTTAAACCACTCCTTAAGGACATGTCCTACAACCTCTTCTTTACTTCCCTATCCCTTTTTCTGGAATAACCAGGCCGTATAAGTTCTTCTAGACGACATTGATCTTTATTCCTTTTCCCTTGCACCTGTCCTTATTCTGATTTCTATCAGTCTGGATTAAACCCTTTAGTCGCTCTACCTGGGCAAAGTCCATTTCCTTCTTCTCCCTGCACCAGTCATTATTCTGTCTATATATGCTATGCCACCAGCACACTACATACCCTGTCCTTAACGTGTAGCTGTTACTTCAGAACATTGCCCTCAGAGAGTCACTTGTTATTCTTTTTTCTGTTGTGAACTGCTTGTCTGGACCATTTGTCGGTACGTTTGAGTATTTCTGTGTTCTGTGTGTCTGTCAGTCTGTTTTCCTTTCCAGGGCAACTTCAAGAAACAACCCAAAACACATCCAGCCAAAATGAAGAGACGGAAGAATTCTCAAAAGAATCAACAAGAAGCAGTGACAGCTCAAGAATTAATGAAAACAGATATAAGCAACATAACAGAACATGAATATAGAATGATAATCATAAAACAAATCGCTGGGCTTGAAAAAAGCTTAGATGAATGCAAGGGGTCCCGCGCGGCAGAGTTCAAGGACCTTAAAAACGGTCAGGAAGAATTAAAGCAGACATTGGAAGAAATACAGGGGAAACTGGAAGCAGCCACAGCACGAATTGAAGAAGTAGAGGAAAGTGTTAGTGCATTAGAAGACAAAAATCATTGAAAAAGAGGAAGCAGATAAAAAGAGAGAGAAGCTGATCCAGGAACAGGAAAGGAGAATTCGAGAGCTGAGCGATGCACTCAAAAGAAACAATATCCGTATCATAGGAGTTCCAGAGGAAGAAGAGAGAGAGAAAGGAGTCGAAGGGGTTCTTGAACAAATCATTGCTGAGAACTTCACCAACATGAGGAAGGAAACGGGCATGGAAATCCAAGAGGCACAGAGAACTCCCCTCAGACGTAACTTGAATAGACCTTCTGCACGGCACATCATAGTGAAGCTGGCAAAATATAAAGATAGGGAGAGAATCCTGAAAGCAGCTAGGGACAAAAGAACCCTAACATACAAATGGAGACATATAAGGGTAGTAGCAGACTTATCTACAGAAACTTGGCAAGCCAGAAAGGAATGGCAGGATATCTTCAATGTGATGAGCAAGAAGGACATGCAACCAAGAATTCTGTATCCGACTAGCCTGTCATTCAGAATAGAAGGAGAGATCAAGGTTTTTCCCAACAAACAAAAACTGAAAGAATTTATCACAAATAACCAGCACTGCAAGAGATCCTGAGAGGCATTCTATGAAGACAAGGTTGCAAAGAACACAAACTGCCAGGGACAGCCTTACAAACTTGAAACTTACAGATAATACAGTGACTGTAAGCCCATATTTTTCAATATTAACACTGAATGTAAATGGACTAAATGCGCCAATCAAAAGACAAAGGATAACAGAATGGATTAAAAAACAAGACCCATCTATTTGCTGTCTTCAAGAAACTCATCTTAAACCTGAAGACACCTTCAGATTGAAAGTGAGGGGATGGAGAACTATCTACCATGCTACCGGAAGTCAGAAGAAAGCCGGAGTAGCCACACTTATATCAGACAAATTAGACTTTAAAATGAACGATGTAATAAGAGATGAAGAAGGACATTATATAATAGTCTCAGGGACCATCCAGCAGGAAGAGCTAACAATTGTAAATATCTACGCACCGAATTCGGGGGCACCCAAATTTGTAAAACAACTAATTACAAACATTAGTAACCTCATCGATAAAAATGTCCTAATAGTAGGGGATCTCAACACTCCACTCTCAGCATTGGATAGATCCACAAATCAGAAAATCTCCACAGAAACAATAGCCCTGAACGACACATTAGAACAGATGGGCCTCACAGACATCTTTAGGGTCCTTCATCCAGAAGCAAAGGAATTTACGTTCTTCTCAACTGCACACGGTACATTTTCCAAGATAGACCACATTCTGGGGCACAGGGAAGCTCTGAATAAATATAAAAGAATTGAGATCATACCGTGTACACTGTCAGACCACAATGCTTTGAAACTTGAAATCAACCACAGGAGAAAGCCTGGAAAAATCCAAGAACATGGCGGCTAAGAAATAACCTACTAAAAGATGACTGGGTCAACCAAGCCATCAGAGAAGAAATTAAAAATACATGGAAACAAATGAAAGTGAAAATACAACAATCCAAAAACTCTGGGACTCAGCAAAGGCAGTCCTGAGAGGGAAATATATTGCAATCCAGGCCCATCTTAAGAAACATGAAAAATCAATAACCCAAATTATAACAGCACACCTAAAGGAGCTAGAAGCAGAACAACTAAATCAACCCAAGTCCAGCAGAAAGAGAGAAATAACAAAGATCAGAGCACAAATTAATCATATGGAGACAGAAAAGGTAGTGGAACAGATCAATGAAACTAAAAGCTGGTTCTTTGAAAAAATAAACAAAGTAGACAAACCTCTAGTCAGGCTTCTCAAAAAGAAAAGAGAGAGAACTCAAATAGATAAAATCGTGAATGAAAAGGGAGAAATTACAACCAATCCCTCAGAGATACAAGCAATCATCAGAGAATACTATGAAAAATTACATACCACCAAACTTGGCAATCTGGAAGAAATGGACATCTTCCTAAATAGCCACACGCTACCAAAACTCAAACGGGAAGAAAGAGAAAATTTGAACAGACCCATAACTAGTGAAGAAATAGAATCAGTTATTAAAAACCTCCCAGCAAATAAAAGCCCTGGACCACATGGCTTTCCTGCGGAATTTTACCAGACATTTAAAACAGAGTTAATTCCTATCCTCCTCAAGCTGTTCCAAAAAATTGAAACGGAAGGAAACTCCCAGACTCATTGTCTGAAGCCAGCATCACTTTGATTCACAAACCAGATAGAGACCCAGCAAAGAAAGAGAATTACAGGCCAATATCGCTGATGAATATAGATGCAAAAATTCTCAACAAGATACTAGCAAATCGAATCCAACAGCATATAAAGAGAATTATCCACCATGATCAAGTAGGATTCATCCCTGGGTTGCAGGGCTGGTTCAATATTCGCAAATCAATCAACGTGATACATCACATCAACAAAAGAAAAGATAAGAACCATATGATCCTGTCAATAGATGCAGAAAAAGCATTTGACAAAATACAGCATCTTTCTTAATAAAAACTCTCGAGAAAGTCGGGATAGAAGGAACATACTTAAACATCATAAAAGCCATATATGAAAAGCCCAGAGCTAATATCATCTTCAATGGGGAAAAATTGAAAGCCTTCCCCCTGAGATCAGGCAAACGACAGGGGTGTCCACTCTCGCCACTGCTATTTAACATAGTGTTGGAAGTCTTAGCATCAGCAATCAGACAACAAAACAAAACAAAAGGCATCAAGATTGGCAAGGAGGAAGTTAAACTTTCAGTTTTTGCAGATGACATGATACTTTACATGGAAAACCCGACGGAATCCACCAAAAGCCTACTAGAACTGATCCATGATTTCAGCAAAGTTGCAGGGCACAAAATCAATGTACAGAAATTGGTGGCGTTTCTATATACCAACAATGAAGCAGCAGAAAGAGAAATAAAGAAGCTAATCCCTTTCACAATTGTACCAAAAACCATAAAATACTTAGGAATAAACCTAACCAAAGATGTGAAAGACCTCTACACTGAAAACTATAAACAACTTATGAAGGAAATTGAGGAAGACACAAGGAAATGGAAAAACATCCCATGCTCATGGATTGGAAGAATAAATATCGTTAAAATGGCAATACTACCCAAAGCAATCTACACATTCAATGCAATCCCAATCAAAATTGCACCAGCATTCTTCTCAAAGCTAGAGCAAACAATCCTCAAATTTGTATGGAACCACAAAAGACCTCGAATAGTCAAAATAATACTGAAGAATAAAACCAAGGCTGGAGGCATCACAATCCCAGACTTTAACCTCTACTACAAAGCGGTAGTCATCAAGACTGTATGGTATTGGCACAAAAACAGACACATAGACCAATGGAATAGAATAGAAAACTCAGAAATGGACCCGCAAGTATATGGCCAACTAATCTTTGACAAAGTGGGAAAATGTACCCAATGGAAAAAAGAAAGCCTCTTTTACAAATGGTGCTGGGAGAATTTGGACAGCGACATGCAAAAGAATGAAACTAGACCACTTTCTTACACCACTCACAAAAATAAATTCTAAATGGATAAAAGATCTGAATGTGAGACAGGAAACTGTCAAAATCCTAGAGGAGAAAGCAGGAAAAAGCCTCTTTGACCTAAGACACACCAATTTCTTACTCGACACGTCTCCAAAGGCAAGGGAATTAAAAGCAAAGATGAACTATTAGGACCTCATCAAGATAAAAAGCTTCTGCACAGCAAAAGAAACAACCAACAAAACGAATAGGCAACCAACGGAATGGGAAAAGATCATCGCAAATGACATATTGGATAAAGGACTAGTATCTAAAATCTATAAAGAACTTACCAGACTCCAAACCCGAAAAACAAACAACCCAGTGAAGAAATGGGCGGAAGATATGAATAGACACTTCTCCAAAGAGGACATTCAGATGGCCAACAGACACATGAAACGATGCTCAATGTCACTCATCATCAGGGAAATACAAATCAAAACCACACTGCGATACCACCTCACACCAGTCAGAGTGGCTAAAATGAACAAATCAGGAAACTGTAGATGCTGGCGAGGATGTGAAGAAGTAGGCACCCTCCTACACTGTTAGTGGGAATGCAAACTGGAGCAGCCACTCTGGAAAACGGTGTTAAGGTTCCTCAAAAAAATGAAAATAGAGCTAACCTATGACCCAGCAGTAGCACTGCTAGGAATCTACCCAAGAGACACAGGAATGCTGATGCATAGGAGCACGTGTACCCCAATGTTCATAGCAGCACTTTCGACAATAGCCAAATCATGGGAAGAGACCAAGTGTCCATCAACGGACGAATGGATAAAGAAGTTATGGTACATATATACAATGGACTACTACGTGGCAATGAGAAAAAATGAAATCTGGCCATGTGTAGCAACATGGATGGAACTGGAGGGTATTATGTTAAGTGAAATAAGTCAGTCAGAAAAAGACAGATACCATATGTTCCCACGAATAGGTGGACTTTGTGAGACTAAGCAAAAACCAGGGGGAGGGGAAGAGGGGAAAGGAAAAAAAGACACAGAGAGGGAGGGAGATAAAACATAAGAGACTCTCAAAGACTAAGAAAAAACTTAGGGTGAGGGGGAAGAGGGAGGGGGGGAGAGGGGGTGACGGGCATTAAAAAGGGCACATGTTGGGATGAACACTGGGTGTTATATGTAAACCAATTTGAAAATAAACTATTATAAATTAAAACAAATAATAAACTAAAAAATAAAAAATAAAATAAAAAAAAATAAATATGAAAAAAAGAATGTATTATATTGTAAGCTATTAATTTTAAACAATATAGCTGTAATTTTTTCATAATTTTCTTTAAAGTTACCCATATACTAATCATTTAAAATAATTTATGTCAATATTAAAGATGCCCCGGGAATCACATTGATTGAGTAAATCAAAAACATATATGAATGAATATTATTTCATATATATGTGCCATGGTTACTCTTACATCTTAATTATACATTTAATTTTTAATTAATTACCTATAAATTACTTTCAGTTATTTACATATATATATCATTTAATTTTTTAGAAAATGCTCTGGAATAGTTACCTAAAAAATTCAGAACTTCTTTAAAGATGTGATCACCCTGTTATATCTCCTAACAACATATACCTCATGTCTGTGTTTGTGTGTATGTGATATCAATATTTTATCTAATTGTGTGTGTGCATGTGTAGGCATTATAGTTTGTATATATTAATTAATTTATTTTATGATTGAAAATATTATGCTAATAACTTAGAATTGTTAATGGATCAAACAGATGAAAATATTCTCAAGAAGCGAAATTCAAAATGCAAAAAATTATTGATCATTAGCAACTATAGATCGAAATTACAAAATAATAAAATAATGAAAAAGAAGATATACGATGAGGTAAAAATTAAGCACTCTAATGGGTATTTGTTTTTGTTATTGTTTATTTACATTTGAGAGAGAGTACATGAGAGCTGTGAGATGCAGAGAGAGGACGACAGAGGATCTGATGCAGACTGTACACTGACAGCAGAAAGCCAGATGAGGGGCTTGAACTCATGACCTCTGAGATCATGACCTTAGCCAAAATCAGATGTTCACTGACTTAGCAACCCTGGAATTCATGATTTTTCTTTTTTTTTTTTTTTCTAATGAAGATATTGAATAAAGGGACAAATCCTTTAGAGGACAAATACCCACCCGTTAATGTAGGTATTAGGCATTGATTCCAAATAAAAAGAGACAATTTCCTTATTAAAGTGAGATTCAAAAAATAAAAAAAACAAGGATAGTGGACTGTAGTGTGTGTGTTCTTTGTATTCTCTTTGGCTTTGGAATCAGTGTAAATTGGCCTCATAAAATGAGTGTGAAATCACTCCAGGGGTACCTGTGTGGCTCAGTCAGTTAAGTGTCTTACTCTGGATTTCTTCAAGGTCATGATCTCACGGTTCGTTTTTTTTTTGTTTTTTTTTTTTTAAATTTTTTTTTCTACATTTATTTTCGAGAGACATGGAGAGACAGAGCACCAGTAGGGGCAGAGCAGAGAGCGAATGAAACATAAAATCTGAGGCAGGCTTAAGGCTTTGAGTTGTCAGCACAGAGCCCAAAGAGGAGCTCAAACTCATGAATGGAGAGATCATGACCTGAGCTGAAGTCAGCTATTTAACCCACTGAGCCAGTCAGTCATCCCCATCACAGGATTCTTGAGTTTGAGCCCCAGGTTGGTCTCTGGGTACCAGAGCCTCTTCCTTTCTCTGTCCCTCTCCTGCTGTGTTCTCTCTCTCTCTCTCTCTCTCTCTCTCTCAAAATAAATAAATAGAACGTTGAAAATTGCCCCATATTTTCAAAAATTTTGGAGGAGTTTGAGAAGGATTATTGTTTAATTCTTATTTGAAATATTGATAGAATTTTCCAGTGAACACATGGGCTGTCCTGGGATTTTCTTTGTTGGGAGATTTTTTTTTTAAGTAGTTCAATATCCTTATTTGTTTATGGTCTGCTTAGATTTTCAATTTCTTTATGATTATGTCTTGGTTTATTGTATGTGTTTAGGAAGTTTTTATTTCTTCCAAGTCATCTAATTTGTAGGCATATAATTCTTTACAGTATTCTTTTGATACTTTTCTTTAACACCACTTGTATTGTTTCCCTTATCATTTTAATATTTGAGTCTTCTCTCCTTTTTTCATAGTCTAATGAAGGTTTTGAATTTTTTATTTATCTTTCTAGAAACCAATATTTAGTTTCATTTATGTTAAAATGTTTTAATTCCGTATTTCATTTATTTTTTTCTATAATCTTTGCTATTTTTTTTCCTTCTGTTAATTTAAAGTTTAGTTTATTCTTCATCTAGTTCCCTTAGCTGTAAAGTTAGGCTGCTTCTTCGAGATCATTTTTTTTTAATTTAATGTTTATTTTTTTGGGACAGAAAGAGACAGATTCTGTCTGTAGGAGAGGGGTAGAGAGAGAGGGAGACACAGTATCTGAAGCAGGCTCCAGGCTCTGAGTTGTCATCATGGAGCCTGACACAGGGCTCCAACACATGAACCATGAAATCATGACCTGAGCCAAAGTTGGACTCTTAACCAACTGAGTCACCCAGATGCCCCAATCATTATTTTTAATGTAGGTATTTATTGCTACAAATTTCCCTCTTGGAACTGCTTTTGCTGCATGCCACAAAGTTTTGTATGCTGTTCTCATTTTCATTTGTCTCAAATATTTTCTAATTTCCTTATGATGATTTCTTTGAGTCACTGGCTGTGCAAGATTCTATTGTTTGATTCCATGTATTTACTTTTCCATCTCATATTCACTTCTTGTTTTATTGCATTGTGATTAAAAAAAAAGATGCTTAGTATTACTTTAAACTCACTTGTTAGATTTGTTTTGTAACCTAATATGTGATCCATCCTGGAGAATACTGCATTTGAACTTGAGAAGGATTTGTATTTTGCTGATATTGTGTGGGATGATCTGTATGTGTCTTTTTTGCCCATTTGCTCTATAATGTTATTTAAGTCTAATGTCCCTTTTGATTTCATGTTGAATGTTATTAAAAGTGTGGGTTTAAATCCTCCAATTATTACTATATTGCATTCTATTTATTCCTTCAGATCTCTCATAAATGATTTTTTTCTTTTGGCATATAAGGTTTCTTTTAATGACTAACTGAACTGCATTATTGGTGAGGCTACTATATACCAAAAAAAAAAAAAATAGAGAGAGAAGATTTCATTTCTTGGTCTCTTCTTCCTTGGACAGAGTCTCGATATCTTCCTTCAACAAAATATTAGCAAACTAAATTCACCAGCACAATAAAAGGATTGTACACATTCACCAAAAGAGATTTAACTCTAGAATGCAAGGGTTTTCTTTTTTTTTCTTTTTTTTTAACTTTATAATAGTTTATTTTCAAATTGGTTTACATATAACACCCAGTGTTCATCCAACATGTGCCCTTTTTAATGCCCGTCACCCCCTCTCCCCCCCTCCCTCTTCCCCCTCACCCTAAGTTTTTTCTTAGTCTTTGAGAGTCTCTTATGTTTATCTCCCTCCCTTCTGTGTCTTTTTTTCCTTTCCCCTCTTCCCCTCCCCCTGGTTTTTGCTTAGTCTCACAAAGTCCACCTATTCGTGGAAACATATGGTATCTGTCTTTTTCTGACTGACTTATTTCACTTAACATAATACCCTCCAGTTCCATCCATGTTGCTACACATGGCCAGATTTCATTTTTTCTCATTGCCACGTAGTAGTCCATTGTATATATGTACCACATCTTCTTTATCCACTCGTCAGTTGATGGGCACTTGGTCTCTTTCCATGATTTGGCTATTGTCTGAAAGTGCTGCTATGAACATTGGGGTACACGTGCTCCTATGCATCAGCATTCCTGTGTCTCTTGGGTAGATTCCTAGCAGTGCTAATGCTGGGTCATAGGTTAGCTCTATTTTCATTTTTTTGAGGAACCTCTACACCGTTTTTCCAGAGTGGCTGCACCAGTTTGCATAGAATGCAAGGGTTTTCAACATACACAGATCAATTAATGTGACAACATAATGAAAAAAATTATGTATACACATATATATACACACAAATTATGTGTATATATGTGTGTGTGTGTGTGTGTGTCTACATACATATATAGAAACAGAGAGAGAGAGAGAGAGAGAGAGAGAGAGAGAGAGAGAATCACAAGCAGGTTTCCACACTTCCAGCGCAGAACCAAGCACAGGGCTCAAACTCCGTAACCATGAGTCATGATCTGAATCAAAATACATAGTTGGACATTTAACTGAATGAGCCGCCCAGGTGCCCCAGAAATGTATCTTAACATAATACAGGCCATATATGAGAATTCCATCACCAACACGATACTCACTAGTAAATTCTTTTTTACCCAGCCCCTCAGCTAAAAGAATGTGTATGTATATATATATATAGGTATATATATACACATATGTATATGTATATATATATGTATATGTATATCTATAGTCGATTATAGTTGTGAGTTTATATTTTATCTATACCTGCATCTGTATATATGTATAACTACTATCTATCTATCTATCTATCTACCCCATATATTTATCCAGTTGCAGATTGTTCTGCAACCTGGAACCTTCTCCAACTGAATTGCCAGGGTGAGATCTACTCTCCCCTCTCATAGATATGAATGAAAAGCCATATGTGTATTGGATTTCATGTGAAAGATCCCCAGTTATTTTCATGTGCCACTGATAACCGGCAAGTGTTCCTTCAGAAAGCCTTGGAAGATTAGATGAAGACAATTTACAAACTAATACAATTGAAAGTACATCTGATAAGAGTACTCGAGAATGGACCTCTTTGGTCAGTATCTTTTAACTAAATATAACTTTTGATCAAGTATTTTCATCTAGATATTGGGTACATTCAGGAGATTATATCAAAGTAGAAGTTAAGGTCTGTTTAATTTCGACTCTTCCTTATTAACACATGTGATACATGAAAATACCATCATGTAAATGAGAGAAATAAAAAAATGAGTATATGCCTATGCATATCAAATTATGAAATTAATAATTTAAGTGTATATGGAATATATTTCAAATTTGTAATATTAATTGGCTATTTTTGTGGCTTGTTAAAGTGTTTTTTTTTATATTATTATTGAGTATTTCATACAGGCACAGTAATTTTTTATATTTATTTACTTGCTGAATACAGTCAGGGTACTTTTTAAAAAGCATTTATTTATCTCAGAAGAGAGTGTGTGAGCATACCACTTACTTACTTCCCTGAGTACATATGGGCCAACAAGTACAACCAGGTGGCCAGCCACATCCAAGGTAAGCCTGAGGGCCTCCACAAGAACTAGGCTACCAAGGATATCTATGCCTCTACACCTGTGCCACCCACACCAAGAACTTGTAGTTAGTGTTTGATGCTGTCTCCCACTTCATCATCAGGAACAACCTTAACATGATCGCAGGCTCTTCTATGGGCAGTGGGCCTGACGCTGCTCTCCCTAGCCCCTGAGGAAGATGGGGGCAAGAGGACCATGGTCCCCACCTGTCCCTATGCCATCCTGGTTCTTTCACCCTCTTTCCTCTCTCTAGGTCCCCTGTTCCATCCCTCAACTCCATGTATTCAGGGTAGGAGCTACCATAGATCTTCCTTTTTTGAAGCAGCCCCTTGGTCCCAGTGCTGGTGTTGGGAATGGCCATACTACCCTCTTCCTGGGTATCTGTGCCGGGAATAGCCATGGTACTCCCATCCTGGGAATCTGTGCTAGTTTTAACCAATGTTTCATTCTGTGAGGAGCAGAGTGTAATGTATGTAAGTGTTGAATCACTCTAATGTACACCAGAGACTAATATTACACTGTATGATAACTAACTGGAATATAAATAAAAACTTAAAACTGAAAGAAAAACACACTTCAATAGGATTTATTGGACATTTCACTTATTTTATCCTGAGATATCTGATTTGCCTGATACTATATTTTGATATACACTTTTAAATCTCTGGACTTTCTGTGAAAATTACTAATTAATTTTAATATGTCATAGAAGAGAGGGCTTTCCATTATTTTCTCTTTCTACAGGTTATGATGCATATTGCACATAGTAGTAATACTAGCACCTAAATAATGGTACGCTGGGGCACCTGGGTGACTGAGTCTGTTAATCATCTGACTCTTGATTTCAGTTCAGGTCATGATCTTGTGGTTCGTTGGATGGTGCCTGGTTTGAGCTTGCAATTTTCTCTTGGGATTTTCTCTCTATGCCCCTCCCATGTTCACACACACTCTTTCTGAAGATAAATAATATTTAAAAAATTTCCCTGACTGTATTCAGTAGTCAAATATAAAAACTTACTTGCCTGCAAGAAATACTCAACAATAAAAAAATTCATTCTAACAAGTAACAAAGGGTCAATTATATTACATCAGACATAGCAATAACTTACTAGGTGTGCTTTGAGGCAAGGGAAATGAAAGTACAATAAACTATTAGGACTTAAAAAACAAAAAACAAAAAAATAATTCTGCACAAAAAAAGGAAACAATTAACAAAACTAAAAGGCAACCTATGGAGTTGCAGAATATATTTACAAATGATATACCTGATATAGGATTTATAACCAAAATATATCAATAACTTACAAAAGTTGACACCCCCAAAATTAATAATCCAATTAAAAATGCAAGAAGAAGTTAGATTTCTTTCCAAATGAGACATACAGATACCCATAGACACATGAGGAGATCGGCTCATCACGAAATGTTAATCAAAACAATCTCCACATACCTGTCAGAATGGCTAAAACCAACAAGAAACAACAGGTGGGCATGAGGATTTGGAGAATGGGGAACCCGCTTGCACTGTGGGTGAGAATACATACTGGAGTCCACTGTGAAAAGTATTATGGAGTTCCCTCAAAAAGTTAAATATCGAACTACCCTATGATCCAGCAGTTGCACTACCAGGTTGTTACAAAGGATTATGAAAATACTAATTCAAAGTGATACATGCATGTCACTCTTTACAGCAGTACTACCTAAAAGACAAATTTTGGAAACTGACCAAGGGTCCATTGACGGATGGATAGATAGAGAGAATGTGATATATTTATCAGTGGAATAGTATTCAGCCATTAAAAAGGAATGAAATTTTGATATTTGCAATGACACAGATGGGGCTAGAGAGTATAATGTTAAGCAAATAAGTCAGTCAGAGAAAGAGGAATATCATATGAGTTTATCATATGTGGACCTTAAGAAACAAAATAGAGGAGCAAGGGTAGGGGAAAAAAAAGAGACAGGAAAAACCAAGTAACAGACCCATGAATATCTTGAATACCATCTGATGGTAAACAGAGGGGAGGTGGGCAGGGGGATGGGTTTACAGGTGATGGGCATTAGGGGAGTGCACTTCTTGTGATGTGTGGAAGTGTCGAATCAGTACATTGCACACATGAAACATGTAACAATCTATGTTAACCAACTGAAATGTAAAAAGACATAGCCAATCACTTTTCTTCAAATATGAGTTTATACATTGAAATCAATCCATCCATTACCTAACAAAGTAAACCTTCACAAGTCTATTAATAGTATTCTTGTCATTAATTAGAAGGTCTCATGGCAATTATCCCTAAGAGTGAAAAAATATTTATATCCCAATGTGGACCTAAATCTTTGCAAGTCCTACTTCATATTAGAGAAGACTGTGACAGCATCAGAACTTCTGGTTAAATGTTAATTAGCTCTCATTTTAATTAGTCAATTGCAGAAAGTGTCCATTATTAGCCTCACAAATGTCTTTAACTTCCACATTGTCTTAAAATTGACTCCTAAAGTTAGGGAAACTGGATTTGTATTAGGTAAGTGAAATTCGTTCAAACCTCTATCCATCTACTATAAGCTTCCTAATGTCATCCCATCTCCTTTGATATGTCTAAGTAGGTAAATTTATTTTACCTGTTTTCATTCCACTTTCCTTCATGAAAATAAGATAGCATTGTATTTTCATATTGTATTACTTGCTGCATAATATTCATGTGTCCTTATTTTAAAAACTACAAAATTCATAGTAC